>OX387384.1:13774771-14974771 GCA_947563715.1 Lycia hirtaria
GTATAAACCTCTCTCGTATCTTGCCATCTTCCTCGGTCCTATGGTAATCGAGTTCAGGTTCGACCCGCGATTGTACCTATTTCGTCGACCTACCTATGGCTCAGTTGGTAGTATGTCTGCCTGCTGAGCTGTAGGTCGTGGGTTCGATCCCCGCCCAGGACAAACATTTGTGTATGAACATAGATGTTTGTTCTGTGTCTGGGTGTTTCTATGTATAAAAACAAAAGTATATATGTATTCTATCAGCCATTTAGTTCCATAGTACAAGCTTCGCTTAGTTTGACTAGATGGTGTTGTGTGAAATCTCCATAAATATTTATTAATTGATCAGTAATTTGGTTTTTAAAACAAAATAACTGGAAAAATATCTCATCCAAGTAATAAGTCATGGTTGATCGTCCTAAAAGGTTTATTTAACCCCCTTACCCAAATAGTGGGGTGTTAGAAGTTTGACGTGTTTTTAAGTGTGTTTGTGGAATCGTCTCAAACGAATGGACCAATTTTGATCTATTTTTTTTTGTTTGAAAGAGAATTTCATTGAGAGTGTTCCTAGCTATTTCAGCAAAATCGGTTCAGCCTTTTATTTGTCGGAGGTTTTTGAGTTATCTAAACTGGTTCATCTTTACAACAAAAAATGATTTCACGCTTTACATGGATTTTTAATTTAATTTAATCGATTTGTTGGTGCCTATATATACATGACTAATGGGTATTGCCCTTTGGTCGGTCATACCGCAGTTTAATTATAACTGCAAATTTAATAAAAGTGCAGCGTGACGTCAATTCAATCTGTGATAACTAGGTATTTAGGTACTAAACATACCACTAACCTTATTTTTTTACCCGACTGCGTAAGAAGGAGTTTTTTTAAGTGTATGTATGTATATTTCTATATGATCGCCTACAGCCTAATTGGCTTGACCGATTTTGATGAGCGAGGTGTCGTTACATTTGTCTTCACTTCCAGTATCATAGGTAATATTTTTTGTAATAATAATAATACTACATCTCTCGCAAAAATAAAAACTTCCAACAAATTTTTTTCGTAATAAACATGTGATTTTATTAGAATTATTCTAAAGAATGCGCATTTATAATCTTTTACGGCAATTTTACGCATACTTTCTCACAAAAAACTTACACTCAATAGCGTATCAAGCGTCAAGAAATCGTAAGTTGGGTTGCAAAAACCTCTTTTCTGCAGTCGGGTATTTGTATAGATACTTGTTCACTACTCCGTCAGCAGTATACCTAAGTGATGTCTGAATAAAACTTTTTTTTAAATATTACTCCTATAAACAATTATGTCTCTCACTATTCTAATATCCCTATTCATTGATTTTATGGGCCTTACCGAAAAACGTTAGTTAGTTTTAACTAACGTCTTAAATTCTCTGTTTTCTTTCCGCAAGTGTCAATACGTGTCAGCGAGAAGTCGACAAAATATGTTAAGCATTGCTTAAAGTTAAGTAACATTTTTCAGTAAGGCCGTAAATATTTAGAGTTTTTAGAAATTTTAGAGTTTTTTGAGAGATAGCTGCGCGCTATGAACCCAACCCGGCAAATAATCTTTGGAGGTCTGAATTACCCGTGCTGGCAACACTCCTTGTTTGTATAGCTGCGCATACGCACCACAAAGCAATGTTGTTTGCCATGAGCTCTCTGTAGTAGGATATCAGCTTCAGAAACCTGTCATCCGTCATTCATAGCTTTATATATCCGGTCATCACTTCGCTGTAATGAATTTAGTGGATGAATGATCATTAGATGCGTGACGCGCAGATGTTGACATTGAATTTACAGTTTAAGGATTTTAAGGTGGCACGATTTCTATACAAAAGTATTTTTACCATAATAATATAGTCGATAAGAGTTTTTAACCGACTTCGAAAAAGGAGGAGGTTATCAATTCGTACCGTATATATATATTTTTTTATGTATGTACAAGAATTACTCCGTCATTCGAGAATCAATTTTTGTGTTTCCTGAATTGGTGTATAGAGAAAGCTCCCAAGTTGGTCCCATAATTATTTTATAAACATCGCTTTATTAGTTTTTGAATAATCTCTAAGAATGTGAAGGATTTAGTAAGTTGCGTTTGAAGTCGGTTTTTTAAATGGAAAAATTATACAATAAAGTAATAGTGTAATTGTCATATTTTTGCTATTAATCTCAACTTTTTTCCAACCTTTGTGATTTGCCGACAATAACAAGTATACGTTTAGAAAACTCAAAAACCCCCGACCAAAAAAAAGACAACCGATTTTGATGAAACAGTTAAGAACATTCTCGACTAATTCACCTTTCAAACAGAAAAAAAAAACAAAAACAAAATCGGTTCATCCGTTTGGGAGCTACGAAGCCACAGACAGACACACACACAGACACGTCAAACTTAAAACACCCTGTCGTTTTTGTGTCTGGGGTTAATAATCGATATTAAAGTTTCATTACGTATTCCATTGTAAAACTATACTCTTTTACGACCATATTTGGTAAAAATACTTATGTATGGTTAACATACCACCTTAAACATCACAATGTTAACTAACCCTAAGCTAAATGATTGCGCAAATGGAGACAAGCCCTAAGTGAATTTGATTTTTCTAGCTGAAAACTGCAGATAAATGTAAAAATATAGATTGGCTACATGTAGTTTCCAGTGTCTTTTACTTACGATATGTTATTTTCTAACCCCCGACGTAAAAAGAGGGGTGTTATAAGTTTGACGTGCGTATCTAAATATTTGTGTGTCTGTCTGTGGCATACACACAAATATAGTAGCTCTCAAACGGATAGACCGATTTTGATCTAGTTTTATTTTATTTTCAAGAGAATTTCTTAGCGAGTTCTTAGGTATGTTTCATCAACATCGGTGCAGTTGTTTTTTTTTGACGAGGTTTTTTGTGTTTTCCAAACTTATCTTTGTGATATTAACCGCAGTAAATAAAGTAATTTCAAGGTTACTTAGGGCCTCACTTCACTTACGTGGTCACTTAGGGGATCATGAAACACGGATCACTCGTCACATGAGTGATCAAAGAGATAATGAGAACGTCAACATCACGTCATTGCTTATACCTTATCAGTGATCTGCTGTTATCAGGGATAACGCTACATCCTCGACTCGCACCGACACTCCACTGTATCCTCTATCGGAATCAATAGCCGAATATTGAGTAGTCGAGTGCCCACTCATTAGTATAACACAGATAATATATCTGTTTAACATTATGGACAACAACACTCGAGTTATTTATGGACTGAACTCACAATGTGTCACCAAGTTTGAGTGTTTTTGGAAGTCTGACCACAGGCCATGCTCACACAAGTGGAAGTGACGTTAAACTTAGTCATAGTCATAGTCTTATGGGTACCATAGTAGGGTTGGCGTTAGATTTTTTTTTTATTGTTACACCAACAAAGCAACCACAAAAAACCACTAATTTTTATCAAATTTGTATTGTCATCGGTCCTCGATAAGTCTACAAAGTTTGAATGAAATCTGACCTTTTGAAGTGGGTCAAAATCATGTTTAAACTTCAAAGTTTCTGTTACATCTAACATACGTATGAAGCTAATAAAGCGTAAGGTACAAAAGTCAGACACATGTTGAGTGGCAGTTCAATTACAGGTATAAACCACATGCAAGCATTTATACAGCACATACTTAAGGCAAAACTTAATTATGACCTAATAAAGTTTACACAAAAAATACTATATAATATAATTTTGACCATTTGAAAGTAATTTGACTTCAGGGTTCTAATTTCTTGAGTTGTATAATTTTGATATATATATAAATTAACATGTTATAAATGTATTTGATTTATGATATTATTTGGCATAATAAGAAGTATGACCACCATGTAATTATTTTTACCCTACTGTGCAAGAAGAAATTAGATAGTTAAACTCTTTATTAATACACCTTAAAATTAACAAAAAAGTACAAAAGGAAATAAAATAACACCAGTGTAACAACGGGCGTCCTTATCGCTAAAATCGATCTATTCCAGGCTGCAAGTAAAGAATAATGTAACGACACCTCGCACATCAATCTGTGAAGTTTTTTAGGCTGTGGGAAGTAATATAGACACATACATAGGTACACTCGAAAAACATAAACTTCCTTTTTGCGCATTCGGATAATGGGTAATTATAGTTAAAAAACTGACACAACCGGCTTCAAAATTCGCAAGTTCGTTTACTTGGATGACATATTTTTTCCAGTTATTTTGTTATAAAAACCAAATGTATAGGAACCACCTCTAAAGTATTATCTACCAACCAACAAGAAAAAAAACATCAAAATCATTTCTTAGGGTGGGCACCCTAGGGCACACGGGCCACTGGCCACAACCACAAAACGCCGCCACCGGCATATTTCCTGTAGTTTTCATACATTTTATGTAGACTCGCCGCACACGGTAAACGCCGGTGGTCGCCACTCGCGAGTGGCGTTTACCGTGTGCAAACTACATTACATGTAACACTACGTGTGGCGGCGTTTTGTGGTTGTGGCCAGTGACCCGTGTGCGCGATTACTTAAATTACTTATTTTTAAGGGTAAAAAATAAGTAATTTAAGCAATCGCGCAACAAACATACAAAAATCATACTGTCGAATCGAATTGAGAACCTCTTTCTTTTCGGAAGTCCGTTAAAATAGGAAGTCAGTCGTTAACATATTTTACGTCATCATAATAAGGCTAGGAAGAAAATTGTCAAATTACAAAGATTCAGATTTCGTATTGGAATCGGAATTAGAAAGTTGATGCAATGACGATATCGAGACGTTCGGCGCGGGCGCAGAGATGTTGACAAACAAACCGCCCTTGCAATGATTCAATCCCTCGCGACGGGTCGCCGCTTGGTAAACACGGACTACGTCCGACGCACTTGGATTACGCCTGGAACCTCGACAATTATAATGCGCTACTAAACTTCTAATTAAAGGAATTGCGTGCGATTCAGACCAGACTTTGTTACCAGAAAAATCTAGATTTCAGTTAGGTTAGCTATACTTACGTGTACAAAATACCTATATCACTCGATCTAATGCCTTACTAAATTGAAGTAATTTTTCATCAACTTTAAAAAAGAAGGAGTTTTTACGTCATCTAGTTCCATAGTACGCGCTTTGCTTAGTTTGGGCTAGATGGTGTTGTGTGAAATGTCCAGAAATATTTATTTATTTATTTATATGTGATGGAATTATGCGGTAAAAAACGTGAAAACTTACATGAAATGTTTTTAGTAAAGAAATTTGATCAAAATCAGTTCAGTAGTTTGGTTTTAACGAAATTTCGTATTATGCAGTCGACTTTTCAGTTTCTTTACCTATAATTAACGAACTATCTCAGTTATTAATTAAATTTATACTATTGTTAACGGGATATTTACTGTGGTTCGAGAATGAAACAGAAATTGAATGGTTCAGTCAGTCGTTACAATGTAACAAAGAGCGTTATATAACTTAAAGTTATAGTTTAAAGAATTCGAAAAACCGACGGCGACATCAAATTGCGCAATTTTGTTCTAAAAACCAAACTACTGGGCCGAGTTTAATGAAATGTCTATGGGACCAATCTGAAAGTATATTTTTTCAAACAATAAAACATTTTTAAGACGGTTTACAAATGGCAGAGTAATTATGCAGTTACAAACATGAAGATTAACCTCCATAGTATTGAAGTCAGTAAAAATTTAACAAATGATCTGACAAATTTGATTTTTCCAACTTCCTCTTTGATTCTACTGACAATCGTGCGTATATTTCATACAGTTATTTTTAGGGTTCCGTTTCATGACTCAAAAGAAGAACTTGTACTCTAAACTGTTGCAGAATTGTTAATACTATTATGACATGTAGTTTTTAAATATAACATTATCAATAAATATATCATATCATACTCTGCGGTGTTATTTTACTGTCAGTATGTAGGTATGTGTTTAATTTTGTTTGCAAAGTTAGGGCTTGTTGTTTTAGGCCTTTTTTTAACAGCGCATGCGTTACTTTACTACGAGTACGTATACTAATCTTGGTCTTCAATATTACATGAAATCTTTTTGGTGGATTTGTTTTTGTCGTAACTACCACAAGTAAATTCGAACCGATAGTCCTTAAACGGCTTAATGATCAACATTTCACTCCACGAGCGACGAGCTACTTATTTTAACACCCTACGTACTACTTACGCAGTTTTAAGAAATCCCAGACAATATATGCAATAAGTACCTTCGCCGATGTTCACCCTTATTAGTACCTACTATAAATCTTATCTAAGTTAATATCTACTCTACAGTATGAGTCATCGTTTTTTTTTTCAGGTAGCGATAGACAAATGCAAAGAAAACTTTGGATGGCAAGTAGGTAAGTAGAACCTTAGCCCTTTTAGGTATATGACAGACAACAGCCATGGCGGAAACCACGAAGAACGTGCCGCTTTCGTCTGGAGAGATAGCAATAATAGCAGTCAATGAACCATCAGCTACAATATTTAAAAAACCGGCCAAGTGTGAGTCAGACTCGTGCACGAAGGGTTCCGTACCATCTATAAAAATTGGGAAAAAACGTTTGTATGGGAGCCCCCTAAAATATTTATTTAATTATGTTTTTTTGTATTCAACAGTCATACATTATCTACGAAAATTTGAACTGTCTTACTATCACGGTACATGAGATACAGCCTGGTGACAGACGGACGGACGGACGGATAGACAGACAGCGGAGTCTTAGTAATAGGATCTCGTTTTTACCTTTTGGGTACGGAACCCTAAAAAAGAATCACTCTCCGAGGAATCCGTTTTATGGTCAGGGTTGTAATAGCTATAAGACAAGTAATCATTTAAAATACTAAAAAAACTGACTTCAAAAAACGCAATTCGTTTATTTGGACGACATATTTTTACCAGTTATTTGGTTGTAAAAACCAAAATACAGGACCGATTTTGATAAAATTTCTATGTGACCAACGGGAACGTATACCAAACAAAAAAAATAACAATTCGGTCCTGGGACCTTCGAGTAATCAAGGAACATACACAAACAAACTTTATAGTTTTGAATCTCGACGCAAAGTTGACCTATCAGATTTTACGAATACATTACAGTGAGTGTGACTCGAATCTGCATGATCTTATTCCATAATGGCATCTATCGAACCGTTGGTACCTACTTAACACGAAAAGGCCACTACGTTTCATGGTAGTTATTAAAAATCCGAATTCAGAATTGTGATTCCACTTTTATAAAACGACCTTCCGAATTGTGGTATACGTTATTGGATTTTCCTCCTGGGTTTTTTATACAATATAGGTTTGCGCTTGACCGCCAACTCACCTGATGCCGATGTTGCGATCTATGACGAAGCGCGCTTACCTAGAAGAAACCGATACACTCGCGATTTAAGGACACCCAGATTGTATCCATCGGGGAAAATCCACTCAGGTAGAGTATTCCACAATTTTTCGGTCCGTACGATAAATGTGGAATTAAAACGTTTAAAATCATGAGTGTCTAGATTTCTTCTAGGAAAGCGTGCTCCATTGTGGACAGGAGCGCCGCATAGCATCGGGCGAGTTGCCAGTCAAACGCGCTCGTCAACGTTCCATCATTATCATCATCATTCGATTCCACAAGAAGTCTACTGACAAAGATAAGCCTCCCCCATACCTATATGGATTTTCAAAAAGACCGGTTGGAAGCGGCTTGCAATTTTTATTAAAAATTATCAGGGACCACCTCTGAAGTATGGCTTACCAAACAAACAATCAAAACAATCATCAAAAACAATTCATAATAAAATTGGCTAAGTAAACGCGTAACAATACAAAAAAATACAGTAGAATCAGAACCTCCTTTTTGAAGTCGGTTAAAAGTACAAATGGTACGGGATACCACAGCCATAATTGATAAACCTATTTTCTCAGCAGATGACGCAGACCAGGGTCCTGGTGTGGTGGAGAGGTGCCGGGCGGCCTCTGGTTCTAGCGTCTATGTGACTGAGACAATGGAGGTGCCTACTTACAACAGCTTCCAGATATTGCTTCTGATCCCTAATCCCAACGACAACAGTGAAGTAAGTACCGTTTACTAAAACACGGTTCTGCACGGAGCGGACATAGAGTGGACTTTCAAATTTCAGAGCGAACTTCCTAGCGATTCTCTAAGCTGAACAAGTAATCATTTAAAAAAACTAAAAAACCCGACTTCACAATACGTAATACATTTACTTGGATGACATGTTTTCCAATAATTTTGTTATAAAAACCAAAATACTAAACCGATTTTGATATAATTTCTATGGGACCACCTGGGAAGTATGCTCGTACCTAGTACCTACCCTTTCATACAAGAAAATAATTTATCAAGTCCGTGTCTTCGAGTAGTCGGGGAACATAGATAAAAAATAATAATAATAAAAGATTCCAGCGAATTGAGCAGCTTCTTCTTATTTTTACCCAACAGCCAAAGGAGAGGAGATGACCGTAACTATCGGTTAACTGACGGTCAAGCGCAAGCCTATTTTCGAATAAAAAAATAGATAAACTCTTTATTGTTTACACCATTATACTTTAGTATATACTTATTATTAATACACTAATTAACAAAAGAGAGAAACAACAGGCGGCCTTATCGCGCTAAAAGCGATCTCTTCCAGGCAACCTTGTTATGGAGATGAGAAACAATAGAAATGATTGACGGGGCTTGCAACAAAAAATACCTAATAATAATTAGACAATAAAACACCAATACGTAATTAATATACATAGGTACCTACTTAGAATTAAATGATACAGATATAGAGCTCTTCCACTAAAGTATAAGATCTATAAAGAAGCGACTGGGTGACAGCTTTTTCAGTAGATATATTTACTAGTTTAGTATAGGTACTTTTTTTTTTGCTGTTTATTAAGTTTTATAATTTAATTTAATTTTTACTAGACTATAAAAACTTAAATATTTTTATGACTTACACTTGAACAATAATTACAGTTTAAAAAACATAAAAATTAATTATACTAGTTTAGTATTATATTGTAACACTAGATAAATGATTATATTCCATATAAGGTGCAGTATGTCCGGTCTAATGGTGGGTTTACATAACTACCTATTTTCATTTCATTTTTATATAAATACCTATTATTACAAAAACGTTCAAAACGATAAATTGAATCTAATAGTACATCATTCAAGAGCAGAGATTTTAGTTTCTCTTTCTTTTTCTTCCTTAGAAGTCCATGTACGACATTTTATGCGACATATGTTTGTAACTGACAGCCGGAAAACGGCCAAGCCATGCTTTTTGATCAAGATTGAAGGCTTACAGAGGTAAGTATTGTAGCGTTAGACTTTGTAGAGTTAGCAGCTTGGCTCTTCAGATTCAGTCAGATCTCATCTGATTTATTTTTGACAGTGAAAGTGGCATGACAATGCGAGACATGGCAACCAATTTTACATGAAATGTTTTTGGCGGGATAATTATTACATTAACACAAATAAGCCATTTACAAATTTCTAGTATTAGATTCAATTTATCGTTATGAATTTCTCTAAAATTGTTAAAATAAAATAAATAAATATTAATATAAATTATACTATAATACTTAAATTACATAAAATATGTACAGTATACTAATATAACTAATGTTTTTCTATCGTATTATGTGTTGTGTAACCGTATTCAACACATCATGAGGCGACATTACTTATTAGATTCGTCTTAGTTGTAGTGAGTAACTTTTGATAACATTATTAAGTACTAGTTAATGTTACAACAATGTTTCGTGCAGTAACAGTTAACTCAGTTTGCCCTAAAAAGTAAAATTTATGTAGATTTCCAGTGAAATATTTGAATAATTACAATATGTAGGTATTTATAGGTGCTTAGTCGTACAAATGCGGGTACTTACAATAGATAATGTTCAAATTTGCGTGAAAGTGAATTTCGTCTAGTCGACTCAAAAGGTACTGTTATAAGTTTAGCGTGTGTATCTTTGTAGATACACAGATTTCTGTATCTTATTGTATGTATGTCTGTCTGTAGCATCGTAGCAGTGTTATATAAAGAAATACACATATACACACGTCAAACTTATAACACACCTCTCTTTTTGGGTCGGGAGATAAAGAGATATCCGTGCAGCGGAGCTGACGCGACTGATTCTACCATACAACTCCGTGTGAAAGTGCAGCAACTGTAAACTGTACACCTCCTAAATAAATTACTAAATATTGTGTAAATTGCGATGTTCTCACCTGGCTTCACTACGCAGGTCGTATTTCTACTGAAATTTTTTTTTTCTCGGAAATAGTGACTTGTACTCAATGCCAATAGCAAAAGTTGCTCAAAGTTATGAGGACATAGGAGGTTATTTTCTGAAAGGACCAGTTAGAAACGGCTTTCATATAGGTCTTCCTGCCACTTGCAGGACACTATAGTTGAAGTAAAGGAATCTCCGTATTTTCTTTCAGCTAATCTACAACATAGTTAACATAAACACCAAGTACACCGACGGTATGGTGATACCTCAAGGCAAAAACTACACGATGTACTCTACACGGCTCGACGAAACTTTTACGCCAGTCCTTTGGCGTCGAGAGGCTAATCTTCTCGTTCGGGTCCTGCCAGCGAAAAAGATCTACGATGTACAGGTCAAGTTTAACGTAACTAGCGATTCGATCGATGGATTGCTTACTTGGAATCAGACTGGCGGTGAGTTTAAGATTAACTTTAATTCTTTATTAGTCTGTGAAACTAGGTATATGCAGGTATACATAGGTCTTAAATAAGTTGGAGGGCTGGCTCTAGTTTCTACCTGGGAAGGCATACAGACAGATTTGGTATGACTACCTATACACAACAATATTCACAATTTAAAGTCTGGCTAGTCCAAACATAATGAATAGTAACAAAGTCAATAAATATAGGTATGAGTCAGAATACAATGTCAATGTGATCGATGTGCTTTTTGTGTAGTAGTTTAGTTAGTTGAGTCTGTATATTGTTGTGTTGTAGTTAATAAAGGCGCTTGCCATAAAAAAAAATTATATATATATATATATAGAGATAATTATTTTACTCAACAATTTTGGTCTTTATTATGAATGCTTAGCATGAGTAAGAGTTAGAGAAGATATTGCGCAAACAAGAAAGCCATTAATTTAAATATCGATTGAAAAAAATCAAAATTAGGGATACTTTGAAATGTCAGAAATCCCTATTCAACACCTTTGGTCTAAATTCTTGAAGCTTATTGCATAGAAGTAGAACTCCCTGCCGCTTTCTGTTTCCTGAGAACTGGTTGGTGTTAAATGGTGTTGATGATCATTGATTACATTCTTATTATGTAGATTTAATTCGTCTAATAATTATAGTTTAAAAAACTGAAGTAACCGACTTCTCATGGATGCCATTGTCAGAACTGGACCAAATTGAAATGGAACCACACGGGAAGCACCAGCTTTCAAATAAAATAGAATCATCAAAATCGGTTCACCCAGTCGAAAGTTAAGAGGTAATAAACATTTAAAAAATACAGTCAAATTGTCCTCCTCAAACATCCTCCTCCTTTTTTGAAGTCGGTTGAAAAAGCTAAAGTGTAAACAACAATATTAGACTGCGACCGATGAGAACTCGTAGGTAATTTAGAAAATAAGGGTCTGTGGTTAGTCGGCAGACTGAAACACACATTTTAGATTTTGTATTTAATTCCAGAGTTGGACGCATGCTTTGAGCTGGATGTAGCCTGCCAAAGTCGTAGTTTTTCAAAGAAAATATCGGTAAGTAAATTCACTACTTTTTGTCAAAATTTACACTCATTTTGAGTCAAAAGTTCCCTTCCACGATAAGATAGAGGATTGGGGTGATTTACGGGAAGAAAAGGTTTTTTTTTCATTTTCATACAGCACCGTTATGGAAACGCTTACATTACAACAGTGAGAACTTACTGGACAGTTCATATTGACGGAGCCAACAGGCGTACCCTTCTTCTTCTTTTTTGTATTGGACCCCGCGATTAGCGATTTGCCAGTGTCAATTATTGAAATATTTTCAAGTTTCTTGAATAATACAAGTTATATAGTGTTCTAGCCACAGTCTAAGTCACGTGAATAGTCATTTTCAAATTTAAGTCTTGCCTCAGTAATTAAACTGATGGTGACTTTACTAGAAGTTTCTATGGAGTTTTGCTGACAACGTAAATCACAAGTTTCTGCTTTATTTCACTTGCACACGCTCACGCACTTGATCGAACACTTAATGAATAAAACACCACTATTTTTATAGCATTAATGTTCAAAATAACACAAGTTTATAGTCTAGTAAAAATAAATCCGTTTGTATGGAGCACATCGCATTATTTGCAACAGGGGGGAAAAATTTCTTTGAAATTATGATAGGATAACAACTAAATATCATAGATCAACAATAATCCCCATATATAGATTAGCTGCGTTCCGCGGTTTTACACGCGTAGTTATGAAAAACGGTGATGATTATGATGATGATAAGTAGCTTATGGCCGTCTCCAGGTCCAAATCTATCTCTATACTAATTTTCATAACGATCGGTTCAGCCGTTTGAGCGTGTAAAGGTGACACAATTAGCTTTTATAATATCATTATGAAATTGTGTCAAATGTATTTCAAAACACCAGTACATTCATTTAAATAACAATATACTTCTCTTTTATGTTGTCACAAATCTTATTTTTACTAGACTATTAGGAAAATAAAACAAAGCAACATCATGTTACTAAGACGTTCCCGCCAAAAACTCCCTGGCGTACTCTTTAGAGCTTTAATTGCGATTCAAAGTTGGCTCGACTTGGCTATTGTCTTGCTTTTTGAGAGAGATAAATGCCAACGTTAGCAAATCATAGGTCGCCTGCAAAAACCCCAGTGATGGTGATATTATTATCGTGGTCGAAAGCGCAGCTAGGTTCAACTCTGTCATTGCTATATTTACCGCAATCCATAGTTACCGCAAGTACAAAACTGTTCAATTGTGGAAAAACATTCCCTTCTTGTGTGAGGTGTATGTATGTCTAGATGTTAGGAGATAAGACCAGGGCGGTTACTACAATATTAATAGCAATCTTAATTCAATATTGCTCTGAACTTTGTCTTGGTCTCTCATCTGAATAAAGAACGAGACAAAATTCAAAATAGCATTGAAGTAAGACTGCTGGAACGCTTGTGGTAGGGCCTTTGAGGTTGTATCTGCGTGCCTATAGTAGAAAAGTGTAAGTAAATAGTTGCAGTTTAGGAAAAAACTAGATTTGTCAGAATGTTGCACCCATCAAAACTAATTGAAACTAGCTAGAGATTATGTTTCTTCTTCTATTTCACTAACAGTGGTTTGTACAGGACGAAACGATATGACTTATGACATTATATCTCAAGTAGTGGTTAAAGACACGGTGAGTGAAAATGTAACCGGCCCCTGTCTATCTTTTTAAAACAGAAATATAACGAATAATAATGATGATCTACGTCTAACCAACCTTAACCAAACCAAGCGTAACCAAATCCCCTTCCGCCTACCTTACCCTCTACCCCTAAATTACTTTTAAGAAATATATGTAAATATGAAAACTTGGTTAGTCTGGTCACGTACTAAACCTAAATTGCGTCTAAGAAATATATATAAAACCTGAAGCCTGATACCCTACGTTGTAGCACCTAATTATACCTATAACGTTATATCAGCCCCTATTTACTTTATACTAACTCCTTATATATCTGACCTCCACTAATATAATATATTACCCACTATAAAACACATGACCTAATAAGAAACATTTACCCTACAATACAAAAGAAGGATGTTAGAAAGGTTCTCTACTTATAATGTAAGTGTTTAAATCTATTTTTGTCGCTTAACATTCCTACTTATGCAAACCTAGGTGGTATTAGAACACAGGTAAGTAATTTAGTAAATGAATGAGAGTAAATCCTAACATTTTGCTACCTAGTATTGGCTCGTGAAAGTCTATAATATAACAATGGCTCGTGTATCGTCTAGTAGTTAGAAATGGCTTGTGTATCGTCTAGTGAATAGGACCCCTTACGTTGTGTGTCGGCGTAACCCAGTAAAGCATTGGAAATGAATATATTAGAACAATCTAGCCTACCTGAGAATTGGTACCTGAAATGTGATGAAGTTAACGATCCCTACATAATTGTAATATGTCTGTTATGCCTAGCATTATAATAAATTCAATCAGTAATCATATATGAAACATAGAGCTTACCTAGAAAGATATACATGTAGACCTTACCTAGATATACATTTGAGTGAAGTTAAGTCTGTAGTTCTGGAAGTTGTAAGATTGAGTCGAGTCAGTAGAAAATATATTTTATTTTTTTGTAATGAAACAGGCCCCAAAACCAACGCCTGTTTCGATTCACTCCGCCGACTATCTGGGAATGAGTGACCTCCATTTTGGGATCTCGGAAGAACGGCTTCCGTATAGACTCTAATTGTAAAATTCAGTCTTAAAAGTCATATTTATTAATTATACCTACTCAGTCATAGCTACAAGCAAAAGACTGGGACTCTCCCTTTTTTCTTTCAAGAGGACGTGTGTATTGTCTGTTGTAAGGTATTTCTCACTCCTACCAAAAACAAATAAACCCACAGACCGGTTCCTAGGGTTTTGGAAGTCAAGTCAGTAATTGTCATAATTCTGAGTCTAGTCATATCCTAAGTATATCTTTCCTGTCCTCTAGGTCATACTTGTTTTCATTTAAGTACAAGATAAACTGAAATTATAAATATTGTACAATTTAACCAGTATAATCTTCATCCATTAATAATATGAAATCGTTCAGTCAATCTGACTTCTGCTTGTCGTGCTATCCTTCAATAAATCCAATGTAGAAAGGTCGAATTCCTGTTTCTAGTGAATTCTAATTGACCTTAGGGACAATCTGCCCTATTAGATCTCATTAAAGGAGAACAAAACTCACACAGTACTTTTTGACTGAAAATATAAATTGGCGTTCACCAAACTATAGTAAAACACCGGGTCTATTCGCCCATTTGTAGTCACAATTCTCTGCAACTTTTATGTGCATATTTAGCTAGAATTCAAGCAAATCATTGTAATTTTAATCAGTTAATTTGAGAAGAAATCAAATCTATAATTTCAGTTTATTTGCTTATATTCAACAATATTTAGAGAGGTTAGTTTTTCCTAGAGCTTTCTTTGTCTATGTCTGTTTTTTCCCCAATATCATTTTTAGTACGTCAGTTTAACGTAAAGAAAGACTCGATTATTCTGTACCGGGTTCCGTCTATAATGATGAAATCTCTTAAACTTGGTAAATATGATTATAGTGCTTCAGCGTTCCTTATGGAATGAATTTTTAGAACACTAAAGACCAGTTAATTTGAAAAGAAATTAAATCTATAATTTCAGTTAACTTATTTGTTTACAATCAACATTCCTGGAATAACATAATACATTAATACATTTGGGCTGACACAACAGAACACATTTGACCTGACTCTATGATCATAGCCGCTTCCCGCCAACCTATAACCACAGCCTAGAATTCAAAAGTTTAGTATTATAAAAAAAATATTAAATGAAGACGCTGGTCGCAAGCCGCTTTCATCTGGACCTGTTAGAAATACATGGGGAGACCTGTGTTCGGCATGGACATCCTATAGCTACTCCAGAATAAACCCTAGTTTACCGACAATGAATTTTATTCAATCAACAAAAGTTAATAACCCACAATTAATTAGATAAATCAAATATTATTCATAATAAAATTACTTCCCTTTATCCTTCCTTAAATTACGCGACCTAATATTAAAATTTTTCCAAAAATTAGGCAACCCGATCAGTAAGGCACCGCGGCACTACCAAACTGTTTGATACTACTTCGGAAAATTAATCGAGAACTGATTTTACTTCTAATTTTGATTACGCACTGCATTTATTTTACGGATCCCCGATTGATCTTATTACTTTGAAAATTACTCTTCAATTCATTCCTGACCCCACGCACCAGCCCTATTTATACCCATCCGTAGCGTCCTATTGTCGTCTACTCTAATCTCATTCTCTCTCTCTCCCCCACAACTGCCGAATCGTCGAGATCTCCCAAATCATACGAATGTCACAAATGTAACTAATGTTCTGTATCGACGGTATCAGTGTAATAGGAGACATCTCACTAACGTAACAGATCGTCCAAACCAGATTAATTTGACCCAGCGTGTTCATGCAACTTATTAGAAGAACCAGCTAGAATTGGTTTTTGATATTATAGTGCTCAGTAATTAGTCAATCTCCTCGTGTAAGAGTCGTCATATCATCGTAAAATAATTCTACATAAATCTAATATATTCAACAAAAGAATCGACGCCATATTATTTTATAGAAATATGGAACCCGTTATTTAGGAAATACAAGAAATGGCCTGAACTGATCCTAAGCTACAACAATAATCTGATGTTCAGGTAAGTTTAGCGTTAGTTTTATATTATTATTACTTCAAATATTCTTTTCAAGATAATAGAGTAATTTTTGCTCATTTAATTGCCCACATACATAACCTCAATTTTCCAAAAATCATGAAAATTTTGCTATTGCTACAAAAGCAAACCCATTGAAATTTCATCATTGATTAGATTAAACCTGTTAATTTACTCACAATATTAACTTTATTATCAAGGACTTTTGATGTTCTTAAAAGTTTACATTAGACTTTTGCTCAATGTATATAGTCATCTTTTAACATTTTATTTCTATTGATTACAGCTCCCGTATGCCTCTTCAACTATAAATCTGATTCCAGCCAAGGACAATACCAATGGTTTCTGTGAATATCCCCAAAAAGAAGATTTATATTGTATTTTAAACAACCAATGGACAACAGAATCAAAGCATCCAAAGGTACCTATTTCTTCATGTTATTTTGATTCCCATATCTAATAAAGGCTGCAGAAAGCTTAAATAAAGTGACTTTTATATCAATCAGTTAGATTAGTTAACCCTAATTTGTTTTATCAAGTCCTTGATAAGCTAATAACAGTTAACCTCAAAATTGTAATTATAGTGACACTAAATACAGGATTTTAAGTTTTAAATCTCATTAGAAATGACTTAGAAATGTACTTAAATAAGAATTAGTATTTTAGATTATATTAGTTTCATTTTAGAAGATCTAGGCTATAATTTATACCACAATTTTTATTTGAAATAATAGAACATAGTTAACCATTTGAATTTGTTTTGTTTTCAGCTTAAGACAATATTCTTCAAGTAGGTTGGTACATATTCAAGATACATCACATCTGAAGCAGGAGTTGCCAAGAAAATATACACAATTATCTCTAATATCATTACGGAAGAAATCTTAAGTTGATTTTCATAATAATTTTACCAAGCATGAATCTATCGAGGTGTAATTTTATATAATATAGTCTTTTATTAGTAAAACCATGTAGAGAGCTTAATTAAAATGACATTATAAAGTTTGTTAGTGTCCATTCTTTATGTCCAAACTTCATCGGTAAGTTTTTATTAAAAATATTTGTGTAATTGTACGGGGCAGTAAACCTGTACCGTTACAAAAACTGGATTAGACAGAATACTCGTACTGAAATCCACCGATATTAAAATTATATATACCTACCATAAACCAAGGTTTTTAAAGACATGACAACAGTGAAAATTAACTTTTGTTTTGCTTCCAGCCTGATTCACCGCCGGGTGTAGTCATTAAAAGTCTGCCACCAAATGAATCTTGTAACACCAAATTAAGGGGATTGTACGGAACCACTGATATTACCATCAACATTCCCGCATATGAAGCTCCAGATACGTACTCAGTTGAAATACCAGGAGAACCAGGTTACAATAAGCCCAGCGATCGGACTAGCTTAGATAAAGCGCCTTACGAAGTAGACTTAAAAGTACAGTCGCATGAGGCGAGCTTAGATGAAGTCTCTAGTGAAGAACTTGCTAAAGTCCCAGATGATGACAACATAGCAAGAGAATCTTATGAAAGTAACGCAGATAATGATGTGGATAATACGCGTTCGTATGTAGTCCTAAATGATTCGCATTCAAATCCAGGATTTAACGATGGTGAGTACATATTTTTGACACAATAAAAATTGCGCTTTAAAACATATATCACAGATATATGTATGTAGGTCTAAAAGCTACCAAGTTTATAACAATATATATACATATATAATAATTATCAATTTATTTCATGCCACTGGAATCCATATTATAAAATAGAAATAATACAATTAATTACCTAATAAAAATCTTACACATACAAAGCGGGTAATGGGGCTGCTGACGCCCTCATCAGGCGATTTGGTGGTCAATCGTAGATCTATTTCAACAAAAAAATATAATATCACCACAAGTGAAGCATCTACTTGGCGCAACGACACTAAATCACTAATTAGCCACACATTATATTATTGGCGTAGCAATCTTCCATTGGCTATCTTATCACATATAAGTTATCAGGCGGGCCGTCTACTTGTCCAATCGACGCTTGACCAAAATGCTGGTGCGTATCTGGCCCAACGCGGCAATGCGGACAGCACGCTGGGTACGCTGGCAACTAGTAGTGGGTTTGAGCATTTGGATTGTCTTTAGACCTTTATCGGTCTGGGATAATCGATATGCTTTTTGTGTAGTAGTTTAGTTGAGTTTGTATATTGTTTTGTTGTATAGCTAATAAAAGCACTTTCCCTTTAAAAAAAAATCTACTTGTTTATTTTTCTTTGTATAAAAAACGTCATCTTATTTCAGTGAAGCCAGACCCATGGGTGGAAGACATACATGTCTCGGAAGAGCAGGAAGAGGACGGTGAGAAATGGACGATTCACGTGTCTTGGTTAAAACCGGCTATAATCCCCGACATGTACAATGTTACAGTTTGGGGCACAGACGTGTTTGCAATAGTGCCAGGGGTAAGTTAAGATTAACTTCCTCCTATTATGAAAGAAATGCTGGAATCTATAACATTGTTCAAATTTATAGACAGTTCAAAAATCACACGTCTGACTTGAACCCGTATATCCCAAACAGTATCACGTGACACCTCCGTGGCCAAACTGGTGAAGGCTCCCAAGTACTGATTAGGTTAAGCGAGTTTCAAGTCCCGTCAAACGTATGAAATTTTTGAACTGTCTATTAATTTGTGGAAAAAAATACTTCAAAAAAAAATTACTTAAAAAGACTCGTAGTTCACACACATCGTCCGTTTAGGTCGCACAGACCCACATTTTTGAAGATATAAAATAAATGATACAACTTATTATCGTCGTTTGTAAAACTAGAGAATAGCATGACAAATATTCGACAAAAATTTCAATTTGATCCGTTAATTTTTATACATAAAAAACATTTTTTCGTTAAAAATGATGAAAATTTACTTGGTAACCACGTACCGGCAAGCGCAGCGTAGGAAGACCAGCCACGAGATGGACAGATGACCTCATACAAGTGGCGGGAAGACGCTGGATGCAAGCCGCTTCCAATCGGTCTTTTTGGAAATCCATGGGGGAGGCCTATGTCCAGCAGTGGACTTCTTATGGCTGAGATGATGATGATGACTTGGATAGAATTGAAATTTTTGTCGAATATTAGTGATATTGTTTTCTACTTTTACAAAAGACGATTTTTTTATAAGTACATGTAGTCATTATATATATCTTCAAAAATGTGGGTATGCGCGAGCGACACGGGCGATAGTCGAACTACGAACTCCTAATAGTATTGATATCTGATATGACTAATGCACTACATGTTAATGACTATGCAACGTGTGATTAGTGTAGGTAAACAGTTTCTTGTAAATAAATGTTCGTTTAATTGTAGAACGCCACAGAAGTGGACCTGAGAGGAGTGCAGGGCACCGGACTATACAACGTGTCTGTATACGCCATAGTTGGGACCGAACGTCACCACAATAACGGCAGGGGGATATTCCCAAGTGAGTGGAGTAATTTTACATGACATACATTACATATCTACATTGCCGTGCCCCCGCCATGAGCACCGCAGGCCCGGCGCGGCGGCGGTCCGGGACTAGCTTTTCTCGAAGCGATTCGGCGGATGTTTGGACCTACATTATACTCCAAAATAGTTTTTTTCACTCACTTTGCCTATGCTATAAATTGTGTTGCTTGGAAGTTGGAAGAGAGCCCCTTTATGTGGGCTACGTAGTGAAGTAAAAGTTATAGTGTTGGGCAGGTCCCATCCAGCGCGGCGCGGGCGCAGGCGTGATCCGGTGGGCCGTCGCGGCGGGGGGCGCCTGGGCCGCGGCCGCGCTTGCCGCCCTCCTCTACTGGCTGCGCTCCTGCCGCGCGAACATCATGCCGCAACTCAAGCCGACGGTAATTTATCATATACCACTTAAATACATCATGACAAAAGCATCAAAATCATCCAATGAGGGCAAGAATATGGGACCGAATTTGGGAGAAACCTGTGTGTTTGAGTGGATTAAAGTGATATGACTGAATCTATACTTTCACAAGTAATATAATATACTATACTAATATACTATATTTTCACAAGTAGGTAAGTATATACGAGTTAACGACGCAATCCTCATGTGCTTTTGCGCAATATACTTTTTTATTGTCAGCTGGTTGAATTATTGAGTTCCAGAATTGTCGTGTTGGTTAAGAAATTAGCGTGAATTTTAACTGTAATATATATAAGTATTATAATATTTACAGCCATGATGTATACTAGATGTGCCCGCGTAATTATGGAAAACGCTGATGAAGATGATAATTTATAATGTAGCCTATGTAATTCTCCAGGCTCTCACCCATATCTATAGTCTATACCAAATCTCATAATAATAATATGTTCAGCCGTTTCGTCATGAAGATACAAACAGAGGTACAGAGGGACAGAGACGCAAACTTACTTTCCTTTTTATAATACCAGAATATTAATTATATTTCAGCTAGGAATATAAAGACTTTATTTTAACGGTTTAGTCGAAGCTGCTAATCAAAGTTACCCTGAAATGGGAACAGACTTTCTACTCTCTACAAAGCTCTACAAAGTTACCGTTCGGTACCTGGTGCCAGAGTTGTAATTTGATGACGGCAGCACTACACAGTATCTATTCTAAAACCATGACATAGTCTCTTCACCATGTTCTTAATGGCAGCTAATTGTTCTTTATTCTATTCCCAGTTGAGTACAGAAGGCAAGTCCAAAGAGCCGCCTCTCGAAGAGTCTGTCGTGGAGCTTCCGCCAGCGGTGGACGCGTGGGAGATCAAGCCGGAACGCTTAACGCTGCGCGAGGTCATCGGCGAAGGTGCCTTCGGAGTCGTGCGGCGAGGCACGCTCTCACCCGCAGAGAAGGAGGTCGCTGTCAAGATGCTCAAAGGTAACTTTTCCCCAGTCGAGTATAGAAGCTTCGTCATCGTCATCATAACCATCATCGTCTCGGCCTCAAAAATCTACTACTGCACATAGGCTCCATGGCTGACTGGCTTCCACCTAGTAGGTATAGAAGCTTAGTATTACATTATGTTCTGATAGAAAGAATGACACTAAAAGAGATTCCTCTAAGACTACAGATTTTTTTTCTAAGATCTAGATCTGTGTAAAAAGCATACCGAATCAATACCGAATGATCATATTTACAAGAAGGAAACCCTCAAGGTGCCCAAAGGCAGCTTGGACA
This sequence comes from Lycia hirtaria, assembly GCA_947563715.1. Taxonomy (NCBI): domain Eukaryota; kingdom Metazoa; phylum Arthropoda; class Insecta; order Lepidoptera; family Geometridae; genus Lycia; species Lycia hirtaria. Next base: position 13,796,483 of record OX387384.1, read on the forward strand.
GTATTAAACATTCTTTATAAATATTACTTTTACATTATCAAGTTGTTATTAATGATAAGCTTCCGTTCTTCTATATTCCAAAGATGTGATACGCATAATATCATAAACGCCATTTTAAAACTGCATATTCCTTCATAAAGAAATTAAATACATCTTTCAGCGTTCTGGTAATTTGAATTCGTTTGTAGAGTCGAAGCGGCGAAGTTATTTTTCGGCTTGTTATTATTAACCGTGGAATGTTTCACCTAGATTTTCCAACTCTGGAGGAGATGCGCGCATTCCACCTGGAGATGGAGCTGATGAAGAGCGTGGGCGCCCACCCTCACGTAGTGAGCCTGGTCGGGTGCTGCTCCATTCGGCAGCCCGCCATCGTTGCAGAGTACTGCAGCCGCGGCGACCTGCTCAACTTCCTCAGGTAAACCATGCCTGAAGACTTAAGCAGGATTTCAATAGCCAATAGTTTACTGGATTCATTATAGTTTACATGGAGATGATGAAATACATGTTTGCTTTTAGTGATTTTAGTGACCTTGGTAGGGTGTAGTGTAGCAACTGGTACGGAGCTGGGGGATGGTTGGTGAAACTAGTGGTTTCAACACACGCAGCTATCTCTCTCGTGCATCACAACCTTTTTAAACATATAAGTTTATTTAGATAAGAGCAATATTTTTTAAAGTTTCTTCAGATATCATTTATACTGGCAACAAAGTAGTGAAAAAAACATATTTTCCTTCCATCTTCGCCCATGTAGTGCCCATGCCAATATCTGTTGAGATTCCATACTTGAATTTAGATTCTGTTCAGTTAGAGATGTAATGTGTTATTAATTGTTTTTTTATGTAGAAATAGGTTTACGCTTGACCGCCAACTCGCTTGATGTTAAGCGACGACTTAAACACTACATGCGTATGAAATATTTAAATATTATATACATTATACCTGTGTATAAACTATTATCTTATATAAGCTGTTTACTTAAAATTATATTACATAAGCATGTCTCTTTCCCAGGTGTTCGTGGGACGTCATGGTGTCCAAACGTAATGCAAACTACTACAACAACAACATAAACACGTCGGACTATCGCAACGACCTATTCAAGTGCACACAGCCCCAAGAACACTCTAGGCTAGTCGTCAACAAAATGTACGATCTGCAAGGAGTCTGTGACACTGAACTCACCTCCTTGGACCTGCTGTCTTTCTGCAGACAAATCGCGATGGGAATGGAGTTCCTGTCTCTAAATAAAGTCGTCCACAGAGATTTGGCAGCAAGGAATGTATTGGTGACGGGAGATAAAACGTTAAAGATAGCGGACTTTGGGCTTTCGAGGGATGTGTACCAAGAGAATCAGTATACACAGAAGGGTAATGGGAAGATGCCAATCAAGTGGATGGCGTTGGAGTCTTTGACAAGGAGGATTTATACGTCGCAGAGTGATGTGTAAGTTTATAAAAGTACATTTGGCAATCCTCGGCGGATTGTTCTTTGTTATTTGGAACAAAGTGAGATATGAGAAGATGAGAGAGGAATTTTTCATACAAGTTCTGGCGTTTGAACATTTACAAACATTAATAATTACAAGCATTAATAATGTCATACAATTCCCGAAACAAAACAGGGGAAGGGACAGTTCCAAGTGCTATTACTGCTACACGTGTAAGCATTTGGTACGTGCAAGGGGCTACCACAAACCACAAACAGGGACAGAGAGGTGTAACAAGAGACAGAGGTCCCGATCTCCATAATTCCCAGACAAAGACCCGATAAACAGGACCTGAGAAATCGTGTGGTGTGGCCTATTCTACGTGGGTATATTACACCACACGGTTTAACACTTTAACCACCTGTGTCGAATATTTCTGACAAAAGCTTTTTGAGCCCATTCCGACATATACCATATATATGTATATACCACATAGAAACTTAGGTTCGATAAACTTTTGGCGGAAGTATCGGACACAGGTGGTTAAAATCTTTTATCCGCCTATTTCAGCTATTTCCGAATTGTCGATTTCCGAAATATCCAACACAAGCGGTAAAGCGCTTGTAACAACAGCTCCAAAAACTTGTAGGAAATATCCAACAAGGCTGTAAAAGGATTAACACGTTCTTAAAATATCTTACGGGTTACTCACGGTTATTTTTGAGTCGAAATCTCCGACTATAGTTTTAACCGTATATAATCGCAGTTTCAACCGTTTCAAACGCAGACGTCACTCCCAAAGGACGTCTCATCTGGTGTTACCAGACGACGTCCTTCGGGAGTGACGTCTGCGCTGCTCCTTTTGAATTAGACCACCGTATACAGTTGAATCTAGTTGGAGATTTAAACTTAAACATAAACGAAAGTAACCCTTAAGATATTTTAAAGACGTATAACAACCTTGTTAGTTTCCACAGTAAGATCAACACGTTATTCGTTTCCAGGTGGTCGTTCGGCGTGGTTGTGTGGGAAGTTGTGACGGTGGGCGGAGCGCCCTACGCGGGCGTGGAAGCAGCGCGACTGCCGCGGCTGCTGCGCGCCGGATACCGCATGCCGCGCCCGCCCAACTGCAGTCACCATCTGTACGTAACCACGTATCGCACGGCTCGAGGGGTTCATATGCAGGCCTCATTGCTCAGTGGTAGAACGTCTGCCTCTGAGCTGTTCGATCCCCACCCAGGGCAAACATTTGTGTAATGAACATGTTTGTTTTGTGTCTGGGTGTTTATATGTATCATATGTATGTATTTACAAAAAAAAAGTATATATGTATTCTATCTGGTTCCCATAGTACAAGCTTTGCGTAGTTTCGGGCTAGATAGAAAAATGTCCTTCTCCAATATAGTCTGAAAGAAGGTCCAAGAGCCGTACCACAAGCGTTCAATCAATTATTATTATTATTAAATTAGCAGGCTTATTTCAATATTGCTTTGACTTTTGTCTCGTTCTTCCTACAGTTGTGAGAGTAAGATAATGGTGAAACTAATATTGAAATAAGATTACTTTTAGGATTGTAGTAGACCCCCAGGAGGTCCGGCGGGTCCTGTTCCTGCTCCTTTTATATAATGATCAGCCATGGCACACGGGATGGTAGGGAACCAACTTCCATAGGTGGCCGCTCCCGATGAATTGAACACCATTTATACAATTATCGGTCTGGGGTAATCGATATGCTTTTTGTGTAGTAGTTAGTTGAGTCTGTATAATGTTTTGTTGTAGTTAATTATAGATAGATAGAAAGATAACACTTTATTAAAAAAAACAATACAGAAACATTAATTATTAATTAAAAAAAGAGAGTATAATTTGCAGCTAGGTGTTTTAATTGGCGGCCTTATCGATTAAAGGGATCTCTTCTAGGTAACCTTCAAGGATAGGACAGATGGCAACAGATAGTGGCCTTAAAGCAAAACTTAACTCATACTAACTTAAATCATAAATAGGTATTCAGGTAAATCACACGCAGAGTTATAGAGGAGCGTGCGTAGGAGCCCGAGACGAGGCGTGTGTGAAGGTACGAGTGCATGAGTGGATAAATGGATACTCACTTAAGGCCTCACTTCACTTGTGTGGTCACTTAGTTTAGATAATCGACAGGCAACCCTGTTTTAGGTTATTTGTGTTTTACTGTTATTTGTGTTTTACTGTGGGATGTTATCCCCCAGGTACGAGTTGATGCGGTCATGCTGGGCGGCGCGTCCCCGTGACCGGCCCACGTTCGCGGAGCTGCACGCGCGCCTCGACGACCTCCTGAACTCGGCCTCCGCCGACGAGTACCTTTCGCTGGAGCTGGACGAGGAGCCGCCGCCAGCGCCGCACCATCACAGATACTTCCGCATGATACTCAGGTGACATCACACGTGCCAGGAATTACATTACCAGCATTGGCCTATCAAAATCGGTCAAGCCGTTTATCGGCTGTAAGCGATCATTTAGAAAATACATTCGAAAACCATAACCCTCGTTATTACGCAGTCGGGTAAAAAGTGAAACATGAAATACTGTCAATCCTGGGGCCATACCACAAGTTGGATCACAGCGTTTTTGATGAGCGTAGCGAAAAATTCTTCATCTATTTCAAGCAGTCTTAAGATTGCCTTTACTACAATCTTAAAAGTATGATTGCTTGGACTTTTGTCTCGCGCTTTCTACAATTAAGAGAGCAACATAAAGGTCAAAGTAATAATGAAATAAGATTGTGGTAATGGTAATCTTTTTGTCTCGCTCAAAATAGTCGATTATAATTTTTTTGTTGAGCGAGACAAAATAATTGCTTTTGAAAGTTTGGTCACCGTAAGCCGTGTCATGTCATAATGTGTACCTTTTCTTCTGCAGAGCTAAACGCAGCTGGACTCGCGGGGAGAGCTACGAGCGACCGCTAAAAGCACCTCACAACCATTACACGACGCCTCCAGTCACTTACAAGACGCCCGTATGACGTATATTCAATGAATATATTTTATAAATGTGCCATGCGACATTACCGCATCGAAATAGGGGAAAGTTTGAGAGAGTAGAGTCCGTTCAAATTAAATTGTCCCGCGGCTTTTAGTAGATACTAATCTATTTGTGGACGAGTTGTTAAGCATCATACAAAACGTGCGATTGTGGCGCTTTATCTGGGGGACAAATTAGTTTGAAATAAATTGACAATGCGCGATTTGGGTTTCTTTGCCCCAGTTTTAGTGATATGACAATACCTAATAATACAATGCTGTGACGATTGTAAGAAACAAATACAGGGTATGATTATGAAGTTTTACTTAGATTTAAGTTAGTAGAATTAGGTAATATTTTGAACTTGTAAGGTGATATTCCTATTAATTTAGATAGATGTAATGATGGAATAAGAATAATAATAAAATAGAATGAAATAAATAACGTATTTTTGTAATAAAAAATGAAGTTCTGATTTTGTTTTTTACTCAATAGGTACCCATTATTTTAACAACATATTGGTCTTATAAATGTATCAATGATAGTGATACCCTACATTCATAAATAATGATCAAAGAGAATTCAGTACTACTTTTAGTTAACTTTGCATATTGCTTTCTGTCGTGTATGTTATTGAATTAAGAATACTAGCAATGTGGAATTGAAGCCATCGCGTTGCTGTCCTTATTTGACAAATGAAGATCCATTAGAAGCGTCATGGTCGTACGCTGGTAACAGGCTATGTGACGTCACAATAAATTTAACATGGCGCCCTCTAGAAGACTTGGAGAGACAGCGTTATATTTAATTGACCGAGCGAGCGAAGCGTCTCTGCATCAACTGACCAAATTTTCTTTCGTCTGTCAGTTTGTATGTTCGTACTCGCGTACAGGGCGTAATTATGAACCAATTTTGATGAAACTTGGTGTATAGGTTCTATGGATTATTTAAAAAAAAATGTCGTCGGCGATTTTTGATAAGAGGGGTGGTTCCCATAAAAAGGGGGGAAGTTTATTGCGGCGTTAATTACCAACCAATTTTAATGATATTTGGTAGGTAGGTAAAATACACAGTTATTACAACTTGTGGTAAAAATTAACAGAATTGGTCAAGTGGTTGTCGAGATACAGTGAGGGCGCGTGGATGTGCTTGATGCATTTTAGCGCTGAATAATTTTCTTGATTTTACGTTTTCTCCATTTATAAAATTATTATTTGTTTTTATAAGAATATACATTGTTTTTTTAATTAAGGTCATCTAAACATATCTTATTTTTTGTATTAATTGTGTATTAAAATTAAATTGATCTTTCAAGGTGCTTAGGCTCATGGAAAAAATGTTTGTTGACCGTGAAATAACGTCTGTAAAATCACTTAAAATTGAGAAATCAGCCAAAATTATTTATACGGCCTCCTAAGCCAACTTTACGTAGGTATTATATACAGATGATCCAAAGTGAGCTGCAAATAAGCTCTATTGTGAGGTCTACTGTTCGTAGAACTACTAGTTTATTTAATATAACGTTCATTAGTTAGTCTGCTTGGATAGAAAGCTATCGTGGTAACAGATGGGAACTAACGTCTCGACTGAACAAAATAATGAAATAAGAACAGCAGCGCACCCCTTGCCTCATTAGTGCTTTATCAATGTGGCTTTATCCGAAAAAACTACCCATTTCATCACACACGCCAAATTTTTTTTTTACCTAATAAAATTGATTAATCAGCGCATCCCATCAATAATTTATATCTTCGTTTTTCGTTTATGTAATATTTTTTTTTTATAAAAATTTAATAACATTAGACTTAATTAATTATTATCTATTTAAACAATTATTTTATAAATAATATCATTGTAATAAATAACACTTAAAAAAAATATTTTTAAGAGCACAATGACGTAGTTTGCTCCGTCCTATACATAGGTACATATATAGTGGTAGTATGAAGGTATATTTTAAATGTCAAAACATTTAGTAAAAATAAAACGCACAGTGTATAGATTGAAATTATATTAATTTTATAGGTATATATTACAGGATATACTTACTGCTAAATATAAAAATATCCAATATCATCACTAGGACCCGAACACTGTCGGCTCAGCCTTGCCATTCGTTAGCACTCACTGCGTGCTCTGTACTTTCAAGCTATATTTTAATATGTACTGTATGTGTTGATAAAATCCATAAAGATGACAGTGACACAGAGAGCCCTTACGAAAGAGTTCACAAATTATTCAACATCGCATTTCATCTGTAGGCTACAAGCAGACGCTTAGATATAACGCTAGAAGTGTGACGCTTTCTTTGAGAGAGACAGAGAGATAGTTGCGCCAACGGCAGCTGGTCGTAACATCTCTATCTTTCTCGAACAAAACGTAACGCTTGCGCGTTCCAAGTTAACGTTTATAGACTGAGTTTTAATCTCTAGTATGTTTACGGCCAAAACTTTTGGTCGTAAAAGCCGTTAAAAAGTTATTGGCTCAAATGCGTCGTCCAAACTTTTATATTCAATTCTAGCCCTAAGAGGCTTTTAATAGACTATTAGTACAAAACGTTCAAAATTTGAATATGGCTAGTAACAGAGGATTATATTTATAGAAAAAAGAAAACTTTATGCAAGTTTCAAAAAAGTACAGAGCACGCGTACCTCTCTGATATCCATACCATTACAGCTAGATAAATTATTTTTACAATTAGGACGAACTCGTTAACTATATGAGCACATAATACAGAGCATGATTCTTTTACAATTAAGGCGAGGGCACACGTGACATGTTTTTTTCCATTATTTCATAATATGAGAGGTAGAAAGGGCCACCGCAAGTTAAATTCGTTCGAGTTTTCAATTAGTTGCAAAACCAGTGTGCCCCCGCCATTATCCCTAACAATGTAATGATATGAGTAAATCAATATTTGACGTACAAATTTCGATTTAAATAAGCGCCAATGTAAATAGTACTTATACACACATCTTAAATAACCTTTCTCAATAGACGCCATACGGAAATGCAAATTTAAGTAGATCTAATCTCGATTAGGCTTTTAAATGAAAGTACAAATAAGAATTATTGCTGTCTTTTTCATAGCAGTTTCTTAAGACGAGGACAGCATTACTTACATCAAACACAATGAGTGCACTGAAGACTTCGAGTAAGTAACCCCTAGAGAAGGTTCGCCGTTCGGTTACGTCGAAGTAAATTTCGCCAATAAAGTAAATAAGTAATACGAGTAAAGCAATGCGCAACAGATGGCGTTAAATGTGTAAGCCAGATACAAACAAAAGATATTTGTGTGAAATCACTCCTCCGTTTCGGAGTCAGCAATTCATCTCTTGGTGATATAACAAAAGGCTCTTTAATAAAACAAAGCATTAAAAGCTAAAATCTTATGACACAGCGATAACATCAATCTCTAAACGAGTACAGTACACGATTTAGAACCGCCAACGAATCGATTCTGTTCAACAAATGAATTAAGACATTGTCAAAACACAATTTCGGGGCCACAGCTATAGAGAACGGCCCCATGCCTACGAGAGAGCAACGGCGACATAGTAGTATCTGGTTAATACAATGACGGCGTCATGTCTAACGCCATTTGACGGTATCGACGCCGCACAATGACGTCTGGGCCCGGTGCCCGGGCTCTTAGGCTGGTTTTAGAGTCACGCTGACCGTAAGCTGACCGTCGGTGCTGACAGCCGAAACGTATGAATTTCTAGGAACCGCACGCGCTGATAACTACGCATTATTCTAAAACGCTTCCTAGAAGTCCATACGTTTTGACTGTCAGCACCGACGGTCAGCTTACGGTCAGCGTGACTCTAAAATCAGCCTTAGGCGTTTTATAACGAAACCGCAGCTTGTATCAAAATAAGAAGTGTACCAATAAAATTGAAAGCTATCATTTAGTTATAAATTCATAGAACAGAATCGATTCAATTCACCATCGTTATCCTAGTTAGAGTTAAGACAATAAACATAACATTTAAGTTACTTAATTGTTTGTCAATATGCACACATATGTACTCGTATGTACAAAGACATTTAATTATAAGTGCCTCAGTTACGATACATCGATTTTAAACTCTATACTGCACATATTAGGGTACCACAATCGTATTTCGCCTGGCCATGTTAAATTCTAACATATATATCAGTTCATTATAAATCCGGTTAGTATATTATCAATTATTCATTTCAATTGCAATTTGGAATCAATTAAACATATTGACATATCAGTCTCGAGGCAACAAATAGTGGCAAGAAAGCCTAAAATAATAATACTTACTAAGATTCATAAGAATGTTAAAATTAAAAACAAAATTTAACTTAAATCTAAATTGAACATAATTTTTTATCATAATGGGATACGTAAATTATTTTAGACACTGATTTTATTCCATTAGTCGTAACTTTAAACTTGCTTTAATAAAGTATCAATAAGAAACTACAAATGAAGCAGTTTTGACATTTTAATTCAAAAAAAAAAAATCTTCATAAGCAAGGTTAAAATATAAAATCAATACCTGAAAATTACATAAACCAATAAACATAAAATAAATCTTGTCATGTACTACTTAAGTCTATGCATATCTTATATACTTCAGCAGTTTTTTTTATATCAAGGTACCAAAAAATAAATTAACTTTCAGCAAATGAATAAGGAGAAGGTTTTTAAGTGCATCGTTTCTCTTAGACGATTACTGTGTCGGTGGACGCGTGCATTCGCTGCCCAAAGATTTATTATTTTATATTTATATAAAGCTGATTCGATTTTCGCGTTGTTATTAAACTTGTCCATACTAAAAGTTGCTTGTTACGATGAGTAACTTTTAACAATCACCTGTTTTGGGTAATTACAGGGTACTGTAATAACTCATATAGAACCCATTTTTTTCCCGTCCGGAATCTAAGCCCTGACCGAAACTGACAAAAGGAAACGTCGCGCTCATCGCTCGCGTTCAATCAACGCCGAAAACAATGTAGTCTTTGAGCGATGCACCGTGTCAAATAATCGTCGAAACGAACGGTGCGCTTAGTAATTCAGCAATGCTAAATTTTCACACAGATTTTATCCAGAAAACATAAAAACATGCCGTTTTATGTTGTTCTGATACTCTTGCACATTTTTTTAAATTAATTTTCAAATAGGCATCTTTAAAAATTTACTCATAAATATTTTGTAATTGCCTATTGTGATAGTAAAAACATATTTTTTTCTTGATCCAAACAAAAAGTTATGTCATTTTTTTGTTTAGTCTCTCATAGGCATCTACAATAAATATTTTCGAAACAGTTTTTCAAGTAAGCATAGTTGAAGCATATTATATAAAACACTATACATTATGATAGGGATTGGTTAGTTTATTTCGTAAGCCCGTTTTATAAAACTACAAATAGCAAATAGTACAAAAGTGCGAAATTTTAATTTACATAACCTAGTCTAGTATTTAGGAATGCCGTTGCAATTATTTTTCAAAAGAGATCAAATTGATGCGTCGAGATGTCGCTGTTAAAAAAAATGGGTATGTACAAACACCTACAATTGACTACTACGGGAAAAAAACCATTCGGGTATATTTTAGTACAGGTTACGGTTTAGGTCATTTAATAGGTATGTCGATTATTTCTTGTAACTTCTGAATTGTGTCGTACTATATTCAAATGTTTTTATATCACAGATACTTGTGAAATGACAACATGGTAAAAATTTTTGGAACAGAAACTCCTCTCTTTGATATAAAAGCCAATAGGAATCTCATGGGCAAGTATGCTCCATCTTCTACCATATCGTCGCTTTTCATCGGGTGAATTATGGCCAATCGCTAGCCCAATTAATTATAAAAAAATCTCTAGTGATCTTGCCAAAACACACTACAGATTGTTTACATATGTGAGATAGCTATTCCGCCACAGGGTAAAAAGATCAGTTAAATAAAACTCGACGCAATATTTTCATAGAGGTTAATTTAGATTAAATTACGTACGGAAACCTACGCTTTGGCAGTTAATACTATGTGTTATCATTCACTGGTGTAACAATCACTATGATAAATGTAAATGTATTAATATTACATTTATATCCTTAATGCATGATTTAACACTTAATCTGTAGTGTAATAAAAGTTATAATTATTTTATCATACATATAAGTACAGGGTGTATTTGCCTTGGTTTTAATTACAATTATAATAGTAGAAGACTGTTTATGTACAAAGTTTAGTCACAGACTATAAATTCATACAGTAGCCCAACTAAGCGTTTCTTGTAGAAACTACGTTCCACCCACATTATATTCAATCACTCTGCAGTTTATGTGTACATTATGATCTCCGGTCTAGGCTACTTTGTCTCTACCCAGAAGAGATAAGCGTTACGCAATAGAGCAAGATGCACTGTGCGTCTGAAGGGTAATGTAAAAGTAGGCACTTAGCACCTGTACGATCTGATTTGCGCATTATTTCGTCGTTGCAAGTCACTATTTATTTAATTATAATTGTGCAGTCTTCTGTGCCTACTTGCTTATTAAGTGGTTACTTTAATTACATACAAATGGCAACTGCTTACAGTTTATATTTGCTTTTTAATTAATAAATTAAAGTAAAAACTCTTTTTAGTTGTGGTGATTATTTATACAATTTTAAAAGTAATTGCACACGTTCAACTGTTAGCTAGGATTGGTTTAAGGTTAATTGGATTGCACTGAACCAAAATATATGGCAATACCGTGGTTTGTAGCGACATTTTTTATGATCTAGACCATGATTTCTTATTAGCATTCAAAGTTGATTCTTGCTTAGCTAAGTTATTTGCAAGAGACCGAGACAAACGTCGAAGCGAACCATCTTTGAATTGACTTTTTCATAATTACTTAACTTTTACCTCGTTCTAATAATTGCTGTAAAAGCAAGCGTAAGTCAAATTTAAACGTTGAGACGCAATTTTAACGCAAACAGTCAAAGTCTAGTTTATTCTACATTAATGAAAAAATCAGTTCAGACAGGACCGAAAATTATATGTAATACGGAACGCACTACCCGCGTCTTGCTCCTCTCGTGAATCCCTGATCGAAAACGTTGGACAACTGTATGTTTTGTTATACTGTGGCTCCGTGATGTGTTACAAAACTGTGCAAATGTAAACCAAAGCAAATATGATTAGATTAGGCCCACCACAACTACATTATTAGACAAGTAATTATAATATTAAACAATTTTTTTCAATTGATCTTACATTTAACTTTTCAATCTCCATTTAGATAGTGTGGTGATAATGTAAGGTCATAGCAAGATTGCAAGTTAAGAAATCTGATTTATAGAAAACGTAACAATATTAATTTAAGAGTGTCAATTCACGATCCAAGCGAACAACATTTACAACGGAAACAATCTTAAACACTATCTATCTGAGACTAAATAAAAGAAAAACGATATTAAAGACATTTTTAAGAAGTTATAACGCTTTAATAAATAAATAAATAAATATTTGTGGACAGATACATAGAAACACCCAGACACAGAACAAACATCCATGCTCATCACGCAAAATGTTTTGTCATAGGTGGGTATCGAACCCACAACCTACAGCTTAGTAGGAAGACATACTACGAACTGAGCTACGAGGCTAGTCAGAATTGGTCCATTTGCAATTCAATTCAATTGGAATTCAGGTTCTTGAACACACAAACTGAGAAGTTTGTCTAACCCTATAATAGGACAGCTGACGGTGATATTGAGATTTCAGGAGTGGTCAAAAAGCAAAAAGAATCATGAAACTACCATAAACATTCAAAATAATCTGCCATTATATATGTATTTAATTAAAAAAATATTTTTTTATGGAGTGCTTGATTAAGTGCGCTTTATCAAGATTAGCCCCATAGTAAAAATTGTTCCCTTGAGCGAGTAGATTTATATTCTTAAATAAGTATTGCTAGACTATTTTACTTACCGAAAACGTTACTAAACTTTGATCAACGTCTCAAATTCTGTCTTCTTTCCGCAAGTGACATTACATGTCAGCGAGAAGTTGACAAAATATGTTGAACTTTGCTCAAATTTGAGTAATTTTTCGGTAAGGTACTTATACTAATAAGTAGTAGCAGTGAGCTCTCAAATACAGACTATTCCTTCTACGCCGACATAAATTCATTTTATGCTGTAATTCTAAGCACAGTGAGCGAAGACGAAGTGTACGAAATCTAACGATCAAGTACTCGTATTGCAGTGAATTATTGTAGGATGACAACATTCGTCGTTACAGACACTGTTCTTTCATAAATCCGACAGATGAAACAAATTGAACATATGTATGTACAAAAAATCTTGAAAAAATATTTATTTATTTATAAGACAAGAATGGTTAACCAGACTATTAACAGAACTCCTTTGCTATTGCAGTGCGTTGAATATGTTGAATGGGAGTAAAATAAAGACTACAGACAGCTACTTGGCGGGGAGTAATATAGCTTCTGGCGTAAATAATAAAGAATTATCGATGAGTCACAAAAAAGCTAACAAAAGATATTGCCGTCGTTTGCGCATAAGTGATGTGACTGTGACGCACGCGAGCATACTATTATTATTTTTAATTTAAACCCCTTGGAGGACATACGCGATTAGTCGGGATTCTTAAGTCGAGCCAACGCGAACGTAAGCACCAAACTTAAATGTAACAAAAACGAATGATAAATTCAAACCATGCGAGTAGATGGTCAAGCGCAGGCCTATTTTAGAATTAAAAAAATAATCACAAACCGATCATTCAAACCTGACCGACACCCCCGCCCCACCCCGCCTCCGCGCCTGCACTAAAAACGCGCGTTCACTTTAAACACGGCCAAATATTTTATCTATGTACATGTTACACATACGATATTAATTACACTATTTGTCTGTTCAGATGGCAAGTATCTCGAGAGATTTCTCACCTCGCCCACTGTGGTATATTTCGGCTAAGATAGTATATAATGTAGCGGTCGCGGGAGGCCTCTCGCCGGTCAGTCGATCGGCGGCGGCTGCGCTGGAATGTTTGACGGTGGCGCGGTCAGGTACCCGGCAGAGTGCGGCACGGGACCTGAGGGCAGCAGGTAAAACACATCGTCAACTCTCTTTAAATATAAATATACCCGAATTATTATATGGTGTTTCTAAGTTAACATACATCTAATACCTTTAAACGAGCAATTCTTGTTTATATGTTTCTTTTCTGAATCTCGAAAACGGTTCCTCGATTATATACTTTTTTTTAAGTTTCTTCTTTTGTGAGAAAAACTATTGTAAAAAACCGAGCAAGGCTCGGACATCCAGGTACTTATAAATTGGAATGAAACAAATTTTAACGGATTTATCGCGTTCACCTGTGACCACGGAAGCTGCAAAGTGTTCGACAGGTCATAAAATTGTAAACGCGATAAATACGTTAAAAAGTTACTATTTTTTATTTTTTTTTACGTTAAAATTTGTTTCATTTCAACGAGTAATAATCGCGAAAACCTTGGAAAATACATTATAAATTTATGATTTTCCTAATTATTGCTATTTGTTATCTTAATACATACATTTACTCTGGCGATAAGTTTTAATAAGCAGTGCAAGGCGCGTCACCGACCGAGAGTGACATGTGTGCTGCTCCTTTGAAAAAGACCGCCGAATGCGGTTGAAACTATAGTCGGATATTTCGGCTCAAAACCGACTTGAGTGACCCGTAGTTTTTATTTAAAAAAGTTTTAATAAGCTTGTAGTTTTATAATTTTATCTGTAACATTTCTAAGATTAAATTCACACTGGAGATGTTTACACTGTAATCCTTTATGGTTCAAAAAGATATTTTACAAGTAATCGTCTAAAAAAACCGACTTCAAATTGCGTAATTCGTTTACTTGGATGACATTTTTCCATTTATTTGTTATAGAAACCAAAGTACTGGACTGATTTTGATAAAGTTTATATAGAACCACCTCTGAAATATGACCTATCAAACAAAAAAAAAGAATCATCACTTTCAGTTCACAATTGGCGAAGTAATCGGTGAACATACAAAAAATACAGTCGAATTGAAAACCTCCTTCTTTTTTAAAGTCGGTTAAATGTCAGTTCCACCGGTTGGGGATAGCTGGTTAATAAATACAGTCGCAAGATTTGACCCATGCTAAAAAAGTTAAATCATGTAATATTGTAAAGCTTGCAAAAATACGAATCCAAGAGCACCCTGAGACTCGCTCCGGCGACGTACGCATCGCTCCGTCTCTCTCTCACCTGTGAGCGAGTTGTGTACCGGCGCGGAGGATATGAACAGGTCGTGCCGCTGCGCCGCGTACTGCTCCCACACCCTGCTCTTGGCGAGCACCGCTCTCACTCTCTCGCCGTGGAGCGGAGATCGCGCCATCGCTTTCAGCGCGTTCACGAGTTGCGCCGCCGTCTGCCCTTCTAACCGCGTCTCGAGGAGGGATAGAAGCTCGCCTATCAGGTCCGTTTCCAGCGCCTGCAAACACATTTACAAATAAGTACCATATAAACTCGACAAATGGCAAATGTGGAAGCATGATGCCAAAATCAAGAAAAAAATAAAATAAAAATAAGTACCGGAACAGGTTTAGCATTTTTATTTTGAACAAACGGGTTACTCACGTCTATTTTTGAGCCGTATTCTCCGACTCCGAGGTTTGCCATTACAGCGGGGCTACTAACAGCTCTTATTGCGATGTAAAGTACACTCAGCGCCCGTTTTTATATTGCTTTTTCTATAATTAAGAGTGTGAGACACAAGACAAATGAGCCTACTTTAAATTGTGATATTTTTAATAATCGCTTCAACTTTATGTAACAGCGTCTTTGACAAAGTATCAACGGGATGTAGCGTCAGTCCTCAAAAACGTCAGAGGTCAATGAAGTCTAATTGGACCCCTTAGACCATTCAAATAATTTCAATTTTCAAAATAATTCGAAGCGGCAAAAGAGACGTCTTTAGGCTTTAGCGCGGCGACATAGAGTCTTTATATCAAAATCTTTATCTTTGTCATGTTGGTATATGAGTATCAATCAACCCAGGACACTACATTCATGAATTTTGTTTTAGACTTTACGTCCACGTGATGGAAAGTCATTAAACAGCGTGGTGTTTTGTACCTGCAACACGAGCCGGTCAGTGTTCCCGCCGGCGCTGAACATGGCCGCGAGCGCTGCGCACGCGCTGCCGACGCATTCGCGACACGACTTGATAGCAGACTTTAGAGCAGACATCACGTCCGTCTGAGAAAGCGCAGACACGCACGCCTGCAACACACACAGATTATACAATATTGGTGGAATAGGGAATATGCATCAATTTGATTCCACGGGAATAATAGTTTTAGTGGTTTGGTTTACACAAAAAAATTAATCATATACATATATTTTTTTACGCATGATAGATCTACGATTGACCACGAACTCGCCTGTTGTTAAGCGACGGTGTGGCCAAGTATGGAGCTCGTCGATCTAGAAGATATATACCTGGGTGTCTGTAAGTAGAGGAGGAAGAAGATCGTGTATGCGAGTACCTGGTTATCAGCAAGAGCGGCGAGCACGGGCACGGCGTGCTGCGGGCAGGAGGCGGCGAGCCGCACCAGTCGCGGCAGCTCTCCGAGCGCCGCGCACGCCTCGCAGAGCGCGGGTCGAGATCGCAGCAGCGTGGCCAGCGCGGCCGCGCACACCGCGCCGCGCGAACCCTGCACACACACACAGACACATTCACATCGTTAGGCTGCCATACTAAGGGTGCGAGAGACTACTCGTAAGGCAGTGTACAGTACAGTGTCTGTCTGTTTGTATTACACTTAAACGGCTGTATCTTTAGAACTATAATAGGTAAAAAGTTGAATTTTTCCCAGGATATGTTACATTATTTAATAGGGAATATGTATGAATTTTATTTCATAAGAATAATAATAGTTCTAATTGATAACATACTAAAACATGATACATATAATAAAAAATGTAATAACAATACATACTTAGTCTGGCCATAAATACTGTTACAGTTAAAAATAAGAAAGATATTACATTTGAATTTGGAATCTGTAATTTTTATACGATTGTTCATTGAGTTTTCTAATTTTGGCGCCAATACATTGTACAATATTTTGCGATATTAAAATGGAGTGGGGTGATAAAGAGAACCGAATCGCTGTGATTGCATTACACAAAGTTGGTATGGAGCCAAATGCAATTTTTAAAACTCTCCATACGCTTGGTATTAGTCCAATGTTTGTGTACCGGGCTATTAATAGGTACAATGAGACCTCCTCTGTTTGTGACAGAAAAAGATCTGGCCGTCCACGTAGTGTTCGTACGAAAAAGGTGGTCAAAGCAGTAAGGGAAAGAATTCGAAGAAATCCTGTCCGAAAGCAAAAGATTTTATCTCGGGAGATGAAGATAGCACCCAGAACCATGTCGCGTATTTTAAAAGATGACTTAGGACTTGCAGCCTATAAGAGACGCACTGGTCATTTTTTAACTGATAATTTAAAAAAGAATAGGGTGGTAAAATCGAAACAACTACTGACGCAAAGGGAGGTCACAGAAAAATTTTGTTTACGGATGAGAAAATCTTTACAATTGAGCAACATTTTAACAAACAAAATGACCGTATTTATGCTCAAAGCTCTAAGGAAGCTTCCCAATTAGTCGACAGAGTGCAACGTGGGCATTATCCGACTTCAGTGATGGTTTGGTGGGGTGTTAGCTATGAAGGAGTGACTGAGCCATATTTTTGTGAAAAAGGTATCAAAACATCGGCACAAGTGTATCAAAATACCATTCTTGAGAAGGTAGTTAAGCCCCTTAACAACACCATGTTCAATAACCAAGTATGGTCCTTCCAACAAGACTCGGCGCCAGGTCATAAAGCTCGGTCCACGCAGTCTTGGTTGGAAGTGAACGTTTCGGACTTCATCAGAGCTGAAGACTGGCCGTCGTCTAGTCCTGATCTTAATCCGCTGGATTATGATTTATGGTCAGTTTTAGAGAGTATGGCTTGCTCTAAACGCCATGATAATTTGGAGTCCCTAAAACAATCCATACGATTGGCAGTGAAGAATTTTTCCATGGAAAGAGTGCGTGCTTCTATTGATAACTGGCCTCAACGTTTAAAGGACTGTATTGCAGCCAATGGAGACCACTTCGAATAAGTTTTTATATTTTAAATTGTTTTATATTTATGTATTAAACTAACACACTGTAAAAGTAATAAATATTATTTGCAATAAAAAAATAGTTTTTTTCTTCGTGACAATATTTATGGCAAGACTAGGTATACTATCCAACGTGCAATAAATAAATATTTCAATCGGTCAATAAATTACCGAGATTTCGGCATTTAAAGTTTTAGGGGAGGGATCCTCTGTCCCTCTCTCGTGAAACAACAGTTTGTATTGAATTTGTACGGCGAGCACGAATCACACGTCATTCGCTATCGTTTACTTTTGATGTGATACGAGTATGAATGATAAAACTGTATAGAAAATATTACGTGAAGTTACAAACATAGATAAACAAACCATCATTTTTCCAATTATTTATTCTTGTTTTCTGTGTTCATATGTTGCATGGGAGTACTGAAGTCTCAGTGTGCGAGCAAAACTCGTTGTTTTCCGCATTTATTGAGTTATGGTTTTCAAGAATAGATCACAATCTGGACCATGCATCTGAATCATTTTTAATACCTATAAATTTAAATGTTCCTATTGCAGGACAAATGGCCACCTCCCCCTCGAACTTTCAGGTCCTGGTTAACGTTTTTCAAGTTTGTCATGTGTGAGGAGCTCGGATCGCCATCTTTTTCGAGGCGGATCTGAGAGTCGTGTGTAAATATAGAAGCCATTGATGGTTATTTTAGCCCAGAATTCGTTTAGCCATGCTATCAACTAAAATAAATCTAAAAAAAATACTGTTCGAAAGTTCTTCTACCCCACGTGACCCTCCTGTGACAAAATGATAAAGGCTCCCAAGTACAGATTGGGATATGGGGGTTCAAGTCCCGTCGGGTATGGAATTGTAAAATAAATCTAGCTCCAAACCTCTGAAGCGTCCTTATTCAGTGCCGCTACAGTTTCCGTGAGCAGCTCTTGCAAGAACCGCTTGGGGCTGCGCAGGTTCCAGTGCGGATGCTGTAAGTAGAGCTTCAGGTAGACGCCGCCCACCACCACCTCGCCGGGCGGCGCCCACGCCATCTCGCCGGCGGCAGCGCGCTCCAAAGTCTCGCGGTCATCGAAAGGCACGTTGGCGTCGCCGATTTGTGCGGATTGATGCCTGTGTTAAGCAATCGCGAATTAGCCTTTCATTTTTGGCAGTGACTATTCAATAGGGCAAGTCTTTCTATTTCACTCGCCTCAAGGCTGCTAGAACTATCACTCGTTCGCCACTCGCTGATACGATTTAGCGACAATTGGGTATGTAAAGAAAAATGTTACATATGCTGATTCCAAAACCATTTCGAGATAATATGTCTATAAACCATATTTTTTTATTTAGGGCACATATAATGATGAGATCGCGCAAATTTTTGCGAAAATATAAAAAATATTTGTCCTTCAGTCGACCTCTAAAATGTAGTAAATGTAGTTTAGTTAGTAAAAAAATATGAAACTGACAGCATTGGCATTGACAAGAGAGACAATATCTCTATGACAACTGTCATACCAAAATAAATAAACAAAGAAAAGAATTATTTTGTGTGTTTGGTGCTCTGCTACTCTATTCATTTGTATTAAATTAATTCTGTTCATTATGTTTACGACGACCTTGCTTTCCTACCGTTTTGATTGATACTGCATTTACGTTGACCACTGCTTTGTTATAAGGAACTGTTTGCCTACTGATTGGATAAATTATGCATAATTTTGTTCGTGCCGACTCTGCTAACTTACCTAAGATTGAGAATCTTATCATTCTGGAGTTCATCTCAACTAGCGACAAGAACAACATCGCAAAAATCCGAGGAGCTAAAGAGCTAAAACTTATGAACAATGCCAGGATATGAAATAAAAGTGATTGACAGTACATAACTTCTTTTTTGAAATGATTTTATTGTGTTTAATTATATACCAATTTCATTGTAATTATATAAGAGATTATTTTATTTACATTTATACATTATTTATTTTATTCTGGTTCCTTTTTCTGGTTCATTGTACTGCAGCATCAATGCTTCGCCCAGGAACATATTCTACGTTAACTTGTTCACACCAGTCTTTTAAAGGTTTCCTTTACTTGAAAAAAACAGTTTATTAGGATTTTTGGCACGAAAGTCTAAACATTTCACAGTTGTAGTTTCTGAATAATATTGTGAATTTGTTTCATTTCAATGCGCAAACACAATCGCGAGGACCTTAGAAAACATTAATTAATTACAACGAGCTCAATATTATTTATTAATTATTCTTTTTTTCATTCTTTAAGTTTACACCACGTATTTGTTTTTTCAAAACACAACAAAAACTGATGATCTCTTGTATCAGTCAGAGAAAAAAACGAATATAGGTACATGTCACTGTCAAGTTGACGTATAAGTATTTTTTAGTTCATGTTGGCTATCACAACATCTTATTCAGTAGGTAAGATGACGTCATCTTTCCTACTGACGATTTTATCTTTAAAAAAATATTAAAAAATAAGTACTGAACAGAATAAAAAAATATTGAAATTAGTTTTTCTAAATGATCCATTCTATCATATAAAAATATAAAAAAAATACCAAAAAAAAAACTTTACATACCCAATTGTGACAAATCGCTAGTCTATTATATGTATAATATTAACGTATCCACTGACACACGGCTGGGAACTGTGTGTTCGTGGTGGATAAAACATTTTTTATTTATTTTTTATGAAAAATTATATATGAATTTTATTCTGTTGTATGTTTTTTGTTACAATAAATTGATGTCTGTCGATAATATATTATTTATTATTATTTCAGGTCTGGCAAAGTGGCAACTATTCTGTAACTCACTTGTCCCGAAGCGAAGCGACGTGTTCCTTGAGCGAGACGCGCGCGTCGTCTCCCCACACGAGCTCGGGGTGCGCGTGATTCGCGTCGAACATGTGCACTGCATGCGTGGCGCCGCTCTCGCGCATCGCCTCGGCGAACACGCCCGGGATGTACCTGTTTATCGTCAGCCGGACCTGCAACACGGGAACGGTTACGGAAAGTGTCAAACGCAAAAGGGCGCCACTATCGCAGTATTCGAGACAAACATTAAATAGAATGACATTATCATATTGAGAGAAGTGTTGTCGCGCGATCTCTTATACAAATAGGAGAAAACTGTTTTCTACCCTTGAAAATTAACCGATTTCGATGATTCTTTTTTGTCTGATTTAAACCACAAATGTCTATGCCTCTACGGTTTTTTTTTTCAAATGTTATATGTCCGAAGACAAAAAATCAAAAGTTAAAAGTTAAAAATGATTAAAAATTAAATCACGCGTCAAAATTTCTCTTAAACACGTTATTTTTGCGAAATTTCAAGCAAATTTAAGCAAGTTCCTTATCTAATAAGTTACCTTGGGTCCATGTAGTTTATCGGCCATCATCCGCGCCAACAGTTCGACGGCCGCGTCTCGTGTCTCGGGAGACTTACTATTGCAGAACAGATCTAGTAAATATATCACAGCACCTGCAATACATCATTTTTAATTGGTGGTTTGCTAGTTCATTTTTCAAGGAGTCATTTTTAGGGTTCCGTACCTCAAAAGAAAACACAGAACCCTTATAGGATCATTTTGTTCTCCGTCTGTCCGTCCGTCCGAGTGTCAAGACCTGTATCTCGCGAACGCGGAAAGGTATCGAATTGAAATTAAAACCATATACGCAGATCCATAGATCCAAACTTCTCAGTTTTCATTAAAAAAAGCTACAGCCGAATATGTCGCCAAAAACGCATATTTCGACCTATAACTGTGAAATTTGGCAAGAAGTATTGTCATATAGTACATATGAAAGAAAAAATCCGAAAACTGTACATTTTTTATTTAATCACAAAAAATAAGGTCTTTAAGGAAGGAGGGGTCCAAATTTTAAAGTGCTTTAACCATATAATGGGGGGTATCATATGAAAGAGCTTTATTAGCACAAGCTAAAACAGGTTTTTAATTTTTTTTTACGATGTATATTTTTCGGTTTATGAAGGAAAATATAAAAAATATATAATTTCCCCCTTTTATCTACTAGTTTGTACGGAACCCTTGGTGGGCGAGTCTGACTCGCACTTGTTCCGTTTTTTAAAGAAAGAACGCTTTTTGTGAGACATTCCATAATCAAGAATTTTCCACAGAGCGAAAGAACTAGATTTTACAGAGTAAAATGTGGGGAATTCTGTAAATTTATAAAATGAAAGCGGAAAGACACTAGATATATAAGTTAGATTTTAGTTTTTGAATATGAATTTCCACAAATGCCTGATTCAATAAATTTTCTAGTAGGTACTCATTAGTCTTACAGTATTCATCAACCTCGAACAAATCTCAATACGTGATACTGGCAAATAATCTAATCACGCGGGTCCCCTATAAAATAGAAACGCGGGTCCTTTAAAATGGAAACAAGTATAAGTTTAGAAAACTCAAAAACTCCCGATAAAAAAACGGCTGAACCGATTTTGATGAAACATAGTTAAACACACTCGATAAAATCCTGTTTCCAACGAAAAAAAAAACTAGATCAAAATCATACCATCCGTTTCAGAACTACGATGCTACAGACAGACGCACAGATAAACAGACAGAGATAAACGCCGTAAAACTTATCACACCCCTCTTTTTGGGTGGGGGGTTAGAAAGCCATACCTTTAGCTAAGGCCTCCTTGACTAGCGCGGTGTTGGCGAGCAGGGCGGCGAGCGCGGCGAGCGCCTCCGGCCGCGGCGGGCGGTCTCCCAGCAGTACCAGCAGGTGTCCCAGCACGGCGCTCGCCGCAATGTCCTCCACGCACTCGCGGCTGCCGGCCGCCGCCAGCACGCAGCGCAGCGCCGCCTGTTGCAGCGCGGGACGTGCGCGCGCCGACAACATGCCGAATATAAGTCCGAATTGACCGATGCATTGAATTTCTGCACCTGGAAATGTAATAGGCAATTTATTTATTTTATTAAAATCAACAGCTTTGTAGCATATCACTAAAATTATAGCAACAAAAAGTTAATTACAGATTTTCACGGATAGTGGCAGCTAGGCAATCAATAATAAATCCGATAAATCAAGAGTTTCAATTTTTGGAAATCCATGGGGGAGGCCTATGGCCATGACTGGACTTCTTGTGGCTGAGATAACGATGATGATGATGTATTTCTAACATGTCAACTCCTAATAGTTACATAATTTACCTGGATTCTTGATAATGACGTTGGCGAGTGCATCAAGAGCGAGTGTGAGATGGTTTACACGTTCTGCGGTCACCTCTTCTTTAGACTGCTCCAGCGTAAACTTCAGCAGGTCCAGTATCAATTGTTGTGGGTTCTAAGGACGAAATAAAATGTTACTTTGATCGATGACATATTGCACTCGTAAACTTCGAATTTTGCGAACTTTTTTTTTTTTGTAAAACATAGTGTGCAGTGTAGAAATTGTTCACTAAACTTACGTTTTAAGATGCGGTATGTATTTTATATCGCTCGCAGATTCCAACATTTATGAAGATACAAGATAACTGAAAGGAATCACGACAAATCCGGTATACATAACACTAAAGAACAGTATAACAAACATATGATAAAATCTAATTTTGATTCAAATATTTTTACTCAGAAAACAGGTTTTATTACCTAGTTTCGTTTTTTTTTAAATAAAACACATTTTTTTTTATATTTGCATGAAGAAGTTCTTCGTTTATTGTCTACTATTGTAATTCTTTAGTTTTCTGCATACAAGATATTTTGTAAATCTGTTAAGTATTTTTTATGAAAAATCTTCCAGTTTTCAAAAATGTTAGTATTCGCAAGTATTATATTGTCTCAATGAAACATACCATAGGCTTTATAGCAATGAACAAAAGACAAACGAAATTACTATAGAGGTCTTATACTGAAAACATAGTAAAGAGGTTACATACCTACTTCCAAACTTCTTTGTAATCAAATTTGTATATAAAATAGCGAGCAAGATAGGTAATTACGTTATAGGTGATACTTACGACGCCGTAATGACGCGCGCGAGAAAGTCACCCAACTTGTCGCGCAACTGGTCCACTCACCTCTATAGGGAAGTCCGGCTGCTCGTTGTATATCTGCAGATAGACCCCACCGACGGTGAGCAAGCCTTCATGCGCCGAGTAAACGAACGGCTCCACTAGCGGCTCGTCGTCGCCGACTGTGGCGCGACTGTTGCGCAACTTGTCGCGCAACTCCGCACGCGTGCTGTTATCCCACACCAGATACGGCGTCTTCCAGTTCGATGTTAGCGTTTTGAGGAGCTGTAGATGAAAAATTGCGTTAATTCATTGTCAGAAGTAAGAAACCATAAAAAATAACGTGAAGACGTGTACGTAACGTACGTCGAAAGGTCGCAGTGACTAGCCGCGGCTGCCAGAGCCCATTTGGACCCCTAATGATTGAATTAAAAAAAACGTAGGTCAAAATAATTTCAAAATGGCGGCGATTCATTCCTGTAGCTTTCAAGTGACGCGATTAAATTTTGAATTTAAATTATTGATACGTACAACAGTTGCAACACAAAACTATCCTCCGATTTAGTTATTATCAGTTTTCTGTATTGCCTCTCACTGTGGAAGTAAATTTGACGATGTATTAACGTCCAAAAATTTAAAAATAAATAAGTTATAAGGCTAAGTACACATCTTCAGCTACGGGTTCCTCGTGACGCTTGTCCAAAACAATATACTAGTCCATTAGAGCTCTCATAGACTAGCGGCTAGTAGTAGGCAGGTCTCACCTCGTGCTGGTCGGTCTCCGCCAGCCGGCTGCACAGGTACGGCGTAAGTAAGGTGTGTAGTGCGGCGCGTATCCTCTCGTCTTCCGCCGCGGGCTCTTCGTGGGGCCCGTATACCGCCGCTAGAGCTATCACGCACTGTTTGGCCAGCTGGTTCGCTATTTCCTGTTAAGAAATTTTTTTTTAAAAAATATATACGTTAAATATGTAGCTTTAAATGGGTTAACTATATATAATCGGAATTGTAAAGACTGTATTCAGTTTCGTGTACCATTAAACTAAATAAATAAATTGTGAAAAACCGAAACTAATTTCCCCGAAAAGTTTATTTTTTTCAAATACACTTTAGCCGCTCAGTTGCGCACCGGGGGTCCGCCATTTTTTTATTAACTGCGCCGCGATTTTTTAAAACCTAGATTTCTCCTAATTTTTTTATGAAAACTATATATAAAACTTATATCACTGTTATCCTACTGAATAAAGCTAACTGAATATCAAACGCATATATATTTTAATTAAATCAAAGTATCCCCTATCTAGGCTTAAAGTTGAGCATGCATTTTTTTTCGCCATTTTTTACGAAAAAAATCATATAAAAAAATATAAAAACCATTTCATACATATTATTGTTTTATTTACTTTAAAAAACAACAATAAACAGATATCCGAGATAAAAATAACATACTCCCATACATTGTTTAGGTAATACCTAAATCCCGAAAGCTCATTTAACAACTCGTCTAACAACCGAATCTTTGTAATAAGAATGATTATGTGTATGATAAAAAGAAACTTAAGGAACCGATAAAATCAACCGGTAACAAATTGGGCTCCTTTTTGAGAGAAACTTGCAGTCGTAAAGTGAGAAAAACTACAAAAATCACTGTCATGGTATGGTGGTGTTTTAACGGTCATCAGTCATTCTGCTAAGTACCTCAATGTGAAAGCGCTCTTATCTCTAAAGAGTTTAGAAATCTCATTGAGGGCACTGATGTCCTCTCTGTGTATTTATATATTATTAACTAACTTCCAAAAAGAAGGAGGTTCTCAATTCGACCATATGTTTTTTTTGTTTGTTCAGCGATTACTATTATTTTTGATGATTCTTTTTTGTTTGGTAGGTAATAGCTTAGAGGTGGTCCCATTCAAATGTTATCAAAACTTCGGTATTTTGGTTTTTATTAAGAAATAACTGAAAAAAATTGATTCAAGTTAATGACGTGCGTATTTCGAAGTCGGTTTTTGTTTTAGTTTTTTTAACTATAATTATGTTCTGTTCAGACCACATAATAGCACAGAAGTATATACTTTGACGTTAGTTCCTCTTTTTCGCCACGATAGAACTATAAGTAACATAGTGATGTTACCTGTTTGCTGGCTTGCGTGTCCGTGTCGAGTCCGGACTCTGTGAGCGTGTAGTCGTACTGCAGCACGGCGGGAAGCAGCGCGTGCACGGCGCCAGCGCGCGCCAGCTGCGACCGGAACTCCGCCTCCGCCGCGAGAGACGCGATCGCTTCTGCACCCGCACATGCCGTGTCGCCCAGGTGCTGCACCCGAAATAACAATATTTGTTTTAAAAAAATTGATTTCAAGTCTTATATTTTTTTTTTCCAGTAGCTCGGACACGCCAACCGGGTGGAATAGGATCGATCTATAGAGTGTAGAGTAGAACCATTCTAAATCTGAACGCCCATTCACCAAAAGTACCACCACTACACCAATGTTGTAAAATCCTTTTAGTAAAAATGTTGTAGCGCTCGTGGCGTAGCTTGACTAGGTGTTCCCGAACGATCACCAAAGTTAAGCAACGGACGGACCGGTCAGTCTTCGGATGGGTGACCGTGAGTGGCATTTCTTTCTGAGCGCTACCGTGGCTCGGATGACACGTTAAATTGTAGGTCCCGGTTGTTCAGCAATCGTCAAGCCAAGTCAGAGGCCTTTCGGCGGTTTAATAACTCTGACAATAGGGCTGGCCACTCAGTCTATACGAACTCACTCACTCAGTAAAAATGTTGGTTATTTGAGATTTCCAATACATTTGCTACGATTTTTACGCAATAACAGAGATGACGGCAAGAATTCCATTCCTGTGCAGTATGCATCAAGAATGTGGACCTGTAATTATTATTATTCACATATTTATTTATACATCTTAAATGTTAATATGTTAAAAAGTTTTACAATATCTCTTTATTAAAAAAAATAAAAAATAAAAAAAAAATAACCTAGGGTGTCGGCGGCAGCAAGGCACGGCCTAAGCTGTTGACGTAGGGGCTTAGGAACTCCCTGACAATTCGTGTCGTGTCTAAGACGACTGCCTTCTGAATCCAATCCTAGACCCAACCATCGAGGGAGAGCCTCTTGAGATGTTGGTCGAGGCTCTTCGCTATTAAACCGTTCACCGATACGACTATCGGGACAATGATCGTCGAGTCAACATCCCACAACGGTTAACTCGTGAGCCAAGCAAGGTACTTGCTGAGCTTATCCTTCTCAGCCTTGACGAGATTCTCATCATGTGCGATGATGATGTCGACGATCGAATTATTATGATAATGACCTGTCTCCTGAGCAGCGGCAGTACGTCGGGGGCGAGGCGCGGCATGCCCGCGACCAGCCGGCGGCACTCGGGGAAGGCGCCCGCCACGGCGAAGCAGCGCGCCACGTGGGCGCACACCGCCGCCGCGATGTCGCCCGGCCGGCTCGCCTCCGAGAGCACCGGCACGCACCGCGCCAGGGCTTCGTGCAACACCTGCAGGGGACGACCACTTGTACATCATGTTAAGAAAATAAATTATGATAAAGCAGATGATAAACTACCCCAATTATTTACAGTGAAAGAACACAACAATAGTCCAACACCGATGATAGTTTACTTTCACAAGATGTAACAGGCGAGATGCGGTTGACGCAGCAAGTGTCGAAATAATCGACATCTAACCTAAATCTCTCAAACCCTTCGAATCTTTCCCTATCGCTCTCGTCTAGTTATTAGTGCTATCAAGCCTTACGGTATCTTTTTAATAAATAGGCTTGCTTTTGACTGCTAACGCGTCTGATATTAAGCGACCATAAATTGAATACTAAAGTGGCACGCTTGCCTAGTACACTATTACATACATACATTTGCACAAATTTTAGGACAGCGGGACAGTGCATGTTTTACCGTATAACGATATTTGAGATAGATATTTTGAAAGCAGTAGAAGACCATACGTAAATACCATACGCAAATAATACAAGCACACAAAATTGATTTCCCAGTTTCTTCATCCGTATTACTGGCTGCGGTCATTGACCTAATCAGCTGTTCAACACGTTATTCTAACCTCCAAGCCGCCTTCCCTCCTTAATTCCTCCGCGTTCAAGGCGGAACATTTGACCGTCGCGTGCGCCAGTTCGCAGGCGGCCGGCAGCAAGGCCGGGGCGTCGTTCTCGGCGAACAGCTGGTCCGCTTCAGCTTCCAATCGCGCCGTGCTGAGCAGTTGAGGGTAGCCCGCGTATTTGTATGGAGCTAGATCTGTTGAAGTAACGGTCAATATTGAAATTAAGTTTGTGATAATTCAGCACGGACGCCATGTATTGAGAATAAAGTGCATTGAATTACGTAACTAATCTTTTTCTCACGTATTGAAATTAAAAGAGACAGGCTCACACTCGGCAAGACATATATCTTACCTTCCGAGTACCGTTGGAAGAGTATTGTCTGCGTGCGCAGAATAAGCACGATGTTGTTTGTATTGGGACCATCGCCGGACCACACGTTACGGCTACATAGGAACTCGTACGCCTGGTTCACTGCTTCGAAACGATCCTACAAAAATAAACATTATATCTTAGAGATCACGACGTAGTCAAATTTTGTAATTATTAAGGTATTGGGGTAAATAAAAAGTGTTTGCAATCAAACGCCGGCCATTATTCTCTCATATCATCATCATCATCTCAGCCATAAGAAGTCCACTGCTGGACATAGGCCTCCCCCATGGATTTCCAAAAATACCGATTGGAAGCGGCTTGCATCCAGCGTCTACCCCCGCCACCACATTTTCTCATATATATACTATAATATAACTTGAGTCCTTGGGCGTGTTTGTTAGTGTAATATCATTACGCGTACTACAGGCTTAGACGAATGGCAAACGTTTCTATTAAACAACTGTACCGTAATTCGAAACCCAATTAAATATATGAGAGTAGCGTGCTTGACTAACATCCGAAATAGTCGTGCCGTGATTCGGGTCCGCTCGTTCACCTCCGGTTTTCTCGTCCAATCAGAAGTGACTCCGTCCCATCCGGCCCCTTCCTTCCCCTCCACGTGTACCATCACCACAGGTAGTGCGCTGGGCGCAACTAGGATTCATTGGCGTTTGGATTTCATCCAAAAGCGGTCGTTAGTACCTTCTACGTACTTTATAGGCCGTCGTGCTATAAAAGTGTTAAAGTACCAAATAGTGTTAACCGGTAAGAGGTTGATAATTGGTAAGTCCTGAACAATTATTTACTTTACCACATTTAACGGTGTTACCGTTCGTTATTTTATAAATTCATACTGAATTTAAGGTTATTCCAGTATTTTAAATAGATTTAATAGGGTTCCGCTCCAACGAGGGATACTACGGATCTTAGGAAATGAAGATTTAGCTGTTGCAGGAATAAGGCTTAATATGCCATTGAAATAGTACTTATAAAACAGCTATCGCTGTGACATATACTACTATACATTTATTACCAAATTCTTTACCCGAAAGCCCGAACCCAAACACGAGTTGGGAATATTCACATACAGGACCTAAAGAGCAGTGGCAGAGCTACCTTCTCGCTTTATCAACTATTCTATAGCAAATCAATTATGCCTTATATAATGTTCTATATGCTTAAATATATACTTTAAACATCGGTTTTAAGAATCTCGGCATTTTTAAGAAGTAACATTTTATATTGCGTTCATCTCATGTACGATTAAGAGTGAAACAAGAAAAGCTGATTATCGCAATAAACAGCAAATTGACGCGACTTTCGAAATAAGTAAAAAGCAACACTAAGCTAGAATGCTGTACCCTTGCTTCGCATCAAAATTATGCATCTGCGTGTTACAAACATTGCAATTTCTGCGTATCCCATCAGTATATGATCAGAAAAACTGAAGGTTTTAATAAAATATATTCCGTCCTGATCCGACGGGGACAAGAACCAAAATAACTTAAGACAATAAAAAAACTAAATTCGTCCTCATCTAACCGGGACAGGACCAAGAAATAAGTGAAGATGCTGACAAACTATGTAGTTTTTCCCTCATCCCATCGGGATAGGAGCAGAATCGAAAAATGCTAGCGGCCCTGCCCTAAATTTGCAATTTTGGGAGATTCTGATTATGCTAAGGCTTCATCTTACATAGGACCAAGAAATAAGTGACAAACTATGTAGTTTCTCCCTCATCCCATCGGGATAGGAGCAGAAACGAAAAATGCTAGCGGCCCTGCCCTACATTTGCAATTTTGGGAAGTATTCTGATTATTAGAAAATACTAAGGCTTCATCTTACATTTTCGAACTTGTACTAAAACTACTTGCAGTAATCGAAATAAGGAATACGTTTATTAAAAATGTCAGGCGCCTTATCCTACATTTTTTAAACATTTGAAGGTGGACTATGTAGTTTCTCCCTCATCCCATCGGGATAGGAGCAGAAACGAAAAATGCTAGTGGCCCTGCCCTACATTTGCAATTTTGGGAGATAATCTGATTATTAAAAAATGCTAAGGCTTCATCTTACATTTTCGAACTTAAAACAAGAAATACCAGTACTAAAACTACTTACAGTACTTGAAATACGGAATACGTATATTAAAAATGTCAGGTGCCTTATCCTACATTTTTTACATTTCAATGTGGTGTGTGTGATGTGTTACACTCATCAGAGAATGCTAAGGGCTAAATTTTCAAACTTATAACGATGACTACGCTCATTGTAAGAATGCGAGGCGCCTCGCCTCCATTTTCAACTCTTGAATGTAGTATTACGCTCATAAAATAGTGCTAAGGGGGCTCCTCCTTTCACTTTTTCGAAATAAGCACTAAATGCTTGAGAAAATTATGATTACTTTCTTTTTTCAATTTTTTAAATAAGCGTTATGTTCATCGTAAAATACCTAAGCCTCCGCCCCCATTTTTTTCAACCTTTAAAGAAAGCTTATCGGAAAATGCTAAAGGCTCTGCCAAACATTTTCAGGCTTTGAAATAAATATTACAATCATCGGAAGCCCCCGCCTTCCATTCTATTACTTAGAAATATTACTCATTGAAAAGAGCTTAGGGCTCGACCTTACCTTTTTTTTGTCAACTTGCCGATGCAGTCTCGCCAAGTGACCAGACTCATTCTCACCTACGACTCTACAACGACAAACATGAATCGTTCACGATATTCACACATCTGCTGTCATGTGTAAATCCAGTATTTTAAGAACAGTGCGATGAGATTAATTGTTTTGCTGTAATTGCTATTTACAGAACGGCTACAAATGTATCACCATCATAAATTCATTTGTTAACTGCCACCGTATACCGAGTTTTTATTTTTATGAAAACACTGGGCGTTCATAATTAACGTTGTGTCAAACCTACCCTCTTTTTCCAACTGCATTAAGCCGTCACTGCATTTATGTGGCTTGCTTAAAACGATATTATAAAATATGTTCGAAAATCGATTCAACATTAATTTCATAAACATCAAGACTATATACTTCCTGGCTACTTGCAACTCGGCCGGACACTCTCTTAATTCTAGAATTTAAAGGAGGAGAAATTAAGCGCATTATCGAAAGAGAATGCCTTGAGCACCTGTACCTGTGCCTTGCACTCTGTATCAATGGCCTTCCGCCAAGGCTATGCTATACATATCAGACTGGACGGTATAAACATGAAGTCGCCCCACAAGTAGAAATAAACTTCCAAACCCTAGTGTTTGAAACAAATATACACATGTATTTATTGCTATAATATGCTATGTGTTCTCGCGCCAAAACGATCAACATACAAATACAAGGGTACAAAGTTGGCCCTCGGACATACAAAGTGTACCAATCACTGTTAACACAGACATGACAATGAAGCGACTAGTACTAAGGAGGAAAAAGCAATCGTAAGGGAACTTACAAGATCAATATCATTAGATTATTCAAGTACATCCCTTGCCTATTATCACAATAGACTAGTTAAATACACTACAGTTAATGAAAGACATTGAAAAATCTTATGTCAGTGCAATACTCACATGATCAATCTATTATTTAACATTTACGACACAATCGTAACACTCGCATATCCCATTTATGCCGTACAGAATTCGGCACAACTTCTTAAAGTACCTACCTGAATTACAAATTTCAACTGAAACGAAGAGAATATAAAACTTTAAGGTCCACATTGAACAAACCTGTTCTGCAATGGTTTCAGGATTGCACATCAAATTCTCAGGTGAATTGTTACGATGCTCTTTAACATAGAGTTAGACACCTTTATCTTACTTAGTCTGTTTTTCATCTCCACAACTAAGAAATAAATTACTTGAGAAATGGACAGAAGTCAACAAAAGAACTGATAGTGGATAATTTCTTTATCGTCTTTATTAAAAAATTACAAACTATCGCAACTTACGAATAACCAACTTATGAACCTAAAAACCAATCACATTGCAGACCTGCATTTGTAAATTGGTAGAATATGCTCTGAATTTTGTGTGTACCGGCCCACTGCTCGGCAAAGACTTCCCTATTCTCTTTCCATCCTTTTTGGCTTGATGATAATTGTATCCAGGTTTTACGAACTTTAGTAAACCACTGGAAAATTCAGAAACCAAGTTCCAGTTGTTACCATGGCCGGCCACCCACCGCCGATAGTAATTAATATGTATACAAAAATAAATAAATTAATAAATATTTGTGGACATTTCACACTAATATGAATAATATTGATAGTTTTAAAATAAGACGTATATCTGCCATTTAGAGGTATCAATACCTTGTATGAATTGAGACAGGCTATGCTAAAGTCCTATCGTGTCTCAGTTGAATATTTTTTGACTGACCTGCATAAGTTTGTAAGCAGTCCATCCTGGTTAAAAATGATAGCGGTTACATATTTTAATTTTATACTGTACCGCAGCCAGAAATTTACTTCATCATAGATAATCGCATATGAACTTTCACAGTTCCACCACACACAACAATTACTCCGTGTTTAATGGAAATAATATAAGATGCTTTTATGCCTAGAAGTGTTTTCACCCAGTTTGGGAGCTAGTGCTGCAGTTTAATGTTTTGTACCATAATTATTGTAATAATAAACAACTTCAATTTGAATGGATTTACTAAACCAAGAACAATTAGTCTAGTTTCACCTGTTACCAAAGACTCTGCAAAGTATTCGAAATATCAGATCGCAAAATTATGTAAAATACATACATACACTGATACTGCTGATACTGCTTAAAAGAAGTAAACACTGAATCAAATATACCTGGTAGCTACAGTCTAGCAGTGGCATCAACCAATTGTAATAACAAAATAATAATATTCTATAAGTCGGTTCCTGATAATAACTTGATCTTGCTAAGAGTACTTACAACTACTTAACTAGTAGTTACTTTAATACATCACTTTCAAAATATTAGTTGTCTTTGACTACACCTATACAGTCAAACTAAATATATCACATTGGCGTAACGTCACCATCACCACCAGGCGATAACAAACAAGTCTCTCATATATTTAATTGGGTTTCGAATTACGGTACAGTTGTTTAATAGAGATGTTTACCTGTAAATAAAACATTTATTAAACATACTTACCTATTCGAAACCCAATACTTTCTATATCTGCCTGGTGGCCTAATTATATGAGATAACCAATGAATCCTAGTTGCGCCCAGCGCACTACCTGTGGTGATGGTACACGTGGAGGGGAAGGAAGGGGCCGGATGGGGCGGAGTCACTTCTGATTGGACGAGAAAACCGGAGGTGAACGAGCGGACCCGAATCACGGCACGACTATTTCGGATGTTAGTCAAGCACGCTACTCTCATATATTTAATTGGGTTTCGAATAGGTAAGTATGTTTAATAAATGTTTTATTTACAGGTAAAACATCTCTATTTTTATAAGCGCTTACGCTTCGAAATGTAAGAAACTGTGACGTGTCGTCACGTGACGTTTCATCGGCTAATGTCAATCCAATACATTTACTTTTCTATTCTACTGGCGTTCACCAAATTAGTCACATACCTCTATATGCCGTCAAGTAGCATACTTTACGCACTCATGGTTACTCTGTAATTAGTCGAGGCTTAGTGCCGTGACGTCATCGATGGAGGTTTCATCAGAACCACAAATAATGTATTGAGTAAAGCGAACGAAAGTCTTTGCATCAACTAGCAAGATTTTCGTTCTTTTGTCCGGATGTTTGTTGGTACTTGCGTACAGGTCGTATTTTGACGAAACTTGGTATAAAGGTTCCTCAATTTTTAAGATTTTTTTGTCATCAGGTATTTTTGATAACCCCACTTATCAAAAATCCCTGATTTATCCTAAAAAGTTTCCTGCGGCGCCAATTACTGACCGATTTTAATAATGTTTGCTAAAAATATTATAAAATCGATACTTTATTCTAAATAATTTAAAATATAACTAAAATCGGTCAAGAGTTTGTCGAGATAAAAGGTTATTAAATCTCAGTTTAAAATAAAATAAAAAGTTTGCTTCGAAGCCATTTACCGAACGATTTTGATAATATTCGGCAAAAACATTTGTTACAAAATTCTAAACAAGAATTTTGATAATGAGCACATCCTTTTTGCAGCAAGTAATTTTGCATTAGTATCTGTTTAGGAAATGTACTGTTCGTAGAAGTACTAGTTTAATAACTCACTCGTCCTTCAGGGTTCTTGTCAGGGTGGTACTGTTGCGCGAGCCGGTAGTATGCCTTGCGGACGGCGGCCTCGTCGCGCTGCGTTTGGTCGAGCCCTAACGCCGCGTACGCCTCGGCGGCCGTCATCGATGGCGGCTTCTTTTCCACCTCGTGCCGCCACGCTTCGAGGACGTCCTTCAGGAGCCGGACCTGGGAAGACACATTGTGTTGAGAATACTAAATGACACAAAAGGAAACAAGTATAAAGATAGAACACACAAAAAACCCCGGTTTAAAACGGATGAACCGATTCTAATGAAACATACAGGCGAGTTGGCGGTCAAGCGCGAACCTATTTCTACATTAAAAAAAATAACATAGCTAAGAATACTCTCGATGAAATCGTCTTTCAAACAAAAAAAAAAAATACATGATCAAAATCGGTCCATCCATTTGAGAGCTACGATGTCACAGACAGAGACAGATACACGTCAACTTATAACACCCCTCATTTTAAGTCGCAGGTTAAATATAGATTACAATGCTTTTTCTACAAGAAAATAAGTCGAGTTGGGTCAACAATATTGAAGGAACACGGTAATATTGGTGGGAAAGTACATTCTTATAGAATATGAAATTCTTAACACTTGTATGAGGTCACCTGTCCATCTCGTGGCTGGTCTTTCTACGCTGCGCTTGCCGGTGCGTGGTCTCCACTCGAGAACTTATCGGCCCTATCGGCCATCCAGCACGTAGCAGTCCTACGTGCTATGTGCCCTGCCCACTTCCAATTGGTCTTTGTCGAAATCCTTGGAGAGGCCTATGTCCAACAGTGGACTTCTTATGGCTGAGATGGTGATGATGATATATGTAATACCTTATTTGTCGCCTTGGACACTGCAGTAATGACCTTAATGTCCGATTTTCTTGACTGTGTTCACTTATTTCTTATGTTATTCTGATTTTTACTTGTGTTTAAACCTATTTGTTATATCTTATTCTTGCTGTAGTATCTGTGTGCCAAAATAAATGTTTGTTTCTTTCTTTCTTAATAAAAGTTACCGGGTCAGGTATCGGCCAGTCGGGGAACCTGTGCGTGTCGCACAGGTGTCTCAGGTAGAACATGCTGCAGAAGAGCTCGCTCTGCAGCTGCGGGTAGCACACCGCGGGGATAGCGAGGTACGGGTAGCGAGCCGCGATGTGCGCGCGCAGACGCGGCGTGAACTCGCCGATGTGAGCGGACACCTTCATTATCAGCATGCGTCTGCGGATTCAATTATACGTTCAATAATATTTTTTATGTAAGATAGATCTCCGATTAACCACCAACTCGCCTAATGTTAAGCGAAGGTGTGGCCGAGGGTGGAGCTCTTCGAGCTAGAAGATATCTATCCACTCTA
Organism: Lycia hirtaria; assembly: GCA_947563715.1. Taxonomy (NCBI): domain Eukaryota; kingdom Metazoa; phylum Arthropoda; class Insecta; order Lepidoptera; family Geometridae; genus Lycia; species Lycia hirtaria. The sequence continues at coordinate 13,832,130 of OX387384.1, forward strand.
GCCTTGAAAATTCCAAGATTGTAGTTCTCAGGAAATAGAGATGGCGGCAAAGAACTCCATTCTTGTGCAGTACGCTTCACGTTAGCCGATATCGCTGAGTACGGATTTCTATAGTTTAAAAAACTGAAAAAACCGACTTCAAAATACGCAACGGAGTATGTAAAGTAAATTTTAAGGTATGAATTCACAGCATACACGTAACAGCGCTCCCCACACAATAAAACTGTAAAAAGTGTTTAAAAATATAAAAACAACACCAGTTATAAAATATATTAAAATTAGTTCCTTAAAATAGAAATACAAATAAAAGCATAATTTACTTTACATACTCCATTCGTTTACTTGAATCTCTTTTTTTTCAGTTATTTTGTTATACAAACCAAAGTATTGAACCGAAAAATGGGCAAAAAAGAACAATAAGCCCTCTAACTGATCTGACGTAATAGGGAATATACATGTATGATTTATTTTTATTTAGTCATAGAAAGGCTAACCACAAATAGATCCATTCCACAAAATCAAAATTAAAATATCATCAAAAAATACTTACAAGCATTTTAATGTCGTGTTAGACAGAGAGCACACGATCGCGTTAGATGACGTCACGCATCATGTTCGTCGTACAAATTCAATACAAACAGTTGTTTTGCAAGAGAGAGACAGAACATCCCTCCTCTAAAAATTTTAATATTTATATCTCGGAAGTATATTGACCGATAAAATATGTAATTTATTTTTTTTGTAAATGTAGTTGTATTACATTTTAGTAATTTATCATTTAAAACTATTATTCCTATGAAATAAATAAATATTTGTGGACATTTCACACAACACCATCTAGTCCAAACTAAGCAAAGCTTGTACTATGGAACTAGATGGCTGATAGAATACATATAAACTTTTTTTGTTGTTATAAACATATACATATGATACATAGAAACACCCAGACACAGAACAAACATCCATGTTCATCACACAAATGTTTGCCCTGGGTGGGAATCGACCCCACGACCTACAGGTTCAGCAGGCAGACATACTACCAACTGAGCCACAAGGCCAGTCACATAAAATAAAAAAGTGAACTGAGGTGAAATGAAATACATGCAAATTCCCCATTATAAAAACCTGTAGCTACAAACTTACCTCATCTCAGAGTTCCAAATCGCTTCAGGCGTATCCCACTCTCCTAGAAAGATTTGAGCAAACTTCTCCGCGCCGTGGTTTTCTAGATAACACACCATCGCCTCAGGCAACAGTTGGCCCAGGATCGAGCGCTGCATTATGTCTGACGTCGACTGAGGAAATAATGTTATATTAATTTTGTAAGTATTGCTTACAATATACAAATTTTGGTAACATATTTATCCTGTTATTGTTATTATTTGATACCCTAGGTTTAAGACATCCCAGATCTATGATATTCTAAGTTTAAGCCATCCTAGGTTTAGGATATCCTATATTTATGATATCCTAGGGTTAAGATATCCTAGGTTTAAGATATCCTAGGATTATGATATCCTAGGTTTATGACATCCTAGGTTAACATTCTAGATTTATGAATCCTAGGTTCATGATATCCTCGATTTATGATATCCTAGGTTTATGACTCATAGGTTTTATACATCCTAGGTTTAAGAAATCCTAAGTTTATGTGGTATATTACGTAACGTACTTGGTCCGCCCTGAAGGCCTGTTTCATATGCGTGACCCGGAGGAATCTCGCGATGGGCAGCAGATTGGAGCCGGTGTACAGCAGCATGAAGTAAAACACGCCGGTCAGGTACAGCTTCGATATTTCGGGGTTATCCTGCATCACCTCGTACAGTAGGGTCGCTACCTAAAACAAATATGCGTCCTACAGTATATTTCATGTAGTACTACTCCATGATGATGTGATGTCCATTAATCACATAACGATTTCTCAGTTCGCTGCGACGATATTTTTTTACGAATAATTATAGTTTAAAAAACTGAAGCAACCGACTTCTCATGGATGCCATTGTCAGAACTGGACCAAATTGAAATTGGACACACGGGAAACACCAGCTTTCAAATAAAAAAAAAACCGGACAAGTGCGAGTCAGACTCGCCCACCGAGGGTTCCGTACAAACTAAATAAAAGGGGGAAATCATATATTTTTTTTATATTTTCCTTCATAAACCGAAATATATACATCGTAAAAATATTTAAAAACCTGTTTTAGCTTATGCTAATGAGGCTCTTTCATATGATACCCCACATGATACGGTTAATTCACTTTAAAATGTGGGCCCTCATTCCTTGCATAGACATTATTTTTTTGTGATTAAATTAAAAATTTCCAGTTTTCGGATTTTTTCCTATATGTGTACTCTAACACAATGCTTCTTGCCAAATTTCATAGTTCTAGGTCAACGGGAAGTACCCCATAGGTTTTGATTCCCTTGTGAGTGTCGAAATGTGCGTTTTTTACGACATATTCGGCTATAACTTTTTTTTACGAAAACTGAGAAATTTTATTTTTCTTTCTGCAGCAAGATACTATGGATTTGCATATATGGTTATTAATTTCAACTCGATACCTTCACGCATTCCCGAGATAAAGGTCTTGACACCCGGACAGACGGACAAACGGACAACAAAGTGATCCTATAAGGGTTCCCTTTTTTTCCTTTTGAGGTACGGAACCCTAAAAAGAATCATCAAAATCGGTTTACCCAGTCAAAAATTATGAGGTACAAACATAAAAAAATGAAATTTTAAAAATACAGCCCGATTGAGAACCTCCTCCTTTTTTGAAGTCGGTTGAAAAGGAAAAATATGGGTTGTCTAAAGGTTCGAGCACATTATGCCGGGCCGCAGCGTGTCGGGGCGGAGCGCAAAAATCCGCTCAAATTGCTTGAATACAATTTTGTATGAATTATCGCACACTGTGTCGGGCCGCAGCGGCTCGCATTATTGCGAGGCGGATTTGCGTCCGTGCGATGCGGCCCGCCCCGCCCCGCTGCGCCCCATCCATATTGTACGTTTTCTTTTTTGACGAACTTCTTGTCTATGCTGTTCATTAACTTCTTCTTCTAACAGCAGGCAAAAAAAAGAAAATTCATAACGAGCTATTCATAACGTACAGTTGCACGCAAATTCTGGCAGTACACTGAACTCAAAATCCGTCAATGCACTGCGACCCGGCCCGTCCTAATGTGCTAGGTAAGCATTTTGCGCTGCGCTGCGGCCCGCTCCGCCCCGCTGCGGCCCGTCCTAATGTGCTCGATCCTTAAAACCTTTCTAAAAACATCACGTGATTAATGGACGACCCCTAATTGTGCACCTGGCTTCGATAATAAATTCACAAAATACAACAATAGAAACACAAACATATGATCAGATAATTGAAATGAAACTAATATAAGTGAAACAACGTTTAGATGAATGTTTATATTTATTTATTATAACATTTCATTCATGTGAAGAAACAAATACATTTCTTGAAACATACGTTTTATTTTTTTTATACAAAAATGAATAAAATATTGTTCAACATTTTCAAACAGCACATTTTTTTATGCACTATCTAATAAATAAATAAATATTGGCGGACATTTTCACACAACACCATCCAGCCCCAAACTAAGCAAAGCTTGTACTATACGGAACTATACTTTTTTTGTAAATACATACATATTACACATATAAACACCCAGACACAGAACAAACATGCATGCTCAGCATAAATGTTTGCTCTGGGTGTGAATCGAACCTACGACCTACAGCTCAGAGGCAGACGTTCTACCACTGAGCCATAAGGCATGAGGTTTACGATAACGATGATATTCCAAATCTTTTTCAAAACCCAGAAATTCTTTAGCAAACCAATTTAGCCAACCAATTAGCAAATTAATTTTTATGGTCTTTTAATCGACTTCCAAAAAAGAGAGGGTTCTTAATTCGACTGTATTATTCTTGAATGTATCAGAGATTACTTCACCAATTTTTATGTTTTTTTTTTTTTTGGTACTTCAGAGTTATATAAATTTTATCAAAATCGGTTCAGTAACTTGGTTTTCATAACAAAATAACTGGAAAAATATGTCATCCTAATAAATGAATTGCGTATTTTGTAGTAGATTTTTTCAGTTTTTAAACCAATAGTTATCTTACATCGTAAGCAGTGTAAGATTTATTCCTAATAAGTTCAGTTACACACAACTGAATTTTTCGTCAACATATTCACTATCCGATATGGTCTAGTGGCTAGGACACCCGGCTCTAACCCAGGAGACCCGGGTTCGATTCCCGGTATCGGAATATATTGAATTTTGGTCCAGTTGTCCAAACTATTTCAAGACAATGCTTCTTGCCACATTTCATAGTTCTAGGTCAACAAGAAGTACCCTATTAGTTTTGATTCCTTTGTGAGTGTCAAAATATGCTGTTTTTGCGACATATAACTTTTACGGTAACTTTTTTACGATAACCAAGAAGTTTGATTTTTTCACAGCTGCAAGGGACTAAAATCTGCTGACGGTAATTACAACACGATACCTGCACTCGTTCCTACGATAGAAGGTCTTGACAGACGTATAGACGGACAACAAAGTGATCCTCTATGGGTTCTATTTTTCCTTTCGAGGTACGGAACCCTAAAAACATCACGCGATTACTGGACGACCTCTTAGGTAGGTTGAGACAATGTTACTTACCTTTTCCACGAGTATGGGGTCAAACGTGAGCAACAATTGGACGACGTGCGCCAGACACGCCGGCTCCGACAGCAGACGCTTCACCTTGGGCAGCGGGCGGATCACGGCGTCCTCCTCGTCTCTGGAGAGAAACGTACAAATAGTGGATATACAGGCACTGCAAACTCAGTTACAAAGTAGAAAATAAAAATATTAGAAGATTAATAAAGAAAAATATTAGAAAAGTGAGACATACATTTGTTTATTTAGAGTAATAAAAAAAAGTTTTATTCCGAAATCCTTCATACTGGCGACGGAATAGTGAAAAAAACATGTATTTTCCTATCTTACGCACCCAATTTCAATTTCAAAGATATCGGAGTTTTTTTTTTCTAATCTCAAATCTAAATAAACAAATTCATGTCACACTTTCCTCATATACCTACTCAAATGATTTCATATGTTTATATATGTTGTGACGCACGAGTGAGATAGAGACGAGACAACTTTTCTTTTTTTTCTTTTGGTTATCTCACCTGCTGGGATAGTATCTGGCGCAAGTGATGAGCAGGTCGAGCACGGTGGCGGCGAGCGCGCTCTCGTCCATGACCGCGGCGCCCCGCGCCAGGAGCGTCCACTTGAGTTGCGGCACGCTGCCAACCGCGCGCCAGCCCTCCATGCTGTTCGCCCAGCACTTCGTCTTGTTGTTGATTTCGCCCGATTTGTACAACTCTTTTAGCTGGAAATAAATTAATCAAATAGAAAGAATGAAGGTCTAAGTTCATTTCTGACTGATGCTAATATTGTGCGTTGAACTTTAGGTAAGTATTAATTTTCGGATTCGATTCCCACCCATAGGTCAAATATTTCTGCTGAGCATGGATGTTTGTGTCTGGGTGTTATGGAACCAGATGGCTTTTGCTTAGTTAGGGGCTAGATGGTGTTGTGTGAAAATATCCTCCAATTTCTTTTAAATTTAATTTTGTTAAAATTTCTATAGGACCAATATGAAAGTATATATATATCTTATTAAACAAAAAAATAATAATTACAAATCAGTTTATAAATGACGGCTGTAACAACCATTAAAAAAAAATCTCACAGTTGGACCGTGGGTAGTTTTAATAACGCGTGGTACAACAAGTTGGACATAGCGGTTGCGCTACGAGTCGGGAGGGATTTTTATCGCACAAAGGACGTCTGTGCCAGAATAAGTACTTACAATCCCCCTCCCCCTCTAATACACTCACCTGCTGGAAGCTGACAGGTCCCTTCCTCTGCACCTTGTCTCCCTGCTCCAAGTTGTAGAACCACTCGCGGTCCCCCCCGCCGGGGGTAGCGGCGGGGCCTTCGATCACGTTGCTCTGCGCCGGAACCATTGCTCGGGCCGTGTGCAAGTGTGCTAGAGTCATTAGCTCCACTAGTATTCTGGAGAGGTAATGGTTTAGGAAATAACACAAAAAATAGAAAATTATTATAGTTCGAAAAACGGAAACAACCCACTTTAAAATATGTAATTTCGTTTATTTGGATGACATATTTTTTCAGTTATTTCATTTTAAAAAACAAATCTACTAAACCGATTTTGATAAAAATTCTATGAGACCAATCTGAAAGTATAATATATATATCCTTTAAAAATAAACATAATTTTCGAAAAAACTTTATAAATTACGGAGTAATGCGGTAGCAAACAGAAAAAAATACAACCGAATTGAAAACCTCCATTTTGAAGTCGGTTAAATGACACTATTCCGATGTCAAACTTTACATAGCTGTGCAGATAAATAAGTTCCCCCATTTTAGTTTTTAAACAATCACAAACTTATTTTATAAAAATTCTTCTTCGGAAAACTCGGTGCGAATGAATAAACAAAGGGCCAAGCACAAAAGGACCCAATGGCTCGAAGTGCATCCGTATAAAACATTACAATGACAATACCCAAATTTTCAATTTGTTTTTGAAAGCTCTTTTCAAGAGTTCAAGTTCAATTCTAATAAAATTCTTCAATTAAAATTTTACCCACTTCCCGGTTTCCGATTGAGCTGAAATTTTGCATGTTTATGTAAATCGGATGACGACGTAATTATAATCTAATTATTGTGATATGCAGCTTATCTGATAATAAAACCGGGATGTAGAGACTAACACCCTGATGGAAAGTGCTAAGATATTATTATAGGTTTGTGCCCATGATACTCCCTTTCCATTGAATCAATAAATACCTGTGCTAATAGAGATATTAGATAAAAAAGTTATATTAAATATTATTAATTTTCTTATTTTAAATGTAATTAAATAGCTGGTTTCATACCTGATACCGTTCCATTCTAAAATTTCGCTGACGTTTCTTCTATGTAAAATTAATTTAGCTAGGAACTGTACAAGTCTGTCTCTCTCCATTTTATCACAAGTCTGGAAAAAAAATTAATTAAATCAGTTAAATCTTTATGCTAATTACTATGTAATTATAGTTTAAATAACTGAAGGGAAAAAAACAACTTTAGAATACGCAATTCGTTTACTTGGATGACATATTTTCAGTTATTTTGTTATAAAAATCAAAGTGCTGAACCGATTTTGATAAAATGTTCGTGGAGCCACCTCTGAGGTACCCTACTAAACAAATACTTATTTTCGTTTAAATGCAACAATAAGTTAAAATTCAATAAATTACATTAAAAGACATAATTATCTTTTTGCAAAATTTCTTTAGTCAGTACGAAATTCCGAACGTTTGTCTTTGAAGTCGAATTCAAAATCGGAACTTCGAAAGGGCAGGTCTTTGTCTCTCTCTCTCTTTCTAAATGGCGGGAAAGAGATAGAGTGTGAATGTTTCGAATTGTATGATTAACCCAAGGCTTCTAAAAAAAATAATTAAAAAGTTACTTTGTCTCACTCAGTGAGCAAAATCGCATTTTGCTACATTTACAGCTAGACCTACATACATTACATACGTAACATTTTGCAGCTAGACCTACATGTCTACTGAAGTGAAAAATAAAATACCCAACTGCATAAAAACGACTTTCGTAGTGCAACTCACGTGCTCATGATATGGTGTTGAGTGTAAGTTTTTGGGAGATAATATGAATTAATTAATTTAAATGAACGTTCTTAGGAATATTTTTATAATATCACTTATTACTTACAAAAAAGTTCGTTACTTTTTTGTAAGTAAAAAGTGATATTAATTATAAGCAAAAATTTTATATTTTTGGGAGAGTTTCATTATTAATACAAAAAATATAGCCAAGACAAAACTAACACCTCGCACATCAAAACTCATGAAACCATTTAGGCTGTAAGCGGTATTACAGAAACATACATTTACAGAATACAAATAAATATACACACGAAAAATATAATCCTTCTTGCGCAGTCGGGTAAAAAAGCAGTGTTTAACATATAAACTGACTCGATCCAACATCTGTACGATGTACTTGGTGTCCGCGAAGGGTCCGATGTCTTCGTAGTAGCGGCCGTAGACTATAGTCATCGCTTGCAAGCACATACACTTCATCTCCACCTTGGGCGTCGACAGGAACCGATGGTACAGGTCGTTGAAGAATTCGTACCTGGAAGTGGAACGGATATTCTGAATTACTGAAATCTCACACTAGAAAACGCTATGTAGTAGATAGTTTCAAAATACATTATTTATTTATTTAAGAGTCCGTAGTTCAAGCATCGCCCGCTTCGCTCGCGCATACCCACATTTTTGAAGATATAAAATGATCGAATGAATTTATAAAAAAATCGTCGTTTGTAAAACTAGAAAACAACATCACAAATATTCGACAAAAATTTCAATTTCATCCAAGTTTATTTTTTATACATAAAAACATTTTTCGAAATTATTAACACAAAAATTATATATGATCCTGTATCAGCTGTTATCGCTTACCATCAGGCGAGCCGTCTGCCTTTTTGTTGCACCTTTTTATAAAAAAAAAGTTTGAATATATTCGAGCAGGCGGTTAAAGGGTTAAAGTGTTGTGTGGTAGTACTCACGACTTCCTAATAGGGCTGTCATCGTTGTCTCGCTGCTCGAGCAGTATCCTGAGGTAGTAGTCTCCGATCTTGACCTCATTTTGCAGACACTGGTAGTGCACCTCCAGCTCGGCATGGTTCCACGAGGTGAGTGTGGTGCCGGCCACCTCGCGGTCCGATGTGAACGCACGGAGTTCGTTCTCTAGAGCGTTGCGGAGCTCTTCTCGTGTCTGTAAGTCAATTTAAATTAAGAATGTATTTACAGGGCTTTCAAATCGACTTCCAAAAAGAAGAAGGTTCTTAATTCGTCGGAACCTTTTTTTAACCGACTTTATATTCATTTTTTTTTTGTATGTTTGTTCAGCATTTATTCCGTCAATAATGAATTGTTTTTGATGATCGTTTTTTGTTTGGTAGGAAATACCTCGGGGGTTGTCCCATTTAAAATTTATCAAAATCGGTTTAGTACTTTGGTTTTTATTACAAAATTACTGAAAGTATGTCATCCAAGTAAAGGAATTGCGTATTTTGAAGTCGTTTTTTAAAATATAATTATTTACGTTATATGTTCCACGATCACCTGGACTAAAAAAAACTTACTTCAAAACACGCAATTCATTTACTTGATGACATATTTTTCCAGTTATATTCTTATAAAAACCAAAATACTCTACCGATTTTGATAAAATTTCTATGGGACCACTTGGAAAGTATAACCCTTTCAAACAGAATTTCTCAAATCGGATCAGCTGTCTTAGAGTAATCGCGGAACATACATAAAAAAATAAGATTCCGACGAATTGAGAACCTCCTCCTTTTTGGAAATCGGTAAAAAAATACTAAAATTAGAGAGACGCACAGCATTTCATATAGATTTGAATATACTCACAGTGTGGTTCCAAATCAAGTTAGGCAGCGCATGGTCCCTATGAAACTGGTAGTAGAAGAGCGGCCAGTTGGCGGTTGACTTGAGCCTTTCCCTCCGGCGACGCAGTAAGACGGGCCGCTGCACCGCTTCACGGCGCTCGTTCGTACGACCGCTGCGCTGCATCCAGTGCTGCAGCGCTAACTGGGCGTAGTGCTACAACAACGAATAAAGGTTATTAAAATTTCTGGCTAAGTGCATAATTGAATATTGAACGTTATACTCCAAAATTTTATTTCACATGATTCATACGATATAAAGTCAATTCAGTGTACATTAAAAAAATCATCGCCATCATCGTTTCAACCCCAAAAAGTCATACGCCTCCCCCATGGATTTCCAAAAAGACCGGTTGGAAACGGCTTGCACCCAGCGTCTTTCCGCCACTTGTCTTCTGTCCACATTCTGGCTGGTCTTCCTACACTACGCATGGTGATGCGCTGGTCTTTAAAAAATATCACAGTTAAAAAAACTGAAACAACCAACTTTAATTGAAACACTTTGAAACATAATAATCATTTCAAAGGAGATTGTTACTTATATATAGGTAGATATATAACTATGACAAATCACATAGAGAAAAAATACTGAATAATATGTACTTACGTTCCTAAAACTACTACAGCAAAAAAGCTATATGGCATAAACGCAAAAAGTTTTTTCGAAATGGGACTAATTGAGAAATCGATAAACATACATAAAAAATACACAGTCGAATATAAAACCTTATCCTTTTTTAGTCGGTAAAGAAATAAAAACTAAGTCGCACTATTTCTGTAACTAACCTCCAAATGTTTCTCGACGTATTTGACTTGCCGTTCTAACGCCTCCCAGTGCGGCGCGCGCGGTTTCACCGTCGCTTGTGCAAGTTGCAGGTTATCTCGCTCTTCCAGACCGTCTTCGTCTAACGCCGTTGCAGGGGGCGCTTCAGTCGATTCCAAGAATGCTAGCAGACCGGACGGCTGGACAAAGTAACCTCGATTAAGCTATTAAGTCAAGATTGATGCTGAGATTTATTTTATTTTATTTATTTAAGTATACAAAACAGAATATAGCCTAACATAATATAAGATAACATGTGACAATCGATCAGAACCAGACTATAATCCAAAGCATGTATACATCATTTGAGCAAACACATTTTACGTATTAAATTGAAACAAAGGGGAAAAAAGAGAAATAGAGGCTATGAATATTTTGTAACTTTACATAGGTGAATATGTGTAAACAAATCTAAATTTTATTCAATTGATTAATATTTATAAAATTATAATATTATTAATTTATAATATTTAATATTTATATTTATTGATTAATATATTTTTTTTACAAAATGGACTATTTCTAGGAAACAATCATCTTTACTGTTTAATTTTTATTTATTGGTACTGTTTAAATGGTGTAATGCTCTGAATGATCCCATAAACCCATGTGGATATATATACACAAATTCTAGAAAATTACGTTGTACTATTGATAAACATATGTGAAAGTATATCTTTGCAAACAAAAAAATTAAATTATACATGACGGAGTTACGGTGTGACAAACATTAAATAAGTATAAATTTAGAAAACTCAAAAACCCCCTGACAAAACAGGTTAAACCGATTTTGATGAAACATATGTAGATGAAATCCTCTTTCAAACAAGAAAAACTAGGTCAAAATCGGTCCATCCGTTTGGGAGCCAAGATGTTACAGACAGACACACAAATATGCAGATATGATATAAAAATAAAGAGCTACACAGATACACATGTCAAACTTATAACACCCCCAATTTCTTGGTGAGAACGACGGAGGTGTGGAATGCTCTACCATAGTTGGTGTTTCCTATAAAATACAACCCGGGGTTGTTTAAGAAAAATATGAATAGGTATTTCCTAGGAAGGTGTGCTACATCTCCGACCTCATCGTCGCTTCCCATCAGGTGAAATTGTGATCAAACGCAGGCCTAGTTTGTCGTAAAAACCCCTCTTTTTGGATCGGAGGTTAAAATACAACAGAATTGAGAACCTCCTCAAAGTCGTAAAAAACAGTGGTGTCAACTCACCATGATCCTCCGCAGCAGGGCGTGCGCCGGCGCATGCTCTACCATCCAGAGCGCGAGGAGGTGCCTGGCGAGGTGTCGGTGATGCAGCCTGGCTGGCGCGTACAGCGCGGTCACCAGGTGACGGGGCAGCGCCGCCTCGGCCAGCGCCAGCGACTGCATGCGCGTGCCGACACTGCCGCCGCCCTCCTCTACCAGCGCTCGCATCACCAGACCGGCGCCTTTCACTATTGCCATCGACGGGTGCTGACCAAAGTTAAACGATAATGTTTCCGGTGCAATTATCGGACGTAAAGATGTTATTTGCGACCCCATGCAGCATTTAGAATTTTAAAATTCGAACGAACGCTTTAGCTCCACTTTTGTTACATGCGTATCGCCATAATACGCTTCTTTAATAGGTCTCTCAGAAATCAGAATGGTGTAGAAAGTAGTTGTGGTCTCAGAATGGAATAGTCTGGGTGTCTTCAAATAGCGATTGAATCCTTCTTGGCAAGCGCACTCCATCGTAAACCGCTACAATCGCTTAATACCAGGCAGGTTGACGGTCAAGCGCAAGCAAGTTTATGAAAAATTTATAGTTATACACTAATATGAAAGCTGGAGGGTTTTGTGCATTCCCAGCATTTAACCAAACTTCTAAAAATCCCGCATCAAAACACGAGGCTGCAGGCACAACTGCTCCAGTATAGCAGATATTAGTAATAGCAACAGAATCTAACCATCTAGTAAAAAACATGGGGTCACTGATTTAAAGGACTAGGCGTAGCTTGTAACGTCACAACCACAAAATTTTAAAACTTATACAAAAACGACATCAATCGCAAAACTATAGATTGATTTCTTAAAATAGCTTAAATCATAAAATAAATATCTACAAAAATACTTTACCCCATTATCAGTTTTAGACAACCTTAGTAGATTTTATAGGCTTTAAAGAACTGATGTGAGAGCACAACCGAATTGGTACATAATAAAAATAAAACTAACCTCAAAAAGTTTGAACAGCACCCTTCCCCTATTAGCGACCATCTCCAACAGCTGATCGAATTGCTTCCCGTCCGTGGTCTCGCTGTACGGGACGCACAGCGCGAACGTTAGGAAATCCAACATGGCTGCCACTACCAGCGCTCCCGTGCCTGCCGTCTGCGAGGAAAATAGAGGAATTTAGACGTGTACTAGAGTCCGCGCCATCACTGAAGTCCAGTGGTGAAATTTTGGAACTAAAATTGACAGGTGCGCCACTATCCGCTGGAACACAGAATACTTTAATAGATGGCCGGAATACGATTGAAGCGCCTCGTCAACAAGACTTGAGTGGTGGCGTGAACTCTAGATCGTTATGTCCAATGGCCATGGTAAACCTAAACTGTTTTTCATGGATTGAATATCGCGTTTTGTACGTTTTTTTTTGTGTAGTTTTAAGTTTTTAAATTTTAACAGAACACAAATCTTGAATATTGCGGTGAGGTGAGGCTTATCACGTGTTATAAATTGTATATTTACATATAAATCACGTCTATTATCCATTACGGGGTAGGCAGAGCGTCAAAAATCATTAGGCAATTTGACGCCACATTTGAACGTAGTTAGAGGGTTGGATGGGAAAAAAGGGTGTTAAAGGGTAAGATGTAAATTTGGCTAAATTATTTTCGTACTTTTCGACGTTACGACACGCTGCAGTAACAGTAGACTGATGCCTGCCCATATATCAGCACGATAGAGGTTTATTGATTTGCAGTTCTTTGAACCAATTTACATAACAAAATTTGAATGCCACTAAACACCTATCAATATAAAACAATATAAAGTATATTTAAAAAATTAGCGACCGAAATCACGGAGAAATAACGAGATAATTTGCAAGTAATTAAGGGTCATTAAACCATACTCACCACATGTTCAGCCCACATGGCAAGCAGCGACTCCAGGAAGGCGGCTGAAGACAGCATGCTCGCTTTGTTTAGTTGCTCCTGCCTGAGATCCGGCTCGGCATGCATCGGTTGCATCAACGCACACACCGCGTCTAATGCAGCGTTTGAACAGGCTGCGGAACCGCGCCGGAGCGCCGCTACAACCGATGTGCCTACCCATTCGCGGAAACTGGGGGACAACAATCTATAGCTGTAGGCAATGACAGAACCAAGGCAAAAATCGCTAAATTAGGCAACATTTGATGCGCAACATGTCTCGCGGCGACGCGGAACTTTGTTTAGCAATGTCTGTCATGACCAGTCATGTCGGCATCATGTAGCCTGAAGAGTGTTAATTTTGCGTTGCGCGTCACGTCTCCGCTTGACAATATTTGATGCTCATATGCATCAAATATTGTCAAGCGTGCATCATGCTGCATGTTGCACGGAAACAAACAACAAGCCGCGAGTCATGTTGTGCCATCATCATCATCTCAGCCATAAGAAGTCCACTGTTGGACATAGGCCTCCCCCATGGATTTCCAAAAAGACCGATTGGAAGCGGCTTGCATCCAGCGTCTTCCCGCCACTTGTATGAGGTCGTCTGTCCATCTCGTGGCTGGTCTTCCTACGCTGCGCTTGCCGGTACGTGGTCTCCACTCGAGAACCTTTCGGCCCCATCGGCCATCAGTTCTACGTGCTATGTGCCCTGCCCACTGCCACTTCAACTTACTAATCCACTGTGCTATATCGGTGACTTTTGTACGTCTACGTATCTCTTCATTTCTGATTCGATCTCGTAGAGAGACTCCGAGCATAGCCCTCTCCATAGCTCGTTGCGTGACCTTGAGCTTCCTTATAAGGCCCATAGTTAGGGACCACGTTTCAGTGCCGTATGTCATCACTGGTAACACACACTGGTTGTAAACTTTCGACTTGAGGGACTGGGGAATATAATATGGAATATAATATGGGACGAGAAGACGCTTTTAAGTTTCCCGAACGCTGCCCAGCCGAGTTGGATACGACGATTGACCTCCCTCGTAAAGTTGGACCTGCCTAATCGGACCGTCTGTCATAGGTAGACGTATTCGTCAACAACTTCAAGAGTGAAGTTCCCCACAGATATTGGGGTGGGCACTACATGGGCGTTCGACATAACCTTCGTTTTGTCCATGTTCATTTTGAGGCCCACCCGTTGGGAAACTCTATTGAGGTCTTCGAGCATCGTACTGAGCTCTTCCATCGACTTTGCCATGACTACTATATCGTCGGCAAACCGAAGGTGAGTGATGTACTCGCCGTTAATATTAATGCCGAGCCCTTTCCATTCCAGAAGCTTATAGGCATCTTCCAAACCGGCGGTAAACAGTTTCGGAGAGACAACGTCTCCCTGCCTCACGCCTCTTTTCAATGAAATTGCCTCTGAGTTCTGGTCTTGTACTCGGACTGACATGGTGGCGTTGTTGTACAAGCACTTCAGCACTTCGACATACCGATAGTCAATACGGCATCGCTGGAGAGCCTCAAGCACCGCCCAGGTCTCGATCGAATCAAAGGCTTTCTCATAGTCCACAAACGCTAAGCAAAGGGGCAAGTTATACTCTTCGGTCTTCTGTATCACTTGCCGCAGCGTGTGGATGTGGTCTATGGTACTATAGCCTTTTCGGAAACCGGCTTGTTCGGGAGGCTGGAAGTCATCAAACCTGCGTTCAAGACGATTCGTGATGACCCTTGAAAACAGCTTATAGACATGGCTCAGAAGCGAGATGGGTCTGTAGTTCTTCAGCAAAGTGTTGTCTCCTTTTTTGAAGAACAGCGCCACCACGCTTCTGTTCCATGCTTCTGGCGTTGTACCTTCAAGCACGACGGAATTGAAGAGCCTCTGAAGGACTCTCAGTACCGGTGTTCCACCCGCTTTCAGTAGCTCTGATGTAGCTCCGTCGTCGCCCGGTGCCTTGTTGTTCTTGAGCTGTTTCAAGGCCATCCTAATCTCATACAGGCTGATGTCCGGGATATCTTCGGTATAATGTCGAGTCAGTTTGGCTCTTGGATCTTTGCCCAAACTGCTAACAGGTTTTGCGACCGATGTGTATAACTGTCTATAGAACCTCTCGATTTCCCTCAAGACTTCTGCTTTGGTCGACGCTATACTGCCATCTTCCATCTTCAGCTTCGTCAACTGGCTCTGCCCAATAGACATGTCTTTTGCGAACACTTTGGAGCCTTTATTCCGCTCTATCGTCTCTTTAATACGATTAGTATTAAAGGTACGGATGTCGTATCGCATAGACTTTGATATGAGTCTATTGAGCCGCCTATATGACTCGGCGTCACCGGAAGACTGCAGTTGCAATGAGCATCGTTCAGCCATGAGGTCGAGGGTATGGCTCGAGAGCTTTTGCGGTCTATTTGTACGGTGGGGTTTATAAAACTTCGCGCCCACCGTACGGACAGTTTCCACAAACCTGTTATTGATCTCATCACATGAACATGTTGTGCGCCAGCTGGCAATGTCACGCGTTGTTGTGCAAAGTTGCCGATCTTGTTGAGCATCACATGTTGCGCGTCAATAGGCTTGTGTCCACTAATAACAAATTGCTTGGTTTATAGTTTCTAATTATAAATGAAGAGACGTAGATAAGAAAAAACCAGTCTATTTCTCATAAAAGTTAAAGATTATTAATATTTTTAGAAAATAAATTCGAAAAAAATTGGCATTAAGTCACGTGATAGCGAACACCAATCAGAAAGTGTTACGTCACGCCACGCAAAACATCATTGTTGTTGTTGACGTTTTCGTTTAACAGAGCAGGTTACTATGATTGCTCCGTATTATTTTGACACTTGACACAGATGGAAACAGTTTAGTTTCGCAGACTGTAACGTCATTCAAGACGCCATGACACTATTCATCGTTTTCAAGGGAATTTTTTTTTATACAAAATACGTAATGTAAATATTGTTTTTTTCTTTAAAATATAGGTTTTTTTGGGATAAAATAGATATTAAACAATTATATATTTAACCAAGTTTACTAATTTAGTCAACTAGCCTATTGTTGCCACAGTTGCGACAGCGCATTACGCCTAAAAAATTCAATATTGTTTAGGTACTTAAATATGTAAACTCGTTCAGAGCCACAAACGTTAAATAGGCCATTACGTCTTTAATTGCAATAACAACCGCGAAAACTTAGATATCTCGTCAAGGTTTAAATTACGGATGACAGCTGTCAAACTTGACAATCTCCTATCTCAGAAACTATAGATCCAAGACAAGTGGTTTCTTCGCAAATCAATTTGTTAATTTGTATATTTGTGAGCTGACAATTTTCACAGCTGTCATTCGAAATGAAGATCTTAAAATGTTGAAATTATGGAACTTTCTCTCTTTTTTTCTTGATTCAGTGTAATGACACTGCATTTAAGGTATACCAAACGCGAACTAAAATACATCAGATAGAAAATCTATGCTACTTCGCTGACAGATTAACGTATTATGTGAGTCGTTCGACATTACCAAAGAACCGCGACATTAACTCCATTGTGGTTGTGTCCCTTACCCCGGTAGCGCAGTGAAGGCCGCGAAGCCAACTTTACTGGCGCACAGTCGTCGTAGCGCGTGGAACTGCGATTCGAGCTCTCGCGGCGGGAGGTTAGTCGCCGACCCGCCGCTGCTCATCAAAGCCGACAGCGCGCCAGTTATCAACTTCTCTTTGTTTTCCGCGAATAGACGCTGCAAGAGATTCATAAATGTAAAAGAGTAACACATACTACATATATACATATAAACACGCCTTAATCCCATTGGGGTAGGCAGACTATTATCTTTCCCCTTAAATTGCTACGATCCTGACACACGTGTTTCGCTTATTTTTTATGTTTGATAGATCTACGATTGATCACCAATTCGCCTGATGTTAAGCGATGGTGTGGCTGAGGATGGATCTCGTTAACCTAGAAATATCTATTAATTCTAGCCTTAAAAATTCCAAGATCGTAGTTCTCAGGAAACAGAGAAACCTCTTTAAACAAACATTTATACTACAGTAAAGAAGTACAACTAACGTATAGTTTCCCCTAACTCTCTTACCTCACACCCAATCCTAAAGGCAGGGAATGGTAGCGAGTATACCATTAGCACCTTCCATTCCCTGCCTACACTCCCACCTCAAATTCCACTTTTCCTACCAACCCACTTAAATAAAACACCCGTAACTTCTAGTTTGTCCTCAATGGCCACGCTTGAAACCTTATTTTTAACTATATATTTGCCAGGAAGTATAGTCAGGCAAACGTCAGTCGACGACAATCTCAAGGTCACGGGCAGTTGCAATCAGCGCCAGTATTATTTACTTTATAATGCATATACACTCTACAAAACGGAACAGATTCGATCTGTGTTTATATTCTATCAGCCATCTAGTTACCATAGTACAAGCTTTGCTTAGTTTAGGATAGATGGCGTTGTGTGAAATGTCCTCCAATATTTATTTATTTATTATTTTATTGAGGCCAATTCTTTTTTTCGAGGCTGCTTTGGAAATTGTCCAAATTATGATATTCATAATCTATTTTCCATTATTATGGGCTATTTATATCTCACAAAACAAGTAGAATTAGAACGGTACTGACCCGCAATCACCATTTTCCCCGTATAGATACAGACTCCTCACTTTTTTTTATCAAAATAGATTTACGATTGACCACCAACTCGTCTGATGTTAAGCGAAGAGAGCGAGTGATGTTGGCTCCTCACTTTTGTTGAGTGCCAGTCTTATTTTGACAACAGTAGATTAAATACGGCGAAAATGTAAAACAAAACTTATTTCGCCGCTAAGAATCTAGCTATCAATAACGTATTCATAGAGTACAGAACGATTTTTATATACAATGAAAATAATGGTATTTACAACGTTATATACACGGTTCAAAATAAAGCCCCACTAAATATCCAATGACAGAAACCAATGCAAAAGATTAAATTTGAAATATGTAATCATAGTGAAACATAGAATATTATTTTCTCTTTACAGTTAGTCACATGTTATATTTTATGTAAATACAATAATATTATAGACGTAAAAAGTTATAAAGAGATACTGAATTTTCATTGAATAAGATTAATTATCTTCAATATCAATACTGATCAGATGAAATTGTGGTCAAACATAGTTTATAGTAGAAAAACGTTTTTAGACATATTACTATATTAACTTTAAAAAAACATTTAAGCGATTGGTCTCTCACTATGGGCCTTAAAAGAAAATTCACTCACGCAATGAGCTATGGAGAGGTACTCGGGGTTTCTGCAAAATCGAATCAGAAATGAACAGATTCGTAGTCTGAAATTCAACGACATAGCACGTCGGATTAGCAAGTTAAAGTCGTAATGGGCAGAGCACATAGCACGGCGAGTATTGATGACCGATGGGCCAAAGAGTTCTAGAGTGGAGACCACGCACCGGCAAGCGCAGCGAAGGAAGACCAGCCACAAGGTGGACAGACGACCTCATATAAATGGCGGGAAGACGCAAACCGCTTCCAACTGGTCTTTTTAGAAATCGATGGAGAATTTTTTATCGAAAAGATTATCAGGAACTACATATACATATATACCCGATTGAAGCCCGCTCGGTATTTACTCATGGTGGAAGCGAATAACGATTAGATCTAAACAGGCCCTATTATCTACCTCGTCTACTTACGATGAAGATTAGTCTTTTAGCGAAACTAACCACATACAACTACATATTTCAAACAACAAAAGCGGAAACGTCAGGGACAGAAAATAATAAAGTGATGGGACTTACAAGATCCCACGTAAGAAACAGCCACAACAGGGGGGCGCCCTACAAGGCAGAACATACTGTATATGCCATACGTTGTAAAGGGCCGTCTACATCACCGGACATGATAGCCAGCTGTGTGCAAATATTAGAGTCCACACCACCACTGAATCTCGATTTTAGATTCCGATCGGCGAAATTTTGGAACTAAATTTGACCGGACTGCCGGAACACAGAATTTCATAATAGTATATATGACCGGAATGCGATCGAAACGCCGTGTTTATAGGAATTCAGTGTTGGCGCGGACTCTTAATCATTTGACCTTCTGCAGAGAGGCGAACGAACAGAAAATATTTCATAGATAGATGTTAGTTACAGTTTGGCATGAACAAGTTTACCACGGCAGTAGACCAAGCATCCACTGTTTTATCCATATGGAAACAATAGTTTTTACTGATTTACAAATGAAATAACAAGTAGATAGAAATGGTGTACCTACCTTGTGTAGTAGGCCTACTATTGATTGGCCATTGATTGTCAGTTTTTCATAGATCAAGGTTAGAATGAACACGTCCTAACATTTGCACCCTCCTAAACTGAACATTTCCCAAAAGAGCATTTTCTAATATGTATATATGCAGTTATTTGTCAAGTCTTTGACGACGCGACGTATGAATTTTTTCGTCTATGTGTACTCTCATGCTGTGACAAGAAATATGTGAAAGTGCCTATTTTAGAGCGATTTTTCAATTTGATTTATTTCAATTAGGTATCATAGTAATACACTTTTGAATCGTCGATATTCTATACAAATAAAATAATAAATTACATGGTAAAAAAAAAAAGCAAAACAAACTTGTCTTAAAAACAATAAAAGATGAAACAGATTTAACAATAAATTGTATGTCAGTAATTACTTCATGTCATTTTGGTATGGTGACATTTTGGAAAGTGATCATTGTGAACCTAACTCGTTTTTAATCGCATGTTTATGACAACTATGCTCGCGGCCAACTTCGATGAACAACGTACAGTCGCCACAGTAACGAAGCAAAATATGGCTGTCAAATAAAAAGTGAGGATTGACCGGCGTTTATCAGTGTTAGGACCCGGCCCTATGTCTACGGCACGTAGAAATTTCACGGCGCCGGAAACAGACGTGCCGCGTAACTGCAAAACGTCGGATTCCAGCACCTCGCCGCGGATATTTCACGTCACGGTACCGTGGCGTGGATATATCGGAGTTTAGCCCTAGTCAACTTAGGAACGGACGAATGTCAGTTGACATAAAACTGTCAGTCAACCACTAATCAGTCGTCTATTTTTGGCAAACTTGCTCGAGATGAACTCCAAATTTTTTTGTCAGTTATCACACAAACAAATTAATAACGGCAAAATTCTTGGAAAATATGATACCTACCTACACGTCTCGAGTTGTACTTATAAGATATTTATATTTCAAATCTGTAAAATGTAAAATAGAACTTTATGTATGTTTTGAGTTAAAGTGGTATGATTTCTATAAAAAAGTATATATACCAACCAACTATGGTCGAAAAGAGTATAGTTTTACAATGAAGTAATTGGGATTAGCTTAAATATAGGTTTTAATTGGCGGTAATGCCATTTGTTGAAGAAAAAAGTTGATCTTAATAGCAAAAATGCCAATTAAATATTTATCCATAATTTTCGATAAAAATATATTTGAAAAAAAAATGCTACTAACTACTCATCTCCTGTTTCCTTCAACAAATATGATTTACTATCAATAAAGACCGATATTAAAGTTAATCACAACCACTTCATTGTAAAAATTATACTCTTACCGACCGTAATTGGAAAAAAATATCCTATAATCATTAAGACACAAAACTGAAATATTCTTGCACATAAATGGCCATCATGTCAGTGTACAGAGGGCTTATAAAAATAAAACAAATCAAAACACAGTCACAAAGCAAAAATGTATGAAATACTGTAAAATGTAACTAAAGAAGCTATTAGTCATGCCAGCAATATACAAAACTTCAAATTCTTGAAGATTTATGAAGCATTTAATTGTAATCTTGAATGACGTGGAGAAATCATTCAATAACGGCGTTAAATGAAAACAATATTTTAATAATATTTTAATCTAAGATGAAGCACGCTTGCCTAGAAGATGCCGATTCACTCGCGATTTAAGAATTCGCTCAACCCGCGCAGCTATCTCTTTCGCGCATCACAACAATTTTAAACATATAAAATCTATAGAATAGGGATATTAGAAAAGTGAGAAATGAATTTGTTCATTAATGATAGGAGAAATATTTTTAAAAAGTTTTTCTTTGATATCTTTTAAATTGGAAAACATATCTTTTTTCACTACTCCGTTGCCAGTATAAGTGATATCTGGATAAAACTTTTTTAAATATTTCTTCTATCTAAACAAATTCATCTCTCACTTTTCTAATAAGTTGAAGATTAACGCTCGCAGCTATCTCTAAGCTGCGAGCGTTAATCTTCAACTTAATGACACCTACTTTATATTATTGAAAACCTACCTAAACACCTAACTTTTTTTTTTTCTTATCCAGGGGAAACCCTTTATGGGTACCACTGCGCCCCTGGGGAGGCTGCGTGGTTATGTTAGTCCCGCTCAGTTGACCGGTGTGCCGGAAAGTCCAGCCCAGTCAACCAGTATGCCGGGTTACCCACTAAAACCCCTGGGGTGTTTCCTCTCGGCGCCTGCGTGCCGGGTCAATGGGTGCGTCAATGAAACTCGTCCACGGACCTGGCGGTCCTAACCACCTAACCTAACATAACCTACCAACTTTAGGGTGATTTTTAAATCAACTATCTGCTTCATAAGTAATCGACAACTGTGTGATATGAATTATTACAACCAATGGCAGCATAACAAAAATTCAAGCCATATCGTATAAGCGAAACACTTGATAGAATAATCATAATATACTCCAGCAATCCTATGATGCGCACCACGACATATTTTTTCTCTATTCTGTTTGTCGTGCGTGATAGTGACAAGGATACGAAGATCTATAATTCTGTCTCTTTTTCACTCGACATAAAGAGTAGAAAAAATCTAGTCGCAGCGCGCATCTTCGGCCAGCTCTTTTAAATGTGGAATACGTTCCCTGATTGTGAATCTCTGCAGGCCTAGCACAGAAAATAGATAAGTCATTTTTATCTACATTATTTATGTCAGTTGTCAATACTCTATTTCTACTTATAGAGATATAAAACTGGAACTGAACAGTTTGTCCTGGTTCCATGTTATGCCTGCTAGATAGATATAATCTGTCTTTAAATCTCGGACGAATTGGATCCTTCTAGGTAAGCGCGCTCTATCGTCGACCTCAACTTCGTTTAACATCAGGCGAGTTAACGGTCAAGCGCAAGTCAATTAACTAAAACAAATGATACAGCTACTAAATGATTTCCCAGTAAGAATATTAAGTATTAACGTCGACAAGAGTATATTATCAGGTATTCTTACGTCCTGAGAGACGGAGTAGATGAGTCCGCTGTATCCGATGTTGGCGTTGAACCGGTCGATCACCTCTGCTCGGCTCATGCCCACCGGGTTCTGGAATAACCTGGGTAAAACGTACACATAGTTCATCATCATCATCTCAGCCACAGGAAGTCCACTGCTGGACATAGGCCTCTCTCGCTGTGCTGGATGTAAGCCGCTTCTAATCGGCCTTTTTGGAAATCCATGGGAGATGGCTATGTCCAGCAGTGGACTGCTGGATGTAAGCTGCTTCCAATCGGCCTTTTTGGTAATCCATGGGAGAGGCCTATGTCGAGCAGTGGACTTAAGTCCAGCGGTTAAGTACATAGGCCACTCCCATGGATTTCCAAAAAGGCCATTGGAAGCGGCGGCACAACGGATAGCAAAATGAAGTGGCAGAGGGCTGGGCACATAGCACGTAGAACTGACGTCCGATGGGGCCAAAAAGTTCTCGAGTGCAGAGCACGCACCGGCAAGCGCAGCGTAGGAAAATGTACACAGTTAATCATAAATAGATAGATTTTTATTGACATAACATGATACACACATTAATGTACTTATATATCGTCTTTTATAAAACAATACTTAATGAGGTACATGTTGTGTCTCGTCATTACATAATTTATATTTTGCGTCATATTCATAAATTTATTCATAGATTTTAACACTACCGATTACTCTATTTTAAGTTTATGTCGCATGAACCAACTGTCAAAAAAATATGCACTTGTCATTTTTTATTTAATTTTTTTGTCGAATCAACAAGGTCTCATATTGCACAATAATTTCCCTTTTTTCAAAAAATATTTACGCCAGTTTGCCTCGCACTTGACCAGTTTTTTTTCCTTGTTAATTTATGAGCCATAATGTGACATATATTCTGTGAAAGTTTCATCTTCCTACTTATTACGGCACAAAAGATACAGCCGTTTAAATGTAGGACAGATAGGCAAACACCGTAGCCTTACGAATAGGCTCCCGCACCCTTAGTACGGAAGCAGCCCCGGATCTACGATTTTTTTGAACCGGGGCAGAAATTGAAAGTGGCGCCCCACTCTCCAGTGTTTAAGATAAATTACTTATAAAACCTATACCTATACCTGTGTGGCGCCTTATTTTTTAAAGCGCGAGAGGTGCAAAGCTTGCTCTCACCGGAGATGGTTGGCCTCGGTCTCCTCACCGACGGCGTGGTGCAGTGGGCCCAGCCGGTGGCCGCGCGGCGTCGCGTTCGAGCGCACGTGCACGTCGCGCTGGCCTGCGGACCGCACGCCGTCCAACAGTGACGCAAGCAGCGCGTCCCTATATACACAACATTACCAGTCTTACATAAGGTCGAATTCCACTAAAATTTTGTTCAGAGCATTGGTTGATGAACATTTTGTGCAGAACTTGTGCCGCACACTGATGGAATCCTGCCTTTATAACGCATGTTATTTTTTTCGGTGGCTATACAGTACTGTCCACAAAGTTGGGGTTGAGGACAATTTTGCCAACAACAGTGAGAGAAATAACCCTAATTAAACATTATTTATTTATTTACTTCATCCATATCGGTTTTAACAATATGAATAACAATGTAGAATGGATACATACATTTTTAACTAAGCTTTTAACAATTTACTGGGCAATACTCACCGAATACTAATTAATTTATACACAAAAACTTACATTTTTATATTAGCTTACACTTTTAAAACACCTACAGATAACTTTAAAAAAAATGTGATATGGAAACAGACAATAATATTTAAATACTTTGTTAAGACTTTGTTGCTAACGGAAGTTGTTAAAAATATTGCCTAATGAAAAAATAAACGAAATTGCGTATTTTGAAGTAAATTTTTTCGGTTTCTTAAAGTATAAATATTAATTTGGAAATGAAAGTAATGAAGACGGTACATGTTAAAGCCCAAAGTAGGGTGATGCCGCTGTCTCACTCGCACACGATTTTTTTTTTAATTATGAATGCTTTTTAAAAATAATTATTGGTATTTTTTCTTCATGAGAACACAATTAAAATTTATTTAAAACAACCAATGTCTTCAATACATTGTAATAGTGTTCTCATGAAGCTAAACATGAACCTTTATCAAAAGTAATTTCAATAATTTTATATCTAAAAAAATGTCGCGTGCGAGCGAGACAGCGATGCCATCCTACTCCTTGCCCTTAAAGTCAACAACAGAGTTAACTCTTACTATCTGGTGCAAGCGCGAAACCTTTAAATAAAAACCAGCCAAGTGCGCCGTGTCGGGCCACGAGCAGGGTAGGTTTCCGTAGTTGCCCATAAAAATAACTTAGAATGGAGCTTAGATAGACTTTGTCATTAATAGTAATTATAATTTATTTCATTTCCTGTCATTGTTATCAGTAAATTAATTTCCTAGCGCGCGTAAAAATTGTAAAATAGGAACATCTGCTCTGGGCTTCCAAGATACCGGCTTAGCCGAGTTTGGGGCCCACTGACAATGCATAGCAATAGTAATTCTATTTCGGAAATAAACATTTACTTTACTTTACTTTACTTATATTCGCATAATTTGCGAAGAAACCTAGACCACTTAGAGTTACATGAAATGACAGCGAAATTCAATATTCCTCATATTATAAGTGACATCTTGTTGTTTTCTGTCTCACCTTTCGCCGGCTAAATAAGTGCGCGTCTGTCCATTTAGATATTCGATGGAGAACTTCTGAGGGTGTTCCGGATCTCTAACCAGTGCGAAAACGTCGCTCAGCGGCCGAAGGCACACTACCTACAAAGAAAGAGCACACATGATGTCTCATTACAAATATGAAAATAAATTTGTCTCAAAAATCAAAATCAAAATTTTGTTGAACATCTTGTCGCTCGCATGACTAACTGTCCTATCTCATTTCAGTCATTTGTTCAGGACAAACGTTTTTCAGTCCAAAGATTAGATTGTATTTGTCAAAAATATAAAAAATCCGATGTTTTACATACCTGATATTAGCTATGATATTAGGTTTCATAGAGGTTACTTACATTTTAATTGCACATTGATACTTTAATGTATTTGCATTCTAAATATCTATTTTTATTATTTGATAAATTAGATAGGACAGTTAGTCATACGCGCGACGATTTGCGATGTTGCTTTCTATAGTTGTCCCAGCGAAGAAAAATCACCCGCGGCATGAGGAGGCAGGTGGGGTTGCGTGACGCACATGTTGCGGGGTAGGCAGGCAGGCGCGGGCGGGTAGAAGTACAGGTAAAATTTACCTGTACTTCTATCCCGCCCACGCTAAATACTTCCCAAATATCTGGTCTAAAAATAATCTTACAGTGTGATATGGAGGAGGTGGGGGGAGAGGGGCCAGGGGACCGCCGCAGGGGCCGTCGTTTGGCAGTTCGCTCGCGGTTTTCGCAATGACGAAAAACGCCCTTACATCTGGCGCTGAACGCTACTTACAGAATACGTCTGCGGATCCCTCTCCAAGATGCATGTGTCGGAGAGGCAGAGAGTGCGCCGCATCGGTTCCATGTGACGCGCTGGGTTCACCTTGTGCACTATGAACTCACTCAGGGAGGTCTGGTGCTGATCACCACTGAAATTCAACAAAATAGGATGATCAAAACACACTCCTCTCTCTCCCTCAAATATATTTTGCAAATGATTTGCAAGATTATCAAAAATAGGATACAAGCCACTCATGTCTATTTCAATATTAAACCTCTCACTACTTAGTTTAGTTTCCTCGTTAAAAATAAAAACTGGCCAAGTACAATGTTTGGTAAACTGAGGTTTCAGTAGTCAGTTGCTAGTTTAGATGTAGTCTAGTTGTGTTAACCTAGCACCTTGATTTTTTTACAGCTTCAAGGGACCATAGACCTACGTTTTTTATAATAATTTAAAACAGACACCTCCAAAAGTTCCCCATAAAAAGTTCAAAAGTTCCTGATACTTTCAATTGTTCACTTTGTTCTCCATCTTTCAGTATTGGCAGGCAGAAATATGAAGATAGAAGTGATCTTAATAGGGATTCCGTTTCTTTTTCCTTTTCTGGAATGGTACTCTAAAAATAATACAGGACAAATATTTGTATAATGTATATTTGCTCTGTTTGAGTTTTTCCATGTATTATAATAATTAAATGTGAAAAATACTATTTCTGCAGGATGGTTGGAATAATTAAAAATATTTTTTTAATTCATACATTTGAAGGCATAAAAATACTTACAATGATTATAATATATACATATTCATAATTCTATAAAATAAGTTAGTAACATCACATTGATATGTAATCATGAATATTTTTGCTAAACAGATATGACAGTGATAGACCACACTGTGTTTGGATACATTACAGCAAGGTTGTCATGACTCATTCTATGACTGTTGTTATCATGCAAACAAATACTCAATAATGATTCTTTAATGCCCATATCAATTTAATATTTTTTAAATCACTGGTTGATCCTGGATTTGATTAATATAAAAATATGCCCAATTTTCAACAGGTCTACTGCTGATCTTAAAATGTTATTTACTTTTTATATGCAATAGGCCAGGTCTTAACTAACTACTTAACACTAACTCACATGTTATGGTCAATGATGGAGTACTCTGCCTAGAAAGTGATTCACTAGAATTTAAAGAAATTCAGATTATAATTACCAAAGACTCTTTAAGAAATGATGACATGATTCAATGGATGGCATGCTTAAATGTATTACTATGGAAAGCATCATCTTAGCTCATATATTGACACAAACATAAGCATTGATTAGTGACATTGAGTTAATCACTAGGTCTCAAACCAATTAGTTTTAAATTTTGATTACTGGAATGTCCTACCAAGGTTGTTTTCATTTTAACTTCACCATCAAACAAGTCTAGGAGTTCAATGAACCTTATCAAGCTTCATCTACATGACAAATGCAACTAATGTGTGATAAACCTAATTTTATATTAAATTAATATTTTAATAATAAAACACAAAATTAATCATCTGAATGATTAATTTTGTGTTTTATACTCATCTGTTGGAAAGATAACAGCTGGTGTAGATTATATACATATGGCTGGTATACAATACCTAATGATTTTACTTACAATTATTTTTCCTGATATATTTTAAATACTAATAATATTTTCATACAAAAATAATATAAAGACATAAAATAATCAATTTAATAAAATTTACCTGTACTTCCCAAATCTCTGGTCGAAATAATCTTCCAGTGTGATTGTGGCCGACAGCACTTTGATGCTTATTGTTAGTGTTAAATTAGCCATCTCCAACATTTTGTTTATAATAATCTGGTGATCCATTGCATTAGAGAACAGATGCAACCTGCTGTATCCTCCTACTGCCAGGACAAACCCTCCAGAAATGTCTCGCACGGGTAGGATTCCTTGGATATCACAGTATGGATAGCTAGCTAGCAGGGTGTGAGTGGAAGGGTCCAACTGATCTAATGCACATGGACCCACTTCTAAGACAACAGGTAGGCGGGTCCCACTCCAGTGATGTTTGTAGGCTTGGTATCTCTGGTGAAATCATGATAAACATATTTTATTATAATTACACTGCGGTCTATTCTGAAAGCACCACTAATCTAATTAAAATTCTTACACTCACTAAATTATTTTTAATTATTGTTTTATTTATTATATTTATTATTGTTTTTAAAAGGCACAAAATTTGTATACATGGAAATTTCAATCATCTTTTGAATTTATGTATTTTAAACATTTTAATTAGTTTAGTGCCTTCAGAATTGCTCTTAATATATTTATGAGTACACATTTTAATACAGAAATATTTATTATTAAACTTACAAAAATATCCTTAGGTTTCTCCGAAAATAAATGTCTGTATTTAAAAGCCTCTGTAAGAATAAGACACTTGTGTTCTGATGAAAATTTCATGGTGTCTATTTTTTTCTCCTTTTTCATAACAAGAGTGAAGTCATGGTTTGCAGCGGAATTTGAATGTTTTGCCGAAGCAACAGTGACCACATCTGCATAGAGCCATTTGTTGGTCACCTCCAAACGGTCCGGGTTGTAGGTAGTGATCCCGTGTGTTCCAATCGAGAACACCCTTTTATACTTCCCCTTCCATGAATGCTTTGTGACGAGAAATGACGCCACATCTTGGTTATCCTTTAACGGAATCATCTTAACATTGCCTGCAAAACGATTTGAATTAATATTTGCGATTCGAAAGGTGGGCGAATTTCTACGACAGTGAACAAGTGGGTTGCAAATATAATAACAAACGAGTTTATTTACGAACTACGTGTTCAGTTCAGTAGCCTAACAACATCATCAAATTGTTAGACGAAGATATAAATACTTAAGCCTAGCTACTGACAGTTACTAAGAGTAAAATGATTATTTTATTCCCAACAATACTCTCCTTTGTAAAGAAGTAAATAGTTTGGAGAGCCCATTGGTAACGGAGACGTGTAAACAAGGGACTGTGCGACATATTTTCATTATTAAACAGCAGCGAATTGTGCCAAGTTAACACTTACAATTTGTTGTCGATATAAAACCTTGAATAATTTCAGCTATTAACTAAAGAAATCCACATAATTTAAACAAATAAATAAAAATGCGATTATGAGAATCGTAAAAGAGGGCCGATAGATAAATCACTTGACGTTAACAGATAAATAAAAGTGACAGTGACAGTTTAACATCGCGCAGTAATGCCAACTTAGCGGCTTACAGTGTATAGAGATGACCATAAAAAAATCGGTGAATCGTACTCAGTCGTTCGAAGTGATCAATCGATTATTATAAATTATTTTAGATAGATAGATAAACTCTTTATTGTACACACCTTAGAAATTTACAATAAAGATAAGTCATTTAAAAACTAGCGTAACAACTGGCGGCCTTATCGCTAATAGCGATCTCTTCCAGGCAACATTAGGATGGAGAGGAGTGTATTTTCAATGAAATAAAAAACTTGTGCACCTATCTAATGTCAATATCAAAAATATGTGTTTGTCATTTTCAGTGGTTGTGACGTGCCGTTATCGGGTCTGCGTGCCAGGTGCCAGCTGTCTATGTGTTTTTGAGAATTTGGATCTCCTTTTCTCATAAAAATTAAACTGTGAGCTACATTATTTAAACGACACCATGGTTCTGGACCTAGACCTCTTCCGCGCAGACAAAGACGGTGACCCAGAAAAAATCCGCGAGAACCAACGCAAGCGATACAAAGATGTGGGTCTCGTCGATACTGTTGTGGAGCAGGATCTCCTCTGGAGAAGACTGCGCCACGATGCTGACAACATGAATAAGCTGAAGAATGTGTGCAGCAAAGAAATAGGTCTAAAGATGAAAAGTAAAGAGCCAGTCGGCCCTGAGGATGAACCGGTGCCACCTGAAGTCGCCGATAACCTAATCAATCTCACTGGTGATAATCTGAAGCCGCTTACTGTAAATCAAATTAAAAAGGTAACTCGTTCAGGATTATCACTGGTTCTTGTCTTTTTCGATAAAATAAAGTCGTGACCCATTTATAAAAAATGTGTTTGTGACGCCCATATGGTGATCGTATAAACTTGGTGAAGCGAAAGGAAAAACGAAGCTAAAGTAATATCGATAGTGTAAAATTACTTATACAGCAAAGTTTACGATTCATTAGCAGTTTTGTGATATGTAAACTGTATCTAAAACAAGTTCTCATAATTTCAGTATGATTCATTGTTTATATTGAACTGGTGTTATTGCGTCATTTTGCACCATAACTGATCTACTTCATTTATATTCAGGATTTCTATCCCAGCTTATCTAATACATAGATATGCATAAAATGATACATGCAAGAGATACGATGTATTTAGGTACATTATAAGTTATTCCAATAATAATTTGAATAATTATTATTCATTATCTTAACACAATAATCCTCAGTGACTGACAATAGTAGTTGGGAGTTTTGGCGGGAATGTCTTAGTAACGTGTTGTGCTTTGTTTTATTTTCCTAAACTTGTGTCATTTTGAACATTAATGCTATAAAAATGGTGGTGTTTTATTCATTAAGTGTTTGATTAAGTGCGTGAGTGTGGGCAAGTGAAATAAAGCAGTAAAACGTGTGATTTTACGTTGTCAGCAAAACTCCTTATAAGCTTCTAGTAAAGTCGCCATCACTTTACTGAGGCAAGACTTAAATTTGAAAATGACTGTTTATGTGATTTAGACTGTGACTAGAACACTATATAACTTATAATATTCAAGAAACTTGAAAATGTTTCAATACTTGACACTGGCAAATCGCCAATCGCGGGGTCCAATACAAAAAAGAAGAAGAAGACCAATAGTAGTTGTCATTATTTTATCCAGTTTTTGAAATGTTTCTTTAAATTTGGAATTTCAATAATTAATCAAAGTAGATTTATTTTTACACCAACAAAGCAATATACAATAATCGGCCAAGTGCGAGTCGGACTCGCGCACGAAGGGTTCCGTACTATCATCATAATACTACAAAGTTTAGTTCTGTTTATAAAATAACGAGAAATCAACGAAATTCCATGTAGTAAATTGCAAACTTATAGGTAAGTTTTCGATACACAACCGGGCAGCATGACGACGCTCGCGCGAATACGCACGTTTATGGCTCGCTCCGTGATGTTACCTCCTCCGCTACCCGCCAACGGCCTCGCGCTCGCGCCACCACCACACCGCGGCGCGGCGCTCGCACCGCGTTTAGATGCACGGATTATTTTCATTTTGTGAGTTTTTATGTATTAGATTAGGTATTTATTTTTAAAGTTAATATATTTCTAAATATTTACTTACAAATATTCAAGTTTCTACCTGTTTATTAAGATCGAGTAAAAATTGCTTAAAAATTACGTTTGTTGTATGGGAGCCCCCCTTTAATATTTACTTTATTGTTATTTAATTATTTATTTTGAAAGGTAATATACAAGTAAATATTCTGTGAAAATTTGAAGCGTCTACCTGTTACCGTTTTTAATATTGAGCAAAAAAATACAAAAAAAACACGTTTATTGTATGGGGACCCCCCTTAATTTTTTTTTTTAATTTTTAGTATTTGTTGTTATAACGGCAACGGAAATACATGATTTGTGAAAATTTCAGCTTTCTAGCTATCACGGTTTATGAGATACAGCCTGGAGACAGACAGACAGACAGACAGCTAAGTCTTAGTAATAGGGTCCCGTTTTTACCCTTTGGGTACGGAACCCTAAAAAACAAGTAACTATAATAAAAAAAACTTTTTAAAAACAAGCTTATGTTATGTTCTCGTTAATAATAAAGTACTCGTCAAGAAGATTCAAATGAGCCCAAACTTGATGAAGTTATGTTGTTTCATTGCGAAGTTCCTTTGGCCACCATCCAGCTCCATCATCAGATCAGCACCATGTCATCATAATATTGCATTGTCACGCGATCTACACATGTATGCAAAATTTCAGCTCAATCGGTAACCGGGAAGTGGTCAAATTTAATTTGCACGATTTGATGACAAACATCGGGACAGGTGAAACTAAATAAAAGCTTGTAAAAATATAATAATTTTGATATTTGAAAGGAAGTAATTTGATTTTAGTGTAATATTTTTTTTACAATAATAAATTAAAACTGTAATAAATAATATGTACTTTATCTAATACCTTTAAACAAGCAATTCTTGTATATATGTATATATATAATCTGAATCTCGGAAACGGCTCCAATGATTTTAATGAAATTTGGTTTGTAGGTAGATTAGGGGATGATAAATCGATCTGGCCAGGTTAAATTTTTAGTGAACCCGGGTTTGATCGTATTTTCAGTCATAAAAAATCCGAGTGGAGCTCGGTCGCCCAGGTACTAATTTATAAAACACATAATTCATTGAATTTAATAACAAACAATTTCACTATCATACTTTTTTCTACTAATACTCTACTCATTCTACTAGTACATACATACATAATATGGTCAATGCTGAAGGCATCACTATACTAATTGAATTCAAAAAAGGAACAAAAATTCCATGAGATATACCGACATATATAGTATTTCGTTCGTTTTTTTTATGTACTTATTTAAACATTTTAATTATTTAAGTGATGCCTTCAGACTAGATCTTAGTATCCAGATACCACAATGAAACATATTATCTTCATTAGTAGCAAAATTGCTAAGACATTTCCATTAATTTGAAAAAAACAAACCATAGAGACATAGCCACTAATGGTTGAATCATATAGAAAAAGAATTATCAAAATCAGATGATATTTAGCGGTAGAAAATAGTTTACTTCTGTTTTGATTTCTCCATTAATCATATGTTTTTTAAATAAAAACTACGGGTCACTCACGTCTGTTTTGAGCCGAAATATCCGACTATAGTTTCAACCGCATTCGGCGGTCTTTTTCAAAGGAGCAGCACACACGTCACTCTCGGTCGGTGACGCGCCTTGCACTGCGACGTGCCGCTCGTGCCGCACGTGATGTCATCGGTTGCAAAAGGGTTAGGGCGGGAAGCTGGTCATCTTGCGTCGGTTCAGCTGAAGTGTCCTCTTCACTAGAACTCTCGTGAGTGTCAGGACTGTTAACCACGTTTATTTCCATATGTTTTTTATCAACTTTTAACCCCTTGTGATACATGTTGAGATTTGAAAATAATACTGGGATGTTTTATACACTCTGTATCACTATCAGTATGTCATAAAGTGCTTTATCGATTCTAGGTTAGATTATTAATAGATGAAGCCATCGCCAAGAATGAACAAGGCCTTGTGACAGCAGAGAAGACTCGCTCCAACGCTCTCCGTGAAGTAGGCAACCACCTCCATCCTTCAGTGCCAGTTGATGATGATGAGGACCATAACAAGGTGGAACGAACCCATGGAGACTGCGCCTTCAGGACTAAATACTCACATGTCGATCTTATTTGTATGATTGATGGTAAGGAATATTTACTTCTATAAGTTTGGTATTTTATGTACAAACACTAAATATAATCTAGTAATAATACCTACCTCCTGAACTTAAGAAAATAGCAATGCTCATCGTGACTTGGTATCTTAAGTTTAAATTTTAGTATTAGCATAATAAAAAATACAGACATAATGGGGTCTACTCAAACCTCCACTAAAACTAATTACATTTTTTTAAATAAGTAAATTCAAGTAACTAAGAAAACTGTAAAAGTTTTTTTTTAATATAGTTATTTTAGGCATTTTATCAATTAGTGTAGTGGTGCCTCAAAAATGCCCTTTATCCTTATAACCCTATAAATTTGGTTATAACTATAAAATGTGTATATTTCTCAGATTATGAAAGATTAATGAGGTTTGCTATGCAGCTGTATCAATAAAGATCGTGTGTGTGTATTATTGTACCTACAGAAGTCACAATTTTGCACCTCACAATATTATTGTCATTATTTACACAGCTTTTTGAATCTTTATTGTAAACATTTCAAGGTAACATTAAATAACTGTTCATGTTTTATCCATACGATATAGATAAGAGAAGTGATTTCTACCAATATTTTTTTTATTCGAAAATAAGCTTACTAGTAGATCTGTTGTTTGTTCAGTAATCGTCAAGCTAAGACAGAGGCCTTTTGACAGCTTAATTAGTCTGACAATAGGGCTGGCCACTCAGTCTATACAAACTTACTTACTTAGTAGATGGTCAAGCGACCATCAACACGCCTGGTGTTAAGCGACAGTTACGGTATTTAGCGGTAATATTATATGTATATAATTTTCTCATACAATTTACTTATTAAAAAAAAAAACTGGCTTTGAAGTTTTTTACCCAACTGTGCAAGTAGAAGGGTTATGTTTTTACCATGTATGTATGTTTTTCTATATTACCTCCTACATACCAAACGGCATGTCCGATTTTAATATGCGAGGTGTCGTTAAATTTGTCTTTCCCTAAATCATTTTGTATTAATAATACAACTCTCGTAAAAAAATTGTAACCTGTAAACTTATCCATAACAAAAAGGTGATTTTACAAGAATTTAAGTTATTTTTTCAATAAGAATGCTTAATAATGGCTTTGCGCATACTTTCCCTCGAAAACGTGCATTCAACATCGCATAATGTAAATGCTAACGAAAGTTTCACTGCGAAAATCGCTCCTATGCAGTCAGGTCTTTTCACATTTTGCTTTTTATCTAAAGTCCAACACCAGACATGCGTCGGGAAATTCAATTTTGGAAGTTTTTTCTTTGTATCTAGGTCGGTTAACTATTAATAATGCACCTTATTACTTAAAAAAATTAAAGCAAACCCACCTCTTCTATATTCTACATTAAACCCAGAAACTAATTCTCTTTCACCTTCAGCAAAATCAAAAGGAGTTCGATTAGTTTCAGCTATTCTAGAAGATAATCAACATAAACTTAAAGGAAATATAATAAACATAAATCAAATAATATTTTGATAATAACCTTATACGTGTTACTTGAATTAGTAACATGTATGTATAGAAAACTTAAATAAAAAAGGCTGGACTCGATTTTAATTAAACATAGCTAAGCAGACTCCTGATGAAATCCTCTTCCAGGCGAATAAAATTTAGATCAAAATCAGTCTATTCGTTTAACTATGATGCCAAAGCAGACACAGATCCACAGTTACACACCTCAAAGTTATAAACCCTCTTTTTGGGTTGGGGATTAAAAATGTATTTTGAGACTTATACAAGTACACTCAATATTGGTAAATATATTAACTAGAACATATTGTTTATTAACTTGAAGGTATGGACGGGGAGCGCGGTTCTGCGGTGGCGGGCGGCCGCGGGTACTACCTGAAGGGCCCCGCTGTGTTTCTGGAGCAAGCGCTCATACAACTCTCCCTGCGGATCCTGCTCAAAAAAGGCTACACGCCGCTATATACACCATTCTTCATGAGAAAAGAGGTAACTATGCAGTGCGCTGCGGTTACTGATATGCCATCAGTAACTTCAGGATCTATCTA
Organism: Lycia hirtaria; assembly: GCA_947563715.1. NCBI lineage: Eukaryota > Metazoa > Arthropoda > Insecta > Lepidoptera > Geometridae > Lycia > Lycia hirtaria. The sequence goes on from OX387384.1 coordinate 13,867,931, forward strand.
ATACAAAAACTCCTTTTTTAACTGACTTCCAAAGAGAAGGAGGCTATCAGTTAGTCTGTATGTTGTTTTTTTACTGTAGGTTTGTTCAACGATTACTTTTGATGATTATTTTTTATTTGATAGGTCATACTTCAGAGGTGGTTCCATATAAATTATATCAAAATCGTTTAATTACTTCGGTTTTTATAACAAAATAACTGGTAAAATATCATCCAAGTGTCCAGACTTGCCTGTAGAAAAGTGAACAGTAAGACGCATATACTTTTTTTATGTAGAAAAAAAACCACTTACTTATCACCGTTAGCTAATCACGAGTGTGTAGGCGCTGTTTACATTATATAAATTCAACACTTGAGACCTAACCGTGTTACCGAACATATCAATGTAATATTTTACAATTTTCAACAATAAAATTCAATTACATCCTCTAAAAATGTAACACCAAGTAAACAAATTGCGTATTTTTTATCGGTTTTTTCAGTCTTGTAAACTATAATTATTTAGCCAAGTATCGTATTCCCAGGTGATGCAAGAAGTGGCCCAGCTGGCACAGTTTGATGAGGAGCTGTACAAGGTGGTCGGGAAAGGCTCCGAGAACAAGGGGGACTCTGGTATAGAGGAGAAGTACCTCATAGCCACCTCGGAGCAGCCCATCGCGGCCTACCACAGGGACGAGTGGCTGCCTGAGGCATCTCTACCTATACGGTAATATAAAGCAGCATCATTGTTAGCTTCACATATAGACTACTCCCACTCACCGCGGTGGCTCCCGCTTTTTGATGAAAAACGGTGATGATGATGATAAAATTAGCCTATGTCCTTTTTCAGGTCCTAAAGAATCTATGTGCTAAATTTCATAATGATTAGTTCAGCCGTTTAGCTGTGAGGTAATAGACTGACGACATACAAGACTTTTTTTTTTTACATTTTGTTTTTATCTCCACAGACACCAGGGTCCGTGACCTTTGTCATAATTACAAACTATTGTTTACTACTTATCGTTACGGGAAAATTATTTTGTTTTAATTTAAGTACTTATTACTATGTTGTGTGCATACCACGAGCAAACCAGCGTTACTTTCCATTAGAGTTACAATATTAATTAAAAATACAAAATAATAGTATTAGTAAGGACAAGGATTTCACCACTTGCACATATACTAGTGCATAGGCAGTGTGTGTTATCAGTGTTGTAGCGCTCATGACGTAGCTTGAGGTGTTCTCGAACGATCACCAATGTTAAGCAATGGATTGACCAGTCAATCTTTGGATGGGTGACCGCGAGTGACATTTCTTACTGAGGGCTACCGTAGGTCGGATGACAGGTTAAATTGTAGGTCCCAATTGTTTGTTCTTAAAAACAGCAATCCTCAAGCCAGGTCAGAGGCCTTCCGGTGGCTTAGTAACTCTCTGACACTAGGAGTGGCCACTCAATCTAAATTAACTTACTTTCCAGTGATGCCATATCCCACTGTAACATGACCACTCATTAGAATTTTATAAGGAAGCTACAAGGGCTGTGTTCGAAATCTTTCTACGAGATTGAATCAGAAGAGATCGGTGGATGAATTAAACTCTCCAACATAGCGGATTAGCAAGATGTGGCAGAGGGCTGGGCTCGTTGCACGTAGAATTTATGGACGATGGGGCCGAAGTTCTCGAGCTGAGAACACGCACCGGCAATCTCAGCGTAGGAATAGGAACACCAGCTACGATGACTGCACCTCACTTGTTACCAGTAGCAAGGAAACGCTTTATGCAAACTGTGCACAAAAGTCCGATTTCGTAATCTTCGTGGATAAAAGGCCTATATCTAGGGGACTTCTTGAAGCTGAGACAATAAAGATACCACCATAGCGTTCGACTAGTATACATTTTTGATACGTTTAGTACATTATTTTAGAGTAATTTATTTTACAATAGTTTTGCTTACGAGCAGCCGTCCCGCAGCACGCGGTGCGGCGGCGATGTACAAATTTCTGTGCCACGTAACATGAAAACACCACACACATAAGTGCGGGCTGAATTAGCGTAAATTACCTAAAGCTCTGGGGAAGCCTCGCCTTAAGCGACAGTGTTGCCAAGGGTGGAGCTCATCGATCTAGAATTCTAGAAGATATTTATTCACTCTAGCCATGAAAATTCCAAGATTGTAGCTCTCAGAAAACAGAGATGGTGACAAATCCCATTCCTGTGCAGTGTACATTAAGAATGTGGACTGAACCTCCCTCCGAAATGAATTCTATAGAACATAGACAGACGAGCCACTTCTTACGGCTCTTATACCTAACATACATAAAATCACACCCATTTTCTCTTGCTAGGCAGAGCATCTAAGAACATGAGGTCGTTTGACACCACATTTGACCATGGTTAGATGGTAGGGAGAGTGTTAGATGTTATTATATTAAGGGTAAGATATTGTAATGTTGGCTAGCAATGGGCTCTTATACATTTGTTAAAATCTAAACATGTTTTGGTCTCATATATATCAGGTACGCGGGTCTGTCGACTTGCTTCCGTCAAGAAGTGGGCTCCCACGGGCGCGACACGCGTGGCATCTTCAGGGTGCACCAGTTCGAGAAGGTGGAGCAGTTCGTCCTGACATCCCCCCACGACGACGCCTCCTGGAAAATTATGGACGAGATGATAGAGAACGCCGAAGAGTTTTACCGGCTCCTCGGTATCCCGTACCGCGTGGTGAACATAGTCTCCGGGGCGCTGAACCACGCCGCGGCCAAGAAACTGGATCTGGAGGCATGGTTCCCGGGCTCAGCAGCCTTCCGGGAGCTGGTCTCCTGCAGCAACTGTCTCGAGTATCAGGCCAGGAGGCTGCTCGTCAGGTCAGTTCTAACGGCTCGGTAATTACTAGTCCAGTAAAAATAAGATTTGTGACAACATAAAAGCCATATAAGAAAATTTTTATTTAAATAATTTTCGTTTAAAAAACTGAAACAACCGACTTCAAAATACGCTATTTCGTTTACTTGTAATATTAGTAAGGATTAAGTTACATAAAGTTCATGCCATTATGTTCAGTTGGGTAATAATTAAACGGCGCTCAAGCGTTGTAGTAACGCCTATTTTCTTCCTATACTACATTGTATGAGGAGTAAGAAGGTTATATATTTCAATATCCTTTACGATTTAAAAAAATAATTAATAAGACCTCTCTTCACCCGTTCTTTCTTTCCTCTGTCAAACGTGAATGAGATTTGTCATTGAATGCTTGGTCTTCGAAGACCACCTCTGAGGTATTGCCTATAAACAAAAAAGAATCATCAAAAACAATTCATAAATGGGGGAGTATTCACGTAACAATAAAAAAAATATAAAAAACATACAGTCGAATTGGGAACCTCCTTATTTTTCGGGAAGTCGGTTAAAAAGAAACCGCTTTTTGCCACCATGATGCAGTAAACTCTAACGCTCACTATGGCCCCTCTGTTAGAGGGGTGTTATAAGTTTGACGTGTGTATCTGTAGCGTCATAGCTCTTTTAGAGTTTTTTAAACGTATACTTGTTCCTTTAGATACGGACAGACGAAGAAGATGAACGCCGCCACGGAGTATGTGCACATGTTGAACGCGACCATGTGTGCGACCACGCGCGTCATCTGCGCTATACTCGAGGTCAACCAGACTGAAGAGGGGATCAAGGTAAATTGAACTTTATTTGCACTTCAATAGAGTTCGTTCACATGTTGATCGTGACCATGTGTGCGACCACGCGAGTCATCTGCGCTATACTCGAGGTCAATCAGACTGGAGAGGGATCAAGGTAAATTGAACTTTATTTGCACTCCAATAAAGTTCGTTCACATGTTGATCGTGACCATGTGTGTGACCACGCGCGTCATCTGCGCTATACTCGAGGTCAACCAGACTGAAGAGGGGATCAAGGTAAATTGAACTTTATTTGCACTCCAATAGAGTTCGTTCACATGTTGATCGTGACCGTGTGTGCGACCACGCGCGTCATCTGCGCTATACTCGAGGTCAACCAGACTGAAGAGGGGATCAAGGTAATTTGAACTTTATTTGCACTCCAATAGAGTTCGTTCACATGTTGATCGTGACCGTGTGTGCGACCACGCGCGTCATTTGCGCTATACTCGAGGTCAACCAGACTGAAGAGGGGATCAAGGTAAATTGAACTTTATTTGCACTCCAATAAAGTTCGTTCACATGTTGATCGTGACCATGTGTGTGACCACGCGCGTTATCTGTGCTATACTCGAGGTCAACCAGACTGAAGAGGGGATCAAGGTAAATTGAACTTTATTTGCACTCCAATAGAGTTCGTTCACATGTTGATCGTGACCGTGTGTGCGACCACGCGCGTCATCTGCGCCATACTCGAGGTCAACCAGACTGAAGAGGGGATCAAGGTAAATTGAACTTTATTTGCACTCCAATAGAGTTCGTTCACATGTTGATCGTGACCATGTGTATGACCACGCGCGTCATCTGCGCTATACTCGAGGTCAACCAGACTAAAGAGGGGACCAAGGTAAATTGAATTGAACTTTATTTGCACTTCAATAGAGTTCGTTCACATGTTGATCGTGACCGTGTGTGCGACCACGCGCGTCATCTGCGCTATACTCGAGGTCAACTAGACTAAAGAGGGGATCAAGGTAAATTGAACTTTATTTACACTCCAATAGTTATTTTTATGGTTCCGTACCTCAAAAGTTAAAAACGGAACCCATATAGGTTATACTTTGTTGTTGTCCGTTTATCCGTCCGTCCGTCTGTTAAGACCTGTATCTCGGGAACGCATGAAGGTCTCGAGTTGAAATTAAAACCATATACACAGATTCATAGTCTCTCGCTACAGAGAGAAAACTAAAACTTCTCAGTTTTCATAAAAAAAGTTACAGCCAAATATATCGCAAAAAATGCATATTTCGACACTTGCAAGGGAATGCTATGGGGTAATTCCAGTTGACCTCATCATCAGCCTATTTGATGTTCGTTGAACCCTCGGTGGGCGAGTCTGACTCGCACTTGTCCGGTTTTTAGTCATTTTGAGCACATTGTGAGCACTTTTCATTGCAAGAAAATAAATAAAGAAGGTTTGTAGCTATAATTATTTTTCTTGATATTATTTCAGGTACCGGAAGCGCTAAAACTGTGGATGCCGGAGGAATACCAAGAGTTGATTCCCTTCGTGAAGCCAGCTCCCATCGACGTGGAGGCCGCCGCAGCCGCCAAAAAGGGCAAGAAACAAGAGAAGAAGTAACTGCCAGCTTCGTTCCACGCTCAACATTCTCATCTAAATGAATATATATTTATTTTCGCAAAGCTTTTGAAGCTTACATCTTGATTGTCAATAAATCTATGGCCAGATTTTGAACTCTTTTATTCCCTGACTTGAAAAAAGTTGACATTTTGTATGCTCTGGGTCACACGGGCATAGCCAGGTTTTAGTTTGAAATTCGAAATGCAGTCAAAGATTTTATTTCCGGCTACCCGAAAATTGGCGAATTTAATACTTTCACTAACAATTTTTTTAACAATAAACCAGAGTATGGGGTGACTCCGCCCCCAAATACTCTGGGTATTTGTCGGTTGTGATGAGAGCTTAGTGCGAGTTTCATAGTTTTTTTACTAACGGCTCTTATGGCCCAGTAACCTTAACGAAGATATAGTTTAGAATGTGAATAGGGGTCCGGACTTCTACTGATCGGAAAGCGTTACACTAAGAAGACAAAAGGGTGAGGTAGTCGCATAAAAAACCGTAAGTCTCATTTCGAGAGATTCCTTCAATAATTATGCCACAAACATGCTACACTGATGGATGAAAGATTCAGGGGCGCTTTTGACCCCCCTCAATATTAACAATATAAGAAAGACGGTAAAGTAATCCAACTCAAAAACTACTATAAGATATCAGAAATACTCTGCAACTAAAGGAATAATAAAAATAAAGTTTATAGAGAAGTAGCACTTCATAGCATTTTATATATTGCGCTAGTAAGCATTGCTAGTAAGATAAAAAAAAAGGTCAAGTCACCACGGTAACACGGTGAAATAAAATGAAACAGCTATTGGATACAATTTTCGTGTTTATTGTGACAATATCAGTTGCCGATATAACATGCAATGCAAAACTTACTCTATTTACATTTAGGTTAAAATACAAAATTGTTCAACGATCATTAGAGTCTCGAACTCTTGTTAACCTCACTCTGTAACAATATTGCAAACTCGCACGTTGATGCAATAATGGTACGACCACATTTCTCGACGCAAAATCGGCTTGAACCAATTAGAAAAATCTTTATGTCAATGAAATGAGAGCTATTATAGCATGACAAAGATTTTTCAAGCCAATTCTGCGTCAATTTGTAATGGTCTAAAAGGGAGTCCCCATTATGGATACACCCTTTTATTACACAATGCGCGACAGTGGCGACATGCGTCAGCATGGAGAGAAGTCGAACCCAAGGTTGATTTTACTGCGACTCTTACAGTGCACGGTGTAAATCTACAGTGAGTCTTATAAATATTTACACAGATCACAAGAAAATCAACCTGCTTTACATTATGGTATAAAACACAGTTTCTGATTGGGAGATGCCAGGGAAGCCTTAATATACAATTGTCATAGCAAAACGACATTAACTAATACACCTACATCAATTTTTCAGATGAGTGGCTGAACAGATGTGGGTGAACAGATGTGGGTGAAATTTAGATTATTTAGTAACATATACAATAGGTACTTCTTATTTTAATAAAAACGCGCGAAAATTCAAAAAAATCCACGGACCTACAAATACAATACAATGTTATGTACGTTCATTTGCGGCGCCCTAACAGGGTCTTGTAGATAGTTTGTAAACTATATGTATAAGTGCAATAAATAAATTATTTTAGTTATACTTATAAGTCAGGAAGGAAAAGTACAGCAAAAAGTGCTGTACCTACCTATTTTCGATGATAATGATAATCCTGCTCGTCAGCTATTCAAATTTAAATTTTAGTTTTTAACGACTTATGAAAAGAAGTGGGAAAGACCTTTTATCTTGCACAGCAGTATGTCAATATGACTACGATAAACAAGTACTTATCCATATTAAAAGAAAAACAAAATACCCGACTGCAGAAGAGCGAGTTTTGCAGCCTAACTTAAGATATCATTACGCTTGATATGCTATTGAGTGTACGTTTTTGTGAGAAAGTATGCGCAAAGACGCTTGTAAATGTAATAATTATTCAGAACTGGACCAAATTGAAATGGGACTTCACGGGAAGCACCAGCTTTCAAATAAAAAAAGAATCATCAAAATTGGTTCTCCCAGACGAAAATTATGAAGTAACAAATATTTAAAAAAAAAAACACTCGAATTGATAACCTCCTCCTTTTTTGAAGTCGGTTGAAAACGGGTCTAACGACACCTTGCACATCAAAATCAGTCAAGCCGTTTAGGCTGTAGGTGATATGTATACATATTATTTAATAACACCGTTGTTACAAGTCATTATATGAAAATTTAAAATTAATAATAAAATTAGAATTCTACATATATATACATTGTGTATACTTAAATTCAATAAATTAGAAATTATAGTGTCATTTTCAAATTCAATAATATTATAATGTCAGATACAAATAAATAATATAAAAACAATAATTAAATTAATAGTCCGTCAGTTTGAGATAATCATCAATGTCATAGAAACATACATACACTCGAAAAACATAACCCTCCTTGCGCAGTCGGGTAAAAACATAATTGAGCCAAGAAGTCACCCTACAAGTTTGTTGGAGAGGTCGGCTTCCTGCCTCGCTAAAACCAAGACTTATATCAAAGCACCTACAGTTGTTTCTAAACTTTCAATTTTTCTGGGTAATTTTTTCAGATTTCCTTTAAAACCTGACTTTGAATATTACTTACATTTGGAAAAAAGCCGAGTCGGCAATTATCGCCCGCTTTAATTTATTTGAATTTATACCTAAAGGGCATCTGTTCACTGTCTGAATTACAACTTTCCTTACTATGTGATTATATATTTTCCTTGCATCCGTGAGTAAATTCAAAGGCATTTTGTTATTTCAAACACAGCCTCACGATATTGTAGAAAAAAAACTGTAAGTATCTAAGTTATGTATGTGCTATAATTAGTAAAAACTATAGGATACATGATTTTAACCTAGTAAATATTTTTTAAATGTATATATGTATAATCATGAGATAGATTTTCATTATCAATTTTTGAAGCCAATAATTAGTTTAATAAACTAAAAAAAAAACAACATCAATCAATAGGTGCCCTACAACATATTTATATGTTTGGAGTTTGTTAAAAATGACTGATTAGTTCAGTTTTAGTTCCAATCAGATTAGTTTAGCTGAAAATTTCGTCATTTCACAACTAGAGTAGACATCATCATCATACACAAAAAAATGTCAAATAGAGCACCTTTTTTTAAATGCTGATTAAAACATACCTTACTATACGAGTAAATATCACTTAAATTTAAAGTGTTAATAATTTGCCACTGTAATGACATTTCTTCCAGTATATTAAAATTTAATCACATTTGCAATAACCAATGACACATGTTATTGTCTAAGCACTTAATATTACAGTTGGACTATTGAATATTTCCCTCCTGAAAATCATAACTGCACACTAAACTATAACATTATTCTATAACAGTGGCGGATTCAGGATTTTGGTTTGGGAGGGCCTTGTAAAACGTGCAAAAAAATACGTAATACATAATTATATTCAAATTTAAGATTTGTCAGGACTGAGATGATTTGGGGCTTGAGCCCCTTAAATGCTACTGCTCTGTAGAATAGCATCTGAAGAACTGTAATTATATTTCATAGAGCTGAATGCAAAACGTTATTAAATGATACTGTTTAATCAGCTACCATCTTACTCAATCAAACTAAGAGACCAAAGTGATCAAAATTCAGTGTTAATTCTGCTTTTACAATTACAGTTTTCAGCTACAGTTATTATATTAGTTAAAATTACTGTATTTCAGCATCTATAAACATTTAAGACTTTAGTTGCTGACAAATTGCATAATTCAAGCTAAACAAAAAGATACATCTTCCTTTTAGCTACACTTTTGAGTTCTGTGTGCTATGAACTCAAAAGTGTAGCCAAGTTTATAACAAAGAAAAAGTTTTAAGAAATATGTATTTAAGTCAAACAGAAGAAAGATTTGATATTAAGAATTAGTTTTTTACATCCAATTGTTATTACATAATTAGATATATTACATTTAAAACCCAATTCCATCAAGTGTAAGCTACATTATATATATATGCTTTTCTTTTGTATCCTATATAAAACATTGATTAGTGTGTTTCATCTGTACTTTCTCTAATCTGAATCCCCTAACAAATGTGTTTTAACCAGTAACATTATCTCTATAGTATTAACAGATTAAAGTAATAAAGAAAAACCACAGAAAATTCCAAAAATTGAGTCCAGAAATATATAATATAAATACTATTCAAGTGTTACATAAATTGAATCTAAACTAAACGTAAAGAATATCTCATCACATAAAGCTAACAACCACAAGACTGAAACATACAAAATGCACTCATGATGGTTACCACAAATTTTATAGCAATTGATAGCAACCTTATTTCAATATTACTTTGACCTTTGTCTGGATCTCTCAACAGTAGAAAGAGAGAGACAGAAGTCTAATGAAATTGAAATAAGACTGCTTGAATGCTTATGGTAGGGCCTCAGCGATAACAATATCTGATAACGTAATAATCTAGGTTTAATATTTATACAATTTATTTGATTACATTTGTTGCCTTTAGTTAAAAACTGTTAAGAGCAGTTAAAGACTTGTCAACCATCTCATTCACACACAACTTCTTTTAAACATCCATAGATTAATTGAATGTAATTTTAATTATTTGGTGAATTAACAAGTAGCTTAAAAAAAATAGAAGAGTTTTTAAATACAAAGACCTGAATTTTAAAGTAAGTCAAAGCCTAATTATAATTGAATAGGTTTACTTTGACTAAACCTATTTATAATTGAATAGCTTTACTTTGACTAATAGTTAGGTTCAAAAATCCCTATATACTCATATGTCAATCATAAACTGAAATATCTAAAGTTACATTGTTGTATTTAAAAGAAGTTGTCCTGCACAAGTGAGATTGAAGTCTGAAACAACCTCTTAAAATAACTACTACACAATTATAGGTATTTTATTTACTTGTGTATGGAAAAACCAGTCGCCTTCCCGTTCCGTATTTCAATGAATATCTTATATGTTTAATATGCTTCACCGTTGACCACATCACTGCTGTCAAATGCGAACTTACTCATTATGCAAATAGACATAGACATAGACAGAAATTTATTGTGACAAAAAACATACAACACAAAATTTGAATGATATTTTCAAAAAATATAAATCATACACAAAATACTTATATAACATGTTTAAATGGGGCACAAGTTAACATATAGTTAATATAACTTTTTGTAATTTAAATGGTATATTTCCCTATCAAAGACACAAATTATAAAAAACAAAATATAATTGTGATCTTATTGCTTTAGGTAATCATTGTTTTCCTTGTTAATCTCTTTGAGTTGGTTTAATTAAGTGATGTGATCATTTCTGAGTATGAGTCATGTTACATTGATGAGTGTTACTAGTTTCCCAATCATCTGATAACAAAAATATAAAATAATGTCCATACTTTCATCCATTACAATGAAAAGTGCTTAACACTATCCTAACTAACAATAAACATAGATGATAAATAAAATAAAAATACATTTACATTAAACTATAATCGGTATATCAATAGATCTGTTATTCTCAACTTGTTGCCAAAGTATTCTTTCTGTTTAGATTGAGACTAGCAGGCCAGTTGAGCCTTCTGCCTGCACTTGTGCATCAAAGCTCGCAGAGTGAATTGTCTACGAGCCAAAGTGCGAACCTGCTTTAAAAATGTATCCAAATCAATAACTTCTTTACGCAAAGCCTCTCCCATGTAGTAAATAGCATCTTCGAGAGTTGCTTCTTCAGCAAAAGCATTCAAGAGCTGAGAGTACAGAGGAGCTGTTGTTACAACCGCTTCATCAACATCTACTCCTTCCTGTTCAGCTAACTTTTCCACAGCAGCTTCTAATTCTTTTTCTTTCTCTTGTAAAAGGGTGACATTCTTGTCTAGTTCTGACCTCTCCCTCTGCAGTCGTGCCAATATATCTTCAAGCCGAGTCTTGCCATCTCTGAGCTCCTGCTGAGTGCGGCGCAGAGTATCCAGCTCTGCTTGGGACTGCTGAGATTGCTCTTTCAATCTTCTCCTAAGTTTGTCTTCTACAGCAGACAGTAAAGACGCTTTGATGTGTTCTTCTGTTATTGTTCCTCCGGCCACATCTGGGGCAGGTGAATACCCTGATTGAGGAGGATAAGGTGTAGACGAAGGATATGGTAGCCCACCATTAGTATTACCAGTGCCAGGGTAAGGAGTGCCAAAGCTTGGGTATGGCAGATTAGATGCAGTTGGATATGGAGTAGGACCTTGGTAACCAGGCTGAGGGGTTACTTGAGGATACCCTGGGTACCCTGGCTGGGGCATAAACGAGTTCGCAGGATAAGGCGGTCTGGTTTCATTACGGGGTTTCGCATACACGGGAGGAAGCTCCCCAAAAGCAGTGATCATACACAAAATTAGCTTCTGTAATGTAGACCCGTTTTGCGTCCATTCGTGTAGATACGGCAAATAAACTTTTCCGTTGCTATCCACGTATTTGGACACTTTGATTGACATATCTGCAGTGGGCTTGACGAAACACAATGGGGCATTCGCGGGGTGCGTGTCCATAAGCCAGATTTTAACGGGTATATTGTAGTAAGCGCCTTTGTAGTTCACTGGGATTGTTCCTTCAAGATTAAGGAGATCTTTTCTAGCGCCAGAATTGAAGACAAAGGCCTCTAAACGATAGGCCAAACTTCGGTAAGATTGTATCAGACCAATCACCTCTCGACATGTAAAATCACGATGTTTATACTTGGACAAATACTGTTTTAGCATTACTTCATCGTTAGCCATTATGACTAACTAGCAAGTTTATCACGTATATTAATAAAATCACTGTAAAATCCTCGAATAAATTAGAAAAAAAATCACTACAAATTACAGCAGCAACAGCACAAATGACAAATAATGGACTGACAATCAATGACAGTGAGTAATAATCTCTGATTTGACAATGATAGGTTAGTTTACTTTGACAGTACTGTTAATGTGGGTAGCTTTGACTTTGCGTTAAGCTTTGGACATAGCCCGGTTTAAAGATTCTTGATTTTTTTACCAATAAATGAGTATGTAAATTGATTAATGAATGCGTGAGTTGTATTCGCCAAACATAATAAATGTTAATTTACGCATAAAGTTGACAAATGTGATAAAAGTTTTCCACCATTTTCTAAACACAAGAATTTGTGACTGAAAATATGTCCAAGATTTCGGATTTCATTATACAAAGCTTGTTTTATTTAATATCAATAAAACATTGATCTATATTACCGTTTCAAACAATATTTCTAGATCTTATTTATATTTAGGTAAAAATATTGAAAAAAAAGTCTACTTATTTTCTTTAATAGTAGAGTTTCAGTTAATTATACACCTAAAAATGCATTAATAATGTGAATTGTTTCACTTCTATGTCTGACAGAGATGTTCTAAGCAATATAATGTGGTCGAAGATGGTAAGCATACATAACACGGAATAAGAACTGGCTCTCAAGTAGGTGGTTGATAGTCATGGTATCGTTAGGTGGTGGTCAAACACCTAGGTTGCAAAACTAATACTCAAATACCATAATCCAGTTTCCTAATGATATTTTTCCTACACTGAAGATTAACTCGTAGTTTCTTTTTCAAAAGGTGCTTTCCAATATAAAAGTTGAATGCTTAACCAACTGCACTGACATTGCTTCACTTTAGCACTTTCTACATTTCTAGGCCCTCGTTATCAAGTGCTAAAATAAATTTTACTAATTAAAATATATCTTAAAATCACTTTATATGGGAATAGAGTAATTATAAGGGAGATACCCTTGTAATTCCTCTACACCTAAAGTAGGGATGATTTTTTCTCGTATACCCCTTGTTGCTGGCTCTATTTGGATATGTTATTCAAAAATATATCATTCAATTTAGTATTCCATATTTGTCTTCGTATCTTTTGCAAAATATTAGGCTTTAAAATATAATGTAATAATTTTTGTTAGGGTCAAATGTCTCTCCCCCTCTACCTGCTACATGGTTCTTGTCGAATAGGTATGCTGAAAACACCAGCAATTAATTTCCTTAAAGAAATTGTAAGGAAATATAATTATCACAAGTAGGTTTTAGGGTTCAGAATACGGGAGCAGCCCCCGTATTCTAAACCCATTCGGTTTCGGAATCGATTCGATTTGTATATCTCCGTCTCTGTCATTCTCTATGGAAATGACAGAGACGCAGATATACAAATCGAATCGATTCCGAAACCGAATGGGTTCAGAATACGGGGGCTGAACTCATTCGGATTTGGAATCTATATCTCCGACTCTGTTTTTCTTTATGGAAATGACAGAGACGGAGATACACATTCCGAATCGATCCCGAAAGGGTCTAAAAGACTTTATAAAGCAGTATTTTTTTTAAGGTGTATAGGTACTAGCAATATTCATTTTAACAAAAAAAAAACACCTTGTGATTTTTAAAAGCTGCTGCTGTCATACGTATATATGTACATACAGCTTGTTTATACGCTTTCATCACTAATACTATTGAGGAAATTTATTAAATACAATTGATTCAGAGAATAAGTAAATATTACAATGATTAACAATACTTATATAGATTTATAATTGAGATAGCATACATAAGATAAGGCAGTATGGCCAAACGGCCTTAGCCGGCCCCGTAGGGCAAATTAATGGAAAAAAAAGCTGTCGAAAATCAATCCGGCATTCGCCTCAGGGTTACCATTTCTACGGCAATTGCCGTGTTATATGGCAATTAAGGCTGATTGCCACAAAAAAACACGGTATACGGTAGAACATTCATTGCCGTATCATACAACACGGCAATCCGAACGAGAGAAAAAATAAACCAATTAATTTGCAGGCAACAGCTACTCTACAATTAAATCGAACATATTCCATAAACACGTCATCAAATAGACTTGACACTTTAAATGTAGACGATTATTCATCATACATCTCTCTAGGATACCAAGGAGCAATATTACCACATCCCTAGTACTAGTAGGGACACCCCCAAGAGGTTAAAAATATATCTTGGACATATAGGTACATCTCGTTCTTTACGAACAAAGATATCCATTCATTCTTGCTTTAGACGTTGTTTACGAAACTTTAAGAATTTAAATAGTGATAAATGCAAAGTGAAAATAGTGACTCTGAACAGCCTACTACACTTAATAAAGAACTGTTTTATATCTTTCATTAATATCTGATTTCATTATTTTTTATATAACTACGGATACAAGTCCTTTGATTGAAAATATTCATCTTTGAAATCAGTTAGTGTTTAGGAGTAGAAAACAGTGTTATCCTATTTGTAGGTATGGGAGATCACGCTACAGCACTTCTTTTAAGTATTTCCGTATAAAAACTGCTTAATATATGAAACACGGCAATTTTTGAAATTTTGAGTAAAAACACGGCAATTCTACATCCAAAACACGGTAGTCAATATTTTTTTTATGGTAGCCCTGATTCGCCTTTTCTTTCTTTTTCGGTGAGCTGTCAACGTTGGAAAACGTACTGGTAGCGGTTCACCGGTTAAATCCAAGTTAATCTTCCTGGATTTACACTAATTTTACTTAAAACGTGTATAAAAATATCTCAAAATGCCGCCTAAATTCGATCCTAACGAAGTTAAAATCGGTGAGAGTTAAGAAATTCGTGTTATGTTTATTGCAATAGGGTTTGTTCTTAAGTTATATACAATTCAAATGCATGTGTATTTTACAGTTAACTTGAGGTGTATCGGTGGAGAAGTCGGTGCCACATCATCTTTGGCTCCCAAAATCGGTCCCCTGGGTCTGGTGAGTAAGAAATTGTTTACAGAATTCCTAACCTAAAACTTGTGCATGGCAGTCAATATCCAGTTTTTTGTAAAAAAGCTATGAAAACAATATACTGGATTAAGAGGCAATTAGTGTTCTTGTAAAGCTCTAATAAAGAAACATTCTTTACATCTAATTGTCTCCACTCAAAATTATTGTATGATCCTGGGGGGTGCCTCCCTACCAGGCGCGTCCTTCCGGGTGGCGGATGGAAGGAACCCGCGACTCAGGATCCGGTCCCTGTCGCGGCTACTCCGAATGTCCAATAA
The DNA here is from genome assembly GCA_947563715.1 of Lycia hirtaria. NCBI lineage: Eukaryota > Metazoa > Arthropoda > Insecta > Lepidoptera > Geometridae > Lycia > Lycia hirtaria. Next base: position 13,883,311 of record OX387384.1, read on the forward strand.
GGAGTCGCGGACCAGGCCATGTGACTGCCATGCCTACATTCCAGATCTAATTATTACAGTGATAGTGAAACATTACTTTCTATTCTTATTGTTTTGAAGCCCTTTTCATAATAAATGTACCTATTCCAATTTAAGTCTAGTTCCTTTATGCTTTGAACAACCTAAACTAGGTACCTACTTCGAATAGAAAGATGTTTCACAACTAAGATATAACTGAATTCCTGGTACATTTTCAGTTGTTTTTCCTACAACCACTGAAGATGAGCAATCTGCCTAGTCTAAGTGGGTTTGTATGGAAAAGTTATTTATTCATTTTAGAATTTCAATTTTATTTTCTAGTTCTGTGCATTTCTATTATAACTAACATGATTTCTGCATAACAGTCCCCCAAAAAAGTTGGTGATGACATTGCCAAGGCCACTAGTGACTGGAAGGGTCTGAAGATCACAGTCCAGTTGACTGTACAGAACAGACAGGCACAGATTTCTGTGGTGCCGTCTGCCGCTGCCCTCATCATCAGAGCTCTGAAGGAACCACCACGTGACAGGAAGAAGCAGAAGAACAGTAAGTATTGTGTACATTTTTGTACATCCCTCATTTCATGTAGCAATCAAAAATAAATTCACTTATTGTTGAACTAGCCCTAGCTTGAAGTAATTTCATGTTTGAATTCATGTATCTTGTATTTTCCAAGATATTAGTTATTATTAGCCCATTATCATGAACAATGATGATTCTTTATTGCAAAACTGATATATTATTAAAACTAGAACTATTGTTATGTGAACACATCAAGTGAGAATAATTTTTAAATTTTTCTTTTGTTTTTAAATCAATAAAGTTCTATAATATGTTTGTATTTTAATTGTTGATAAAATGATTCTAGTGCATAAAAATTTAAAAATTTCAAACAGCAGAATATGCCCAAGATGAGTATATATTGAAACTGCTCAAAAAGCCTTCTAAATCAGTGGTTCAAAAAGTATGACTGATTTTTAAAGGATTAATTCCTTAGTTGGGAATATAAACTGTTCCCTTGTCAGATTCGGAATCGGGTTACAAACTATATCTCCATCTCTGTCATTATGATACACATAGAATGACAGAAATGGAGATATAGTATCAGACCCGATTCCGAATCTGACAAGTTGTGAATACTGTTTTTGATCAGCAAAGTATTATAGATCATATACTAAAACAAATTGAAAACCTCTTTTCATAGTCTGTATAAAAACATATTGTTACTGTTGTAAATTAGTATTTTTTATTATTATTAATTTGTGACTATTTTACTTCCAGTTAAGCACAATGGCAACATCACTCTTGAAGATGTGATAGGCATTGCAAAGATCATGAGGCCCAGATCCATGGCCCGTGAACTCTCTGGCAGTGTAAGGGAGATCCTTGGCACAGCCCAATCTGTTGGCTGCACAGTAGAGGGCAGGCCCCCACATGACCTCATCAATGATATTAACTCTGGAGCTCTCACCATTGATGAATAAATGAGGATTTAGTTTAATATTTCATTGTTTTTATTTTATAACTGCTAACACCTAAGTTTTTTAATTCGATATATTGAAAATTAATCAAGACATATTTGTCAATCGACTTTAATAATAATGAAAATATTAGTTAGTTGGAAAAATTATAAAGGCCATCACAGATAAATAATTTACTCATAAGGTGCCATATTACAACACTTTTCAGCACATCACACAGTAAATAAACAAAAAAATTGAATAAACTAAGTTAAGGCAAATTATAGGAAAATATGTCCAAACCTGGACATTTGAAGTAATAGCACAGAACATATAATAAAGTAATAGACTGAAATTTTAGTAGATATGTAACATCTTTTAACCTGGAGGAAAATCGCGCTCTATCTACAGTGCATTGTCCCAGTGTTTTTTTTTTGTTTGATTAAAATAAGTTAAACACCCCAATATAAAAAAGGCTGAACCGTTTTTGATGAAACAGCTAAGAGCACTGAAATCCTGTTTAAAATAAAAAATCCAAATTAGTCCATCCATTTGAGAGCTACGATGCCACAGACAGATAACAGATAAGACAATCTTATATCACCCCCCTTTGTGGGTCATGGGTTTTTGTACCAAAATAATATCTGCTGGGAGAACAGCATACAAACAAATATGTTTGATAGTGATGAACCAAGGGTTTGATTGTATTTCATTTCTATCAAACCTGACAAGCATGCATTTTCTGAAAAAGCTTTTTTGTTTTTTAAAAAGGGGTTTGAAGGTTTAGTGGGAGTGGGTTGGTCCTGGCAGCAGAAGTTCAGCGCTAATGGTATACACATTCCTTCTGCTGCCAGTGGGGAGTGGGGTGGTTTTCTGAAAAAGCTTAGAAAAGAAAAAGTTTGTGGCAGCCTAATATTTTGGGAGCACACAACATTGGCATTGGCGAATTGTATTTGTCGAATCGGGGGGAAGAAAACTCAATATTATAGCAAAAAACATATATTTTATAATTTTATTATTTACAATAATCATAATCAACTTTTATTTACATATTAACAACAGCGAGTGTTTTCCTTTAGTTTTTAAGGCCACAACTACTGTTATATAGGGAATTTTACAATTGTGTTTGGGTCATGCCCAGCTATGCCATCAGACATACTAAAAAAACAATTACACTTTCCAATGGATAAATTTCGTACGGGATATTAGTAACGAATTCTACACAGGCTATAGTATATATAAACATTGAAACATAAATTGCAGCAGGTATATACTGCCATGATTTTATAGCGCTCGCTCGACGAAAAATGATTTAAAACAACGCCGTAGCGCATCTTTACCAGACCAAACAGATAAAAATTAAGTGGCAAGGACCGTGTCAAGAAAAGGTAGGGTTTAGTAGTAAATGCAAAAATTTTGAAAAGTAATCACAGTCTTGAAAATAATTTTCATTGAAAGTTTTTAATATGGTTTACTATCTACTATAGTTAATAATTATTTTTAGGTCTAATAGTTTAGAAATGCAGGGGGAAACTTTTACCATTGGTGGGCTATGTCTTGCATTCATCACTGAGTCTGAGAAGAAAATTGTGAAACCTTACTTTTACTTTGAGAGATTTATTTAAAATACCCCACAATGGGGTGGGGTTTAATAAAACGTTACATGAATTGGAGCGCCGCCATTTACTTTTTTTATTTTTCTAAAGCATTTTGCGGCGGTTCAAAGAACACATTGCCAAATTTCGTTTATTTAGTGCTGATAGTCTCCGAGTAGGTAAATCGGCTGTGATATACGGACAGAGAATTTATAAAGGTTCCTCATAGTTACCATAGAACCCTAAAAACTTGAAATTTTTCATCTTCTCCCTTAATAATATAAAGAATAGCTCTACGTTTGCCCACCAGTTCGCCTGATAAAAAGCAATGCTGTGGCCAAAGATGAATCACGTAAACCTAGAAGGTACTTATTCACTCTAAGCTTGAAGATATGAGTTAGTTTTTTTTAAACGGATGTGGGTAAGGTATTCTATATTCATATCAAAATGCGTATTGTAACGTTAGTGTGCAAAACCGTCGTGCGTCCTGTATTGTGATATGATTTAAAGAAAGACATCCATTGAAACACAACCATAAACCGAACTATATAATCGTTCTAACTAACCATTTATCATCAACAATATTCGCACATTGCATAACAAAAATTATGTACTACAAAATAAAAATTAAAATAAATATGAGACATTTGTTCTTTCTCAAAAATCGTTACTAGGTATATACAATTTTTAATTTACTTATCAGTCCATGAACCGTTTTTTATGTAGTTTTAGCCAGATGCTTCCTATTTAACCTTCCTATTTAGCAGTTAAAAAGGTCAGTACCGAGGTACAAACTTACAAAAAGAAAATAAAAAATATACAAAATCAGATATAAAGGTATTCGCAAGTCAGCAATTTAGTCCTCTTATAAAACTATGTTTTGTGATTTCATGACATTCTCTTGAAAATCATTACATTAAAAGCATTGTAAATCATAGATTTACCAACACATGAATTTAGATCTTTCTGACGTAATATTCGTAAAATTGAAAACCTGTAAATTTCCACAATACTGTACAGAAACACCTTCCAACGAATCCTATCTCTTATATGAAAAATAATAATTTAGTTTACTATGATTTTCTAGTTTTAATATACCATTCATTGAGACATTAACACTGATCATAAGGTCCATGTGTACCTAAATCTATGAATGTAGACAATAATGAGATCAGACAATCATTAACATCAACCATACAAATGTGATATGACTTTATTGTCACAAGTTCAGATTTTCGAACCGAATTTTGATAAATAAATCAATAGCATTATGTAACGAAAAATTGTTTTAAGATCACACAACAGAGGTGAAAACTGCCCAACCCGACGTTAATAACCCGAAATAATTAAACGCGTTGACTATATCTCTCTCGCTCCCTTAGCTTAGACGACATTACCGGAACGAGCTTTACATAGCCTAGCGTGACTGCTCAGTCTCATTCAATACCCACAAAATAAAGTACTCAGCAGACCTATAGTTTTCACTTAAAAAAGATATAAATAATTTTATTCAATCCTTTTTAATGGCGCGATGGACCACCAACAGAGAAAGAGAGGCAAATACATTTGTCTATCTCAGTAAGATCATATTCAATCTTCAGTACTTTATTCAAAAATAACTAAAGCACTGTTAATAGGTTTTGATTCCCTTGTGAGTGTCGAAATGTGCGTTTTTACGACATATTCGGCTGTAACTTTTTTTTACGAAAACTGAGAAAATTTATTTTTCTTTCTGCAGCACGAGACTATGGATCTACGCAGATCCATAGTCTAAGTAAGGTATCGTGTTGAAATTAAAACCATATACGCATATAGTTTTAATTTCAACACGATACCTTCACGCGTTCCCGAGATACAGGTCTTGACACCCGGACGGTCGGCCGGACGGACAGACGGACAACAAAGTGATCCTATAAGGGTTCCGTTTTTCCTTTTGAGGTACGAAACCCTAAAAATGAATGTTTGTACTTAACATATATTGAAATAACTTCCAAAAACAGCGGGACTTCGTCCTCCGATGCGCGCAGTGCGTCACAGACATCACTCAATATAAAGAATTCTATGATCATTAAGCTATCGATTAGTGTATAATCGCAACACCAAACTTTATCTCCCGATTTTATCTGAATCCCACTATTGAAGGACATTTAAAGACAAACCGTCTTACTTATTAGCGCATGTTAAACTCTTATTCACTGAATTAGGTCTTGTCCCTTTCCGTCAGACAGGAACTGTCACGCGCGAAAACGGAACTAAACACTGTTTAACAAAATGCGCTTATTCAGCGTTTATAAGTAAGTAAGCGGATAATTCACCTTGAAACGCAAATGCTTTGAGTTTGTTCTGCTATGTCGTGTGACATTTCAGTAACTATTGTCAATGGGGTATGTAAAGAAAAATGTAACTTATGCTGATTTGAAAACCATTTCAAGATTATATACAATATATATATATGTACATGTATATATCTAAATTACATTTCTTTACTTTGGGACCTTAAAATGATGAAATGTATTTTAGCCAAAATGTAAATAGTATTTGACCTTCAATCAACCTCTAAATGACTACATAAAACCGTCTTTTTTATCTGTACCAAAAAGAATTTTAAAAAGTTGACACTGATAGCACAGCATTGGAAACATACTTGACTATTGCCTGGTGTCATGCAATACAATGCAAATCAACAAAAATAATTACAAACATTTTTTAATATACCTATTAATCATGACATCAGATAAATTTGTGAAATCATCATGATTTCATCGTTAAAAAATAACTACCACTGAACAGAACTAAAAAGTTTTGAAATGAGTTGTTTAAAATGATCCAATCTACCAAATAAAAATATAAAACAAAATACCGAAAAAAAACTTTACATACCCCATTCCATACATTTACTTTTCTATTCTATTGGCTTTATCAAATGCCACCTGCCTAGTGATGTAGTTTGTTATCTCAGTCACATGCCTATAATTATTATGCATGAGCACAAAATCTTTCGAGTTGTCTGTGAACTATAAGTATCCATACATTATTTACATTAAGGCAGATTATTCATAGTCATGAGAATAACAACATTTTGCACAGATTGTGGCTTTGTTTTACAAAATAATTAAGAATTATGTCAATATTTCAAATCTAATTTGTCAATGAGAGAAATCAATACAACGGAACGATATTGTGTTCTAGTTTATAATAAGCACCTATTTTATAAGAGTTAGTAATCAGAATAATGACCCACTGTAGGTGCTTTCTAAAGCCGATCCCAATATTAAACTAGTCTTTTGTGAGATAAGAAGTGTAGAAATTATCTACTTCATAATAATTCCAATTAACTAAAATCTCATGTCCATTTTGTTAACATTGCGTTGTTATTAGAATGACCAACAAATCAGCATCAGAATTTTCGGTTTCAAATTGAACTACAGTTAATACCTATCTATGATCCTTTATATAAAACATTAAATATTATACTCTTGAAAACATTTATTTTACAAAAGGTACATTATTAAAACTCTAAAGGTTTTTTTGACAAACTATTTGTTAATAAATACTTTGTGAATAATGTTTCTGTTAAAAATTTAATTTAATTTAATTCAATTAAAAAAGAAACCTAGCCTAATAATTGTTCAGGCATATATAACTTTCGGCTAACAAAACTTATGGAATAAAAAATGTAAAATAAAACATTTGGAATCAAAAGTCTATAAAATTGGTTCAGACAGATGAGATATGAACTACGACCCATAGTTTTTATTTTAAAATGTGTGAAAACCACATTAGTTTCCATAGCAAAACATTTCAGATCATAGATAGGTTACCTGTAAATATCTAGCATGATGCATCTCAATCTTTCTGATGTCTGATCCAGTGAAATACAGAATTAGGGTCAGTGTCCATTAACAGAGGAAAGAATAGATGAATTTATATTGATCAATGTACATTTTATACTTATTCAATCCAAATTATGTTTAAATTTCAAAGCTTGGAATGCATCCTCTGATATATACCTTAATATATTTAGACCAGTATGCAATATACATTGATATATCTAAAACATCCTGCTGTTTGTTGGTATGTGCTGACCTTCAGTGTCAATATTTACGTGGTTAAGCCTTAGTGTGACTTCATATTTCTATGGAATTTATCATGAACAAAGATTCACAAACACAAACAAGCTTTAATTTTTATTTATATATGTTCAATAACCCGTTTGTTTGTGGTGAAATTGCTCATTCTAGACAGATAAATAGACTTGAGCCTATTCTATTACTGAATAAATATCTGGTCATTCGCATTTTAAACACACCCAGACCCATTACCCAGATTATATTATAATTTAGTGTTCACTCTCGTTTTAAGAGTTTTTTTAAAATGAGATTATTTATAAAATAAATAAATAATAATAAATAAATTTATTAATTTTTTAATTTACTTAGCCATCCACACCGATGTTTCTTCTTCGGCGCCAATATTTAGTGGGGCCATTTAGTGGGTGGTGAGTCATCACCTGCATAGGTATTATTGCATAATGAGACGGAATTGGCATGTGCTGTTTTCTCATCCTGGTGCTCTCACACAGAGGTACTTCGTCTTACCCGCTGTGTGAGAGCATCAGCCTTTAGCCTAGTTGTTAAGTCACTATCATTCCATCCATATACCCAATCTTTATTTTTTATTATGCATTTGTAAAAGGGCCTCTCAGTGTTGGTTCCGGCCCCACTGATGCCTTTCAAAGTTCCGGGCTAGACCCGTGTATAAATTTAAATAAATTTATTAATAAATAAATGGAAAAAAAAAAAAAAATAATAATAATCTGGGTGTATTTAAAACTCTCAAAACGCAAGTGAACCCCCAGACTAAATTATAATCTAGGTGTATAAAACGCGAGTAAAGAGATTTTTTATTCAGTATAAAAGTAGGAACAAGTCTATTTTGTTACTGATATAAAATAAACTCTGACTCTGAAACTCTGAGTAATGCCAATCAGTCACTACTCTTAATCATGTGGGCATGAAGGTAATATTGGAACAGATATAGGAAACTACATCATTGCAAAATCAGCCACTAAGCAGGTCTCCTGTTTTGGTCACATATTATGTTTATATTTTAGACATAATGAGTTCCCATATTTGTCATTATTTTTTGCAGAGGTTGTAGTCATTCTGATAAATCTTTAACAAGTTTCATTATTTGACAGTTATGACGTCATCAATGACTTCACATATAAGTCTGCTCACAATCTCATTCATAATTTAGAACACATCCATAATTCAGTTTTCACCTTAACTGTAGCAATAGGCATACCAGAGCCAGCAATCTCAGACCAAAATATTACTTTGTATATTGATGTATAAGCTTCAGTGGTTAGTGAAATTTTGTTCCAAAATACTAGATTCATAACCAACAAGTTCTCGACAGACAGAGTAGCACTGGATTTTTCACTTCCCACAGATGTCCACACACTATCACTTAGTTTCAGCACAGTAATTTATCTGTATCACTATTCAGCGTTCACAGTGACCGTAGTCAAAGGCAGGCCGCGCGGGGCGGGCGGCTCGCACTAGGAGGGGTGGTATGCGGGCGCGGGGGGAGGCAGCGCGGGGGGCGGCCCGCTCGTCCACTGCACGAGCGCATGCTGAGGCATCTGCGTCGCTTGGAAGTGGTCGTTTAGGAGCGCCTGAGAGAAGTTGCAGTGCATCTGGTAGGCTTCGGTCTCGCGTACAGTGTCACCCGCTAGCCGGTACAAGTCTGGCGATAAACAAGTGCAGATTTTAATTGAAACATTTTTACTGATGCGTTATCGTCGATGTTAGGTACAGATGCGAAATCTCAACCTAATGGACCGGTGGAAGTAATCATAATATGGTTTCGATTTTGTGATCTACACTACAAATGACGCTCAGTCGTACATGTAATTTTTTTTATTATACAGATTTGTGGGGATTGATAATATAATTATTTCTGTGAAAAAAAATATTAGAAAATTATGAAGATACAGCAATTTTTTACCATATAGGTAGAAAAAAGACGGCAACTACATGCAGTAACATAGCCGTTCTCTGACTCACTCTCGTGTACATACTATTAATGTATACTGGGCTCACACGCATATCTACTGACGTAGTGTGAGATGAGTGTGCTGTCACCGTAGACTTCTATAGATACCCCAAGTGTATGTACCTATCGTGTCAATAGGAATATAAAAACATGCACTTGACACCCTAAGATTTATTTAGTTTCAGGTGATTATATATGTAGTTTCGATTCGATATTTTGTCAACTAGGTAAATGTGCAAGCGCGCGGATGCATTTGATGTAGTTGAATCGATATCGCGCGGATAGAACATTCCATCACTAAATCGTTTGTGTGACGTCACGGTCGATACCAAAAGGTGGCACGCAAGGATTTCATATAAATGAAGTCGCATGCGTGGCATCTCCTATGTCTGTGGCTGTCACGTTCTGACGTCACAGACCTGAACCGCAAAGCGGTCGCGTTTTAAACGAGACAAAAAAAAACTTCAATAACTTCGTTATTTCTTAACGGATTATTCTCGTCAAACAAATAAAATATAAAGTATTGTGCACACGGCTATATACATAGAATTCAAATATCGTGTGTGAGCCTCATTTATCAAACTGCGTAATGTACTCACTAGTAGTGTAGGTGTAGGTTTATCTTATAAAATGGTGTCCGATTCTCGGATGCACTTCGAGCCACTAGGTCCTGTGCTAGGTAGATAGATAGATAAACTCTTTATCTATCATTTTTTTTGTTAAGTTTAGGTTTAATGTAGATACTAACCTTTCAATATGGCGGAGGCCCAGAGCTGCACGTGTACATCGGGTATCTTGCTGGCGAGCTGCATGGCCGGCGTCACCATGTTCATGCTCTCGCGAGAGTTGTTGATCGACAGGAAGATGTGCCCGAGCAGCACCAGCGAACATGAAGTCAGCCGGTTCAGATCTTCGGCGTTCGCCATCTTTAGAGTTTCTCGGAGATACCGTCTGCCGACATACGAGAAAAAAAAAAAGATTTAGAAATAAACAAGTATCTATATTAAAAGAAAAACAAAATACCCGACTGCAGAAAAATCAGTTTTTGCAGTATAACTTACAATTTCGTTACACTTGATATGCTGTTGAGTGTACGTTTGTTTGTGAGAAATGCGTAAAATCGCTGTAAAAGATTATAAATGCGCATTCTTTAGAATAATTCTAGTAAAGCCACTTGTTTATTACGAAAAAGTTCGTTGGAGGTTACAACAAAACGCATTTTTTTAATTTTATTATTATTACAAGAAATATATCCTATGACACTCAGGGAGTAAGACGAATCTAACACCTTGCTCATAAAAATCATAATCATCTTTCTTACGCAGTCGGGTAACGAATTTTTTCTTGTTTTGTATTGAATTGTTTCTTTTTTAACAATGGAGGATAAAGTAGACTTTTATATTATGCAGTTATAGTATAAAACCAGAAAGATAACTTAAACAATGTGATTTCAAATTAAAAAAAACAATGGGCCAATATCAATGAAATATTTATAGTACCATTTATGAAGTACGAGGGTACTTCCCGATATAGAATCAATAAAATCAAAATCCACTCCCAACAGACAAAGATACTGAGTAACGCGCGCTAAAATTATTTATTAATCGAATTGTGATCTTCATTTGCGATTGAATACGAACAACACGAAAAAATCCCAGACTTCATAATATATACATTTTTGTCGCGAAAATCATGGCAATGCGCAGCGACTAGAAGTAAAAATCTGTTGAAGCTGAGAGATGTTCCTTAGAAGAAGCTTTTATCCAGCGATGATAATCGATGATGTTTTAAAAATGCACAATTACTCAAAAGCAGGCTAACATAGCCTGTTTTGGAGTTTGGATTTCAACAACTAGTATACATATAAATATTTAATGGATTTCAACAACTAGTATACATATAAATATTTAAAAAATACCCACCTGCGTAAGAGTAACATTCGAATTGTAAATTACTTTGCGTTACGCTTGATATGCTGTTTAGTATACTTTTTTGTGAGGAAGTATGCGCAAAGCTACTGTATAATTTATCTAAATTCTCATTCTGTAGAATAGTTTTATAAAATCATTAATTTGTTACGAAAAAGCAAATTTTTTACGCCACAGTTTCATAATTATTATTACATATAAATCCGGCAAAGTACGAATTTGATTCGCACGCCCAGGCTTCCGTAGCCCCATGCAACATATGAATACAGAAAATGGGACTAATTAGCACAATGTGCTAATATTTGTAATTTCACATAATTTCTGTATAGTAGAAATATTGTGAAATGGTAGGCTAAAGAAAATATTGATAAAAGCGATATCTCCGCCATTACATACCTTGCTTAATTAAAAAAATTATGTCGATGTAAGCTCCATCTAGCGTACTCGTTTATGTCTAATTCGACAACGTGAATTGATTTGTTTCATTTTTAAAATGACAAAAAAAAATATTTTGAATTTGTTATTTCATTATTATTTGTTGATTTACATCAAAGTGAACCCTATAATTTTGCCAATTTTGAGACTTGTATCTATTACCGTTCGAAAGATACAGCCGTTTAGTGTAGGACGGACAGACAGACACTGTAGCATCACGAATAGGCTCCCACACACTTATTACGGAATCCTAAAAATATACCCTGACACTCAGGGAGTGAAGACGAATCAAACGACAACTCGCAAATCAAAGTCGGTTAACCTGTTTAGGCTGTAGGAAGTATATAGAAACAAACATACATACATGCTTGCACAACGCTTGAAAAACATCCTTCTCGCGCAGTCAGGTAAGAATGAGAACGATGACATGTATTTCTAAAGTAAAAAAAGTGTGAGTCTCACTTGGCCTCGTTGTATCTCGCCTGGAAAAAGGCCTGCAGCCCGAGCACGTAGTAGGAAGCGGCGCGTAGTCCATGCGCATACGGTGGCAGCGCTTCCGGACGCACCTGAGGATTACCAGAAACATTAGAAGAGACCGGCCCTATACAGTAAGGATCTCCCTAGGCGTCGTCCATTAATCACGTGATTTTTTTTTGCATTTTTTAACCTGGAAATAGGTCTTTACACAGATCACCTAGTTTAGACATTGTTTTAATGAAAAACGTACGAGGTAACGTTGTACGCATGTGTTCGGCGCCAAAATAACTGGTGACTGGCAATAACAAAAATATTATAAAGTAATTATTATTTACTGATATACTATTCTTTATGTAAAATGGGTGTCATATGTATAGGTAAGCATAGTATTCTATTAATGATTATATGGATGTATGTATATTTATAAATCATATCCCAACTGTGAATAGATTATCTAGTTTTGAGATGCCTAATTCCCTAATCCATGATTTAATTAGTTTTTTTAGTTTGTAGTCAAGCATCGCTTCTCTAGCTTGTCGAAATTCATCTGGCAGGTTATTGTAAACGATGAATCCAATCCATAAGTATCCATTCAAGAGTAACTCCCAAGATACAAGCTTTATGCTTAGTTTGGGGCTCACCCTTAATGCCAGATCGATTCCAGTACTGATCAATAGATTTTTGATTTCTAACAAATTTGATTTTAAACCTAAGTAGCTCTTAACATTTATTGTCTATATATAAGATCTTTGTACTCTTTGCACTCAACTATTTCAGTCCACGTTTTTTATGCATACTGCACAAGAATAAATGAGTTTCATCTTCGGCTACACCGTGGCATAAGCATCAGACAAGTTGGTGGTCCATCGTAGATCTAATGTAAAACCCTAAACCCCTGAACCTCATAAATAAGTTTAAATAAAAGCATTAAAAATTGATCTAAATAGAAAAAAAAACACATATTATCATCATATCAAAGTGAAATAATGTAGGGCACACACTTGTTCCATTAATTGCGCTAAGTCGTTGTCTCTTCTCCCTCTGAGATATACTATTGCCAAGTTGAGCTTCGCGAACATCCATAAATCTCTCTCTTGTGACATCTGGAAATACAAACAATTATCATTTATACAATGTGCCTATTGAATAATTATATTGGACTGCAATTGGTTTATACTGGACTGCATATGATTGCACTTTTTTAAACTATCACGGTCATTCATTAAAGCACTATTATACTATATTTACCGTGGTTCGCGTTATTTTTATCGGTAGCTCAAAATTAACGCGAACCACGGTAAATATCCCGTTAATAATAATAGTGCTTTTGCATATGATTCATACTGAATTGTGATCAGTTCATACTGTACTGTATTTAGTTCACACTAGACCGCGATTTGTTTGTACTTTTAAAAGCGTGTTTACAAGCACCTCTCCAGGCTCGCTAAGAGTTAGTATCACCATTAGAGTTGCATTTATCCATGGCATAGGCGACGGCTACCGCATGCCATCAGTCTGCTTGTTTACTTCCCTTTATAAAAAGATTACCTGTGTTTGGCTAGACGTTCATACAAGGTCTAATTTGATCTTGGTAGTTTAATACAAATACTTCACTAACACCCAGTGTCAGAATAAGATAACTTGATACCTTAAGCAATACAATCTACGCATGTGGGTTACCAGTGCCCTTATTCCGTATGACCATCGGTTGCATTACGTAAACTTGACGTGGGTGCGTTGATAATAAAAATTACATTTTAAGTTTAAAACTCTAAAGTCTTATTTTCAGTGTCACACACCCACGTTAATTTTACGTAACGCGACCGATGGTCATACTGAATCAGGGCCCTGGTCCTCAATAACAAACTCAGTCTGTTACTGAGGTATGGTGCGGTACAGGAGGGTCGGCATGTAATAGCAATGCTGACGCCCGACTGAAGCGTCATTTATTATATCGTAAATACACCCCTCCCGTGCCACTCCCATACCTCAAGAATAGACTTAGTTAAGCGATAGAACTGTAATGTCGACCTTTAAAAGAAAGTCTCTCACGGGTGAATCAACAGTTTATATTGAATTTGTACGGCGAACGAATGAAAATGCACGACGTCATCTAACGCGATCGTGAGCTCTCTGTCTAACATGAAATTAAAATGCTTATAATTTTCATATTTTTGAAGATATTTTATTTGTGATAAGCCTTTTCATGACCAAATAAATATAAATCATGCGTATTCCTTATTGCTTAATTTGCTTATGGGCTAATCCGGCATTGACAACATCCTATCATAGTGCATGTTACATACGTGTATCACAGTGTGGAACAGGAATGATTGGTCTTCACTGTTGTGTTTTTATATTCCTACTGGACTTTGATTGGTTCACACCCGTTTATGATTGGTTCATGTTGGACAGAGATTGGTTAAATTCATATAAGGTCTGTCATTGGTAGGTTTAACACTCTCCGTTCCATCGTTGTATAAGTGTACGTTACATATGTGTATCACAGTGTGAAACTGGAATGATTGGTCTGCAATGGATTGTGTGTAAGTTCCTACTGGACTGTGATTGGTTCATGCTGATTCGACAGAGAATGGTTAGTCATATAAGGTCTGTAATTGGTAGGTTTAACACTCTCACTAACAATCATTGTGTAGTGTGTGTCCTTTTATCTTGCGGTCTGCTAGATTGTGGAATACACTTCCTGAGTGGGTCTTTAAATATAATCTGGGTGTCTTTAAATCGCAAGTGAATCGATTTCTTCTAGGTAAGCGCGCTCCATCGTAGACCGCACCATCACTTAACATCAGGCGAGTTGGTGGTCAAGCGCATACCTATTTCTCTGTAAAAAAAAAGTGTAAGTTACATACGTGTATCGCAGTGTGGAACTGCGCCTCGGCCGCCTCCATGCAGTTCATGGACATGGCGTACAGACCCAGCAGGCAGTGCAACTGTGGCGTGTGCGCTGCAGCACTTTGAGCTGCAACGGAAGAGACAGATAGATAGATAACTCTTTATTAAAAGACCACATTGAAAACACCATGTTTTAAATTCTGTATCTAAGTCTTGCGAGTCAGTGGACCGGCGAGCTATGAGGTTAATCGGTGACGATAAACTAATTGCCAAGAAGCTACTTAATCTCGAGCACCGCCGTAATGTAGTATGTCTCTCTATATTCTACAGCTCTACAGGATTCATTTCGGGGAGTGTGCACAAGAGTAAGACCTAATTCCACCCTCCCCATTTCGGACTAACAGAAAGTCTGCGAATTAGGCCGAGTCATATAGGCGGCTCAATAGACTCATATCAAAGTCTATGCGACACGACATGTATATAATTATGATAGTTTTCCGAATAAAATAAAATAAGTAATGACTAACGCGTGGGTGCTTGGTGTAGTAGATGCGCGGCGCGCGCGATCTCGTGCAGCGCATGCGCCTTCCCGCCGGCGACGAGGCGGCAGAGCGCCGCGTGCTCCACCAGCGCCATGCGTAGGCGCCAGGCGAGCGTCGCACCACCGCGTGCGCCTCCACGCTTGCTGTCACTGCTGCCTTCACCGCCCGCTGCAGAACAACACACTTTATATTGTAGTCCCGTAGGGCTACGGGACATATGTGGGCACATAATAATAAACCTTTATTCAGACACGTTATATGTAGTTACATTTCGTTTATACTAATATTATGCATCAAACACTTGGTCTGTTTGCCCAACTTTGACAATGACCTCCTCCATTTCTATTTATCTTATGCTGTCCTGGTCCATGTATTTCCTGCTGTTGCTTTAATATCGTCCTCCCATCTTCCACGTTTCCGTTTTGAGTTTCTGGGATACCAGAATCACAGTTTTATTCCATTTTTCAATTTCCGTATTTTTGATGTTACGTCTTTATTTCTTTTCTTTCCGTATACTTTTGTAAGCTTTCTGATTACTTTGTTTCTTATTCTATCGCTTTTACTACCACGCAGCATGCTTCGCTCCATCACTGTCTGGCAGTTTCGCATTTTGTTCTTTAGTGAAGGCCCAAGTTTGGCAGCCATAGGTGAGGACAGGTAACACACAGGTATTGTAGTTTCTTTTTGACGAACATCTTCGATTTCCGTATTTTTTATTATTTCTTAAGTCATAAAAGCCTACATGGATGTAGATAAATCGACTCCGGAGTCAAGTCAAGTGGGCCGCTGCATGGAGAACATGGTCAAGTAGGGCTACACTGAGAAAGCACAGTGTAATTGTGGATTCTCCTCGCAGACAATGCAGCATCTGGCCTTGTGGCTCAGTTGGTAGTGTGTTTGCGTCTACCTGCTGAATTGAAAGGTCGTGGGTTCAATCCCCACCCAAGGCAAACATTTGTGTGATGAGCATGGATGTTTGTTCTGTGTCTGGGTGTTTCTATGTATCATATGTATATATGTATTTACAACAAAAAAAAACGTATATATGTATTCTATCAGCCATCTAGTTCCATAGTACAAGCTTTGCTTAGTTTGGGCTAGATGGCGTTGTGTGAAATGTCCACAAATATTTATTATTATTTATTTATTTATCTACTCTCGTGCCCTCAGTGTCCACACTCCTGCACATTACAAGAACTTTATAGTACCTCTCCCTGCGGGGTCGCAGTGGCCAAATACTAGGAGAAAACAGTATAATTCTTAAGAATTTTTTGATAATCACAGTAGGATCATCAGTTTTAGTTCAGAATAAATACGAGGTAAGGTGTCTAAACTACTTAACTAAAGTTAGTTTAACTTTTGCATTTCGTCTAAAAGATACCGAAGTGATTTAGCAATCAGTGCGATACCTAGGGAATAAGGTCTCATAAGAAGGTCTCAACCAAAGTTTAAGTGAATAAGTAGCGTTACTATGAAGTTTAAGCATGTTATGTGAGAGAGAACGCATGTGACGTAAACAACATTTTATTTATCCAAAACCCATAGCTCGTACCACACACACACTACAGCATTAAATCGCTTGCACCTTGTCTATAACGCTCCTTTGTGTTGAATACTCACATGTGAGCTTGTCTATCTGCGCCAGGGCCTTCTCAGTGTACTTGTGCGCCTTGTCCATATAGCCGGCCTGCGCTGAGTGCATCACCGTTACGAGGTACACCAGTACATAGAGTTGTTGACGAGAGAGCCACACGAACGATTCGCCGGCTACTGCGTTTCCACAGA
This sequence comes from Lycia hirtaria, assembly GCA_947563715.1. Lineage (NCBI taxonomy): Eukaryota > Metazoa > Arthropoda > Insecta > Lepidoptera > Geometridae > Lycia > Lycia hirtaria. Next base: position 13,900,464 of record OX387384.1, read on the forward strand.
CCGCTGTATAATACACACTTATGGTTAGACCTTAGCAAATCACAATAGAGAAGTTCCGGCAACCTAATTTCTACCATTTAGGCTACCTACCGGAACAGTCTTGAGTCATACGAACGATTCGCCGGCTACTGCTTTTCCGCACACCGCTGCAGAATACACACTTATGGTCAAACCTTAGCAAATCACAATAGAGAAATTCCGGCAACTTAAATGGTTCTATTTAGTGTACCGGAACAGTCTGATTCGAATCCGCGGATCATGGGGTTCAAAGAAAGTTAGTTAATGGTTAGAGGTTGTTAGTCTAAAATTTCACCACATATCACCAAAAGAGAGGTTAAAAAGTTGCTAAAAACATCAAGTGATTAACGCATGATACTACAATTACAATGTGAAGATTGACCGCCACCAGCAGTGAGGCATTTTTTACTAACAAGGTTGTTTCTTAAATCTGAATATAATCTTTAAAATGCATTCATGGTTTTCCCTCAGGGCTTAAAGTACTTAGTACAACAAGTGAACTTTACAATTATCGACCATAAAAATCGAAACCATTTTATAGATTATTTTTGCTATGGACATGTCTTTTGTATTTCTAATATATATGTAGTTATAGAAACAAGAAAGATATTCATAATGTGTATTCTATCACCCACCCATTTCCCTTAGAACAAGCTTTGCTTAGTTTGAGCTAACTGGTGTTTGTTGTATGAAATGTCCACCAATATTTATTTATATGGCTAAGGATACATTTCAGGAGTAAAAAGGTATAATGACGTTTCTGGTTGACTTTTGATATTAGAAGTATGGTCTAAGGATTTACAAACAACTGTGCCAAAACAAAAATCAAAAACATTTTATTTTAAAGTTATACTAAACTTTTATTTAAACAAACGGGTTACTCACGTCTACTTTTGAGACGAAATATCCGACTATAGTTTCAACCGCATACGGCGGTCTTTTTTTTATGCAAGATAGATCTACGATTGACTACCAACTCACCTGATAAACTATAGTCGGAGATTTCGACATTTTTTTTTTATACAATATAGATCTACGATTGATCACCAACTCGCCTGATGTTAAGCGACGGTGTGGCCGAGGATGGAGCTCGTCGATCTAGAAGATATCTATTCACTCTAAATAGACGTAAGTAACCCGTTTGTTCAAATAAAAATGTGTAACAACCACGTCAGTTGTCATAATAACATTTTACTAAATTCTCACTAAATAGCAAATGCTTACCGTCGTCGTCAGGCCATGTGGGCGCCATGATGGTCTGTATACTCTGCTGCAACTGCTTGAGGCATGGCTTCACACTTTTCACTTGTCCCGCCATCAAGTAATGGCACACCTGGATGAGAAACTCCAATTAAATTTAAATTCATAACATATAATAAGATATTTTATCAGAAGAAAGCTAGAGTTCGGAGAATTGAAGCCTTCTAGTAATCTAAAGAATAGAAGTGGAAAATAGGTTAATTTGAAAAAAAGTAGCAATATACGAATTTGTTACTATGGTGTAAGTTTGTAATAAAACATTTTTCTTTGTGATGTAACCACAAAATAATTAATTCGGACTTTTCGCATCTATATAAATATGTAGGTTTTAATTTACTTGCGCGTATCAAAATTTAAGGTGGTATGTTTTCCATACAAAAGTATTTTTACCCATGAATTATGGTCGACAAGAAATTACAAGGTGTTAAAATGAAGTAAATGTGGTCAGCTTTAATATTGGTCTTTAAATACGGTAAAAAGAAATTGTTGAAAAAAATCAGGAGCATTAGTTATATTAGTTAATTGTATAGTTGATCGCATTTAAGCGATCCTCTTAGATGCATTTTACGCGGCTTATAAATATTTTTTCTTATCATTATTTTAAAGTTGTTACTATGTAAACAATAACAAATTATAATAAAAATAAATACCAGTATTTACTATCACGACGGGAATTTGCGTGCGTAACGAGCAGCCTTGTCGTGTCGTTGCTGCTACCTCGGCGAGACAATAACGTCAGTGTAATTAACGTTCACTAGTGAGTGACTCTCTATTTATTAGTATATTTCAAGTTTGTTTCAATTGTAACTAACGTGCATGCTGTTTTATTCACAAACACATTATTAAATCGGTGTTGATTATTCTTCTATGATTTATAAGTTGTCAGGTCAAACTGAATAGCCAAATTTGTATTTGTATATAAAAAGCAGGATATTCAGTATTTAGGATCCTTGGTCTTGCCTTTAATTTATGTCCTTAGCCCTTGTTGAGGACAAAAATGTAGTATATGTACATGCAGGGATTTTTTATTGCCATATTATCATTTTGTGAGTAAAGTAGCGGGAATGATGAGACACCCGCTGACCTAAGCTCGAACTCCTTAGTGAAATGACCAGTGGTACAAGAAAGAAAATACGCATTTTTAAACCAATAGTAGTAATTGGTTTTGTAGAATAGATAATGACTACTAGCAACTATTCATGTGAAAAATTCTGTTAATAAGTGTGGTGTACTATATTTAATACTTACTTGTAATACCAAAAAGAACACTTTAAGGTACTCCTTCTGATGTGGACTGCCTGCCCATGTGTCCACAAGATGTCCTGCTTGGTTCAGAAGTGGCAACACCTCTTGGATCTTCTTGTCTATTAATAATAACTGGAAAAGAATAAATGTAAATAAACACTTATATAAATAACGCTCAGAATGTCTATAAGGACAGATTCATGCATCAAATTGTGTTGCAAACTGTGGGTTGTGGGTTCGATCCCCGTCCAGGGTAAATATTTGTATGATGAAGATGGATGTTTGTTCTGTGTTGTACTATGTACCAAGCTATGTATTTACAAAAATATATATATATATATATATATGTATTCAATCAGCTATCTAGTTTCCAGAATACATTAGTTGTAGCTTTGCTTAGTTTGGAACTAGATATTGCTGTGTGAAAATGTCGAATACTATTTATTTATTAATCAATAAGGGTAATTGACCCTTTAGAAAAATAAATAACAAACACATTGAAATAAAATAAAAAAAAACATTCATTGCATATACTTTGCACAATTTTGAATACTTTGCAGCATCCTTGGCCACTATGTAAAATATACATAATCTGTCAAAACTTGTTTAATTTCAGTGACCATTGCGAAAACCTAATAAACCATTATCAAATGTCAGTTACAAATTGTAATTCAAGAATTAAGTATATAAAAATTACATTAATTTTGTGAAAAGTAATTGAGTTAAATAAAATAAAAAAATACATAAACTGGCACAAACTATGTCACAGAATCCAACAAGTGCATAACATGTATTTTAATCAGTATGTACTCTAGACCACGGCCTCTTTATCTAACCATACTATAATTATCCTGTCCACATAAGGGTTATGCAGATTTATAACTTGATTTGATAAGACTACATGTCCCAGTAACATTTATAGTTTTTTAGGGTTCCGTACCCAAAGAGTAAAACGGGACCCTATTACTCAAACTCTGCTGTCTCTCTGTCCGTCCGTCTGTCACCAGGCTGTATCTCATGAACCGTGATAGTTAGACTGTTGAACTTTTCACAGATGATATATTTCTGTTGCCGCTATAACAACAAATACTAAAAAACAGAATAACATTTTTACCGTTTTTTTTTTTAAGTTATCCTATATCAGTGTATAATAATGTTTTATTCAATTCTTACATATAACATACTCAAGAATTACAAGGTATCATTTCTGTAATCAATAGAGTAATTTCAATGACTTATAATTGAATTACAATAATTTCAATTTCATAATAACTTAGTTCTGTTGCAGTAATACATAGACAAGTAATTGAATTAAACTGAACTTGCAAAAGTAATCAATTACTTCCGACACTAGTCACAGCTATCTTTACCCCAAATTTCACAATAATCCATTAACAGTAACATGTATCAAACAGAAAGACAAGGTATGAATTATTATCGATTTTATATCAATTAGATTGTTATAAACATTGTTGTTGTAGGTAAATAGAGGTGTTCTATTTAGGAATTTGTAAAGTGATTGGGAAATATTTTTCTAAGTCTAGCAAAGGAATAGTTTTTAAGTTACTTAAATAGAGTAGGTATCTAGGTGAGAAAACATTCTGTAAGTGTTTACAAACCCATTCCCATCTATATTTGTACAAATATAAATATTTTCTCTCAAAAACAACTTATTCATCATAAGTCTAAAACTTTCCTACTGTATTTGGTTTTTATGATTGCAAAAGGTCACTTTTATCAAGTAAAATCCTTACTGATACTAATATTAGGTTAACTTACCATTACCCTACTGAGTAAGAAGAGTACTCGTGTGTATGCCGCATTGGAGATCTGGGCATAGTCCACCCCCACTCCAAGTAAACTACTTGCCACCTCATATTCACGCTCTGTTGCATGGATTTGCTGAAAGCACAAAAATATTATGTTTATTACATCTCGACATGGGCAGTTGTGTGATAGTAACACCTATAACTCAATCAAAGAAAGCTTTGGGAGGTTAGACAAGTGCCATTATAAATTTGTGAACATCAGTAGAATAGAACAGTAAATGTATACGACTAACATTAGCTAACAAAATATCATATATTATCAAAGTACGCATTTAAAAACATAAGCATTCATAGAAATATAAATGTTTGCTACTTGTTTAAGCCTGCTGAGCATAGAGTTGTTGACTGAAGAACATAATATGCATACCTGTCTACCATATGTTTTATCAAAGCTCAATAAACTATTTCTGCTAGTTTTTTTCATGATGTGTTTACATTTAAATTTTTAACTCTAAGAGATTTATATGGCGTAAGTGTACTATATTTGTTATAAATAATGTTGTGTTGTTAGATAGATAACACTTTATTAAAAGACCACATTATACAAGCATATTATTTGCTTGTATAATGTGTCTCTCTCCAGCTCTCTCTCTCTCTCTCTGTCACACACACTAACACAATGTGCTTAAACAATATTGTTACACATGTAATTTGCTGGGCAACAATCCTTGTCCTAAATTGAAGAAATTGTGAACAGACTTGCAACCAATGAAAGCTCAGATTTTAAGAATAATGATGTCATTGGTCATCAGCCAATTTAATTTAACATGGGAATAGTTGAATATAGTAGATTTTCAAAGGCTACATCTTTGATATTTATTTTAGATATTAGCAGTATTTCAAATATACATAACTATCAACAACACAATTTTAGCCACTGGACATAGGCCTTTCCCACTTTACACCACTCAGCCCAATTTTCAGCTTCCCATTTCCAGGCACAAACATAAACAAAGTATTTTTACAATAAAAATGGTGTCTAACAAACTAATGCAAAAATAAAGGGCTCTACTTATGTAAGTTAAGCAAGATATTAAAACGAGTTTCACCAATGATATATCTACAAAGTAGCTTAACTTCAGTTCTTATGGAGTATGTAATTATTATCAATGAAATGTAAAATATGTACTTACTGCAAGTTGAAAAATAAGTCTACAATGCCAGTATACGCTGTGTTGTGATAGTTCAATAGCTTTCCTTAATATAGGTTTGGAGTGTGTAGGTTGCCCTTGTTGCTCAAAAAGCTCTGCGAGTACACTTGCCGCTTCGAACTTCACGTCGTCAAATCCGTTTATAGTCTGAGAGAGGCACCACTGCAACCAGAACACTATTTATTGCATTTATGACCCACTTCAACAATGTTTACATACGACTTTGAAAGTTCCCTCTCAAACAGTCAGTAAAACATTAACAGCAATACCTTGGGCATTTTTCATATCAATAACTCACACTCATTTATACACTTTAAACATCGCACCGAGCAAATAACAATAAAAGAAACTTACACTTTGCTCCAAATGCGTTCTCGCCAAGTCGATGTTTTTGGTGTGTGTCAAGAGTATATTTCCAAGTTGCAAATGTGTCCTGGCTTCGACTCTTTGTGGTGGTTTGAAATTAAATACGGCTTGTAAACACTGAATACAACTTTTTATGTCAGGAGGATTCGATGTACGGAAATGTTCTGCTAAACCAAGTAAAGAAATATACCAAGCGTCCTGCGTTGACGCCATTTTGACATTTCTGCTTGGAGGGAATAATGTTGCTATACTGTATTCATAATATCTACCGTGTCGGTGACAAAATCTATATCTACCAAAATAAAAAATACTTCAATATATGTTTGTTAATAAAACTCACACATCTATAAAAACATTTAAGTTTTTTTTTTCTTTAAACTTGAGTATTAAACACTCTCACTTACACTCTGGAGTAAAAAATGGCAGCTATGTGATAACAAAATTATTCGTATTTCCTCTTGATTTTTCCTCAGTGGCAACATTAATATTTTCTGAATGCTGGCAGTACGAACTTTCTCTTTACAGATAAAATATTTTTACTTAACACAGACTATTTAAACTATAACTTTTAGGATTTTCATTTGCAAAGTTACGATCATAATCATCATCATCTCAGCCACAAGTCCACAGTTGGACATAGGCCTCCCCATTGATTCCCAAAAAGACCGATTGGAAGCGGCTTGCATCCAGCGTCTGCCTGCCACTTATATGAGGTCATCTGTCTATCTTATCTGTTTCCTACACAGCGCTTGCCGGTGTGTGCTATGTTTAGGATAAGATTTTGAAATTACTTAAACTTGTTTGCCGGTGTTGTTTGCATTGTCGCCTGTCTGATGCTTAAAGAATCAGCCAACGTTCTGAGCGTTGTTGCAGCCTATGCGGCTGATATGCGGCTCGGATAAGGTATGCGTAACATTCCGGAGCTCGCGGCCGACGCGACAGTTATGAACGTTAGCTGCGATCTCTCGGTAGAGACATTTTCTTTGGCCGCGACCAAGTATTATTGTTATATGGTTGCGACAGGTCGACGTATCTTGTCGAATTGCAACGGCCTCCTATTTTAGCACTAGCTGACGACTTTTGGTATGTAGGTACTTACATCTAAAATCGATAAAAAACAATATTACAGTTTAAGTTATGTATTAAAGAGTTATAGGGCTGCTAAAATGGCATGAATACTCGCTACAAATTCCAAGTCCTCCACCGGATGGCAGCGCGGTGTGAGGTGGATCGGGAGTCACATTGTTTTTCCTATAGAACGTTTCGCGTAGAATTGCCAAACGACCTTTGTTGACATCGCGGGGCGGAACAAGCGTTTCCTTTTGATGCCATCCATAGTCCCAGCTTGTGCATAGCCGGAAGAAGAATCTGAATCAAACAATAAGATAATATTATGAAACCTACTAAGAAAAATTATATCAATTCACTAGTGTAGAATTTGGCATAATTACCTACATATTTTTTTTAGGAACACGTACCTACTTATGAAGTTTTGGCAAGAACGTGAAAAGGAAATATTATACTTAACTCTAACACTTACTTTCAAAAACTTGTATTGTTTGGAATATACTTAGTAATTTTTTGTTCAATAAATGAATGACTACCTACCAGATTTTTTTAATCTATTAACCGTCTTTGTGTGATAGTATTTGTACCTATATATAATTATATATACTTAAAAAAACTGAAAAATCGACTCCAAAAATGCGCAATTTTGTTTAAAAAATCAAACTACTGAACCGATTTTGATGAAATGTTAATGAGACTAATTTGAAAGTTTAACCCTTCAAAAAATAAAGAAAAGATTTTTTGAAATCGGATTACAAATGATGGAGTTATGCGGCATTACAAATATTTCAAAAAATACAGCGGAATTGTTAACCTCCTTCTTTTAGAAATCGGTAAAAAGATGGATCTATTAGAATAATATATGTTAGTTAAATAAATATGACAGGCCTCATGGCTCAGTGGTAGTATGGCTGCCTCCTGAGCTGTAGGTCGTGGGTTCGATCCCCACCCAGGGCAAACATTTGTATGATGAGCATGGAAGTTTGTTATGTGTCTGGGTGTTTCTATGTATTATAAGTATATCTAGTTTCCATAGTACAAGCTTTTCTTAGTTTGGGCTAGGCTAGATGGTGTTGTGAGAAATGTCCACCAATATTTATTTATTATTTATATGTATACTTGTCTTCGGGTGCTTTTTTGTTTCTTGTCTTCATATAGCGTTCGATAGCACCTTTTTCTGTGCTTTTAAACAGAATATCCAGAACTTCAGGCTCGATTGGCTTCATCAAGCTGTCGTCTTTGTATGGTACAAACTTGTGGGACGGCACTACCACTGGTGGTGGTAACTTTTCATCCCAAATCTGAAAATTACCGAGTATCAGTGACGAGATTTAATTTTAACGGCCGAGTGCTTATTCGGAACGATGTACAACAAGGAGGTTAACAAACTAAAATACCTCGACCGATTTTGATAAAATATAGCTAGAACACAATACACATCCGATGAAATCATCTTTCAAATAAATAAATAAACAATACATACGTAAAATCACGCCTATTTACCTTACGAGGTAGGCAGAGCTTCAAAGCCATGAGACTGTTTGACGCCACATTTGACCGTGTTTTTTTTTTTTTTTGTATGAGTGGGTTGGGGTTTTTAGGAGATGGTGGAGATATTGGGACATCAGAGGTTCAGCGCTAATGGTATACACATTCATTTGACCGTGGTTAGATGGGAGGGAGAAGGTATTAGAGGGTTGATAGGAGTTATTGGAGGATAAGGTGTAATGTTGGCTTGCAGTGACATGGGGTCAGCCCATCATAGTCAACGTATACAAGAATTTCCCTCAAGTCCTTTAACTGAATTTTTGTAGGTAGGCTGATTTGTTCAATGATTATTTTTTCATCCGACGGCGTAAGAAAGAGGCTTATGTTTTTTGAGTATATGTATGTATGTTTCTATATGATCGCTTATAGCATAAACGGCTTGACTGATTTCGATGTGGAAGGTGTGGTTAGATTCGTATTTACTCTCTGAGTGTCATAGGCTGTATTTTTTGTAATAATAGATCTCTTGTAAAAATAAAAAAATGTGTTTTTTCGTAACCTCCGTAAGTGAAAGTGATGTTTTAATAGAATTATTCTACAGAATGTGCATTTATATTTTAGAGCAATTTTACGCGAACCAAGCGAAATCGTAAGTTAGACTGCAAAAACCGCTTTTCTGCAGTCTGCCATTTTCTTTTTATTTTAATAATAAATACTTGTTATACTAATAGGTCTGCGTTTGCCTGATAGTAAGCGACGGCGGCGGTGTGGCCGAGGATGGAGCAAGTAGATCTAAAAGAGATATATTCACTTCAAAGATATCCTCGAAAGTACTGAGAACTGAGATTTGCCATGCTTTTACTTCGTATCCACTGAGTATAACCTCTATAGATAAAATCTCATTGCTGTACCTCAAGTAATTCTTTTGCAAGTGCTATAGACGCGTCTATCTCACGCGCTTGTTTTTCCTTATTATCTTGGAGAACTTTCATGATATAAGTCTGGTACCATATCCGGTTGCGCCGCTTAGACCGCTTCTCCGCGTCGACATAGAACGGCCCTACACCAGCCATGACTAAATAATTTATAAGTAAATGGAATAATTTTGAAGGGAAAAAGTAGAATCCACTACAATATTTACTAATTTGGTTACGAGAGAGAATTTAGAGTTGTAAAAAAACATATAAAACTGGAATTTAGAAACGGGGTATCAGATTGGCAATTTTTCGCTCACTACGGTTTTAAAAATTGATACATGTTGACAGTTTTATAACAGGATAGCATGAAGTTTATTTTTGTCAATTTTTTTTAAACCTTAAGGTTATGTGTGCATTTTATTAGACTACCTAAAAGGCGGGTAATATTTTTATCCGACTGTTAGAAGGTATGGGCGATGAGGCTCTGGAGAGTAAAGACAGTAGTTAGATTTTTCGTATGAATCGAAGTCTGTAATCTGTTGATATGATGATTTGTACACCCAGTATGGATAGATATATATCGGTTAGTACAAAGTGAGTTAGCATCACTTTATTTTTATGTGCCCTACATATTGTATTAATTTGACAAGGAAATAAATAATACTGAAAAATAAATAAATTTGTAAATATGGAATTTTTAAGGCTATGTAGCGTGAATCTTCTAGATTGACAAGCTCCATCCTCGGCCACACCGTAGCTTAACATCAGGCGAGTTGGTGGTCACTCGTAGATCTATCTTGTGTAAAAAAATACTAATATAAATCGACATTAACTTGCTCTGAACTAATTTGAGTGTTCATACTGACTGTGTGAATCAATTTATCAACCGGTCGACACGAAAAGTAGAGATTTGCAACCCTGGTCTATCATGTGTTGACAATAAAGTAATTTAAAAAAAAAAAAAAACTCAAAAAATCGTCATTATTACTATACATTTTATACACACATTTACACATACTTTCTCGTGGAAACGTACACTTAACATAGTATCAGGTAAACGATACGAAATAAAGCTCTTAAGCAGTCTGATATTTTGTTTAGATAAGTATTTTTTTTATGCCCGTAGTAACCCCATTACCTCTTGTAGCCATATAGTAACTAATGTGGCATTGAGGGCGTTAGAGTATTTTTTGTTAAGGGCCTTATTTCATTATTTTGTTCAGTCGACACCACAGAATACCATAGTAGTAGGTATATACTTCCAAACGTTAGTTCCCGAGTTTTACCACGACAGTTCTATAATTAAACATACTACAGATTTTGATGTGCGAGGTGCCCGTAGACTTACCTCTAAAGTGATGCACCTAATTTTTATGAAAATAAACTCATACGAATATAATATGTAGTTTTTATTTCCTTAACAATAAATTAATTTTCCTTATAACTAAAAATTATATTTACATAATAAACAGATCTCTAATATTTAACTTATGGAATGATTAAAATTGCCTCATACCTACATACTTTAAAAACTCATATCAAAATAAACATTGTAATAATATTAATCCATGTATTATGTAAAATATGTTACAAGGATATCTAAAAAAATGTTCTAAACCTCTGTACAGCCGAAGTTTTTACCCGACTGCGTAACAAGGAGGATAATATTCAGTAGTACGTATGTATGTGGTTATATAATGTGTATCTATATTACCTCCTATAACCTAAACGCCACGACCGAATTTGACGTGCGAGGTGTCGTTAGATTTATATTTACTCCCCGAGTGTAAAACACTAATTAAAAAAAAATTACATAATTATAGCATATTAGCATAAAATAAAAAATGCACATTTTCGTAGTCCTCTTACAAAATAATAATTCTAAATAATGCTGTTAAGTACTCCTATTCATAACTCATTAGGTAGAGATTCCGGTTGGAAATTATATCTCCATCTCTGTTGTTTCAATACAGAATGATCAAGATAGAGATATAGTTTCCAATCGGAACCTATATCTTGAAAATTGAATCCGATTGAGTTATGAATGAGTACCTACGGCCTTGGTGAGACCACACTCGTTCACCCGCATCGCCCCCGCGCGTCCCTTAGCACTACGTATTAATGTGAGTGCTGCTTATGTACACGAAACACATGCGCATTACAAATTCACGAACCACACACAGTCGCGTGTCTCGTGCCTATATTCAGATGACTTAAAAAATAATTGGTTGTCTGTAAAGTCGGTTTACGGACGATAGTTTAACGTGACAACGTCATAAAAAAACATTGATGAAATGATGATGATGATGTAACGGGACAATGAGCGCAACGGGACAATGAGCGCAACGGGACAATGAGTCATCCTTTTTCGTGCGTGCAGCCGGCGTTCATCGATTTATTAGACGTTGTCGTTGTTCGTTATATTTAAATTATATATTTTAGACAACTATGTCTGGCTCTGCGACCTTCCCGGCTTCCTTCCCATAACAGGGCTACCTCCCATCTGACGTAAGAGACCTCTAAGGCCCTTTGCTTCTCTTACACCACTCTCGAGTTGTTCTGAAGGCACTGCGCTGAAGTCATCGATGAGAGGCAACGGTCCGCTGAGCCGCTCTGAATACTGGGAGAGGCGTGACTGGTGTCCAATCGGAGATGTCTTTTCTATAGGTGGTTGAGTCTGAAAATAGAACACCTTATTTATACCAGCTGTTAGCGGCGACTTCGTACGCGCAGAAAAAAAAGACATAATAATAAGTCTTTTTTTATTACTACTTCAAAATTCTGGCCTTTCCTGCCTTTTTAACCGACTTCCAAAAATAAAGAGGTTCTCAATTCGATTGTTATTTTTTTGTATGTTTGTTCAGTGACTACTCTGCTAATTATGATTTGTTTTTGATGATTATTTTTTCGTTTGGTAGGTAATATCTTAGAGGCAGTCTCATTTACATTTTGTTTAAAAAAAAAACTTGATCAAAATCAGTCTATCCGTTTGAGAACTATGATCCCACGGACAGACACAGATACACACGTCAAACTTATAACACCCCCTCTTAATTAATATGATTTTATTGTTAATTAAAATTATATTGGGATGAGAGCTATTTTATCTATAAAAAGAACTATAGTGTTTATAAATAATGGTTATTATGAAATTAATTAGATATTACTATTTTACAATTTATTTCTGAAATTTATTGTATTTTTATTTAAATTTTATTTGTAATCTGTTTTTGGTAAAAATAAATGAATATGAATTAACCCTTCTCACAATGAGAAAAGGACTCATGCTCAGCAGTATGGTTGTTCACACAAATAGGGCTGATTTTATTAACACTTTGCTGTGACAAATAAATCCTTGATAAGGAATAAAACCAAAAGATACAGAAGGTAGTTATTAAGTAATATTTTTCCTCATAATTAATGTTAACTATGATGACTACCTTCCCAACTGCAGACAATTTGTCCTGTAGTCTCTTCACCAAAGCTGCTTCACTCTCATAACTCGTAAGAATTGGTTGAGGCATGCACTGGAACACAGTGGCTAGGAGGTTGTGGAGAGAGACCAGAACACTGTCCTGCCATGCTCGAGTGAAGTACAGACTGAATGATGGGTTCTCTTCTGGCTTCTGGATATAAGGTAGCACTGGAAAATGAGGGTAAAATTCATTATTATTCATTTAATCTCAGTGTTTTTGGCCTGGATTGTGCGTGACTTAAAAGTAGACAAGAGGGCTTGACTTTAGTTTCAGATAAAATTGAGACTTCATGTTGTTTTCATAGATAGGACTTATCATAAGTAAGCTTCATGTAGTTGTTTCCATCGAATCCAAATACTTTCAATACTTACCAAATACAAATACCATCAGAGTTTTTTTTTATTAAGATTGGAAAATTCCCATACAAAATCACGCTAATTTATGAGTTCGAACATTTTGCTTTCCATTTCATCCACTGTGCGAATAGTCTATTGCATAAAAAGAAACATATTTTGTTTTGTTTTCACATTTGTTTTATGTTTACCTTACTAAGCCTTCAGTGGATCAAAAAATAAGTTAGGTTGCTAGATGTTGTTTTAACAACATAGAATTCTTGAGTAAGCACCAGAGGCAAATCAATTTATATGCTCTGTGGATGAATTGGAACATGAAATATTGGAACTTGTCAAAATAGAGTGGATTTTGTAAGGGAATTTTCTAATATATATATACATATATAAATCCTTGGTTTGAAGGAGATCATATTCAGCAATCAAATAACTATTTCATTACTTTGGTGTAAAGAATAAATAGGTAAAAAATCTATTTACTATTATTTACTTTTTCAAGTAGATATACATCTACAATAGCTAAGATTTAGTAAGAATGTGTTATACTAACTGAACCAGTCTCTCCATTCACTCTGCCCTTGCAGCTCAGGTAGCATCTTAGAAAAAAAATCCGCCACTCGTTCATTGCGCACTCCTCCAGCGCTCTGTGCTGCTGTTACTAGATATAGTTTATACAGGCTGTATTCCAACTTACGGACAGCTGGAAAGAAGAGTTAAAGAGATAAATAAAAAAAACTAGCAATTAAAAGTTTATGTTTGAAATGGGAATTTTAATTAGGTACCTGGCTGAACGTGAACTTCTAGCTTTGAGAATACCAAGCTGTCCAAGTGCGCCCAATATTCTTTAAGACCATTTAGGTCCGAAACATTGACAAAATGGATAATTTGCTCAACTATTTTATCGACCCTGAATCCTTTATCTTTGTCAGACTTTAAATCGTTATCAAAAGCTTTTAGAGTGGATGTGAAACCTCTATATAAAAGGTATTCACGTACTAATTCGTCTACAAACTGGATATGAGCCATTTAGGTAGTTTATTTAAAATAATCTAAAAAAAACAGGCGAAACTAACACAAATCCGCACAAAACAACAAAACATGAGCAAAATACAAAACAAAGTTTGACATTGACATTGACAGTGATATTAAATTATTTTATGACGAACTCATATTCTTTTTTGTATTGGACCCCGCGATTAGCGATTTGCCAGTGTCAAGTATTGAAATATTTTCAAGTTTCTTGAATAACTCAAGTTATACAGTGTTCTAGTCACAGTCTAAGTCACGTAAACAGTCATTTTCAAATTTAAGTCTTGCCTCAGTTAAGTGAAGCGACTTTAGAAGCTTCTATTCTATGGGGTTTTGCCGACAACGTAAAATCACACGTTTTACTGCTTTATTTCGCTTGCTCACACTCACGCACTTGATCGAACACTTAATTAATAAAACACCACCATTTTTATAGCATTAATGTTCAAAATAACACAAGTTTAGGAAAATAAAACAAAGCAACAACATGTTACTAAGATGTTCCCGCCAAAACTGCGACGAACTTATTGGCTACTTATATTTTCAATCATTTTGTTCATTTTTTTTTGTGTGTTTACATGATGATAGTGTATTTAAATAGGAGTTTTTCACCAAAATCTTTATTTTTATGAACGCACATTAATTTTAAGAAAGACCAACCTAACAAAAAAATATTATGCTGTCAAATTTTCGTCAACGTCAATGTCCAACAATTGTCATTAATCGTTTTATCAGCTGTCGATTTTTATTGGATTTTGTATTTGTTTGTAAAGTTATTAAACAAAATGTGTTTTTGTAAATGAAAAGTGTATTGTTTACGAGTGGGGTGTAGTGCAGTGATCACGGTGGTGCTAGTGTTCGGCGGTGGAGTGTGCGGAGGGCGATGGGCGCGGGCGAGTGAAGTCTCGCGTCGCGGGCGCGGCTCGGGCGCGCAGGCATGCGGCGGCATGGCAGGCGAGGCTGCGGGCACGTCGCGCGGCCTCCGCGTCTACAAGATCGTAGTGCTGGGCGATGGTGGCGTCGGCAAGTCCGCGGTTACCCTGCAGTTCGTCAGCCACAGTTTCCTCGACTACCATGACCCCACTATAGGTACCCACTTGACACTACCCCAAGGCTAATGTCATTCTGATAAGTAAACATTCCATAAGTTCAAAAGCTTGTGAAAAAGTTCATGTATGCATTCTGTAATTTCAAATTGTAAAAAATACTTTAATATTTCATGTATGAATGTAAATTCTCTGTATGTTTATTACCTTCTTTTGGATTCAGTTTTTATGATTTCGATAAAATTTGGTTAGAATAGAATACCTAGTTTTTGTCGGTCAAATTATACACAAAAATCTACATAATATTTACAAATTTACATGCTATTCTTTTCCAGAGGATTCATACCAGCAACAAGCTGTGATAGATGGAGAGCCAGCTCTTCTGGACATATTGGACACAGCTGGACAGGTGTGTATGCTGTCCAGAGTTCATCGGGCGTATATAACTTAACCAACATGAAATGAATTTTAGAACTAGCTGAGTCATTTACTTTACATATTATATTATCATGAAAATTTTAAGTTTTATGTTAGACATTATACTTGTTAGGAACTAAAAATAAATTTTTCATGTTTATTTTACATAAAAACAATACTAAATAAACCCTAGTAAAACCCTACTAAATAAACCCTATAACATTATAAAAAATAAACAAATGAGTATTTTACCCCACATTCAGGGGATAAATCTGACTTCCATACCTAAAAATACTCATCATGTGATATAGAGGAGGGTTATTGACAATTTACCCGTCAATTTTAAAAAACCGTTTTTTGTCAACAGTTAACAGGTTGAAAAAACAGTTGATTAGGTTTTCAACAAAAGTGAAATTTCGATAATGCGTTGTGTCGACATTTTTGATTATACTTTATTAATTGTATGCAACAGTACATTTTTTATACAGTCATACACACATAATAAAAAAAAAAACTAACAAATCCTCCTGTGCAACCACACCAAAACCAACCTTGACCGAAGTAATCAAAACAATTTTGCTTACACACAATTTCAAATTCAAAATCTTTTTTCAATTAAAATAACTCGACACATTGAATGTTTTTGTTTGATTTTAGATTCTAACATAAAAGTATAATTTTTGCATAATTGTTGCAAATAATCCATAAAAGCATCCTCTCATTTACTCGTAAGCGAGAAATGAGAATACCACTGATTGAGTTTCTTCAGGACGTTCGATACGATGTATTCGTAGAGTTCTGTGGATGTATCCATATAGCCAGTAACAAGCGTTGAAAGAACGGCATTGACCAGTCAACATGTTTTGTGAAATCAACGAGAACCTGTTAATGTTTTTACAAAAACCCGTTGAATTTGTTTCAACGGGTTTCTCTCATTCGATCCATTCGGGAATTTTGGCAGATAATCGCGTGTATTCGGAGATTTTCGTGTATCGTTCAGCCAATAAGCGTTGAATTAACAGGATGAAGCTGGTTTTGTGCGATTAACAGGTTTAAATTTTTTTACTGGTCTACGTAATAACGAAAAGCTGTTAATTCGTTGACGATTGAAAAGCTGTTGAAAAAAACAGTTCGTTGAAAAAATGCCCACCTCTAACGTGATATTTATATGACAGAAAGATGAGCATAAAATTACAATAGAATTGTATATGTTACAATACGTTAGAAATGTACTGTGAGTGAGATTTCTCAATCAAGAAATATATTTTTACTTCAATGTTTCGAGGCACAAGTATACAACTATATATTTTTTATAAACTATAAAAATAGTATTTTTTTAAATCACCATAATCTTGTTATTAAAGAGTTACGAAACATTTTTGAGAAATAATAATGTCTGATTTTTACTTTGTCATGAAAATTTTAAGGTTTTTGTTAGAAACCATACTTGTAATAATTAATTCCTTGTATTTATTTTACACGAAAATGATACCAAACAAGCCCTATTAGCTTTATGTAACTAGTAAGAAAAATAAATATAAGGCAAAAGAGAGAGGGTGAAGTATGCAACTGGCGGTTGCATACTTCACACTCTTCGGCCATTGTCACTAATTTCAATTTGCCTTCTCTACCTTCCTACAGTATAATTTTGTCTAAATTAAATTTTCAGGTCGAGTTTACTGCAATGCGTGAGCAATACATGCGATGCGGCGAAGGCTTCGTGCTCTGCTACTCGGTAACTGACCGGCGGTCGTTTCGAGCCGCGGCTGAGTACAGGCGCCTGCTGTCACAGGCGCGGCCCTCCGAGAGGCTGCCACTCGTCCTAGTAGGGAACAAATTAGATTTGGCTCATAGATTCAGACAAGTGAGTTGTTTTATTATGAAAACTAACGTGGTTGTTACACATTTTTATTTTGAACAAACGGCTATTTTTTGAGCCGAATTCTCCGAC
This sequence comes from Lycia hirtaria, assembly GCA_947563715.1. Taxonomy (NCBI): domain Eukaryota; kingdom Metazoa; phylum Arthropoda; class Insecta; order Lepidoptera; family Geometridae; genus Lycia; species Lycia hirtaria. The sequence goes on from OX387384.1 coordinate 13,918,075, forward strand.
TATAGTTTCAACCGAATACGGCGATCTTTTTCAAACGGAGCAGCGTAGACGTCACTCCCGAACGACGTCTCGTCTGGTACTCAGCACCAGACAGTACCAGACGAGACGTCTTTCGGGAATGACGTCTGCGCTGCTCCTTCTGAAAAAGACCGCCGTGTGCGGTTGAAACTATAGTCGGAGAATTCGGCTCAAAAACTAAACGTGAGTAACTCGTTTGTTCTTAATAAAAAGTGAGGTGTTAATGGTAGGATGATGTTTGATGGTAATTAAGAGTTGAAAAGAGTATGGCTTTGTCCTGAGTGACTGACTAATTGATAGGCTACGTACAGCTTTAGTCGGCCGCATAGAGTAGATTGCACGATTGCGTTGTCATCAACAATATTTCATTTCAATGTTACAAAACTGTTAACACCTACATTGTCTATACTCTCTTTGATCATGGATGGGCGTTTTGAAATCCAGTTATCTTAAGAAATTCATAGTATTATTTTGTCATGTTCACGTTGCTAACGAATTTTGTCCCGATGTATGTTATCAGTGTCTAATTTTATTCAGTAACTTTTCTAAAATTCAAATTTATCTAATAAATATTTCCTTGTTGCATTTTAATGGAGGTCCCAAAATTTAGAAAGACATTATCTGTAAGCCACCCAGAAACTAAGAAAATGATTTGCTTAAAAAAAGTGAGATAGGAAGACGAAAATTAAATGAACTGAGAAATAGTGTCTGAATGCAGAATAAACCATCTCTCCTGGGTCAGCCGAACAGTCGTAGCTTATACGTGAATGTTGCAGGTGAGCGCAGAGGAAGGCAAGGCTCTGGCCACTCAGCTAGGATGCCCATTTTTCGAGACCTCGGCTGCACTGCGGCATTTCGTGGACGACGCGTTCCACGCGCTAGTCAGGGAGATACGGCGGCTGGAGCGACAGCGACAGGTAATATTATAAAACACTTTTTTAACTGTGCCGAAATATTGGGAGCTCAAAATTAACGCGAACCACGGTAAATATCCCGTTAATAATAAATAAATATTTGTGGACATTTCACACAATACCATCTAGCCCAAACTAAGCAAAGCTTGTACTATGGAACTAGATGGCTGATAGAATACATATATACTTTATTTTTTTTTAATATATACATATGATACATAGAAACACCCAGACACAGAACAAACATCCATGCTCATCACACAAATGTTTGCCCTGGGTGGGGATTGAACCCACGATCTTTCAGTTCAGCAGGTAGACGTAAACACACTACCAACTGAGCCACAAGGCCAGTCGAAGTAATTATAAGTAACATTATTGTCATACTTAGAGGTTTTGATATTACTTTCAGAGATATCCATCAATCAATCAATAACACTTAATTGACACCACAAAAGTAACAGAGTAACAAAAAAAACACATAAAACAATGACACAAAGGGCGGTCTTATCGCTAACAGCGATCTCTTCCAGACAACCTCCAGATATCTTAGGTTTCAAGGGTTATCCCTTTGTTTCTCAATTGTTCTATGTCTATGATTTTTTCAGGCTTTTTTCATTTGCATTTTTATTTAATAATAATAACGTTTATTCCACTATAACAAGCTACATACATTACAAAAAGAACTTAATTTATACAACACAATTTGAACTTGTATTTTCGGACTATTAGTCGTGTAGCAACTGCCCTAAGACGAATCTTGTGCTGCAGTTGCTACTTTCCTTCAGAATGTCCGTAGTCCGGATGGAAACGGTGTCCTTCAATTGCAAAGGGTAAGTAAAGTAACGTTTATAAGATATTTATGATTTGCATTTTTAAAGTAAAAATTTCTTTACTTAGTTTACTTATTTCTTATACTCTGATTCTTTTCGTTTTATTAGTAATTTTTATAAGTTCAAATCTTTGTCGTTTAATCTAGGAGGTTGTTAGCTTTTTGAGATATGTTGTTTTTATTAACACGCTTTTATTAGGTCGACCTTTATGTAACTAACTATGTAATGAAATCTAAGGTAACTAATTTAACCATCTTCCAAGGATCGTAGCGTCATGAAAATTGGCAGCTGTATGTAGTTCTGATGACAATACAATAATATGGTACTGTCGAACTGATCTGATGATGGAGCCGGAAGATATGAACTAGAACTTCATGATGGAACATCGTATCATAGCTGTGTTTGGATATGTTAGAAAAGTCTTGTAATGAACTTTGACCACAATAACTTGTGGCGTGTTTTTTAAACTGTAATTTTTAGATTTAACTTTAATTTTTTTAATAATTTAACTTCAGAAAGTACCAGTTCTGATTTTATTGTAAGTATTTGTTAATATGTTAATTGTTGTGTTGTTTTTGTTGAGTGTTCAAACATTGAATCTATGATACTTCCAGAGAATTAAGTCTTTCTATAATCATATCTACTGTTATTGTGTTAATATTGTTAAAATATTGTACTTTGAATGACCTGCCATTTAAAGCTAGATTTAGACATGTTCGGAATATTCTGTGGTTGCTGTTGAAATTTAGATTTATAGTGCTGCATTCGTCAAAAGATTTGGATCTGTTCGTGAGGATATAGTTTATTTAGTTTCTATAGCGGCCGTTTGGTGAAATCCATGTCCATCTTTTGGATGTTCTCTTCTTAAACTGACTATTTAGTATGTTTTAATTGTTTTCGAAAGCCTATATTGAGTCCTATATTGAGTCTAAAGCTCAACTAGCTGCCAAAAAGCTGAGTATCATTTCGAAGGTGCGCCGGTACTTCACGCCGGAACAGTTGCTCACACTTTACCAAGCACAAGTTCGGTCGTGCATGGAGTATTGTTCGCATCTTTGGGATGGATCGGCGAAATACCAACTCCAGGCGTTGGAATCTATAGAGAAACGTGCCCGGAAGTTAATTGGCGACGAATCCCTCGTAAAAGCTAGGCTTCAAAGCTTGGAACATCGTCGCGAGGTTGCTAGCTTGTCGGTTTTTTACCGGATCCATTTCGGTGAGTGTGCATCTGATCTGCATGATCTAATTCCTTCTAGCCCTTTTTTCTATAGGACGGTTAGAAACACGAAAAAGCGTCACCGTTTCATGGTGGATATCCCAAAAACGCCAACGAAACGCTTTAGTTCCACTTTCATCGTGCGGACTGCTAGAATGTGGAATGCGCTTCCTGAGTGGGTCTTTCCCGATAGATATAATCTGGGTGTCTTTAAATCGCGAGTGAATTGGTTTCTTCTAGGTAAGCGCGCTCCATCGTAGACCGCAACGTCGCTTAACATCAGGCGAGTTGGCGGTCAAGCGCGAACCTATTTCTACATAAAAAAAAAAAAAGGCGAAATCCATTAACTTTTGCCCATTTCATGTTCTTTTACCTTTACTATAAGGGTCCAGTATGATTTCTAAGAATAATCTTAGATTGTCGCAAACATTGTGCTAATTTACAATAGTTACCCATCTTTAAAATATCTTTCGGTTTACTCACTTTTATATTTGAGTCGAAATCTGCGACTGTAGTTTCGACCGCATACGGCGGTCTTTATCAAAAAGAAGCAGCGCAGGCGTCTCTCCCGAAGGGCATCTCGTCTGGTACTGCGAGCTAAAGCCCGACTATAGTCGGAGATTTCGACTCAAAAATAAACGTAAGATGTTTTAAAGATAAATAATTTTTTATTTTTTTATTTTAAAGATGTGTAACAACCACGTCAGTTTCCATAATAAAATAGCTACCCAGGCTAGCTGCAAGGACAACAAGTATCTATATTAAAAGAAAAAAAAAACCCGACTGCAAAAAAGCAGTATTTGCAGTCTGACTTACGATTTCGTTATGCTTGATACAAACTTTACTGAAAGAAAAATTGATTGATGTATTTGATCTTGCAGGCTTCCATAATGGGTACGGGTATATCGACGACGGGTGGCGGGCGGCGTCGTTGGCGGCGCCTACGCAGCATCTTCGCGCTCGTCTTCCGCCGCCGCAGGCGTCACCACTCCGTGCCGTGACACACACTGATACTGTAAGCTCTCTCTACTTGTACTGGGTATTTGATTTGATGGAACTCACTTTTCTTCTGAGATATCGATTTGGAGCAACTTGTCTACTAAGATATATGTTTGGAGCAACTCGTCTTCTAAGATATACATTTGGAGCAACTTCTCTATAAAGATATGATTTGATTCAACTTGTACACAGAGGTGTATGACTTTTCGCTATTTATTTTTAGTAATAACTGTTATTATAATTTGACTTAATAGGTTTCAGGTCTGTTGAGATATTTGCTTCTACATTTAATAATTATTGTTACATTTAATTATTATTTATTGGGTATTTACCATGATTTGTTTTGAAATTGTGATTCCAATATTTCGAAACACTGTTGCATGGACTATGTACCATAGGCATACTAAAGAATTTGAACAGAGAAAATCGAAAAATTATTGAAAGATTAGCAATAGTAATATTGTCATTTTTTTAATATAACAACGTGGTTAATATAACGTTTTTAATATAACGTACAATGTGGTCTTTTAATAGATAGTTTAGATGCAGATAAAAAAACAAATCAAGGCAAAAACCATTTTTTTAAAACAGTGGGTAATTATATTGTTAATCTTAAAAACGTATGCAATTTTTTATCGTATTGGAAAAAAAAATGTGAGTTTGCTATTCATTACAAATATTGACCCCATTACTTAGTGATATATTATATAACTAAACGTAAAAATAGAAACCCCAATAACCAAATTAAAATTATGGCCTAAGTTGAAAAGATTTGAAATGAAAGGAGAAGAAAATGTGTCATTATCTGATAAAAACCTAGTTATTCGAAAAATATAATTTTTGTATGTACCTACGTCCAAGAATTTCACTTTTTAACATTGAATTTCTTGAACAAATTTTTAGTTGTGTGATATATTCACATATTGTCCAATCTTCCTCTACCTCAATTTATTGTATTTTGGCTTCTATTTTTACTGCTAAAATTGTTTGTTTAATGTATATCCTTTAACATTCATAGCCGACTTTAGTTTCAATGGCAGCGTTAAATTCTAACACAGTAGTGTTATGTTTATTTTGTGAAATCTGCATGAAATAGTAATCTATATGACAACGTCAAGCACGAAGTATAAATGTAACTAGTTAATAAGGTTCAAGGAGGTATACTGTGTGTAGTCTCCATTTGTATTTATACTTCATGCTACAAAGTTACGATTGTTATTCTTCAAATTGCCATATTATAAAAAAAGCATTTAGTATTATACTTGCCATAATAACGTACCATCGAAATCCTAAGCCTTGGTCCTCTACCTCTTATGGATTCCTAATTACGTAGGTCATCGTAATTTTCCTAATTCATATTAAAAAAAATATGCTGGAGAGATGAAATATTCAGACAAACAACAAAATGTACTTAAGAGGAACGTAAAGCAAGTTATTATCGCCAGTGCATTTCGTATCTTTTCATACAACAGCAGGAAACTATTTTCTAACAAACCTCCTCTTCCTCCTCCATACGTTTGCTCACTGCTGAGCGTCGTGATGCTCCCGACCCTGGTGTGGCAGATGACGACAATTCTCTTTTCATCTCTGACGATCTTCAGCCTGATGTATTGCGTCAGAGATTTTTGTGTCTAGATTTTGTGACACTTGGTCGGTCCATCTTGTTGGGCTGCGTCTTCTGGACCTTCTAACAAACCTAAGAAAAAAAAAAATGAAACAAATCGAAGAGAGTTGTGGCTATGTATTTTTTTAGTCGCGTATAACAATATTGAAATCAGGTAATATTCTGATGTAGAAAACAGTTTTTTTCCTGTAGTGTAGAAATATGCGCGCTATACAGCAGCCTTACGGGATTTACTTGCAATTAAAATTTATCTTAATTAAAGAAAGAGCAAGACAAATATCAAATCGAGCCAACGTTGGATCATAATTAGAGCTTATATTACGCCTGCTGGTGACAAATGCGCGCTGTACTATCCTCTTAACATGTTTTTAATACAACTTGCAAATGTTACGTATTGCAGTCTAAATATGTCCAGATGTTTCTTTTTCAAAGAGACAACAACCATAATGGCATGCTATGCATGAATTTTCTGTATAACATAGCTATGAAAAGCTGCACAAAGAAATATTGGAGATATATAATAAAGCTACAAATGCCGATTGTTGTATCCCAAACCTTTTGTATATTATTGAAGACCATTCAGTACCTAATGTAAGTCTGAACCCAAAAGTCTAATATTAACTTCAGACGTCTTCCGCGTAAAGGAACCCTTAAATAAAGCAATATTATACAAAAAAAAAGAGTTATTTACAAGACGCTTATGGTTTTTGTGTCATTTCTTTTTATAGTTTTAAATGTTTAGCATGTAATATTATACACGTAGTTGTAGGTGTAAAGAGTTTAGGGGACCTTTGTAGAGAAATAAATATTATTTAAAAAGTATTCGTATGAGAAAGCTACCTATATTAATGTATTTCATATTTCATATTTAACCATGATACAAACATATAGTTATAGACCTCCAAGATATGGAGCTGACATGCTATGACGCCATCAAGAGTTTAATTTAAACTATATCACAGAAAACTATAGTACAGATGCGATGCACTCTGCAAAAACATATTTGTTTAAATATAATTTAATTAACCGAAAATATTACAGTTTAAAAAACTTAAAAACACGCTTCAAATTATTGTATTGTCATCGGTCCTCGATAAGTCTACAAACTTTGAATTAAATCTGACCATTTGATTGTTTGTTTGATATTTGTCATTTTCTTTACTTCAACACTTATATTAATGTATGTCAAACTATGATAGTGATGACGTCATATCGTGTCATTTCAATTTCTCTGAGTCCCATACCTGTATTATTTTATCATGTATTTAACCAAAACCAGTTGTGAAGTTACCAGATTTATTTTTATTAAAATTTTATTTTCACCTTTATTAAAATTAAGTAAATGTAAGTGAGATATATCGAGCTCTTTTTTGCTCTGTGCGACAGAGTCAGCAATAATATTTAAAATATATTTATAATTATTATGATACCTAATCGTAAGTAAGCAGGGGTATATGTACATGGATATTTGTGGTAATAAAATAATCCCTAATGAATTCTATTAAAAGGGGAAAAACTAAAACTCAATTGCGTCTTCTTTGTGCTAGTCTACTGTATCTGTTTTCGTTAATTATTTTTTTATATAATCATAGAATTTTATTTACATGGGAAAATTATATAATGTATGTTTAAAATATCCTCCTTCTTTTGATACCAAACTTGTCTTATATAAATACGTGTTTGGTATCAAATATAGATATATTAAAAGAAAATAAAATACCCGACTGCAGAAAAAAAATTTATACACACATAAAAACATACATACTACGTACAAATATTCATATACTCGAAAAACATAACCCTCCTCACGCAGTGGGGTAAAATTAAGTTGCGTCAAATCATGACACAGGGAATGTGAGAGTGGACGAACAATTATCAAAATTGGCCCAAGGGAGTGTTTTACTTATTGTAAATTTATTTGTATTAAACAGTTTGAACTTAAACATTTAGAACACAGAGCCATCTTTATAGCGTAGTCAGATAAAATAGATATGCCTACGTATTTTATTTCAAAACAATATTGTCATCAACCGACTTCAAAAAGGAGGAGGTTCTCAATTCGACTGTATTTTTTTTATGGTTGTTACCTCATAACTTTCGACTGGGTGATCCGACTTTGATGATTCTTTTTTTATTTGAAAGCTTGTGCTTCCCGTGTGGTCCCATTTTAATTTGGCCCAGTTCTGAGAATGGCATCCATGAGAAGTCGGTTGCTTCAGTTTTTTAAACTATAATTATTTACAGATCAATTTAAAGATGCAGAATATCCGTGTAAATACATCCCTTCAAAGTATATTGGTGTATGTATTATTCAGTATATTAGCATAATATGATTATTCGATCGTCAAATAAATATAGAGGTTCATTTCATATGTTTCGACATGCAATCCAAATAACTGCTGATAAATCACCGCGCGTGCGCTGCTCTTTTGATAAAAACCGAATGCGGTTGATACTATAGTCGGAGACGTCGACTTATTCCGGCCCTTATTCCGTGTGACCATCGGCCGCGTTACGTGAACGTGACGTGGGTGCATTGACAATGAAAATTAGTCTTTAAGTCAAAGTCAAAGCCAAAGTCTAATTTTCATTGTAAACGCACCCACGTCAAATTAACGTTACGCGGCCGATGGTCATACGGAATAAGGGCGCAGATTTAAATTTCGAATCTGACTTCGACCAACGTATATACATTACACTATAACAACATAACCGTCTTAAAATATTACGAGACGATTGAATAATTTAGCCTTAAAGCCAAAATTGTACTAGCAGGTGGCTTGCTTAGCATTTACCAAACTAAGAGAAGTTCCATGACGCACGGCGGTTCAAGGAATATAGTCGTAGAACATTATTATATGCTGTGACCATGATATTCCCTAAGTTATGAAAGCTAAACAAGCTTCCAGCCAGCTCGGTTTCGGTCTAAGGGCTATATTTCACCGGGACACCATGGCGGCGCAACCAGTCGCCGCTACCAACAAAATGTATACAGCTCTATAGAGAGTTACTCACCTGGTGTCCGTTTGGTTGCGCAACCAATTTGGCGGCGCGACCAACTCGGACGCGTGCACAGAATGTTACTGGTTGCGCCGCCACTCTGGTCGCGCCACCACTAATTACTATAGCGCTGTATGGTGTCTCGCTCACTCGGCCGCCAGTCCGGCCGCCAGTGACCATTGCATCTTTCCTACGTACATACAGCAGTAGTGCTATCTCTTCGAGGTCCATTTTGATACTGTCTCAGTGTGGTGTGGCGACTCTGGTGTCTGTATGGTGTGTAATTTGGTAGCTTACGGACACCACGGTGGCGCGACTGGTTGCGCCGCCGTGGTGTCCCGTTGAAATATAGCCCTAAGTATAGACGTGACTCCTGCGACACAATTCTTAACAAACTAATCAAAATACGTATGACATTCTGAGTTCATAGTTCGACCATCGTCCGTCTCGCTCGCGCATATTTTTGAAGATATAAAATATTGTCGTTTGTAAAACTAGAAAACAACATCACAAATATTTGTAGAAAAATTTAATTAGATCCAAGTTAATTTTCATACATAAAAATCATTTTTGCGTTAATAATCTCTAAAAATGATTGTAAGTTCATACGGTCATTTTATATCTTCAAAAATATGGGTATGCACGACTCACGAGCGAGACGGGCGATGGTTTGGTTGAATTACGAACTCTTAACCTTTTGTGTTTGATTGAAAAGATCTGCGATAGAACACGCCTGCCTAAAAAAATCTGTCACGATTTAAGATTATATTATTATTATTGATGTAGAACATACTAGTATAACTGTGTTAAACACTAAAACGGCAGGAATATATCCAGCCCCGGATCTACGATTTTTTCGAAACGGGGCAGACACTTGACGGTGGCGCCCCTCTCTCCAGCGCTTAAAATAACTTATTTAAAAAACTTAATATAATTAAATATGTGGCGCCTTTTTCTTAAAAGTTAACGGTGAGTCAACCAAGCTTTCGTATTCTAGGCGCTTTGTGGAGCAAGTTATTTTATTTTTAATCATATTAATTATGATAATGCCGCCCGGGGCGGATGCCCCGGTTTGCCCCCCCCCCCCCCCCCTAGATCCGGGGCTGAATATATCACATGCTAAGGTGTCTACAAATGTATAGACAGTTCAAAAATTACACACATCCGACGGGATTTGAACCCGCATATCCCGATCTGTACTTGGGAGCCTTTACCAGTTTGGCCACGGCGGTGTCTATAAATTTGTAGATATTTAAGTGTGTAAAACACTATAATATCGTATAAGCTAAGGTGTGTTCGATTTTTTTATGATAATAATGGATTTAAAAAAATAAAAATACGCAGGAGAAACAACTGAGTATCGAGCGTGTGTTGCAAGTATGTTGTATTGTTATTTGTTAGGTCGATACGCACAAATATTAGTGTAGTGATGTACATTTCGTATGTTCGTGTTGGTATATTGATGGACATTATGGTAATACATTTTCATAGTTTGCAGATAGAAGACGTCTATTGTGATCGAAGTATTTTGTGTAGTATGTAATACATAGTTTGTAAAAATTATAATATTGGTAGTAGGTCAGTTTTCAATAAGTTGTATTCAATCTGTTTATAATGATTGAATCTTCATCCAGAATAAACACGTGGTGCTTAGTGTGGGCTCGGAGCCGAGTTAGCTTCCACACATGATGTGTCGTGAGCCGTTACGAGTTGGCCTAAACGTTGGCCGTAAGTACGTTAACTTGTTAACTAAACCCGCCAGTGACTTTTGAAGCCGCGTCATAAAATACGTTCCATTTATGAAATCGCGGGGCGTTATGTAGCGCGTGGGGAATACCGGTGGTCCTCGTATTGCCAGTTTAAAAAAGCCCGTAATTCTCTTCTTTCATACGTTGATTTAATGCAGGACGCGCTGCTAGCCGTGTCATGCGACACATTTTTTAAAATACAATAGGTTTGCGCTTGATCGCCAACTCACCTGATGTTAAGCGATGTTGCGGTCTACGATGAAGCGCGCTTACCTAGAAGAAACCGATTCATTCGCGATTTAAAAACACCCAGATTGTATCCATCGTGGAAAATCCACTCAGGAAGCGTATTCCACAATTTGGCGGTTCGTACTATAAATGTGGAATAAAAACGTGCTTTCTGAACAATCTTCATAGACGTAGTGGTGGATCCTTTGTTAGATTTTTTGTATTCACGCCTACCGTCGCGTCCGTCGCGTCTGCGCTAGCTCTTAAACCTGGAGGCCTAGCAGTGTCTCCCTGGCACCCATTGGCTAAGCATCAATCTCGATATACTCCTTCCACCCACCGTCTATGGAAGCCACGCTGCTCCCTTGGCTACTCTGGGTTCGTTTGGACCGGATGTTGGATCCCAACATCTGATCGTCCACATTCATAAAGCCCAGTTCACATTAATGATTTAGTTGAGTAGTACATTAACCCTCGTTCGCATGGGCATTATTCCAAAGGGCAATAAAATACTTTGAAACATACGGAAGTGTCAATTCACACTGCGCCCTGCGTACGAGGGGTTGTTTATTTACGCGACTATCAAATGGCCAGGTTCAAGATCGATTCAGTAGCCACTTAGAGCATTCAAACTTTGATAAGCAGGGGGACACTAAAGCCATATTTCTAAGACTTCGGTTCTAGTATTAAACCTAACCTACCTACCACCGATTCAAACATTTCTCATATACCTGACGACATGCCATAACATCCTTATATACAGTTATTTTTTATATTTTTTGTAAGCGTGGAAGCGAGGTGTGATTTATAGGAGCACTAACTCTAGTCATTGCTATTTTATGTAGCTGTTTATAGATGTTCGTAAATGCATGGTATTATTGCTGTCCTGGTCTAGTTGTGACACAAATATTTACTTAAGACTACGAAATACTTACGAAACTACAAATAAAGGGAAACGTTGCAACTAAGAGAAACGTCGATTTAAGACTTAAGAGAAACGTTGCGCGTTCTACCATACAACACGAGAATACTTTTCTACCCCTAAACATTATCCGACTTTGATGGTATTTTATTTTCTGGTTGTAATTTTATTTGTTTGCCTTTACGGTTTGCTTTTTTTTTTCAAATTCGCTATATTTTCGAAGTAAAAAAAATAATTAAAGATAAAACTTGAATAAAAAAAGGGCACTCCGTAAAGGCCATCCAGTTATAGTTCCAATCATAAAGAAAGAGAAGAAAATAAAGGATCATCTCAATCGATAAATATTTAGGGGTCGACAACTGCTTTCTATATGAGTTGATTTTGTCTTGATATAATTCTATCTTTACCACAGAATGTTTGATAGTACAAGAATTTCTGTAAACATATTTTAAATAAACTATCAAATTATGACAAAGGTCACGGACCCTGGTGTCTGTGGAGCTAAAAATTAAATAAATAATAAAAAGCTATCGACTCTCAATAAATGGCAAGTCAGCTTGCACATGCAATAAGTCTACTCATCTATTAATTAACACAGACAAAATAGGTACCTATATTGAATTGAAATTTCATATTTATTTTGCTCATATTCAAAATTCTTGCTTATAATTGAGTATCGAATGTTTTTGTAAAACCTCGTAGTAAATTCTTCCCTTTTACCCAAAAAGGTGTATCACAACTAGACAAGGATATAGAATATGTATTAGTAAATATATAATTATGTATTTATGTACTAGTATGTAGTATTAAATGTTTTTCGAACCAATCCTCGTTGTTAGTAATGAGTTCAAAGTTAACGATTATTGGTACATCAACTTTTTTGTGTGAAACTTGCGAACTTGAAAAAATGCGAATTCTAAAAGTACATGACGTTGTGTATGATGTCAAATACTGACTTATTATATTATTAATATTAATTTCTTTTTATAATAAATTTATATGCCACATAAACATTATTATAAATTATGTCTATGTCTAAGTCTATGTCTACATATTTTAAAGACTTCTTAAAGATTGATACTAATCAACTTTGAATGGATTTATTATGTATATTTTTTTCGTTAAAAGTTGATTAATTTCAATGAGTATCACGAAAACCTAAGAAATCATTATGTGACTTGTTAGGGGCTATTTGTCCCACTTTTTTGTTGCAGCATATCTTTAAAAAGTTTTTTTCGGTTTGTTACGTTTATATTTAATTTTGTAATTATTGTATTTAAACAACTCTTATGCTGTATATTTTACGTAATTTTAAGACGGACGGATAGACATCATATGCCAAATACTAGGCTTCTTTGGTGACGGAAACCTGTAATTAATTTCGTAAAATTAACTTGTCTACTGATCTTACTGTCTCAAAATTATGTAAAATATGTGCGACAAATCCATTAAAAGTGGTTTCAACTATTTTTTAAGTTGATTCCTGTCAATATCGTGCGGTTTTGGTCGAAGACCAAGCTTAATTGTCAAATTGATAGGGCAACAACTCTTAAGCTTTGATAATGCCAGATTGTATTTAAGTGTCCGCGTTATCACTGAAGTCCGATGGCGAAATTTGAAACTAACTTTGACAGGTATGCTAATGTCGACCAGAACACAGAATAGTTTAATAGTAGGTATGTATGACCGGAATGCGATTGAAGCGCTGCGTTCAGTGGTGGCGCGGACTCGTAAGTTCGCTGAAACAAACTTGGAACAAAAATAGGCCTATTTCCTTAAATAATTTCAACTGATTTACGTATATTTTTTATATTTAGTTTTAATTTATGACTATACATAAGACACGTTTTACCGTTTTATTATTATTTTATACTTATATGTATGTACATGTATAACTAACATAGTTTTTAGGTATAGTATGTTATAGCCGTTTGTAGCGTATTATGTATTTTGAATTGACGCTTTCAATACGTATTTTGTTACGGTGTAACGTTTCGTGAACGGTGGGAAATTCATTTTTTTTTTGTCCTTGTAACTAGGGCAGGTAATTTATGATTATTTTCTATATTATAACGCTATTCAAATTATAAATATTATTTATATAATATAGAAAGAAAGAAAGAAAATGTTTTATTGTATACACCACACACTACAATGGGAACAACAACAAGATAGAGATGACAAATACAAAGTAACAATATAAAAACATCGAAAAAAAGATTAAGAATGAATTATTAAAAGATTGAGACATTATTGATAAATTAGCGTTATTAGAAAAATTATAATTTACAATAATTATCAGACGTCAAAAACATTTTAAAATTAGAATCCGCCGCACGTCAAACGTTTCATCTTAATGGTTATTCCATATATTAGTGTATAAGACAACATAACCCCTGCGTAGGTGATTTGAACAATAAATGTATTTTATGTACAAAATATTTATATGTTGTATTTTGAAATTGTTGTAATTTTCGTTCAGTTGATATATAATATTATTGTAAGTGGATGATTTGTTGTGTGTAATAATATAATTTATAACACCAAATAGTACCTTGCAGATGTTTATTAATATATTGAGTATTTGTAAGCAGTGTGTAGAGATTTTGTTGAATTAAATGTCATGTTTCCGAGTATTATGTTGTTTTTAATAATATACCCAGAATTTAAAACACTTATGTTTTAAGGTGGTACGACCTTAAAACACTTATGTTTTAATGTGGTACGATTTCTATATAAAGTATTTTTAGCAATTATGGTAGAAAAGAGTATTGTTTTACAATAAAATAATTGAGGTTAGCTGTAATATCACTATTTAATGGCGGCAAATCATATTTGTTGAAGAAAAAAGTTGAGATTAGTAGCAAAAATGTCAATAAAATTTATATCCACAGTTTTAGATAAAAATTATTTAGATAAAATTTGCTATTAATCTCCTGTTTTCGTTAACAAATATGATTTGTCACCAATAAATAGCTAATCACAATGACTTCATAGTAAAACTACAGTCTTTTCAAACGTAATTTGTAAAAATACTTTTGTATGGATATCGTACCACATTAAATTAGTTTTATTTTAAAGTGGCTGAAATTAGGTACACACCTAATAAAAGTTATGAAAAAAGTCAGATTTTATCAGAAATATAACCTCCGTCGTTAATAACAATGATTTACTTAAACTGTCCGTCTATCCATCCCTCGGTTCGTCGAGCTTTGCCTAGGCTCATAGACTAGACATATGACTGCACAGTAAATCATAACTATTATTATGAAAGTGTCAATAACTGTATGTTACCTTTTGACGACTAAACGGCCGAATCGAGCTGAGAGCCTGGAGGCGGGACATAGGCTATATTTTTAAATATAATAATTTTGTAATTTTCAAGGCTAGAGTGATTAGATATCTTCTAGATCGACGAGCTCCATCCTCGGCCACACCGTAGCTTAACATCAGGCGAGTCGGTGGTCAATCGTAGATTAATCTTGCGTAAAAAAAAACATAAAAAATCGGTTCAAATCCGTTATTTACAAAATACAAAAAACTTTATTAGCTCAATTTACATACTTTTAGGGTTCCGTACCTCAAAAGGAAAAAACGGAACCCTTAAAGGATCACTTTGTTGTCCGTCTGTCCGTCCGTCCGGGTGTCAAGACCTTTATCTCGGGAACGCGTGAAGGTATCGAGTTGAATTAAAACCATATTATGCAGATCCATAGTCTCTCGCTACAGAAAGAAAAATAAAATTTCTCAGTTTTCGTTTAAAAAAGTTACAGCTGAATATGTCGTAAAAACGCACATTTCGACACTCTTATGGGAATCAAAACCTATGGGGTACTTCCCGTTGACCTAGAACTATGAAATTTGGCAAGAAGCATTGTGTTATAGTACACATATATATATATGAAAAAATCCGAAAACTGTTTTTTATTTATTTAATAACAAAAAATAGGGTCTTATGCAAGGAAAGAGGGTCCAAATTTTAAAGTGCTTTAACCGTATCATGTGGGGTATAATATGAAAGAGCTTCATTAGCACAAACTAAACCAGGTTTTCAATATTAAAAATATTTTACGGTTTTTTTTTTTTTTTTTTTTTTTTAAATATAATTTCCTCCTTTTATCTATTAGTTTGTACGGAACCCTAGGTGGGTGAGTCTGACTCGAATGTTTATTAAGTTTAATGTTTATCGTAGTTTAATCTTACACAACCACACGCTTAATGTACAAACATGAAATGACAAAATAATTTATCGGAACACCGTAAGAGCGTATAAACCTGTTGAAACATGCTACACATATAGGAAAAAATCCGAAAACTGTTTTTTTTTTATTTAATCACATAAAAATTGTGTCTTCATGCAAGGAATGAGGGTCCAAATTTTAAAGTTCTTTAACCGTATCATGTGGGGTATCATATGAAAGAGCTTTGTTAGCATAAGCTAAAACAGGGTTTTAAACATTTTTACGATGTATATTTTTTGTTTTATAAAGGAAAATATAAAAAAATATACGATTACCTCCTGTTATCTACTAGTTTGTTCGGAACCCTCGGTGGGCGAGTCTGACTCGCACTTGCCCGGTTTTTTTTATTTACAATTCCATTGTTATGTGTGACAATTTATTTTGATATATATATATTTTTTTATTTTGTGATACGAATGAGATATGAATTTTTTGTTCATTGGAATGAAACAAATTTTAACGGATTTATCGCGTATATTTTGTAAAATTTTATGACGTAATAAACGTCATAAAATTATCGTTGTTGAATCGCGAAATCTTTAGAAATTTTTGTTGTTTGTGATCTTGTTAGGCATTCGAAACATTAAGTCAATGATAATTATCTTCAAAAATGTTGCTATGCGCGCATAAGAGTTGATTTACTATCTACAGAGTCTTACTAATGATATAAGATACATTTCGCACTTCATAAACTTCTTACGATGTTTCCCCACTTCATCAGAACGTAATTTCATACTACGGTGCTTGCCTGTTGCTACCCAGTAATATTCCTCAGATAAAATTATTGGCACAGCTTTCTCTAGTCTTGTACCTAATTGTCCAAAAAGGAAGTTATTAGTTTTCGAGTGTATGTATATGTTAATATTTTTTTTTTGTGAATTCTAGATTGTAGCTACAAATCTTAGGATATACCAACGAGTGTTGGTTAATGTAAGGATTTTCATAAAACGAGATGATTTTGTTTAATTTTGCCATCAGATTTTGGTACATCTTAGGTTTTACTAAAGGCGCCGCCGTAAATGTTAGTATTGGAAAAAAACTTTTGTTATTAGAAAAGCAATAAGTTATTTTTTTATAACAAATTGTCTCAGTGATAGAAAAGTAGCAAGCTGAGATTTTTTTTGACGAACAAACGTCTTTCAGTGACAGAAGTGGAGTAGATTTTGGTTATTTTAATAACTTTCAGTAATAGAAGAACAATACGTAAAACTAATATCTAACGGTTATTGAGGAAGGATGGATGGAAGGATGAGGAATACAGTGATAGAAGAGCAGTAGGTACCGCTAAGTCAGCGGTCCTATGTTTATACACGATGTATAACCACAGGGTCCGATGGCATAACGACCTTTACATTATTATCAAAGATATCTACGTGATATATTTGACCTGTAATATGTAATTCTAACCAATATTTATGAAATTTGGCAAGGAGATTCTTCAAGACCTGGAGAAGGACAAAGGCTATATTTTATCATAATCATCATCGTTTTACATCACTACGCAGGTTACTCCGCAGGGGCATAGCTATTATTTTATAAATGTGATAATTTAGTGTTTTATGTGAGTTAGTGAGTTGGTTGTTGAATGGAGATAGATATACCCACTTAGTATGACATACTTAGGCTTTTATCCCGGAAAAATGAACGAGTACGAGTAGTAAATTATTATTTCATAGATTTTCAAGAAATAAGCTTATAGATTGATATCAGTATATCACAACTTACTTGCCACTACAATGTAATGAAGATGTGGCTCAGACGAGTCGCGCGCCGCGCGGCGAGACTCGCGCGCGGTACGGCGCGCGGCGGATCGGTATCGTACTAAACGTACGCCACGTTTTGTGCGGACGTCGCGCTCTCATAAAACGCGGAACTATGCCGTAAACTGAGGTAGCGTAAAATACCTAAATTTCTGGACAAGCCTCGCCTTAAGGTTATTTTTTATGTAACACGCTAAAAAAGTTTTTTTCTGGTTATTTTTTTTACATTAAGGTACCATTATTCTGAGGTATACCTACGATGTATAGAGTTCATATTGGTAAAAGTTCGATATTAAGTAAAACCACAGAATATTTCAGACTTTTACCACAAATGAGTCGTTAAATCTAATTATTTATTTATTTACATAATTTCTATTCATAATCGTTCAGATTCTGAATCGGGTCGGAAACTATGTTTTCATCATTAATTATTAATTACTTATTGTTTTCATCATTAATTATTAATTACTTATTGTTTTCATCATTAATTATTAATTACTTATTGTTTTCATCATTAATTATTAATTACTTATTGTTTTCATCATTAATTATTAATTACTTATTTTCATCATTAATCATTAATTACTCTTGTCATTTCCATATAGATTATAGATATAGATCCATTCCAAAGATATAGTATCATATTCGTACTCTATTCCAAATCCGAATGATAGTAAATAAGGAGTACTGTAGTTATTACGTATTTAATACACTACCAACTCTTCCTGTATAGGTATAACCCGAGCCTAAGCTGAATGACTGAATTAATGGTGAGGACCAATTTCTTATTCTAACAAGGGTATCTAAGGCCATTGAAATCGTCCATAGCTGGTCGGGGTCTCTTTGCGAGATCGAATCCGTAATGAAGAGCTTACGTTGACGCACGAAAGTCATTGACTTATCACAGCGTATTAGCAAGTTAAGTATCATTAGGTAGGTCATAAAGCACGTAGAACTGGCTGATGGGATCGAAAAGTTCTCGAGTGGAGACCACGCACCGGCAAGCGCAGCGTAGGAAGATCAGCCACGAGGTGGACAGAAGACCATACATGTAGCAGGAACGCTGGATTAAAGCCGCTTATCTAACTGAACTTTTTGGAAATTCATGGGCGAGGCCTTTGTCCTGCAGTAGGTACACTTCTAGTGGCTGAGATGATGATGATTAATAGCTGGCCAAGTAGCTGCCAAAGAAACATCTTTATGAATATTAAGAGCTCTCAAATCTGCAAGTCTTTCTCGTTGATACTTTTCACCTTCGAAGAGACGGGACATGGATTTGAACCCAGGCCCAGCGGATTGCAAGTCGAACTCTCGACTAACCTGCCGTAACTTCCTTATCCGATTTACGTTCTTATTTCATATTCATAACCCTTTACCAATCTTCAACGAGGAAAAAACTTACGCATGGCGGAAAATTCTTTCCATATCTATTTTTAACATCAAATCGCAATAAAAGGCTTTAAATATGTATAATACAAAACCTTATCTTTCTCTACCCTTGCCTTTTTATAGGTCATTTTATGTTAATAAGTGGCTGGTATGTAGATAAATACCTATTATATTAGGACCTTTTGCGCCAGAAAATATTATACTGATGACTATCTCGAGATCTCTCGGCCGTAATATTAATTATGTTGATTTTATGATATGTAGGGAATTAAATAAATAATAGTTCTGAAGTCCACAAGCAAACATCCCGATTTTAGGATTCCACATTTCAAAAGGAAAAACACTGATAAAGGAAAACCCTTATAGCAGTTTGATGTTCGTCTGTCTATTTAAACTGACTTCAAATAAAACCAGCCAAGTGAGTGTGGAGCCACGCGAAGTGTAGTGTAGGGTTCCATAGTTATTGTATGTATAACTATACATACAATATGTGGACATAAAATAAGGTATTTTGTTTGATCGTAATTATGAACGCTATAAACTTATGATAAAATGAAATTTGAATTTTTTTTTTTACTTTTCTCATTACATTTTGTAAGTTGATCGGCTATTGCTTGTAACTTGTAAATCCTACTCAGCTATGGTGATAGTTTTCCTTTTAATATCGTTATTTATGTAAAAAAAGTGTTTTTTTTTACTTATTAAAAAACGCTGATAGATGCGTGTAATAATATGACTTATGAACAGTGACAATGCCATTTTGTGTGTTTTGAAAGTGCAACATCAAGATATATAAGTCCTAGATACTAAAAGGCTTTAAGTATGTGGTATTATCCTCGAAATTGCTGAGAACTGAGATTTGCCATTCTTTTACATCGTAATCAATAAGTATAACCTCTATCTGTAATGAGAGTTTATCTATAGATAAAATCTCATTACCTATAGGTCTCCACATTAATACGCTTTTCTTTCCGATCCTATACTCCGCAGTGGGTGGGTACTTATCTATGGTCAAATATATTAAATTTCGGAAGCTACATGAGCACATTCTGTCTACACTGTGGGGTCACAGTAATACGGCTTTGTAGTAGTGAATTGCATGATCCGGTCCGTGCCATCGTTAATTCTCATCCCAAAAGTATCGTATGCCCTTCTCCAATGTATGCAGTGTCCATTTATTAAATTTCATACTGATCTGTTCAGCCACCAGTTAAAGCGTAACAGGTTAACAGAGAGACGGAAGTTACTTTCGCTTAAACATTAGTTTATTTATTTATAAAGTTCACCTACACTGTGTACATCTATTCATTGACAATAAAAAAAACATACAAATAAAATACAGCTTAATGTCACAATAATTACAGGTGAAGTCAGCATGCATTAATAATAAGTGAAAAATAGTCATTAAAAATTATAAATATGCCATTAAAACACATGTCAAATAAATTAAAAATAATAATAACAAGCTATTGAATTACATGTCCATAAATTAAGTGAAAATAAATAGTAAATGTGTGTCAAATTAATAAAATTAAATATCCTATCAATAAATCATTAACGTCTGAAGAAAAATACTGATACCCACATAATATTTACTAGTTAAGATTAAGATTTTGTTTGTGTGTCTTCTCATTGAACTTAGTTTTCCGTTTTTTTATTGTAATTATTGTATCCAAAGATAGATTTCAACGAAGTAATGTATTTGCTACAGCTACCTCATCAAAATTAATGGCGTAGAAAGCAACTGACCTGTTGATGTAGCCGCAGAATAGGCAGCAGTTGTAGATTTCAGGATTTCAGTGTTTGCGAAATCGCAACTCCCAGTATTGTTTCGGTTTCGGTAGCGCGCCGACGTCTGTCACAGCTTTATTTTCTCGGATAACTTTACGGTATTATGAAAGTTTCGTCCTCTATGAAATTTTCTTAAAGCGTGTGAAGAATGCGTTTAAACTGTTTCAAAGGTGTAAACTGTATGAACATTGTTTAAAGTATATTTCAGAAACAATTCTAGTGGTAACTTATATTCTGTTTATCTAATTAACTATAAGATAAACAAATTTAAACAAATTCAGAAAACCAAAATATATTTATTTAAAACATGTATTTTATATTGTGCACTTGTGTTTTGCTCTTAACTCCTGTGCTTTCGACATCATCGTCAAGTATTAACAAGACTGTGTATAATATCGGTGTGTTAATGGCTTCACACCTGGACTCTCCGTTTGACCTGGAGCGCTGCGGACCAGCCGTTGACTTGGCGCTGGATAAGGTCAACGAGCAGTTCTTGGCACATCATGGTGTTGAGCTGCAGAAGGTGCAGGGAAGGTAAGTTGTTGCAATTATAGAAAACCTGACAATGTTCTACAGGAAATCATTGAGTGTGGAATGGCTTCCAATACATCGCGAATTTTCACACAAGACAAAAAAACAGGCATGATAAAAACCGTTTTTGATTTTCAATACGATTTCATTAGTTTTTTTAAAAAGAGATTTGACGTGTGGATCTGTGTATATGTCTGTATATCTGTGTCTGTCTGTGGCATCGTGTCTCTCAAACGGATGGACCAATTTTGATCTAGTTTTTTGTAATGCTTGGATTCGTGAATGTTATGGAGGTTAAAGTTTTTGCTTTTAGGTACTTATTTTTAATTTTGTAACTGCAAAGCCAAATTGCAATTTGACAAAAAGCGACACCTTGTAATTTTTTTTTCTGTAATCAGACACTGAAAAAGGTTTTAAGCCCAATTAGGTAATTAATTTTCTTCAGGTTTGTAGATAGGGTGTGCTATTATCAAATATTTCTATATTTCTTATTGAATGGTAGACTTACCGAGCGCATTAAAACCACAAGCACATAATTGCCTGTTTTTGTTGACCCACTACAACCTCCGATGTTTACCAACAAAACATACGAATAACATATTCATTAATTTGTTGTTGGCTTCATCTGTAATCTTTTAGGCATTTGTTTGCTTCGTTCGCCCAAATTAATGTACAAGAAAACAAATTCTAAACAAATCCCTAAATTGAAAATGGTTTTCGCACACCCCCATGTTTTTTGATTATCTATCCTGTTATATCTAGAAATGTAAATTAAATTGACCTCAAAAATCTAGTTGTAGTACGTACCTACTTAGGGCGTCAAAACTGGGCGTCTAGTTTTGATCTAAATTGTCGCTATTATGTATACATATATACATATAAGAATAAACTAGACTTAAACATATAAGAAACAAAATAACCACTGATATATCAGTGGTTATTTCTTTCTTTTCAGTTTTAAATCGATTTAATTTACAAAAATTTTTTTTTTTTTTTTTTAACAGCCCTGTTTGTACATACTGTCCCACTGCTGGGAACGGGCCATCTTCTCATTGCGAGAAGGGCCATCTTCTCATAAATTATTTTTATTGACTAGCAGATATTATAGTAATTTCATATCTTCAAAAATGTTTCTATGCGCGTGAGATACCGCGAAATTATTACCATTACCAGTACACCACTCTGTATTATTACGGACCGTGAGTACCGTCTACCGTGCTTTAAGATGGAAGTTTAGTACATGTTAAACGTTGTTAGTAGTTGTTAGTACATGTTTAGATGATTAAACGATTTCAATCCAATCTACTCCCAATCTGCATTGGTTTATATCCATACCTTTGCCCTTTGTTTTTCTCAGAACACTCAACAAAATTACTTCCTTTTTACCTTTTCTATTATCGAAAGGCTTGAACCACCGTCGTATGCCGAAAAATGACAAGTGTAAGTTTAGAAAACTCATAAACACCCGACAAAAAAAAACGGCTGAACCGATTCTGATGAAACATAGTTAAGTCACTCCTGACTAAGTCACTTTTCAAACAAAAAATCGGTTCATTCGTTCGGGAGCTACGATGACACCGACATACACACACACAGACACGTTAAACTTAGGGGTGTTATAAGTCGTTTTTGCGTCGGGGGTTAATAAAATGATCTATTTTGATATAATTATGTTTCTCTAACCGAAATAAAGGAAAAAAAAAACAATAGTACGATTATTTATAAACCTATCTTAAAATTATCCAGATAAAAAAATATTTTGAAGACTTTGTAATAGAATTATACTATATCGTCTGATATTTCATGAAAAGGGGTCACGAGAGAGCCTTGACATCAGGCAAGTCAAGCGCAAGCCTTAGGTATGTATATAAAAATACTTTCCAGAATATTGATTGTCGATATCTGCAATATAGAGATTATAGCAATATAGGCACTTAGTAGCAGTCATTTACCGCGCACACACGGAGAAAACTAAAATCGGGAGTTTTTAGATGCTGTTTTTTTTTTTTTACTTTTTGGAACATCTATACATGTAATCAGACTGTAACGGGTCAAAATCTGTAAGTACATTAAATATATTTGAAAAATTTTGTTTGGAGGATACATTAATATAAATACAGAAGCCAAAACAGCAATTTTTATATTTTTTGTCTGTCAGTCTGTCTGTCTGTCTGTCTGTCTGTACGGTATGCTCAATGGACGCTGAAGCTACTGGACGGATTTGGAATACTTTTTATTCCGAAAAATTTTACAGTTCCTGTGGGATACATTAAACAATAACAACATAATCGATCACCACGCGGCGGGTGGAACCGCGGGGCGCAGCTAGTGGTTCATAAAATTAATAATTCCTCTCAACTTCGAAAAAGAAGGAGGTTCTTAATTCAAATTATATGCTTTTTTTTTGTAATCGTTTAGCGATTACTTCGCTAATAAAATTATGAATTGATTTTGTTTTTTTTTTGTTTGGTAGGTCATACTTCAGAGGTGGTCCTATATAAATAGCATCAAAATTGGTTCTGTACTTTGGTTTTTATAACAAAATAATTGGAAAAATATGTCATCCAAGTAAACGACTTGCGTATTTTGAAGTCGGGGTTTTCAGTTTTTAACTATAGTCATATAATTATTGGATTTTGATTTTGTTTGTATGACTGTTGTCATAATCGCCTAGCTGTACAAGTTTTGTTTTTTTTCAAATTTAATTATAATTTGGGAAGGGGTTTAAAAGCCTTCACGACTTGCGTTATTATCTTATTACTTCTATGATAGGAGTATTATCGCAGTTACTTGTTGATACATTTTACAATGACCTATAATCTGGTGCCGTCTGTGGTGTGGTGTGGTTTGTGATGTGGTGTGATCTGTACTAAAACTCCAAATCTTATAGTCTAACAGCGAGCTTATCTGCCAACAAACTAGTTTATAGTTTGGCAGAATATTACCTAATGTATGTAATAATAAGTATTTTTCTGGAATAAATGCTTTATTTTTTTTGTCTGATTGCTGAAGCTTTCATTTATTGGAAATCTCCGAGGAATTTCCGGGAAACTCCGCTTCGTTGGCTCGTTAATTTAATCTTTCTGGACGAAGGGAAATTTGAATAACAAACAAGATAAATAGAGCTGTGATTGCGATGTGATTGGCTAAAATATTTATAATAAATAGCCAAGTGCGTGTCGTTCTACGCGCCAAGTAGGGTTCTGTAGTTGCACATTATAATTCATATGAACTTAAAAACAGGGTCTTTCGTTTGATAATATAAACATAACGACTTACTTATGGTTAATTAAAATAAAATGTTCATTTCTTACTTCTCTAAGTACCCACCTACATTGGTGACTGAGCTCTAACAAAAATTATCACTCAAAAGCATAATATTTCGCAAATGGATCCTTAAATTGAATAATGGTTTTCACACATCCCCAATGTTTTTTGATTACCTATCTAACGATACCCCACACGATGGGGTAAATGAGATAAAAATAATTGATCCCCACTTTGCTTAGTCTACACATTTATTAATGACGTTTACATGACATTACACGAACATGTGTTCATTTCAATTCCCCCTTGCCGTTTTTACTATCGGACAGTCAGAAACACGAAAAATCGTCACCGTTTCATGGTGGATATTACAAAAACCCGAACGAAACGCTTTAATTCCACTTTCATCGTGCGGACTGCTAGATTGTGGAATACGATTCCTGAGATATTTCCTGATAGATTTAATCTGAGTGTCTTTAAATAGCGAGTGAATTGTTTCTTCTAGGTAAGCGCGCTCCATCGTAGACCGCAACGTCGCTTAACATCAAACGAGTTGGCGGTCAAGCGCAAACCTATTACTACATTAAAAAATAAGGTCCTTGATCCGTTGTGGTATCATATTATACATATATCAATGGACCAATTCTAAGCACTACATTATATTTACACGTTTTTTAACAACGTGAGGTTTATGCTATCTATCTATCCCTTAATACATATGTATATATATGTAGAGATAGGGAAAGCTTTAAAATATTATACGGTGTCGTAAAGTGTAAAGTGTCGTTTTGAAACCGACCCTATTAAATTATATTTCTGTACTATTATATTGTATATTCCAGTCACGTGTCTGTTCTGTATCTTCACGTTGATTATTTGTATAGTTGTTTCGACAGACGTAAACTATTTTATTGTGTATTCAAACTGTATTTACAATGTGATTATCTATCAAGTATTGTAATAAAATATCTGTTTATCAAATTGCAATGCGGCAGTTCATTAATTTTACTTGTATAATTTTGAAATGTGATATGTGTTAGTAATCAATATAATCTCAAAAAAATGTTTTTTTTATTCGCAAATTCGCAAAAACATTGACATTTCGCTACACATGACATGTAGTGTACATGTCATGTGTAGCGAAATGTCAATGTTACTAAACACTGAAATCGAATGTTACCGAGGAAATTGAAATTATGACATATAATTGTACAAATATTATGTACTTATATCTGTTTCGATACAGACTATTTTCGCCCGACTTCCAAAAAGGAGGAGGTTCTCAATTCGATTGTTCTTTTAAATATTTTAACTTTGACTGGGTAAACCGATTTTGATGATTATTTTTTTATTTGAAAGCTGGTGCTTGAAAGCTGGTGTGGTCCCATTTCAATTTGGTCCAGTTATGACAATGGCATCTGTGATAAGTCGGTTATTCAGTTTTTTATACTATAAATATTGTTCTATTATACAAGCTTTTATTCAGGTTGAAGATACTACTGGCGAACCATCGAAATCTTGAAAATGCTTGTAGGAAGGTTAGTAGGCCACGGGACAATTCAATACGCGGTTTTTTCCGCGCCACCCATTGAAATACTGCTTCAATCTAAACAAAATATTGTATAAATGCAGGCTTACAGCATTTATAAAATCTACTAATATTTGGAATAAGGGTGTGCTAAGCTTAGCGAAAACATATTGGGCCTTACCGGAAAACGTTACTTAACTTTAACCAACTTCTTAAGTTATCCGTCTTCTTTCCGCAAGTGTCATTACGTGTCAGCCAGAAATTGACAAAATATGTTAAGCATTGCTTAAAGTTAAGTAAGTTTTTCGGTAAGGCAGATTGTTTTCTAAGGTGTTTCAATGAAATCGGCGTTTGAGTATAGATTAAGAAAATTCTGAACAATGTCGTTAACAAATTATGATTGTGGTACCCGTTCTATGAAATTTTTCATTTTTTGAGACTTATCTGCTTATATTAGTTATGTCTTTTATACAAAAAATAAATAAATAATAATACGCAGCCGTATTTTCTCCATATAAACGCATTACCACTTTTCCTCCTGGCAAATCACATTTAATCAAATCTTTTTATATCATCTTTAAAATATGTTTGTTATAACCATGCTCTTTTTCTTAAATATATTGTTGCATATGCACATTTTGATTATATGAATTATATCAGCTGTTAATTGGCAAAAATAGACCAATTTAATTGTCCGTATCAAGGATAGACTATTCTTGTAACTTTTTCTCTTTACCTCCTCAGCTACCCGTCCTGCTCTGGCGCCATCGCCCCCGGACTGGCAGCGGATATGCACTTCAAAGACGATGTGATCGCTTACGTGGGCCCAGCGTGCGCGTTTGCACTGGAGCCAGTAGCTCGTCTCGCAGCTTACTGGAACACACCTATCATCACTGGAATGGGTGATCAGGTATGTTAAGGTGGAGGTCAACGCGCACAGCTATCTCTTTCGCGCACCACAACATTTTTAAGCATATTCGATTCGACCATTAGGGGGCCAAATGGGCTTTGACAGCCCCGGCTGGTCACAGCGACCTTTCCAGATCTATTGTGACAGCATATAAAAGCATATAAAATTAAGCATATTAAATCACTGGTTGGGATATTAGAAAAGTGAGAAATGAATTTGTTTATTTAGATAGGAGAACAATTCAAAATAAAGTTTTACTAAGATACACTACTAATGACGACGGTGTAGTAAAAAACACATATTTTCCTACTCCTCAATCAAAGAGAAACTTTTTAAAAATATTTCTCTTATATATATATATACAAATTAACTTCTCACTTTTCTAATATCCCTATCCAGTTATTTTATATGTTTAAAAATGTTGCAATGCGCGAAAGAGATATCAAATCAAATCTTATAATTGCAAGAATACAAGTACATAGTTTTTAATTTTAATTTTGTAGACACATTGTATTCAGTATTCAGGGAGACTGCTAGCTAGCTATTTTGATAGCTGTATGCTTTGAGGTTGAACGCTTACGGTTGGGGTTTCACACTCACTTGTTACTTAATATACAAGGCTATGGGTGAGTAATGGGGTGATATAGGTACGTTTAAATGTTTCTAACGCAGCAGGCAATTTAAAAGAGCCTAAAATCTAACTGGAGTCAAAATAAGATTAACGCCGCTGGGTCACGAATAAATGTACAAGTATACCGAGGCCGCTAAGGTCTCTAAGGGGCGGTGATGGAATCATAATATGCCAACCACCCGAAACCACCCGACTTTGCACGTGGCTTCACGACTTCCGTTAAGAGTCTAAAAATGTTGAGTCTCTTAAAAATATTGATATGCGCGAGCAAGATAGACGATTTCGAAATATAGAATCTTGAAATATAAAAATTTTCGACAAATAGTTTATTGCAGAATTTTCCATTATCCTGATTTGCAGATTCAAAATATAAATGACGTGTAGTTCTATCACAAGGAAAAGCTCCGACCTTAGAGGACATCTTTCGGCTGTGCTTGGCGGACAAGTGACGCGCGCGTAGTCTTCGTAGACGCGCATTCTTCAGACTTCTTCTGGCTGAGATGATGATGATGATGATAAATCAATTGCTTCCGTCTATATGCGCGAATATACCTTTTTTATATACATTATAGATCTTCGATGACCTATCCCAATCTTCGATTATTATTGATACCTACTATTTTCACTAAACGCTTTTTGTTCACGACTGTAGCTGAAATTGATCCCTTCACAACCCTTATTTAAACTAAAGCCTACTCGAATATTTAATTTAATTATTAAATTAAAACACCTATTCAATTTCAGTTTAAGGGGCTTAGTTGTGAAATTTCTTCATAAATACAAGCCCTTATTACGTACTCTAAACAATCTACAGTATAAGGGTAACCGTTGGGCGACTTTCTACTCGTCTATATTTTTTAATAAAATTTTACAAAGACAATTTAATAACACCCCACACTGACAATCAACGTTTTGACTAGATAAAATGTAGGGAGCCCTTCTAAATAGGTACTCATTTGCACGACGCATTGCAAAATATGTTTGTATCTCCCAAAAGTCGCCTACATTTGACGTGTATTAATGCTCAAACATGTTTCGAATATTTGAAAGGCTTAACTTTATGCTGAGATATTTAACATTACATTTTCGAGTGGAAAACAAAATTGTTTCAGAAATTCCGCTGAAACGGTTTCACAGGTTATAACGTAGTAGGCGTGGTTAATGACTATGAAGCATTCATATTCCTACGGTTTTTTTTTAAATTGGATTTTGAGCCATTTAGAGCGTTTGCACGTGTCAAGTATTAATATACAATACGAAAAATAATAATTGGTGATATAAAAGTAAGTAAGATCGTATAGACTGAGTGGCCAGCCCTATTGTCAGAGTTATTAAGACGCCGAAAGGCCTCTGACTTGGCTTGACGATTGCTGAACAACCGGGACCTACAATTTAACGTGTCATCCGACCCACGGTAGCGCTCAGAAAGAAATACCACTCACGGTCACCCATCCGAAGACTGACCACTCCGTCCGTTGCTTAACTTTGGTGATCGTTCGGGAACACCCAGTCAAGCTACGCCACGAGCGCTACATGATTGGTGATATGATAATTTACTACATATGTACATTAAAAATAATACGAGGGTGGCATCTGCCATCTGCATGAGATCCGGATATCAAATTAACAAATCAGCCCGGCACAAATTTGCGAGTCCCATCAACATAATTATTTTGGCTTAAAATAATATGGGGAATCCTTACTAATATTACATAATTATAGCTTAAAACCTCACACAACTGACTTACAAAATATGTAATTTCGTTTATGTGAAAGACGTATTTTTTTCCAGATAGGTATTTTGTTTTAAAAACCAAACTCCTGAATTAATTTTGATGAATTTTCTGTGGGACCAAACTGAACGCATATCATTTTTAAGAGTTATATATTTTTTTTTTAGCAACAAAGTGTTAAAAATTGGGAAAGGACGGTTAAGATAAATCTAAGGACATCCATCAAAATTGGTCGGATTGTTGGGCTAAAATAGGTAATATCGGTAATATCCTCATTTAGTATCGAGTAGAATGTGATCGAACTCCTAGTTAATCGATGATAAAAAAATATGTTCACAATTTTTGTAAATGCTATAAATACAGAATGTATTTAATTTTACTCTGAAATGTGGTTATTTGGTTTTTATTGTTTAAATGGACGCTGAAAATGTATTTTTCTGTTAATTTATTGTACGGCAAGGCGAGTTGAAATTTATTTTTGAGCGTATATTTATTGTTCCACGTTGGGAGTTTTTCGAGCGTAGCACATTACATTCGTAGCGTTACGCCTACACCGTAGCAAACTCTACGCCGTAGGTGTTCTACGATAAAGCGCCGTAAATGTTTGCTTCGAGCTTCTTGAAAATATTTTAAGCAAAATGCCGTTGCTGTGTTAGCTTGTTAAGAATCTGTAGGTAATTCCTACATTTCTTTCACGTATTTCAGCATTAGCAAAAAAATATTATGAAGTATATGGGTTAAATTTACCCGTTGCGTTCGTTTGTTCGAGAAATTCATTGGCATTGGTTTTGATAATTACATTTACAGATCATGAAACTGAAAACTCACTAATATAATCAAAATAAACCTGGTTAGGTTAGATAAGACTTGTAAACAGAGTTAAACCAGGCTGAACTTTTGAAAAGAAGGTACTGACATTTTTATGGAACCAGCGGTGATAACTGTGATGTGAATGAACGAATGTTTTTTGGTTCAGTTTGTACAAAATTGGATTTTATGTGCACGAAAATAAAATATTCTATACAGAAAGTGTATATAATCGTTCGAATAGCGCCATGTGAACAAATGCTTTTAATATACAATTTAAACACCTTTTGACATGTGTTGCAAAAGCTTTAGTGTAAATGAGGGTTTTCTTACTACTCAGCTAATTACTAGCGTAGTGTGAACTAGGCTTTTGAGAACATCTTTCACTAATGATAACAATTAAAGCAATCTCCGGCGAAATAGTTCTCTAAGGACTGAGTTAAAGGCTAAGAGGATAATTTACCTGATTTAAGTGATTACATCAAAAACGCTCAAGTCATTTAGCTTGATTGCAAATATATGCCGACAGTAATTTCAATAATTAGGCGAACGGGATTTTTGTTAACAAAACCATGGATCACCTGATGTTACGTAATGGTGTGGTCCAAGATAGTAATTAAAAGACGCAGTGCATTACCCAACAGGATTTGCCCAGTTCAAGTTAAAGTTTTACGTGGTTTGAGACCGTTATAGGCTATCATGTGAGCAAACTTGTTCGTCTACAGTACGATTCTATATGATTTTTGAAAATATACAACATAATTAGCTGGCACAAAAATGGTCACTGGCCAGCAACTTTTTAGAGTTTTGTAGCACTACGAGGATCCCTAAATTAATTCATCATTTCCGGTTGTTTGTCTGTTTGTCCGTTCATCCGTGGTTCACTGCCATTTTTATTGATTTATTTAATTCTTTCAACGAAAATTATTCTGGATATTCTATGACTAATTACTTTTGTAACATAATAAATGTTGTAACATAATAGACTTAACAAAACCAGTACTCTCCTTTTGTTATGACATATGTGAGCTAAATCATTATTTAGAGATGGTTTTGAAATGTTAATCTAAATACAGAAAGCAATATTATAAAATTTTAGGATAAATTTGGTGTAAATAAGATCGGGCCCTTTGTAGAGATTTATAGAGTCCCAGGATTTTCAATAACCATATACAAATAACACTTTGCCTGTGATATTTGTTTTGCGAGACCCACGCACTGAGTTTTGCCATCGGAAATTTGTTCTACTAGACATGCTCTTAGGGTTTATATTTCAAAGTCAGAATCGAACATGTCCGAGTACATGATTTACAGCAATGTAAATACATTATTAAACATGTAATAAACTGTACAATCAATTATTACCACATATCTTTAAAAATATAGCTAGGTAGGTGGCCATAGGAACTTCTGAACTAAACAAGATAAATCCATCGAATTTGGGCTCGATTATTCGTCTCAAGGAGTACTTTTTTTATTTAAATAAATACAATTAATATTCAATTCAGGGATATGTTTTCGGTTCACACATTTGGGCGATTTTAATTTAAATATAACACTTGCGTTAAGGATGCACAGACAAATATTCCCTACATAGTCTCATTCACGTAGTCCCCTACTTACAAGCCTAGTACGGTAGGTATACGTGGATTATAATTTATATAGGACCTTAAGTTCCACCTCGGAATTCGAATGAGCGCACTATTTGCCAAGTTTTCTTGTAAAAGGTGCTTTTACAGACGGCGCTCTACCCTCATTTGAGAGAGCTCAGTACAAAAGCGCCGGGTTTCGTGACGCAATATAGGCTTTATAACCTTCGCAGCCTCATCGGACCAGATTAGAATGGAGAGGGTACTTTTTTCAAGAACCTTACATTTTCTTTGTTAATTTAATGGCCTTTGTTGATTATTTTTCATTCGGCTTTTAACCGTTTTTGATTTAATTAATGTATTTGATAACGGTTTTTGATATTTTTACCGACATTAAAAAGAAGGAGGTTAACAACTCTGCTGTATTTTTTATGTTTGTTACCGCATATCTCTCATCATCATTTCCTTGCCCTTATCCCACTAGGTGGGGTCGGCACAGCATGTTTCCTTTCGCCACTTCACTCTATCAGCTGTCATTTCTACATTCACACCCCTTACACACATATCCTCTTTCACACAGTTCATCCACACTTTTTTTGGTCGCCCTCTCCCGGCCCTGTCGCTTACCATCATATTTAGGACCCTTTTGCATACATGGCTATCTTCCCTTCTCATGACGTGTCCATACCAGGATAGCCTTCCACTCCTTAACTTCTCGGTCACTGGTGCTACTTTCATACTTCCTCTAATATACTCATTCCTAATCTTGTCTAATTTTTTTTAAATTGTTACCGCATATCTCTATCATTTATAAATCTATTTGAAATAATATTTTTTGTTTGAAAATAGGTATATACCTATACTTTCAGATTGGTTCGATAGAAATTTCATCAAAATCGATTCTGTAGTTTGTGTTCGAAAACAAAATTCTGCATTTTGAAGTCAGTTTGTCAGTTTTTTAAACAATAATTATATTCAACTTCTTTTTTTTTTATTCATTAAAAACATTTCAGTACATTAATGACATGGTAGAACATAAATACAGATATATAATATTTGTTCCTCATGATTGTGTTATAATAAAGAATGTTTATGTTTATATATAACCATAACTCTTCCTTTTGTCTTTACTGTAGTTGGATAGAAGTCGAAATAGTTGTGTGATTAAAGTTATTTCTACACAGCTCGAGTGAAGGTTGTACTTTGATATGAACTTACGAACTTGGGGGCGTATCTTTTGTTAACGTCGTCGTTAAGTTCAGATAATGTGGGGTTATGCCAGCTCAAACTTATGTTAATATTAACTAGGAATTGTTAACAAGGAGTTTTGACGTGAACACGGAAAAGTAATGTTACTACTTTAATTTTGTCAATTTAGTGTTAAAATGTATGAAATAAATAAATTATAAATATTTGTGGACATTTCACACAACACCATCTAGCCTAAACTAAGCAAAGCTTGTACTATGGAACTAGATGGCTGATAGAATACATACCTATATACTTTTTTTTGTAAATGTATACATATGATACATAGAAACACCCAGACGCAGAACAAATATCCATGCTCATCACACAAATGTTTGCCCTGGGTGGGGGTCGAACCCACGACCTACAGCTCAGCAAGTAGACATACTGCCAACTGAGTCACAAGGCCAGTCATGGTAGTATATCCCAGCTAATGTCATATAAGCGAAAGTAACTGTCTGTCTCTCTGTCTGTTTGTTACGTTTTCACAGCTATAAACAACTGAATCGATTGTTATGAAATTTGGTGAAGTTATAGCTGAAGAATAGTAAAAGGAAATGGGTTACATTTTATCATCATTATTAACGTTTTTAAACAGATTTAGCAGATAAAACCGCGGGGCGTAGCTAGTTATTCAATACATGTTCGATTTCGCGTACAAGCAAGGGAAAGTGGAATAATGTGTGTAATCGCGAGTGAATAGGTTTCTTCTATGCAAGAGCGCTCCATCGTAAGTGTCGCTTATCACCAGGTGAGATGACAGTCAAGCGCAAGCGTATTGTCGAATTAAATAAAATGTGGTGAAATGTGTATTTTCACCTTGTCAACAAAACTTCCTGGACTAATTAACTGAGACTTGACTACGCGGCTTATTTTGCTTGTTCCCGTTTAAGACTTGTTTGATGATGATTATAAATTATTGATATTTATTGTCAAAAAGTCACACTCACAAAATTTTATAAATAGGTATAAAATGATATGATTGTTTCTGAATGGAATATGGTACTTATTAATATCAATACTGGGACAATGGGTCATGACACTAATAAATTCCGGTAACTCCCATTAGTTCTATAGAAATGTCACGTCTTAGAAGTGTTGATTTTTTTATCCCTTTAGTTCTATGGTAGAACTTTTAAAACGAAATCTCTCTCATTTGTTCTATAGAACTGATAATACATGGTAATTTTAGTTAGTTCCATAGAACTGTTGCCATATAGAACTGTTAAAACTTTTTTTATCCTTGTAGTACTATGATAGAACTATTAAAACAATAATTGTGCTATTAGTAGATACTATAAAACTAAGCAATACCTGATAACTCAAGCACAAGCTATCCTCCAAGGAGAAACAAGAAAATAAGTCTTTTATCTGATTTTTCGATTCGAAATATGGCTCGCATGAATCATTTTAATTCATGCATTCATTATGGCAACACTTTTTGTATCAATCAAAAACTATAGTAAAAACCATTGCCCTATCTGGTTCTTTTTTTTTAATGAGTGTAGTAGTAATATATGCCAAGCCATACGTTTGGCCTACGAATCGTAGTAGCTTCAGTTCTTCGCTAGCACCGCGCCAGTATTTGGATCCGGAATTAGTATTTTAAAACTGTTTGGATTATCCTCATTTAAACGGACGGACGGCAGTGTCGTGGACCTTTTCACATTTATATTCCGATGTTTTGTTTGGACGCATCAATCCAACAGTGGACCCGCTCTTCTTGCGACTGCGCATCAGTTTCACACAGGACGCCAGCGCCCCGGATTGGTATGTGACCTGTGATACATAAAAAAAACTGTTCCTAAACTCAGCATTTCATAAATACTCATCTCCCGCCCGGCGAGATTCACCGCCTGGAAAAATGCAAAAATATCCCAAAACCAGCGCACACGTCGTTTGGTGTTTTTGAAGGGAAAACTTCTTTAGCGGCGTTGTGCATTTTTGGGATGGGTTAAAAATGTTAAGCTCGCGTCAGGTGTCACGTGACCTGATCGAACAAAGAAAAATTCATTAAGGCGGACATTCGAAAGACGGACGGATTATTTTAGTCAGAAATATATTCTAATGTTCTGCATTTAAAGTTCATTATTGTATGTACAAGTTTGTCCTTCTGCATGACGTCATTATTTTAGTCAGAAACCTATTCTAACGTTCTGCATTTAAAGTTCATTATTGTATGTACAGGTTTGTCCTTCTAGCATGACGTCATTTCGTTGCCCCGAATTTTTATTTCCGACACATGCACGTAAGACTCGTTAGCTCAGTAGGTTAGAGCACCGATATAAATTTCAATTTGACCATCGGAGGGCGGAGGTTCAAATCTTGCTATTTTATTTTTTTGTTTTCACTTCTGCCGGCGCTCCAGGAGTGCACCCGTTGTTTTTTTTCTAATTTCGGCTGTTTTACCTAACCAATACCATAACGCAGTATAGAATGTAGAAATCAATCAGTTACTCTATCTTATTTTCTTATACTTATTTTCGAGTCTCTAACCTCGAAACAGAGGTCTCCGAATACGGTACCCCGTATAACCAGCCCCAGCTGGTCGTATGACATCCTGAGGTGTCAAACTGACAAACATTATACAAGAAAAAGTAATATTAAAATGAGTGTCTATATAATTCCAAGAAGAATCTTTTATTTCAATGTCAGTATTAATTAAGTACAGACCCCACTGGATAAGTTCCTTTATTGTAATTGAATACGCTCGAATCTTGCAAATTGTGCCTCGGAGTCAGACTCACAAGTTAGATAAATTGGTACGTGTATGGGCACTCACAGCAGCTGCGATGTGACTTGACTAGGAGTGTAACCTAATCAAGTAATATAAAGCTGGGGACTCACTTAGCAGTGTAGCATGTAATGTATCAGATACGGTATCAAGTGAGTACGTAGGCACGAGCCCGCTGCGAGCCGCTCGCGCGTAGAGCGCTGTAAGCTCGCAGTGACCCGCCGAGTGGTGGTATCACTGCGAACACAAAGGCAGCTCGCAGGATCCGGCAACTGGTAGTAGCTAGATACTCGGTGGACCGTGAACGAGCCGTAACCACTTGCAGTTTGATACAGTATCTGATACGTTACATGGAACACTGCTAAGTGAGTACCCAGCTTTATGTATGTATATCTGATTAAGGTGATGTGGTAATCTTATAGGAGTAAGGTCAAGGCGGTTCCTTGCACTATATATAAAAAAAAAAAAAAACATTAAAGTTATTATTCAATTAATGAATATATAACAGATAAATAAATATTATAATATTTACAAAAAAATATCACTCACTTTACTATTTACAGTTTATTATGATTAATTACTTCACTATCTTTCCCTCTTCCATAATTAATAATAAATAAATAATAAAAATATTTGTGGACATTTCACACAACGCCATCTAGCCCAAACTAAGCAAAGCTATGTACTATGGAACTAGATGGCTGAAATTGGAAATTAATATTACAAAAATTAATATAATTGTTTATTTAGCTGCACCCGACGGGGTCCACAATGTAACTTAAAATAATTTCCTACCACCTAATTGAAACTTGTGGAATGCTAATAAATAAATATGAAATATTATATTAACCATCGTCGTCGTGGAGCCAGGCTAATTCTAAATGTGTATTTTCCGGAAATTTGCGGAGATAAATAAATAAATATATATAAATATTGGAGGACGTTTCACACAACGCCATCTAGCCCAAACTAAGCAAAGCTTGTACTATGGAAACTAGATGGTTGATAGAATATATAAATACTGTTTTTTTCGTAAATACATACTTAAGATACTCGTACATAGAAACACCCAGACACAGAACAAACATCCATGCTCATCACACAAATGTTTGCCCTGGGTGGGGATCGAACCCACCCAAGCAGTCGTACTACCACTGAGCCATGAGGCCTGTTTTGAATAATTTAAATGTGTATTATGAATTTTGCAAAATCATATCTAGATTTACTATCACAATACTCGTACCAGTAATATAACCTGGGTAAAAGATAGATATTATTTTAATACTTACAAATATAACAAGTATATATTAAAACAAACGACTGCATAACTAATTGAACTTACGCTTGCGTTGTATACGCATTACGTTTGATATGTCGTTGAGTGTAAGTTTTTGGTATGAATGTCGCGCATACAACACAGTCTCACATGTGACGGGAAGGCGCCGGATGCAAGCCGCTTCCAATCGGTCTTTTTGGAAATCCATGGGGAAGGCTATAATCAGCAGATAACTTCTTAGGCTGAGATGATGATGATGAAAGTAGCTGTAAATTATGTAGGTCCTATTTTTATTATTGTCTCTTTATTTGTAAATAAATTTTCAGTTTTCAGTTTGTAAATAAATTTTAGTAATATAATTGTTTGAAATTAAAATTATGTAGGTTATAAATGTACATTCTTTAGAATAATTCTAGTAAACCAATTTAATGGCGTATTTTAATTTTTTCATACATACATAAACTCAAAAAACATAACACTCCTTCTTGTGCAGTCGGGTAAAAAAATAAAAAATGTGCATATGGAAATTGATGGGTGCATTTAGTGTTCTCAATCTCTTGTTATGCGTACTAATATAATGTGGACTTTTACCATCTTTAAAAGAATTATATGCTGTTGATTGTACGTTTTTTTTTAAAAAGGTATGTGCAGTAAGTAAAGTATATAACAGTTGCATCGCATCAGGCGAGCTCGGTAAAGTATTACTTCGTAACTTCAACAGCGCAGCGTCACGACATTTGTAGATTGAAAATAATACAAAGATTCAGTATACAACAGTTTCATCCAATGACGTTATTCACATGGACGCAAAGTGTAAAATAAAATTCACGAGCTTATGGCGTCCTGAAGTTTCCGGCAGCCTAGTGGTGAGACCGTCTGACTTGCGATCCGCAGGCCCTGGGTTCGAATCCCACGGCGCGCACCTCTGTCTTTTCGAAGTTATGTGCGTATTGTTGATTGCCGCCAACTTCAAACGGTGAAGGAAAACATCGTGAGGAAACCTACATGTCTGAGAGTTCTCAATGATCTTGAAGATGTGTGAAGTCTGCCAACCTGCACTTGGCCAGCGTGGCAGACTATGGCCTAACCCTTCTCACAATGAGAAGATGGCCTGTTCCCAGCAGTGGGACAGTTTATACAAACATGGCTGATAATAATAAAAAAAAAAAAAAAAATGGCGTCCTGAGTTGATACTCACACACTTTAGACCTTATTGAGTTCGGATGTTTCTGGGAGCTGACGCGAAATCCTTCTTGTTAATGATATCGTTGGTCTCATCCATAGTCGGTCTCAAATACTTTTATCTACGGCTCGCAGTGAAGTGAAGAGTAGGTACGTACTAAGTTATCAAATAGAAAGCCTCGACGTCCGCAAACTTGACATTGAACAGTAACAGGATTGGATTGGAGTGTAATGAGCCGAGTCCTGCCCTTTACGTCAACACGTGCTCCTTTCACATCGAGGTGGTTGATGGGTCGATCGTAAATAATGGTGCTCCCACACTGCGTGTTGTAGAATTTCGTGGTGTTGATCAATTTTATTGGTAAACATCCATGCTGTGTTTTGTCATGAATACAAAGCATCTCATCTCAGCCACAAGAAGTCCACTGCTGGACATAGGCCTCCCCCATGGATTTCCAAAAAGGCCGATTGGAAGCGGCTTGTATCCAGCGTGTTCCCGCCACTTGTATGAGGGCTAATACAAAGCGTGTGAACAATATTAGAAAAAAAATATGATTGGTATAACTAGTTTATAATTCAGTTCTGAAAGACTCAAACATACTAACAAAGCTTGAAATAATGACTAGGCTTGCTTTATGATTTTTTTTATTGTTTAAACTAATGGTTATTTTAGTTTAAAAAACTAATACAACCGACTTCAAAATGGGCTATTTTTTTTTATCGAAATACAGAACCGATTTTAATAAACATTCTATGGGACTAATATGAAAGTATATCCTTTCAAACAAAAACAATCTAATCGGTTTATAAAAGACGGAGACGGCAAAGAACATTAAAAAAAACAGAATTGCGAACCTTCTCCTTAATGGGAGCAATGTGAAAGTATGTGCTTTCAAACAAAAAAAAAAACAGTTTATAAGTGACTGAGTTATACAGTAAGTAAAGGATATTGAAAATATATATTGGATATTCCGGTCTCAGCGGAAGACCAGCGCTGGTTGTTTACAACTAGCATTATGCTGAGCTGGGACCGGATTGTGACAAAAACATGTTATATAAGTATTTTGTGTATGATTTATATTTTTTGAATGATATTTATTTTGTGTTGTATGTTTTTTGTCATAATAAATTTCTGTCTATGTCTATGTTTATGAAAAAAAATACAACCGAATCGAAAACCTTCTCCTCTTTGTAGTCGAATGAAAATATTATTTAATAACGTATACATTTGTCTATATTAATCGTGGTTATCGTTAAATGACTCTAATTTAGCTTCACATTTTAAGTTTGAAGTTGAAATAAAATTTGGTTAAGAATATTAAGAAAAAAAAACGCTGATGCGTAATTTGACCTTAATATTTTCCTCAAAAAATACCATCAGGCGAGATTGTCGTTGAAAGTAGTTCCATTATTTGAATAAAGTAATATCTATATCTATGGCGGCAGCACAACGGCCCTTTATCGCTCTACCTACACATACACCTTTCACATGAAATGCGTGTTATTTTGGTTTGGATTTCGATGTGCCCCCAGATAGATCGTGGTCCGGATAGGATTGGATTGAAGCGTAATGGGCCAGATTGAGGACTAACTGGCGCGGGCGATGGCTTGGGAATGA
Source organism: Lycia hirtaria (assembly GCA_947563715.1). Taxonomy (NCBI): domain Eukaryota; kingdom Metazoa; phylum Arthropoda; class Insecta; order Lepidoptera; family Geometridae; genus Lycia; species Lycia hirtaria. The sequence goes on from OX387384.1 coordinate 13,957,809, forward strand.
ACTTCGGTTTAGATGAATGACTTGTCGATTATTTGAGCTGCTTTGAATAGTTTGTGGGGATCGAGTTCTAAGTGTAGGCGAATAGAAATTAAATTGTCTGTGTTTGGATGAATGTTGTTAAGTAAAAATAAATAAATAAATATTTGTGGACATTTTACACAACACCATCTAGCCCAAACTAAGCAAAGCTTGTACTATAGAACTAGATGGCTGATAGAATACATATGTACTTATTTTTATGTAAATATATACATATGATACTTAGAAGCACCCAGACACAGAACAAACATGCATGCTCATCACACAAATGTTTGCCCTGGGTGGGGATCGAACCCACGACCTACAGCTCGGCAAGCAGACATACTGCCAACTGAGCCAGTCAAGTAATGTAAAGTAATGTTATCGTTTGAATAGTAATTAGCCCTGGTGTCAGTGTTCATGTTCATGAATTGTGTCATGTATAGGAATACGGAAGCTTCGGTGTGCGAGTTAAACTCGTACTTTGCCGTATTTTTTTACGAGAAACTCGCCATCGGCGTTAGGTCCTGGTTAAATTAATAATGCCATTGAAGAAGTGGCAGATGAACATTATCTTTAAAAATATTATCACAAGCTGATTCCTAAAATAAATGAAAAATTGTTTTGTGCACAAAACAATTTTTTAGATAATCTTCATCTGCCACTTCTTCAATGGCATTATACCTAGAATATTTTTGTCGGTTATAGGACAGTTATTTTTTTTCAAGATTTTATTTTATCGGCGTGTTTTAAATACTTGTTGTATCAAATTACAACTTTCTAGTAAGTACCAAGGTTTCAAACAAAGCCGCGCACGGACTGATAGACAGATAAACATGGCGTAATTATAAGGGTTCCAGAGTTAGCAAGCTAAGTAGAATAAATTACAGCTTAAAAAACACGCTACAAATTATTGTGGTCAAAGTTCATTACAAGACTTTTCTAACAAATCCAAACACAGCTGTGATACGATGTTTCATCATGAAGTTCTAGTTCATATCTTCCGGCCCCATCATCAGATCAGTTCGACAGTACATATTATTATTGTATTGTCATCAGAACTACATACAACTGCCAATTTTCATGACGCTACGATCCTTGGAAGATGGTTAAATTAGTTACCTTAGATTTCATTACATAGTTACATACAGGTCGACCTAATAAAAGCGTGTTAAAAATAGCCTTTCCACCTTTTTATCCACCTCTCAGATAAAATAAAGTATGTATTGACATTGACAACCAATGTGGATAAAAATAAAATCTACCTTCCATACTAGCTTAGCTGGACAACGGAACCATAAAAGTATATTACAGAGATGGACAATTGTCTGCATTTCCCAGAAATATTGCCACTTTTTTTGGGCAGATTTAAACGTACGCAAGTCGAGAATAAATCAGTGTAACGTATGTTTTGGCCGCGCCACAACTACAGAACCATCCCTCAGCGCGCCGCTGTTTCACCACATCTTACTACACCCTTTATCCTTCACTAAATTACAACGAAGTGACGCTTTTTCTCGCAGAAAATCGGATTACTCTCGTCTCGGCTCGCGTTTAATATTTACCTGTCGTCTAGCCTTGAATACGGCGGTAACTCTATTCCACTTTTTACATTCAATAAAGTGTATAAATATTGGAATTTGTAGATCATCATTAGCCTATATTTTCTATTGCTGGACATAGGCTTCTACTATTGAACATAGGTCAGCCCGATCTTCAGCTTTTCCAGCCACTGCCAACTGGATTGGGCTCAAAGTGCGCAGCTATCTCTCTCGTGCATCACAATATTATTAAACATATAAAATCACAGAGTTCAATCAAGGAGCTATTAGAAGAGAGAGAGAGAGAGAGAGAGAGAGAGAGAGAGAGAGAGAGAGACAACTATTTATTTAAGTAGATAGGAGAGTTCAGATAACATTTATATTGGGGACGGAGTAGTGAAAAAAACATAGGTATATATTTTGTAACTCCTTAAAGCAAAGTTAAAAGACATCGATGCAATTTTTTTTTAATAATTTCTCTTTTCTGAATAAACAATTATGTCTCTCACTTTTCTAATATCCCTACTCAGTAATTTTATATTATTATATTAAAAAATGTTGTGATGCGTGACAGAGATAGCTGCGCGCTTTGAGAAATAGCGACCCTCTAGACACATGATCTCTACTCTAGAACGCGTCCGTCTCCAGGTTATCGGCTATTTCTGTATCAAACATAGTACTTGCGTATAGGTCGTATATTTCAGAGTCCGAAAAATTAGGTCTCTCACATCTGTTTTGAGTCGAAATATCCGACTATAGTTTCAACCGCATTCGGCGGTCTTTTTCAAAGGAGCAGCGCAAACATCAATCTGTACACTAAAATCTAGGTCCGAAAAGACCGTCGATTGCTGTTGAAATTGGATATTTCGACTCAAAACATACGTGAGAGACCCGTAGTTTTTACCTATATAAAAATGTGCGAAAACCATTTTTATATAAAAATTTGCGAAAACCATGTTAACACAGTATACACATTCTACAATTTGTTTAACTTATATTTGGAATTCTAAAGATGAATTTCAAATATTATGAGTGAAACGACTCAAGGTTGTCGAGATAAAAGGTTGTGGAAATGTGGAGTCGTTAAATATGAGAAAAGTTTAATACGAGTCCATTTTATCGGCCGTTTGTGATCAAAATATTATTTGGTAAATAAAGCACTCAATTGTAAACAAGAATTTCGAATATTAGGAAAAATGTTCAAGTATGATATAAGGTACATGATATAAGGTACCTAGTGAGTTCTTCAATAAATCATGCAAAGATACGTGTAGTCCACGTTCGTAACTATAAAACTTCATAAATTCGTGTCTCAGTCTCGAGAGACCTGCAAGTATTTCTGAGAAATGGTTTTATTTTTCTTTTAATATTTATAATATTTTGCCATTATCGTAGGACAACGACGGTTGTGCAAATCAGTAACATTTTTTCTCGAAAGTATTTTTGGCCGATGAAGCAGAACAAATAATGTACATTTTTTATTCAAGATATCTACGATTGACCACCAACTCACCTGATGTTAAGCGACGGTGTGGACGAGGATGGAGCTCGTCGATCTAGAAAATATCTATTCACTCTAGCCTTGAAAATTCAAGATTGTAGGTCTCAGGAAGCAGAGATGGCGGCAAAGAGTTCCATTCCATCTATGATAAAAAACAAGTTTTTATCGAACTTTTTCATAATAACTTTTTCTTTAAAGTTCAAAGGATTATAACAATAGTTTTCAAAAATCGTTGTTGTTTGACAAGACGATTTGTTTATGATTTGTGTAAGTAGTTGATCTACTGTCTCATTATACACTGTGCCAGATACAATGAACCGTATCAATATGGAGTCACTCTTACATGATATCTTTTATGTAGTGTACGGAGTTTATTATCCACCGCCACATGTATGTTTAGAATCAAGACAAACCAATTGTGGTTTTTTGACACTGTATTTGTTTAAATTAATATTAAAACATGTAAAATAAATAAATTAAAAAAAAAAAAAAACAATAAAATAGATTTTTTTGTAGTAATTCTTGTAAATTTTCCGATGATAACATAGGACAACAAGGATTACTATAATTTTTTTTTTTTTTTAATGGTAAGCGCCTTTATTAACTACAACACAACAATATACAGACTCAACTAACTAAACTACTACACAAAAAGCACATCGATCACCCCAGACCGATAAAGGTCTAAAGATAATCAAAAAAAATAATATTTTATTACATAAAAGAGGCCGGTGACTCCTAAGCTTGTGTTTAAATGTAAAACATGTTTGGCATTTTCAGGTTCAGACATCTTTTACTTAAGCGAAAAATATTTAACTTAGGCATAGTAAGTGTTCTTACGCATTCTCCCGAGACTTCAAAGAGGGTTGGAGTAGAGTTTAGGGATTAAATATTATAAATAAATTAGTTTCTCTTTGGAGGGTTTTGATTTTTTGTTGATAGGTACGTATGTTGTTTAGGCCTATGTATAATTCAGACTGTGCAGTATCTAAGTAGTAAATACATTGTTAAAAACTAAGACCTCACATTCGTTGGAATACAGTGTTGTGTTTTATTTACAATGGAATTTTAGGTCAAAGTTTTAAAAATATTTTTTGTTCGGGACATTGGAACGTGAAATACAAGGGAAGGACTTAAATAGGAATTATTAGTTAAAAGGAACTTGTGACGTCACGGCAGTTCCTAGTATAAAACTTAAAAAAAAAAAAAGATTAAAATTATAAAAAAAACTAAATTAACCACAATTATATTACTTAATATTAATTTCTTAAAGTACTAAAAAGTTTTTAAAAGAGCGAGATAATTTTATTTTATTTTTTTCATTACTTAACGCGTATATCTAAAAATTTCTTGCGTCCTTCCTTAATTGGTCTTATAATTCTTTTATAAAGGCTCTAAATCACAAAAGGGAAAACATTTGCATATTATACACTAAAATGGTGTGAGAAACCGTAAAAATATATTTTTTTATCAGCCCTGTTTGTACAAACTGTCCCACTGCTGGGAACAGGCCATCTTCTCATTGTGAGAAAGGTTAGGCCATAGTCTGCCACGCTGGCCAAGTGCGGGTTGGCAGACTTCACACATCTTCAAGATCATTGAGAACTCTCAGACATGTAGGTTTCCTCACGATGTTTTCCTTCACCGTTTGAAGTTGGTGGCAATCAACAATACGCACATAACTTCGAAAAGACAGAGGTGCGTGCCGCGGGATTCGAACCCAGGACCTGCGGATCGCAAGTCAGACGGTCTCCCGTCTAGGCTGCCGGAAACTTAAAAATCATGATAACAATTTATTATTCACGTCATCTCCATATTCTTGAGTTAAGTTTCAGCATGACATTTAAATTAATGTATAATGCTCGTGAGCATTATATGTTAATTTAAATGTCAACTCAAGTGTCAACTTCTGTGTCAGAGCTGAAACAGAATAACTAATAACTGATCAGCTTCACAACATCGAATAACACTGCTATAACGATAAATCATGTATGATGTATCATGTTAGATTGTTTTAAATATTTCGGACCCAATTCTTCCCTAATAATTCTGTTAATAGACTAACATTTGTGTTTTAATGTATACATTTAAATAAATAATAAATAAATATTTGTGGACATTTCACACAACGCCATCTAGCCCAAACTAAGCAAAGCTTGTACTAACTACTATATAGCTGATAGCTTACATATATACTTTTTTTGTAAATATATACATATGATACATAGAAACACCCAGACACAGAACAAACATCCATGCTCATCACACAAATGTTTGCCCTGGGTGGGGATCGAACCCACGACCTTTCAGTTCAGCAGGTAGACGTAGACATACTACCAACTGAGCCACAAGGCCAGTCAAGGCCAATTTTATGTTAACATTTTACACGTAAAACAAAAATACTTGTAAAGTAGTCGTTTTTTTCTCAGCGATCAGATTTTGACGGTTAGCGCTTTACTTATTCTGGTGTGAAAATGTCCACCAATATTTTAACCGACTTCCAAAAAGAAGGAGGTTATCAATTCGGTATGTATGTTTTTGTATGTTTGTTCACCGATTACTCAGCCAATTGTGCATGGATTTTGATGATTCTTTTTGTATTTGGTAGATCATACTTCAGAAATAGTCCCATATACATTTTATCAAAATCGATGCAGTCTTTTGGTTTTTATAACAACATAACTGGTAAAATGTCATCCAATTGCCTGTAGAAAAGTGAATAGCAAGTCGCGTATGAACGCGTTGTTGCGTATTTTGAAGTCGGTTTTTTCAGTTTTTTGTATTATACTATAAAAATTTAATAAGACTATTACAGTTTCTAAGAGTTTGGCCATGAGAACATTTAAAACCTAGGTAGGTACTTAAAAGTTTGTAAAAATTGAGTATAAACATTATTTAAATATCCAGGTTGTATAAAATCGTAATAAGGTCGCTAAATTATAATTTTAATTTTGTTGCAGCCTCCGTCAGAAGGTGAGTTAGCAGCACCTGCCAGTGTGGTCAGTAGAATGCACAGGCTGAGGAATCTTCGAAAAGGTACCAGGGTAAGCATATGCATCTTCAATGAAAAACAATAATAACTATAGTACGTTCCATTTCGATTGGCAATAAAGTTCGTTGACCCCTCGTCAGCCGCTAAAAGTGAATGAGCTTAACTTAAAATTTTACCAAAACTGATCACAAAAATATTAATTTTCATCTATTTTTATTACAACTCTACATAGTACTAGAACACACTTGACTTATTTATTTGTCATATTATAGTAGTATAGTATTTTACTTAGCAGTAGCTAAGTGAAATAAAATTAATTATAATCACTGTCATAAAAAGTTTGTCATCTCTGCTAGACCACTCAAAGGTCAACGAACTTTATTGCCAATCGAAATGGAACGTACCATAGCTGTTAATATAACAGTCTGAATACTTTACCTACAACGCAATTTAGCTTGACGGGAATCGATAATGTAACGTTAGCATACAAGTATCGTTTTATTTTGTCTTTAAACGAACCGAAAAGAAGCAAGTATGAAATTCGAAACATCTTGTTACCTAACAGGACTTGGTAACGCTTCTTCTTCTTTATTTCAGCCCCAGACACTGTTCAACGACAAGGAGAAGTACCCGACACTGACTCGTATGTCATACTGCCAGTGTCGGCTGCCGAAGGTGTTCACCAGCGTGTTCTCGCGGTTCGGATGGTCACACGTCGCTTTGCTGCTCGACAAGTCTGACTTGTTCTCTCTCACTGTCGGTCAGTATTAACTCGTTACTAACTCACTTAACACACTGCCAGTGTTGGCTTCTGAAGGTTATTAATCAGCGTACATTTACGGCTCGGATGGTAGCAAGTCGGTCTGCAACTCGACAAGTATGACTTGTTCTCACTCACTGTTAGTATTAACTCGTTACTAACTCGTATACCATATTCACCAGCGTACTTTCGCGGTTTGGAGGGTCGTACGTCACTCTGCTGCTCGACAAGTCTGACTTGTTCTCTCACACTGTTGGTCAGTATTAACTTGTTACTAACACGTATGTTATACTGCCAGTGTTGGCTTGCGTCCGTAGGTTTTCACCAAGCGTATTTTCGCGATTCGGATGGTCACATGTCGCTCTGCTGCTCGATAAGTCTGAGTTGCTGTGACTTGTCTTACTCACTGTCACGACATGTCAGTCAGTATTAACTCGTTAGCGCGTTACTAAAAGACCTATTACACCATCCGATTCATCGTGCCCCATTGGCAGGTACAGGCTGGTGTAATAAGAGACAGGGTCCCTTCTTTCATACTATTCACACTGGGACCCGTCAGACCATTTGGTGGTCAACTGAGCGCGCGGGCTCAGTTTCAGTTTTTTTCCTTGTTAGTTCGACCCACAAGATCGTCTCTTTTATCTTTCATCTTGAAGCTCACGGTCTCATTAGACCACTCTCAATCCTTTAAAGACAACTCAGCCCGCAGGCTCCAACAACCATTTTCTAATGTTTCCGTGCTTAACACATCCCACATCACATTACAACAACGGTTATTCCCTGAAGTATATATCCATGACAGCATGCACGATAAATAGGGTAGCGTAATAGGCCTTTAACTCTCATGTCATACTACTAGTGTCGGCTGTAAAAGGTATTTACTAACTCTACTGCTCGATAAGAGCGACAAGATTGTCACTCATTCTCGGTCAGTATTAACTCATTGGTCACTTGGTTATCCGTCGCTCAACATCAGGCGAGTTGGTGATCAATCGTAGATCTATAATGTATAAAAAAAAAGTCTATTACATTTTTACTAAGTGCTAAGATTTTGCGTCATGTTGCATAACATGACGCGCGCCTTATTTTTTTAAATCTTCCACCTCCTTTGCAAGGTGGTAGGTTAAGGCCTCGGGTATTTGCCTATTGCCCTGGTCATCTCGTGGGGCATCTACCCCACGGTCACGTCTGCCGCTGCCAGCTACTCGAGATATCGAGTGCTCTGCTCTGACAAACTAGGTGCTCTGTTGCGGCTTAGCGCGGCTTGTTGTTTGTTTCCGTGCAACATGCAGTTGAGCATCAAATGTCAAATGGAGACGGGACGCGCGACGCGACGCAAAATCAACACTAGTTCCTCTGGCGACATGTCGCCGACGAGTGGTCATGAAAGACAGCGTTGCTAATGAGTTCAACGTTGCCGCGCGACATGTTGCGTAACAATGTTATGTGTAACTTAAATGTGTGTAACATGTCGCGCGTCAAATGTTACCTACGTAAACCGTACCGTACCGTACCACGCGTTACCGTTAAATGTGCATACGAGGTTTTTTTCTTGACGCACCATCGAAGGTAAACTTGCTTTATGTTATACAGGTAAGAGCCTGGAGTGGGGCCTCAGGAAGGAAGGAGTGTTGAAGGCAGTTCGCGAGCTGGACGGCAACGAGCGGGAGTCGTGCGAGGCTCTGCTGCGTGACGTCAGCATGTATGCCAGAGGTAACAAATAAAACTACCCACATAATAATATGTAGCAATAGTAAAGAATTAAAAACTTTCAATGTGTAACGGGATCCAATACTAGGACCGCCTCTTACGTTGGCGTTGGTGGTATACAATTTTTGAACATTTTTTTGCTTAATCCAAGCCGTTACTGAGCGTTGGTGGCGCCACCGGTAAACACATACCCGTTTACAATTCGTCTTGGGCGTTGGTTACATTGACGTTGGTGGTATTGTAACGTAGAAAACGTATGGTGGATACCTGTTCGCGTTTGCGTCCAGTCACGGTCGCCAAATGGTAATACGAAACAAGGTAAAGTAGAAATAAAAGTGAAGTTACCACTTAAACTTCTTTATTTATAAGTAAAGAGCACCGATAGCCGCGAGGCAACGTGAACTTAAAGTTAAAAAAAAAGCTGGTTCGTTGTCGTTCGATCTGTCTGATAACAGGTTCTAATCTGTCCTTGTCGACAACTCAGAAGAGAAGCTATTTATTAAATTTATAAGCAGTGGCGTTGTACAATAGACGCGGCCACTCAAACTATTTTTACTATAAAACCAAATTGGAATTTAAAGAAAACACTTTAAAAGTCAAAACAATCAAATTAGGGTAGTATAGTCTGAATGGGTACCATTAAGTAGGCCATGAAGTTAAATTAATTTGGGTTGCATTCTATTACCAAAATAAAACATTGCAACCCAAAGCGTAATCTGAATGGTCCCCAAACTGACAACCTAGAATTTAAGTTATTATAATTATTCAAGAGAGACGTTCCAATTTTAAATATAATTTAGTTTATTTTATGGTTACAATATTAGTGAATATTATGAATAAATATTCCACTATAACATTAATGTTCAGATATTTTCATATCCATTAATCAACTTAGCGTTGGTGAGATGATTACAGTATAGGTAAACACTCACAGACAACTAAAGAAAATGAAACACAAACAGTTCCATAAACAGACTGTCCGATGCACCTTATCTAACATCAATCAAGTACGGAAGGTCAGATAATAGGGCAACACAATACTATCCTATAAATTAAAGAGAATAATATAGCACATCATCACATAAATAAAGGTTGGTCTGCAGAACCAACAGTAACACACTAATTATTATTTCACTCGAACCTCAAGGGAGTAAAGGAAACTCACCACATACAAAATAAGCACTACAAGTAAAGTATACTATTCTTCCATGGAAGTAGACTCAACATCTTGGATTAACCATGAAGTACCCAAGATTGGTGTGGGTAAGCAATAAAGATTTACATTAATATATCCGTGATGGTGGCCGCACCAACTTTAAAACAATTATAATAATGAGTAGTTAATGAAAAAAGGTAATCCCACAAACTGTGAGTTCTCTCCTCGGAGACTTCACACACAGGTATAAAATAAGATTTAATTAAACCCAAAAGATGGTTCAGTTTTAGACAGCCCGCGGAAAACCGGTGCCCCTCTAACACGCTCATACCAGACCTAGCCCTACATAAAAATCACACCCTGCACTCCACGCTGTCCCATTAGGTTGCGGTGAAACGTCCCGGCCGGACAACTCCGCTAGACACCACAGTAAAACACACTCCAATACGCCCAGCCTCCTGCTCGGCAAAACTTCCCAGCAATACAAAACGTAGAACACCAAAACACCCTCCTGGTAAACACAAAAACACCTATCATTAGGTAAGCTCCGGGTAACAGATCACCTATATCACTTCACATTAACTAAAAACAAATCACTTCGACCATAATATAAGATCTGGAGAGTTTACCTAGATATTATTTAGTAAAATTATAGACAACACAGTCAACTACCTGAAATATGTTCATTGAATCATATAACCTCAATCTCACTGATTTTTAATAAAAACTGACACTATCTTTAGAAAATAACTAGATGCAACAATTTAAGTAGTAAATCTATATACCTGGTTAGGGAAGGCAAACACTTCAAAACAGCAGCACGATGACCACGAGGTCAAGGTCACCTTCACGTCTGCGGCAAGCGGTCCCACCACCAGGGTCGAAATCAAGGCCCTCCAGCTCCTTCCACGGAAAAAGAACTCGCGGTCCTTCTGCCACAACTTGTACTCGGTCAATGCCCATCTTCTCAATTTTTACAACGAAATGCATTTTTGTCGTGTCACTGCACCGGAACGAAGAAAAAAGGAAACGGCTCCATCTCGATACCATCGACAATCGATATCCCCACAAAACGATCAATCTAAACTGTTAAACTATCACCAGAAACTGTCAAACCAACAATCAAATATAAAATAAATTCCTGAAACACTACGAACAATCTACAAAAATCGTCAAATATTAAATCACAACATAACTACTGGAATTAAAGACTATCAATCAAGCTTCACCTAATAAAATAATTAGAGTTGATTACCATTATGGCAAATGGGTCAGTACAGCGACGCCCGAAAACTACGAAATGTCTATTACACTGTCAACGTCATACAATTTAGAAAAGTCACAACAAAGAACATCTGACAGAGAATATGATGTTAATTTATCGTTTACTTTTAGTATTTAACGAAGTTAATTGATGCGAAGTGTTTTAATTACTAAAACAGTTGAAACGATACGAATGAATCGTTTAGAAAGAAATCCCACAGCAAACTAAAGCGATAAGACGGATACTAACAGTGTTTATGTACTTGGAATGAAATATAAACAAAACCGGTAAGCCGTATCTTATATCCAAGAAAAAGGTGTTACAGTACCCCCTCCGTCGCCAGAATTTTGTGAGGAATAAACCGAGAAAAATTCATGCTGGCCCTCCAGCACTACAACATCAATGAAACAACTACAACTCCAACCTAAGAATCTTCAAAACCAAATAAACCCCGAGCTCACTTAACGATCACATAAGAATATCTATACACCACGAATCTTCGGGAAAATCTTCACCACGAAACTTCAGGAAAATCCTCACCACGAAACTTCATAAAAATCTTCACCACGAAACTTCATAAAAATCTTCACCACGAAACTTCAAGAAAATCCTCACCACGAAACTTCATAAAAATCCTCACCACGAAACTTCAGTAAAAACATTCACCACGAATCACCGACAATAATACACCACAAGTGAACAGACTAATTTCCCCGGAAAATTTCAAACTTTGTCAAACAAAATTTACTCTTCGTATAACGGTAAAGCTTTCCGTCAATAATTTGAAAATTAGGACACGTCTGGGGTCTATCCCGACAACGTTTATACACATTTTGAAACCACGGGTCATTCACTGAAACATCAAGTACAAACACAGGTACGGAACGCGAAAGAGCGTCCGGTACAATATTTTCCGAACCACGACGATGTACCATTACAAAATTATATGGAGAAAGACGACATCCCCAACGTTCTAAACGTCCCGTAGGGTTTTTTAGATTAAGAAACCACTTCAAACTCGCATGATCCGTAATTATATTAAAGGGTTTAGGGCCTTCAAGATACGGACGAAAATGCTCCACCACATTAACAACAGCTAAGGCTTCTCTCTCGGTCGCTGAATAATTACGTTCCGGCTTACTCAAAGAACGGCTATAATACGCGATCGGATGCTCTTCACCATCGAACGTCTGCGTCAACATTCCACCAACACCAACTTCCGATGCGTCAGCATGAACAGCAAAAGGTTTTGAAAAATCGGGACACGCCAACACTGGAGCAGAAGTTAAAGCGCTCTTCAACTCTAGAAATGCAGACTCTACTTCCGGAGACCAAACAAAGGGAGGCCTATCCTTACGCGTAGAAGTTAAGGCATTTAAAGGTGCAGCAATAGTGCTAAAACCACGAACGAAACGACGATAATAAGAAGCAGTTCCAAGGAAGCGTTTTACATCCTTAGGAGTAGTAGGAACCGGAAAATCGACAATAGCCTTGATTTTATCAGGGTCAGTTCTTAGCCCTAACTCATCCACGATATAACCCAGATATTTTAACTGTTTCCGAAAGAAACAACACTTCGACAAGCTAATGGTAAGATTAGCCGAACGTAAACGATCCAAGACCTTCAGCAAAAGGTCTAGGTGTTCCTCAAAATTACGGCTCACAACAATGACGTCATCTAAATATATAAATACGCGCCCGCCAAATTCAGGGCCGAACAGCTGATCCATCAATCTCTGCTGAGTAGCAGGGGCTGAGGTCAAACCAAAACACATCACCTTAAATTGAAATAATCCCCGGGATGGAACAGTAAATGCAGTTTTCTCTTTGGAGGGGGGGTCAAGAGGAATTTGCCAAAAAGCAGATTTTAAATCTAAAGAAGAGAGGAATCTTGAGTCACGCAGCTGATCGAGGATGTTATTGATGTAAGGAAGTGGATAGGCATCATGCCTAGAAACTTCATTGAGTTTCCGACTATCTAAGCAGAACCTCGTCTCTCCATTCGCCTTCGGAGCCATGGTGACTGGATTGTTCCACGGGCTGTTACTCGGCTCAACCACATCCATTTCTAACATTTCATCAAGCTGTCTATTCAATTCCTTCAACCTATCCGGAGACATGACATAATACCGCTGCTTAATAGGCTTAGCATCTCCAGTATCGATACTATGAGTTATCAAATGCGTCCTACCCAAGCCCTTTTTCTCCGCAGAAATTTCCTCAAACAACGTACAAACATCAGCAGCCATCTTTTTCTGTTCATCGGGCAACTCATCAAAAGGGTGCAACCGATTCACTTGCGACACCACAGCATCACTAGGTTTTTGAAAGAAAATTCCACCTTCCGATCGATCGGTTAGGCGTAACACGTCAGGAGCTAAATTAAAAGTCTTCCAAAAATCAATACCGAATATCAACGACGAAGTCACCCCAGGGATCACGTAAAATTTCACCACACGTTGAACATCCTTCACAGTAACGGGTACAAACATACACCCGAGTACCGGAGTGCACGAACCGTTAGCTGTCACCACATTATCTAAATCCTTGGATTTATGCAAGGTTGCAAGTTCAGAAAAATAATCCTGAGCGGAACCTCCGATAATCGAAACCTCCGAACCAGAATCCAATAAACCTGTAAAAGGTACACCACAAACTTCTATGTTTAAATAAGGACGAGCGTCCACACCACGATCTCGGATCGCAGCGACATCTGCCTTGGAATTAAGTAAAAAGTCACGCACGAAACCACACCATTCTTTCCACTCTTTAGCAGATGTCACACAACGATCCGGCTTAACTAGTTTTTTGAAAAACCAGGAGCCTTCACTACACAACGAGGACACGACTTCACCGTCACGTCCTTTTCACCGCATTTATAACATACTAAACCGGGAGGAGCCTTACATTCCAACAAAACATGACCAGTTTTACGACAGCGAACACAAAATTTATCGGTTGTGACAGCTACTACTTCAGTCTTACGAACCGCTTTGCCACGATATGTCAAGTCAGGAGAAACTACATTAGACGCGTTAGCACGAGGTTCCGCGAACAACTCCGCCCTCTGCTTTGCAGCTTCCAATCTCCGACAACTCTGTTTAAAATCAGCCCACGTATCGCAATTCGTCAAAGCCAGTTGGGTAGTATAAAATGGCCGCACATTAAATTTTACAATTTCCAATTTTTCACTGTCACTTAATTTACGTATTAGCCGCGCAAAATAATTATGCATAACGCTTAAATACTTGACGATAGACTCGTCCGGTCCCTGTGTACGAGAGCGAATTTCTTGCAAAAGGCGATAATCAAAATCATGAGGCAAGAATTCCTCCAGTAATAAATTTTTGAGTTCCTCCCAATCCTCAACTTCATCACGTACACTTCGATACCAACATAATGCATCGTCGCAGAACAATTCCGCAGCAGATTGAAAAAGTTTAGTTTGAGAGATACCTCGAGACAGACACAACTCCTCAAGTCTCTCAATAAAACAATGAACACCACTCCTACCATTAAATTTCAGGTTCAGAGAATGAACATTAGCACCACGATCACACGAAACAATACGCACAGGCTTGCCATCGTCGATTACCATCTCCTTTACTTTATCAGTGGCGGAAGCAGAAGGCTTTACCTTACCAGCATCATCATCTATTACATCCTCAGCCAGCTTAAGCTCTGTACTGCTTTTAAAGTTTTGTAAAACACGATCCATTCGATTCGAAATACGAGAGAGGCGCTCCTCTATCTTTTCTTTATAACCCCGTTCCTCGTCCTCATCAGATTCCACACGACTCAAACGATGAAACAAATGGTTGCCTAAAGCTTGGATGCGATTTAAGGATTTCAACAATAATGGCCGTTTACTACACAACTGGTCCAACTCTTCGATTTTGCCCTCGATTAGCCGAAGCTCAACCCGCACTTCATCATCATAAGTAATAATTTCATCAGTAGGTAACTTCGAATTTAACAGTTTAACCTGTGCGCGCAATTTATCAACAGTACCTTCCGGCACACCGCCACGAATATTCACTTCATATATAAGTTCATCTTTATTTAAAAGATTAAAGTTAATAGGACGTTCTTCCATATTGGTAAAATATGGGAAGATATGTAGTTAAGTAGTTAAAGGTAGAATACACCACACAAACCGATACTTAAAGTTAACACAGCCAACTTAAAATTAACTGGTATAAATTCACACACACAAATAAATCCAACTGAATATTCAGTACACGCCGAACTACAATACAGTATACACACCTAAACACAGTTTAAAATATTCATACACATCAATACATCAGTTATAATTGACAAGTTAGACAGATCGACTCATTATTGGGCGAAAGACCAATAGCAGGGGAGCAATCCACGACATAAAAACCAGTCTTGTCACGGTCGCCAAAATGTAACGTAGAAAACGTATGGTGGATACCTGTTCGCGTTTGCGTCCAGTCACGGTCGCCAAATGGTAATACGAAACAAGGTAAAGTAGAAATAAAAGTGAAGTTACCACTTAAACTTCTTTATTTATAAGTAAAGAGCACCGATAGCCGCGAGGCAACGTGAACTTAAAGTTAAAAAAAAAGCTGGTTCGTTGTCGTTCGATCTGTCTGATAACAGGTTCTAATCTTTCCTTGTCGACAACTCAGAAGAGAAGCTATTTATTAAATTTATAAGCAGTGGCGTTGTACAATAGACGCGGCCACTCAAACTATTTTTACTATAAAACCAAATTGGAATTTAAAGAAAACACTTTAAAAGTCAAAACAATCAAATTAGGGTAGTATAGTCTGAATGGGTACCATTAAGTAGGCCATGAAGTTAAATTAATTTGGGTTGCATTCTATTACCAAAATAAAACATTGCAACCCAAAGCGTAATCTGAATGGTCCCCAAACTGACAACCTAGAATTTAAGTTATTATAATTATTCAAGAGAGACGTTCCAATTTTAAATATAATTTAGTTTATTTTATGGTTACAATATTAGTGAATATTATGAATAAATATTCCACTATAACATTAATGTTCAGATATTTTCATATCCATTAATCAACTTAGCGTTGGTGAGATGATTACAGTATAGGTAAACACTCACAGACAACTAAAGAAAATGAAACACAAACAGTTCCATAAACAGACTGTCCGATGCACCTTATCTAACATCAATCAAGTACGGAAGGTCAGATAATAGGGCAACACAATACTATCCTATAAATTAAAGAGAATAATATAGCACATCATCACATAAATAAAGGTTGGTCTGCAGAACCAACAGTAACACACTAATTATTATTTCACTCGAACCTCAAGGGAGTAAAGGAAACTCACCACATACAAAATAAGCACTACAAGTAAAGTATACTATTCTTCCATGGAAGTAGACTCAACATCTTGGATTAACCATGAAGTACCCAAGATTGGTGTGGGTAAGCAATAAAGATTTACATTAATATATCCGTGATGGTGGCCGCACCAACTTTAAAACAATTATAATAATGAGTAGTTAATGAAAAAAGGTAATCCCACAAACTGTGAGTTCTCTCCTCGGAGACTTCACACACAGGTATAAAATAAGATTTAATTAAACCCAAAAGATGGTTCAGTTTTAGACAGCCCGCGGAAAACCGGTGCCCCTCTAACACGCTCATACCAGACCTAGCCCTACATAAAAATCACACCCTGCACTCCACGCTGTCCCATTAGGTTGCGGTGAAACGTCCCGGCCGGACAACTCCGCTAGACACCACAGTAAAACACACTCCAATACGCCCAGCCTCCTGCTCGGCAAAACTTCCCAGCAATACAAAACGTAGAACACCAAAACACCCTCCTGGTAAACACAAAAACACCTATCATTAGGTAAGCTCCGGGTAACAGATCACCTATATCACTTCACATTAACTAAAAACAAATCACTTCGACCATAATATAAGATCTGGAGAGTTTACCTAGATATTATTTAGTAAAATTATAGACAACACAGTCAACTACCTGAAATATGTTCATTGAATCATATAACCTCAATCTCACTGATTTTTAATAAAAACTGACACTATCTTTAGAAAATAACTAGATGCAACAATTTAAGTAGTAAATCTATATACCTGGTTAGGGAAGGCAAACACTTCAAAACAGCAGCACGATGACCACGAGGTCAAGGTCACCTTCACGTCTGCGGCAAGCGGTCCCACCACCAGGGTCGAAATCAAGGCCCTCCAGCTCCTTCCACGGAAAAAGAACTCGCGGTCCTTCTGCCACAACTTGTACTCGGTCAATGCCCATCTTCTCAATTTTTACAACGAAATGCATTTTTGTCGTGTCACTGCACCGGAACGAAGAAAAAAGGAAACGGCTCCATCTCGATACCATCGACAATCGATATCCCCACAAAACGATCAATCTAAACTGTTAAACTATCACCAGAAATTGTCAAACCAACAATCAAATATAAAATAAATTCCTGAAACACTACGAACAATCTACAAAAATCGTCAAATATTAAATCACAACATAACTACTGGAATTAAAGACTATCAATCAAGCTTCACCTAATAAAATAATTAGAGTTGATTACCATTATGGCAAATGGGTCAGTACAGCGACGCCCGAAAACTACGAAATGTCTATTACACTGTCAACGTCATACAATTTAGAAAAGTCACAACAAAGAACATCTGACAGAGAATATGATGTTAATTTATCGTTTACTTTTAGTATTTAACGAAGTTAATTGATGCGAAGTGTTTTAATTACTAAAACAGTTGAAACGATACGAATGAATCGTTTAGAAAGAAATCCCACAGCAAACTAAAGCGATAAGACGGATACTAACAGTGTTTATGTACTTGGAATGAAATATAAACAAAACCGGTAAGCCGTATCTTATATCCAAGAAAAAGGTGTTACAGTATCAAAAATTTTGAACATTTTCAGAGGTTCCCAAACTTTTCCAGTTCATGGCACTCTTACAGATTCAGGACTCTGTCTCGGCGCTTTTGCTAGTCAAAATCGAGTAAATTTGTTACTAAATAGGTAGGAAAAAATAATTACACGTACATATTAAAATATATATTATTTTGGACAAAATTGCCCTGAAGTCTAAAGTAAGTATGATATGATCACATTATTTACTATTTTCATTTTTGTGTAATATTTCAAAATTGTATTTCATAAAATACTGTTAAGTGAAATTAGGTGAAGCTTGGGTCTGTAAGAGCTCCTGGATGTCGTTTCCGGAGAAGAGCAAACATGAGCATCTCACGGCGCGGCGTCCCTTGTTACTCTCAACGGCGCACCAGGGCGCCGCAGTTCACAGTTTGGGAACCCCTGGTTTTTGGCGTTGGTGGCGCTACCAGGTAGCACATGCTTAGGTACACATACTAAGCTGGACCGCTTACCAAATACTGATATCAGGTGTCGAATTGTAAATGTTTAATACTTTTGATGTATTACAACAATTAGTTGTTGCTGTTGAAAATGTTATGAATCGTTCCAAATGTTAAAGTAGTAATTTCCGTTGGATAAAAATTCTCTTTTACATATCCCGTCTTACATACGGTCAATAAGTGTATTTTGGTTATACAGTATTTTGTTCCGTTTTCGCGTGTGACAGTTCCCGTCTGGCAGAAGGTGACAAGCATTCAGTGAATAAGATTATATCGTGCGTTTTTATGTAACACTGATCATCTTTAACACAGTTCATCCGTCCCTTTTAGATAACTCTCTTCCTGAACTGTTCTCTTCCGCTTTACCGATGCTATAACTGATGGCAGACATTTCGTAATAGCACCTTCGACCGCGGACTAGATAAATAACTGACCATTAAACATCGAGATAGATACACGAGCAGACACCCTTAATAGCTAAATTATTACACTCAATTGTGCCTATAAAGCTACAATTCACTCAGTCGAACTTCGCGGTTCTGACTGAGGTGTTGTTACCGATATTTTGACTAAAATCAGTGGAAAATGCCGTGGTGCGTGTTGCGATATTGTACAAACAACTCAAAAAACACATCGAAGTGCAAAGGAATAACTTTCCATCGGTGAGTAATGCAGTACAATCGTTTTACGAATTAATTAACTAAAAAAATATTTATCAGCCACCAAGATATTGCATCATGCGTCCTTTGACATAGACTAAAACGGTCAGAAGTGAAGTTTATGTAAATTGCCTAAGTGATATTTCTTTTTCTAATGAGAATATTTTTACAAGATTTTATTTAGTTTCACCTGTCCGGATGTCTGTCTGTCTGTAATCAAATATTGAAAGTTAAGTGTGCCCCCTTTCCGGTTTCCAATTGAGCTGAAATTTTGCACACATATGTATGTCGCGTGATAATGCAATATTATGATGACATGGAGCTGATCTGATGATGAAACTGGAAGGTGGTTATAGGAACTCCGTAATAAAACGTGTTTTATAAAATATTTATTTTTATGTTTTTACTTCCTTTCTAGTTGTAGGAACATTTTTCACATAATATTTTTATTTGGCTTTCTAGGTCATTGCATTGTCATGAACCAAAAATTAAAAAGTTACTTTGTCTCCTTAGGGCGAAAATACACTTCTTCTAATGAGCTTTTTAGGTAAGTTTTGAAGAGATAAATTCTACTTATGAGGGAAACCTATCACCATTTTCTGAGTAAATTTGACGAAAAATCTATACATAGATAGATAATCTTAAACTTATACATAAAATGTGCACGTAGATGCGTAAACTTACGCCTATGTGCGCCCGACGCTGTTTGACGCTACATTTGACGATTAGAGGGTTACAACATGTAAACCCTCTAATCGTCAAATGTAGCGTCAAACAGAGTCACGGCGTTTAATGTTAATGTGTGAACTTATTGACTTAATACAAATGTGTGAACTGTATAATGACAATGAGATAAGTGACGCAGAAGTTGAAGATCATCCCGAGTAGGTCCGCGTTCAGAGGAATGATGTTGTACACGTAGAACTTCATGGGTCTCGCTTCCACGTACTTAATGAATTTAGTTACATCCATTAGATCCGAGGGATCTGAAAACAAAAAGGGAATAAGTTCGTTGTTTGTTGTTCTTCGAAGTTTGTTGTTTTAGGCGTACTAGTCTAGTAAAAATAAGATTTGTGACAACATAAAATACAACTATGTATATTGTTATTTAAATGACATGTACTGGTGTTTTGAAATACACAGCTAGTCTATAAATCGGGAATTATTGTTGATTTATGATTTGTAGTTATTTTCCTATCATAATTTCAAAGAATCTCCCCAGTTGCAAATACTGTGATCTGCTCTCCATACAAACGGATTTATTTTTACTCGACTATACTGGACACGGGCGCGTCTTTTGTCGAATGCATGCAACCTACAAATTACGATGCACGGCTAGTAATTTTGTATATCGCAAACATGTGATTGATGACTTACTGCAGTAACTTGGCTTAGTTGAAAATACAAAAAAAAAAGATTATTCAAAAATACTTTTTAGGCACTAACTTTTATTAATGAAATGAATAAGTCCTTACGGTGACTGAAAAATGAGCACAAACTCTACTATCTTAGCACTTTCTGGCAGGGAGTTCCAATGGCAATCTCGCGGTAATATTTTGTTGACTTTAGAACTTATGTATAATGTAAAGTACACAAGATAATAAAGCTAACGAGCGCAAATTGAACTATTTTAGCACTTTTTGGCAGGGAGTTCCGATGGAAATCTCCCTGCAACACTTTTTAGACTTTCGTTCCTACACGGAAAAAAAAAATTAGTTGTGGTAACTATTTTTTAGTTACGGTAGCTAGAATCATTCCAAACTATAGGGACAACCAATTTGTTAGCTATAGCTACAAAGCGTTTTTCGTTACAAGAATGTAGTTCTCGTAGCGAATTTGTTATTCATAGCTACTAACGTGATTAGCTAAATTTAGTTGTGGTTGCTAATATGTATTAGCATATTTAGTTATGGCTGCTAACATTATTAGCTATATTTAGTTGTGGTTACTAACCATATTAGCTATATTTAGTTATGGTTACTAACTATATTAGCTATATTTAGTAGTGGCTGCTAATATTATTAGCTATGACTTCTAATTGCCATAAGCCATATTTAGTAACGGCTGCTAATGTTGTTAGCTATATTAGTTGTAATTGCTAATAATTTTAGCTATATTAGTTGTAATTGCTAATAATTTTAGCTATATTAGTTGTAATTGCTAATAATTTTAGCTATATTAGTTGTAATTGCTAATAATTTTAGCTATATTAGTTGTAATTGCTAATAATTTTAGCTATATTAGTAGTAATTGCTAATAATATTAGCTACAGCTACGAACACTGTAGCTACTTTAACGTGCCTACGTAGCTGCACTCAATAGTATTTTAGCTGAGACTGTGAATGGTGTTTGCAACTCTAGCAAAAGGGTTTAGTTGCATTATACAATAACGTTATGTGACACAGCTACTATATTTCGTTATATTGGAGATAATGTTAGCTGAAGTTGCTAATTTCGTTTGTTACTTCAGCGTGCACAGGTAGCTGTAATTACCAGTATTTTGACTGATGCTGTGAATTTTGTTTGTAACTTCAGTAAAGGGGTTTAGTTGCAATAAACAATAACGTTATGTGACACAGCTACTATATTTCGTTATATTAGAGATAATGTTAGCTGTAGTTGCTAATTTCGTTTGATACTTCAACGTGCCTAGGTAGCTGCACTTACCAGTATTTTAGCTGAGACTATGAACGTAGTTTGTAACTCCAGTAAAAGGGTTTAGTTGCATTATACAATAACGTTATGTGACACAGCTACTATATTTCGTTATATTGGAGATAATGTTAGCTATAGTTGCTAATTTCGTTTGATACTTCAGCGTGCCTAGGTAGCTGTACTTACTAGTATTTTAGCTGAGACTATGAACGTAGTTTGTAACTCCAGTAAAGGGGTTTAGTTGCAATATACAATAACGTTATGTGACACAGCTACTATATTTCGTTATATTGGAGATAATTTTAGCTGTAGTTGCTAATTTCGTTTGATACTTCAACGTGCCTAGGTAGCTGCACTTACCAGTATTTTAGCTGAGACTATGAACGTAGTTTGTAACTCCAGTAAAGGGGCTTAGTTGCATTATACAATAACGTTATGTGACACAGCTACTATATTTCGTTATATTGGAGATAATGTTAGCTGTAGTTGCTAATTTTGTTTGATACTTCAGCGTGCCTAGGTAGCTGTACTTACTAGTATTTTAGCTGATACTGTGAATGTTGTTTGTAACTCTAGTGAAGGTGTTTAGTTGCATTATACAATAACGTTGTGTGACACAGCTACTATATTTCGTTATATTGGTGATAATGTTAGCTGTAGTTGCTAATTTCGTTTGATACTTCAGCGTGCCTAGGTAGCTGTACTTACTAGTATTTTAGCTGATACTGTGAATGTTGTTTGTAACTCTAGTGAAGGGGTTTAGTTGTATTATACAATAACGTTATGTGACACAGCTAGTATATTTCGTTATATTGGAGAAAATGTTAGCTGTAGTTGCTAATTTCGTTTGATACTTCAGCGTGCCTAGGTAGCTGTTATTACCAGTATTTTAGCTGTTACTGTGAATGTTGTTTGTAACTCCAGTAAAGGGGTTTAGTTGCATTATGCAATAACGTTATGTGACACAGCTACTATATTTCGTTATATTGGTGATAATGTTAGCTGTAGTTGCTAATTTCGTTTGATACTTCAGCGTGCCTAGGTAGCTGTAATTACCAGTATTTTAGCTGATACTGTGAATGTTATTTGTAACATTTTTTAATAAAAGAGCTTTGTTGCATTATAGATACAATAATTTCATGTAACACAGCAACGTTATTTTATAATAAGGAACGTATGTAATTTTAGCCCCAGCAGCTAAGTACTTGAGGGCTGCACTAGACAATGGCATGAAATGTACATACTAAAATTAGACACGTTCTTTAATACAAAATATAATTGTCACGTATCACATAGTTATTGTATAATGCACGTAGAGCCCCTTTACTGGAATCAGAACATTCACAGTCACACTCAAAATATTGGTAAGTGCACCTACAATAGCACGTTAAAGTAACAAATAAACTTAGCAATAACAAAAAAAAAACAATGTCACAAAACATAGTACTCACGTGTCACTTAAGGTTATTGTAATGCGACTAAAGTACTTTTTTAAACTATCACGGTCATTCATTAAAACACTATTATTATTAACGGGATATTTACCGGAAACGGAAAATATCGGGAGCTCAAAATTAACGCGAACCACGGTAAATATCCAATTATTATTAATGATAATAGTGTTTTAAAGTACTTTAATGGAGAATGCAAGTCATTTTAAAAAATCACTCATGTTTATACATAAAGTTAAAGTATAATACAAATAAAATATTGCACACACTAAAAATACTGGTAAATGCAGCTGCAGTAGCACGTGAAAGTAACTAATAAAATTAGCAACAACACAAAAAAACAATATTACAAACATATCACGTATCACTTAGTTATTGTACAAAGCAACTAAGCCGATTTAATAAAGAACGCAAGTCAATTTAAAAAGTCACTCATCTTTATACATAAAGTCAAAGTATAACACAAACTATTTTCCACACTATAAAATATCCTAATATATAGTTGCGATAATTTGTATTGATATGTAATTTTTATTTTGTAATTTTTTTATCTAAAGATTAAAACTCGCATTTAAAAAACTAAATTTTATTCATAATAATCAGTTATTAATCACAAGTAATCACAATATGTAATTTGGAGGGTTTATCGTTTCACAAATAAAGTCATTTTTCTTATAGATATTTTATATAAAAACTACGGGTCGTTCACGTCTGTTTCGAGTCGAAATATATAGATATAGTTTTAAGCGCATTCGGCAGGCAAAAAAAAGTATGAACAGACATGAGTGACCCGTAGTTTTTATTTAAAAACATGAGAAAACAACGTTAGTTTCCATAGCATATTACAAATCAGTAATTTTACTCGTGTATAGGTGTATTTGTTTTATAGTAGACAATAAGATATAATTTTGAAATTGACATTTTATTCCGTTTCGAGATCTGAATTTTAATTGTCATTCAATTGAATTTTAATTATATAAAAACTACGGGTCGTTCACGTCTGTTTTGAGTCAAAATAGGTACATATAGTTTTCATTGAGAATTCTTACATTATTTATTATTATAATTACATCACTATTCTTAAATATCTTTAAACCCACGTACATGTGCATTTAAACCCAAACAAATGAAATAGAGATTCATCAATATATAGACAAATTTCAAGCCACCAAAAGTTCCGACGGCTACAGGTTGGTAAATGACATGACCTTTTTAGGAATTCTTAGACGACAATATAATCTTAACTAAAAAAAAAATTTTTAATTTGTCCTCAGCTAGATTTAAACTTCACTATAATCTATACCCAGATGGAGTAATGCAATTTTTGGTGAATGACCAACGCTATCATCTTATATTATAGGCAGAATCCGAATAAAAGAACAAACCTCAATAGCCGATTTCTGTTCACCAGGTAATTAATTATTTAAAACACCACTTCACTACACTAAATATGCATAGTAGATCACAGATTATTACGAATTATATTCAAAATATTTTTTGATAAATTAATTATAATTATTTAAAAAAAATGCGCGAGCGATACAACTGCGGCGTTCTAAACATTATCAATCCTTAATAATTACAGGTTTTTGTATTTTATGTAATCACTTATTAATTCCAATGTTTTGGGATCGCGCATCTGTTTATCAGTATCACATTCGATATTGTATACGGTTTTTTGGATAAAATACATTTCTCTTTCGGTTTCTTTCGGGTAGCAACAATGCGATGAGTGAAACGTTTTAAAGAAAACGTCAAATGCTTTCAGTGGGCTGTCAAAGTTATACATTATTTCGTTAATTATCAAGTAGCAGTCTGTAATTAAATCTTCATCTTGGGTTACGGCGAAAAGCTGGGTCCCAAGTTGAAGTCCAAGCTCGTACATTTTCTCTTTTTTCCTGATGATTGCTGGTTGTATGTCAGCTACAGACTGAAAAAAAAAAACTTTATAAACGCGTATACATTTTTTTATTACGGATAACGCAAAGTGTAGATTCTCGTCGAATCTAAGTGTAATGCACGCGTCACGTACAAGCAGCGGCGGTCGGCGCGCAGCGTCGGCGTACCGCACGCATGTACGTACTGCGTGCTCTACACTTTGACACCATAGCTACAAAACAAAGATAGTACAGAAGAAAATCTACATACAAACGCACACATAGACACCGCTTACGGACACAATATCTCGGACCGACTGGGGCCAGTGCACGAGTGCATCGACTAGCTTACTGAAAACAACTGTAAAATATAATAATCGTGTATTTCGCCAATGTCGAAATCGTCTTATGATATTTTCTCTGACAAATTTGTAATAAGTATAACAAAATTAAATTTGAAATATTTTAGTTGTTATTGCTTTATATTTCCGTTCTTCCTAGCTAGTTATTTGATTTATATATTTATTTATTTTTATATGATAAATCAAATAACTAGATACGAGTGCCACTACCACGATAGTTTTTTGTGCAAAATAAGCCAAATACAAGCCAAAGTGTACAACCCTAGCGCGACCGCCGAGTGTAGGTATAAAAAGTAAAGTACATACATGTGATTGCCTTCTATACTATCTCTGTTTTGTGTCATAATATTATATAATCACTCACTTTTACATATTGAAACAAGCTGTCTTTTGTTTCAACCTTTGATGCGCGTCACTGTACTTTCTTTTTCATAACAATGTTTCTTACGGGAAACGATAATGATAATGCCCTGAGGGTTTATATTTTCTTGCCATCTGAAAAGAAAAAGTTACAAGTACCTATATTGTAAGTTGTCGAAAATATAATAATCTAAAATACACATAGCACTACACTCCTTTTAGTTCTATAAAACTGGTTAGTAAAACTAATCTGATTTTCAGCTGTAATATGTCCTATTAGTAGAATTATATTTTCTTCATGGGAAAAAATCAGTCTAGTTCTATGATAATGGCGAGTACAACTAAACTGAGTTATTTTTCTGTTTAGATCTACCATTAGCAGACCAATATTGTGTCAATAAGTAACAGTGATTGGTTTTAGGTAGATTCCAGATAGTGTTCATATAATATGAATACTGTTGGTGTTTCAAATAATTAATTACCTGGTGAACAGCAATCGGCTATTGAGGTTTGTTCTTTTATTGGTATTCTGCCTATAGTATAAGATGATATCGTTGGTCATTCACCAAAAAATTGCATGACTATTTCTTGTATTTTGTAGCCATTGTATCAAGTCCTCATTTTCATCATCTAAAAATAATGCATAATACATATAAGTAAATATATATCTACAAAATGCTAATTCATAAACAAGTGCTTCTTTTACACATGTCCTTTTTAACTACCTGCACATTTTAGATTGTTACACTGAGCTTTCAGGCTTTTATTCATAATTAACTACAAGAAAAGTATGGTTAACTAAAGCACAACATGGTTTGGTGTAGTCTCAAGTTTTAGTTAGTATCTAAATTTTAATACTATCTACCGCTACCGCTACATCTACACAAACTATAAGAATCGCTGGTGAGCAAAAGAAATTGAAAAGAAGTAGAAGTCATTAAGCCAGTTTTCTGATTTGTAGAATGACAGTATCATATTTCCGTCTGTTCCCATGAGAAGTTTCTCAAGTGGCTAAAAACAAAGGCATTCTGTCAGAAATATAAAGTAGATTTTAAATTTTAAAAGAAATTTAGTTTATGTAAGGTTGATAGTGTCCGAGTAAAATAACTATATATATGGACTGACAGACATGACAAAATTATAAGGGTTCCTCGTAGTTACTACGGAACCCTAAAAAGGTTTCAGGGGAGAGCTAGGTATCAACGAAGTAAATAACTATCCATCTGTTAACACTGAAGTTGTAATAATTAATGTAATGGCTATGGCCATAAATATAAACAATTAAATAAATTAAAATTAATAAATGGCCAAGTGCGTGTCATGCAAAGCGCAATGTAGGGTTTCGTATCTACGGAACCCTGCATTGCTCGTACATACATATCATAATTTTTATAACCTTAAAACAGAGTATTGTTTGATACTACTTATTTATTATTTATTTATTTATTTATTAATCAAATTAGTACCGCATAAGTCTACGAATTACACTAATGATAAATAAACATGCACCATTCACTCTTTTACTAAATATGCTTAGTAAAAAGGTAAATGAACACCTTTTTACTAAGCATATTTAGTAAAATAGTGAATGGTGAACATATAAATAAAATATTTATTATGGCTTGTCTAAGTAATTATTTTAAGTTGATCGACTATAACTCGATAACTTGTTTTGCCTACTTAGCCAAGAGTGTTCCTTTTAATTTCATCATATATTCTACTAGCATGATTTTTGTTTTATCTCTAAAGTCAACCGTTTAGCTACACTAGGGGGACACGTGACTCTAACATAAATTGTCACTTCAAAGCTAAATATTTCACAAACAAATCCCTAAACTGAATATATGTAATTAAAAAAATTAAATAGAGTTCAAAACATTCTAATTAACTGAAAAGGGAGAAATAACACGAATAACATCAAAACTGGGCATCTACCAAAGTAGGTATTTACACCAACAATTTTTTGAGATTGAATTTGGATAGACGGACATGGCGAAACTATAGGGGTTACTTGTTTACCACGGAACCCTAAAAAGTAACAGTACTGTAGTGGTACTAGTAATCAATTCACAAATAAATTGATTGCACTTCATAAGCATTCATTTGTTTTCATGACTATTTACTTTCATACAATTTGTAAGTTATAAGGAATTTCAATATTAAACTGTCAATTTTGTTATAATCCTTTAAAATGCAATAAAGAAAATTTTACAAACTTACAGAACTTCTTGTTGATAAAACGGTGGAGCAGCTTGAAACCACACTTACTGCATCGGAGTCGCAGGATAATCTTTGTTTTTTTGCTGGAATTTCCTAAAATTAAAACAATTCATGGTAAATTTTATACACTATTTTTGGTTTTTGTCTTTCCTACTTTATGGTGATGATTATATCTTTTATTTTATAATATTATGGACATTATGACACTATCTGAATATATGAGTTTTGGCTGCATAATTAATGTTTAATAGAAATGCTGTTGCATGATCTTTTTCCAACAAGTTACACATTTCTTATACAACAGTCAAAATCTGTTTACTACTTCTAAATATTATCCAATTTTGATAATACTTTTTTATATAGTTGGAATCATTAATGGCTATGCCTCCATGGTTTGCTTCAAAATTTAAACTTAAAAATGTTTAACTTCAGAATTAGGACAAAAATTTAAAAAAGTAAACTGTAAAGGCTTAGAAATTGTTAATCTAAATTCTTATAGTACATACAGAAAGTCTTACCTGGTTAAACATCTTAAGTTTTACCATAAAAGTTGTTTTTTCTCCAATTTTTGGGAATAGTTTTTCGATTGAACTCTCTGATAAGTGGTTTAAATGTTGTACTTCGATAGCTTCATCTGAAAAATTAATTAATGGACTAGTAGAAGCGGCAGTCATTGAGTTTTGAGTTGATTATGTTTACAACTTATAAAGAGGTTTATATTATTATTGTATACTTTATGTAATTTTTTTAAGTACATATTCATAATGCACAAGAATCTGATTTGACTGGCTGGAACATAAAAATATTTATTTATTAATTTAGATAATGATTTTTAAGTTCCAGCAAGTCCAATTAGTCAGATGCTTGTGCACTCAATGACTCAACCAATCTATAACAGGTTTAAATATCAATAAATACAAGCTGCAAATCACACTTTATATATGTCTCACTCAAAGGGCTAAGCAATCAACATACTCATCTAAATCACAGACAAGGAAGATATAGATTTCAAATCGGAGTGATTGTGAATACCGGTGAGCTCATTGCACCAGCCACTGTTTATACACACACATGTGGTTTCAAGGCCTATTACACTACCAGATTTATTGGGAATTATCTATCGGGTCTCTGTCTGAGAAGTATGGAAATCAGCATTCTGTTAATAAGATTTTGTCTATAGAGAGGTTATACTCATATATACATACATACATAGCACAGAGGTTTAGCAAGTTGAAGTGGCAGTGGGCAGAGCACATAGCACGTAGAACTGACGGCCGATGGGGCCAAAAAGTTCTCGAATGGTAGCCACAAACCGGCAAGCGCAGCGTAGGAAGGCCATACACACGGTGGACAGAAGATATCATACAAGTGTTAGGAAGACGCTGGATACAGACCGTTTCCAACTGGTCTTTTTGGAAACCCATGGGGAGGACTATATCCAGAAGTGGACTTCTTGTGATGATGCGATTATATTCATAGAATTTGAAGTAAAAGCATGGCAAAACTCAGTTCTCACTACTTTCGAGGATGAGACGCATTCATATGACCCTTTAGAATTTTGGCCTAATAAACGTTGTTTTGTACTTTCTAAACACATACGATGGCATTGTCACTATTCACAAGTCACGACGCGCGTCTAACAGCGTTGCCCAAACGTGTCGCAACTGACAACCAGTCAAGACGAGTCGGGACAAGTTGATTACATTACTTGAGGCTTGCCAAGCAAAGCCGGGGATAACCTATCTACGAATAGAATATCCTGTCTCTTATTACATAAACTACGCTGTCCCTGGCGTCAGGGCACGATAAATCGGGTAGTATAATAGGCATTTAACCTTTACACTATGCAAGGATTAGGGCTGTATATTTTACACAACATTTACTAACCTTTAAATTTATCTATGACGCTCTGGTCATATCCCCCCAGTCTTCTAAAAGCTTCGTGATGTCGTCCATTATTAATCTTCGTTTGAAAATGCATTAAAAATGCGCGATACAAATACAATATTACAGAATAAAACACAAACATTAAAATGATGAGTGAAAAAACGAAAATAAGTACCTACGTACCGTTCCGTGAACTTCCCGTAGCAAAGTAAAAGCAAGCGTTTTTTCTAGAGGCAATTTAGCTGTTAAAACAAGCCAAGTGTGTTGCCTTGCCACTTGCCAGTTGAAAAAATCAGAAACCGAACGGTCGGTACTTACACCATAAAGGCGCAGAGACAAAGGTTCAAAGCTCAGTCGAAACATTATGAAAAAATATTGTAGGGTAGGAAAATAAGTAAATATTGTATAAAAAGAAAATTTCATACAAGTATGACATTCTTAAACTACTTTTTAAAATCAGCAGTTATTAATTTTGTTTCACGGTTTTTCATAAGAACTAATCCAATTTCATACTGTTGTTAAATTTTGTACAAAATGCTACTGTAGCGCTGTGTCTGGAGAAAAAAAAACCGGAAAAGTGCGAGTCAAACTCGCCCACCGAGGGTTCCGTACAAACTAAATAAAAGGGGGAAATCATATATTTTTTTATATTTTCCTTAATAAACCGAAAAATATACATCGTAAAAATATTTAACACATTCCTTGAATAACCACTCGGATCCGAGTAGGTCGGGGCTATAGTAGCGGCGCCTTCCACTCGGATCCGAGCGAGCGTCCCGTTCATTTTGTAGTAGTCAGTAAACCGCCGGCGCTTAAGGCAGTCAACGTTGCTTTGCAGGGCCACTCTGTACTTAATCAAAATTCGCCTAAAAAGTTTTGGTTCCCAGCTGAAGTGAAGAGTCTGCAGGGGGCGAAGAATGTGTTAAAAACCTGTTTTAGCTTATGCTAATAAGGCTCTTTCATATGATACCTCACATGATACGGTTAATTCACTTTAAAATTTGGGCCCTCATTCCTTTGCATAGAGACACAATTTTTTTGTGATTAAATTAAAAATGACCAGTTTTCGGATTTTTTCCTATATTTGTACTCTAACACAATGCTTCTTGCCACATTTCAGAGTTCTAGGTCAACGGGAAGTACCCCATAGGTTTTGATTCCTCTGTGAGTGTCGAAATGTGCGTTTTTACGACATATTCAGCTGTAACTTTTTTTTTACGAATACTGAGAAATTTTCTTTTTCTTTCTGCAGCAAGATACTATGGATCTGCTGTGATACCTTCACGCGTTTCCGAGATAAAAGTCTTGACACCCGGACGGACGGACAGACGGACAGACGGACAACAAAGTGATCCTATAAGGGTTCCGTTTTTTCCTATTGAGGTACGGAACCCTAAAAATCTACACTATAATAATAATATTTATTATATATTTGTACAAGGGCCTCTCAGTGTTGGTTCCGGCCCCACTGATGCCTTTCAAAGGTCCGGGCTAGACCCGTGTATAAATTTAAATAAAGGGATAATAATAATAATGCAGGTGCCGTTATCTCATTCTGATGCTCTCACACAGAAGTACCTTATCTTACTCACTGTGTGGGAGCATCAACCAATAAACTTTTTTTATAAGTCAGAACCATTTTATCTCAATAGCCCCGATTTTTCAAATTCCATATTGTACAATAGTTCCATCATCTATCCACATACCAAAATACTGTATTTTTATTTTATTTTATGTAAAGGGCCTCTTAGTGTTGACTTCAGGTCCACTGATGCCCATCAAAGGACCGGGCTGCGACCCGAGATTTAAATGAAAAAAAAAAAAAAACTTTATTTGACTCAATTTACATACTTACCTTATTGTGCAAGTCCCTGACCCCTATACTAGGTAATTTTCCTGTTTTATAGGAATATATAAAGGAGATAATAACAATACTTCAATGCTACAGGGTCTTTATAATATGTAGGTATATTGTAAAAAACTTAGAACTAAGAAATTAAATAAATAAAGAGATAATAATAATGTCAGGAGGTTCCTCACTATGTAGCCCCTACCACCGGCAACTTGAGCCCCGCTCCGCTGCCGGCGGTACCCTACAATGTCCACAAATATTTATTTATTTATTATTTATTTATTTATTGCAATGTTGTTCTATGTAATCATGTATTAGTTACTTTGAAAATTTAAGGTAGGTAACTAAATAATTCTATGCTGCCTTAACCTGTGGAGGTGGCGGCTGATCCTATTTTTTAATAAAACAAGTGCATGACGATTAAATTTGAGTTGCAGTGAGAATTACATGCCAATTTTGAAGTTTAGGAGCGAGCAACACTGATATTTCTGCCGCGCGAACAACACGTACGAACAACGAATTAGCTTAGCTGAACCAACTATTAGCGAATTAGCTGCGGCTGCGAATCAACGTTTGCAAAATATAAAAACGCAGGGTTGCAAGTCTAGATTTTTATCCGACTGCGAAAGAAGGAGGGTTATGTATTTTCGAGTGTTTGTATGTCTGTCATCAAATTAGCATATTATACACTTATCTTATCTCCGTAAAGAGTTTTACTACCCATTTTACGTAGTATTTCTTGAATTGGAAATAATTACACAACACCCATAGAAAAACGCTATGGATGTTGTGTAATTTTTTTCGAACACATCCGTACTTTATTCTGTTATCTTTATTCTTTATCTTTGTTCTGTTTTGGTGAAAAAAGTGTACAGATTTTCACTTTTCATATATACACTGACCGCTTTACTTTTAAACGCATGTTTAAATCTTATTTAATAAATAAAGATATCTCACTTTCTGTCAGATGGGAACCTGATATAAACGAAAACGGAACAAAACACTAACTAAAATGCACTTATTCACCGTAAAAAGTAAAATGTGAATCTCCATTTTTAGGGTTCCGTACCTCAATAGAAAAAACGGAACCCTTATAGGATCACTTCGTTGTCCGTCTGTCCGTCCGTCCGTCCGTCCAGGTGTCAAGACCTTTATCTCGGGAACGCGTGAAGGTATCGAGTTGAAATTAAAACCACATACGCAGATCCATAGTATCTTGCTGCCGAAAGAAAAATAAAATTTCTCAGTTTTCGTAAAAAAATAATATAGCCGAATATATCGTAAAAAAAGCACATTTCGACCCTCACAGAGGAATAAAAACCTATGGGGTACTTCCCGTTGACCTAGAACTCTGAAATTTGGCAAGAAGCATTGTGTTAGAGTACACATATAGGAAAAAATCCGAAAACTGGTCATTCTTTATTTAATCACGAAAAAATTGTCTCTATGCAAGGAATGAGGGCCCAAATTTTAAAGTGAATTAACTGTATCATGTGGGGTATCATATGAAAGAGCCTAATTAGCATAAGCTAAAACAGGTTTTTAAAATTTTCTTCGCCCCCTGCAGACCCTTCACTTCAGCTGGGAACCAAAACTTTTTAGGTGAATTTTGATTAAGTACAGAGTGGCCGAGCAAAGCAACGTTGACTGCCTCAAACACCGGCAGTTTACTGACTACTACAAAATGAACGGGTTGCTCGCTTGGATCCGAGTGGTGAGCAAGGAATGTGTTAAATATTTTTACGATGTATATTTTTCGGTTTATTAAGGAAAATATAAAAAAATATATGATTTCCCCCTTTTATTTAGTTTGTACGGAACCCTCGGTGGGCGAGTCTGACTCGCACTTGTCCGGTTTTTTTTCTTTTCACACTACACCTCTTAATACCGTTCAACTTTTCATAAAATCCATTATTTCGAATATTTTGCCGAGAGACATATTTAACACCTCAGCAATGTTTTGATTTGACAAATTAACTAATAATCACTTTGTACTGTTTATACAACTTGCATATTATACTCCTATGTAGCTAGTAGTAAATGATTTGAAATATTGAATTTAGTTACATATATAAAGCGATTCGTAAATTAGTCGGGATTTAATAGTAACTGATCAAGGAGAATCCACAGTCAGTCAAGTCAGTAGAAAATAATATAGTAGGTACTGTCTGTATTCCTGGGATTTTTTCACGTTCCGTAAAAACGCAGCGACATTTATATTTCACGTTCCTATCAATAATCTAGTGAGCAGTGAGAATTACATGCCAATTTAGAACTTTGGGTGCGAGTAACAATGATATTTCTGCCAAACCGCGCGAAAAACCCCGCGCTAAGATAACTAACAACGAATTAGCTGCGGCTACAAATCGTCGTTTGCTAAAATATTAATGGATCAAATTGAAATTTTTCTCGAATATTTCTTTTGCTGTTCTTTTCTAGTTTTACAACGACGATTTTTTTATAAGTTTATTCAGTCATTTTATATCTTCAAAAAATGTTTGTATACATGAGCGAAACGGATGATGATCGGACTACGGACGCTTTTTGGATTGGAATTAGCTAGCTTAGCCGAAAAAACCGAACAAGTGTGAGTCAGACTCACCCACTGAGGGTTCTGTACAAACTCTGTAGATAAAAGGAGGAAATTATATATTTTTTTTACATTTTTCGTCATAAACTACAAATTACACATCGTAAAAATAATTAAAAACCTGTTTTGGCTTGTGCTAATGAAGTTCTTTCATATGAAATAAAATAAAATTTAGACCCTCATTCCTTGCATAGTCACTATTTTTATGTGATTTAATTAAATATTTCTAGATTTCGGTTTTTTTTTCTATGTGTACT
The DNA here is from genome assembly GCA_947563715.1 of Lycia hirtaria. NCBI lineage: Eukaryota > Metazoa > Arthropoda > Insecta > Lepidoptera > Geometridae > Lycia > Lycia hirtaria. The sequence continues at coordinate 13,992,317 of OX387384.1, forward strand.
TTAACACAATGCTTCTTTAGGTTGCTATTAATGCTAACAATTTCATAGTTCTAGGTCAACGGGAAGTACCTCATAGGTTTTGATTCCCTTGTGAGTATCGAAATGTGCGTTTTTACGACATAGGTATTCGGCTGTAACTTTTTTTACGAAAACTGAGAAATTTGACTTTTCTTTCTGCATCAAGAGGCTATAGATCTGCGTACATAGTTTTAATTTCAACACGATACCTTCACAACTTCCCGAAATACAGGTCTTGACACCCGGACGGACGGACAGACAGACTGACAGACAGACAGACAGACAGACGGACAGATGGACCAGATTGACAACAAAGTGATCCTATAAGGGTTCCGTTTTTTCCTATTGAGGTACGGAACCCTAAAAACGGTGGTGATGATGACAAAATACCTATAGTCCTTCACCAGATCCTAAAGAATGATCGCTGTGCTTTAACCATTGGTTCAGCCGCTGGAGTTGAATTCAGTTTTGTACACGCGCAGAGTTCGTCTTCGGGACACGAGACTAATGACGCCTGTACCAGACGCACGCCTAGGTAGTTCATTTCCCGCAGGGCTGCCAGATATAAAAAAGGGGGGATCATATATCTGCTACAAAAAGTCGTATATCAGGGAAAATTAAACGAAAAAGTCGTACAGTCGATCGGGGTATTTAAACCTTCAATAAAACATGAGCCCAAACCGGAAATTATTCTTTTTTTTTCTCACTCAGATTATTATTTTTTGAACTAGCTTTGTATACAACATGTCTAAAGTATCGATCAAGCGAGACTGACGAGAAAAACAGGTAAGTATATTAATGTTGACAATCGTAGATATTCCCGAAATAAAATAAACACAAGTTCCGCGAAAATGCAAACAACAATGCTCCTTAATGAATGACGGCTTTTTTAACCGACTTCAAAAAAAGGAGGTTATCAATTCAACCTGTATGTTTGTAATATTATCAGAATTGCACAATTTTTGTATATGTCTATACCAGCTTCTAAACATGTGTGCCAAATTTCATAAGTGTATGTATGTTCGTATGTTTGTCCACGCATTACGGAGAAACTAGAAGTCGTATTTGAAAAATATTTTTTATTGAATAAAGTATCTTTCAACTTAGGAGTCACTGTAAGTTTTATTCAGTAGTTTTCAAGATATGGGCTTTTGAACACTCACTTCGTTCATCACAACTACAGAGCAGTGTTTACACCTTATATTTCAATTGTTTGATAGACAGTGACATGAGCGGTGATGAATACTATTAATAAAACCGGACAAGGCGAGTCAGACTCGCCCCACCAAGGGTTCCGTACAAACTAATAGATAAAAGGGGGAAATGATATTATTTTTTTTATATTTTCCTTCATAAATCGAAAAATATACATCATAAAAATATTTGAAAACCTGTTTTAGCTTGTTCTAATTAATTAAGCTTTTTCATATGATACCCCACATGATATGATTAAAGTACTTTAAAATTTGGACCCTCTTTCCTTGCTTAAAGACCCTATATTTTGTGATTAAATTAAAAATGACCAGTTTTCGGACTTTTTTCCTATATGTGTACTATAACATAATGCTTCTTGCCAAATTTCAAATTTAAATTTTCAATTTAATCACAAAAAAATTGGGTCTTTATGCAAGGGATGAGATTCCAAATTTTAAAGTGAATTAACCGTATCATGTGGGGTATCATATAAAAGAGCTTCAGTAGCATAAGCTAAAACAGGCTTTTTAAATATTTTACTATATATATTTTTCGGTTTATAAAAGAAAATATTAAAAAAAATATGATTTCCCCCTTTTATCTACTAGTTTGTACAGAACCCTCGGTGGGCGAGTCTGACTCGCACTTGTCCGGTTTTATTTTTTAATAGCTTTAGCCCCAAAACAACATTTCGTGTATGGTTTCGTTAAGAAATGTAGCCAGGTTATAAAGCCGTATGTTTTCGGTACGTTTTCGATCTAGCGATTGTACCTCTGTAAAAATATAAACGCTAAAATGTCGTAAGTTTACGACTTAAATCATACATCTGGCAGCCCTGCGTTCCCGGGACGTGCACTGCGGCTGGCACGAGTTTGTTGCCATGGAAATCGTTTAGCTATACACATCCGAGTGTACTTCGGCAACCGCGCGGTTGCCCGCGCTTTTTCATAGTATACTTAATTTTAACTTTGCGAATTTTTGTGATCTTACGTAAGAACTATCAAGACTCCCTCCCACCCCCTTGCAAGAAAAAATAAGACATGGTCGACCCCCCTAAATTGTCTTACGTAATAAATGAAATAATTGTACAATAGTTCGATCATCATATCCATATACAAAAAACCTGTATCATAATTATGTCATGTTAACATCAGTAAGCGAGACTAGTTTAATAAGTAATATCACTTGTCTTAGCTAGTTGAAACTATGTAAAAAAAGTTAAAATATCAGTTAGGGACAACTTTATAAAACAGTATATAGGTAGATAGATAGACGCGGCGACCGCCGGTGCGCGGGAAGGAGGGGGAGGCAGGCCAGCCGCTTCATTCGGCATGTATTCAAGATAATATTAGTCAAGTATATTGGACGTAGGTAGTATAAAAACACAAACATATACATGCTCGAAAAATAACACCTACTTTTTTTCGTAAGTGAGCAAATAATACCTTGGTGTGATCTTGATTTGTATTACTAAATACCTAATTAGAAATTGGAACAGTGCATAAAAGAATTTGTGTATCATTGTCAAGATGGCGCGTATAGGTTTAATAAATGGCCAAGTGCGTATCATGACACGCTCAAATTATGGTTCCGTAGTTGCAAGTCATAATTTATGTGAATTCAAAATGGGTATACTATGGAAGTATGAACATAGGAATTAAAATATGTTCGTTTAAATAAAATTGCACAACAACCAGTTACTTGTTTTGGTTTATTGGACATAATATAGTCGATTTCATTTTTTGTCCTTTGATCTGGGGATAGCCATGTCTGCGGCTTTGTTTCTTTTTGAAGTATGTGTTCATTATAAATGCTGTTTATGTTCGAGTGCATATTATTGAATAAGCCTGTCTCCTCTTGCTGCTACGAACTATTAAGCTTTGAAATGGTAATTTTTGTTAGAGTCACGTATCCCCCCCTCAGCCCTCTACCGGCTAAACGGTTGACTTTGGAGATATGAAATAATTCATGCTAATTGCATATATGATGAAATGAAAAGAAAAGCTATCACGTCTGAAGCCTACTTAGCGGCTTCACATGTTATCCAGTAATAGTCGATCAACTTAAAAATATACTTAAGTAAAATATGAAAATTTTGTGAAAATTTCATTTTGTATGCATCTATTTGAAATTTACATAAAATATAATGCGCAATTACGGAGCCCTACTTTGCGCGTGGCATGACACGCACTTGGCCGCTTATTTTGTACAGAAAACGGCGATGATGATAAAATTGCGTATTTTGAAGTCGGTTGTTTCAGTTTTTTAAACTACAATTATTTTTTATCAGCCCTGTTTGTACAAACTGTCCTACTGCTGGGCGCGGCCTATCTTCTTATTATGAGAAGGTTAAGGCCATAGTCTACCACGCTGGCGAAGTATAAGTACTATAAGTTCGAGTTGGCAGACTTCACACATCTTCAAGATCATTGAGAACTCTCAGACATGTAGGTTTCCTCACGATGTTTTTCCTTCACTGTTTTGAAGTTGGTGGCAATCCACAATATGCACGTAACTCCGAAAAGACAGATGTGCGTGCCGCGGGATTCGAACCCACGACCTGCGGATTGAAATCGGGTCGGATACTGTATCTTCCTCTCGGTCATTCAGAAGTCAGAAGGAAATATGGTTTCTGACCCGATTACGATTACGATAAGTTGTGAATAGCCCTACTGAAATCTCTCATTTGAAATGAAACCAAAAATAGTATATTATCTATCATAATACCTACTCATTATCCTAAGTTATATTTTAAAAGCGAAAGTAATTCTGTCTCTGTCTCTTTTTAATTTACAAACGGCTAAATAACACTGATAGTTACGAAAATTCTTACAAAGATTTCTATGAATCCAGAAACGACCATAAACTACTTTTCATGATCATCATCATCACTATGCAGGTAAAATCGCAGGTTATACAGCTATTTATTTATACATGGAGAGTTCTATATTAGAAGATTTTTCTCGTTGATTTTCTTTCTCATTCTATAATTTGATAACTAAACAATCAATATTATTTTTTCGGCAGTAGGTCAAAAATGTACTTTAGCATCATAATTTATTGCATAACCCGGTCCAGCGCCATCGCATCGCTCGCCATTGCGGCGGTCGGTAGCGCGCGGGAATTTGTATTTGTATTGTACAGCCAATTGATTTTAATGCTTCTTTTTGTATTTGGTAGATCATCCTTCAGAGGTGGTATCATATAAATTTTATTAAAATCGATGCTATACTTTGGTGTTTATACCAAAATAACTGGTAAAGTATCGTCCAAACAACTGTAGAAAAATGAATAGCAATAGAATAGTCGCGTATATGCGTGCATTCACTCTTCTGCAGGCGTTATACATATTGCGTATTTGAAAGTCGGTTTTTTTCAGTTTTTTTAAACTATAATTATTATTTGGAAAATTCTTAACGATTCCATAATATTTTGTAAATTTAACAAAGCTTTAGTTATTCACTCCAAACACTAAAATATTACAAATCATTGCCAAGCTAATTTGGAAGAGTTACAACGTTTTCTTTTGTGACATGAACCAATTATTTTAGTAGCTCTATTAAATAATACTAGCAAAAAGCTGAGCTTTGTGAGGGCTCGCGTAGGTTTTCTAACGGGTAATCATTTTTAAGACATACGATTATTGATATGGGCTTTGGTAAATAATTCATACGACCAATCATTTACAGTATTTTTTTTATTTGCAAACATACTTATATATTATAATAGGTAGTACTTATACTAATTCGACTGTTCGCAACAAATAAAGATGTAAAAGAATTTAATTTTTCAGTAAAAAGGGCCACAAGAATGCTCAGATTGTGGAATAGTGTTAGGGCTCGCTTCGCTCGCCCTGATTAGTTGTTATGTTTAAAAAAAAGTGATATGGCTGCAAAGTATTTTAGTTAATATTTAAATAATATTTTTTTTATGATATGGAACAATTAATTTTATCACTATAGCAAATTTATCATTATAGCTGTTGTTTTAAAATATCGTGAAGGTTTTGAAGTATTCTTCTAAATCTAGCAATGCTTTGGATTGCTACTACAGACACTAAAATATTACACATATGTACACATTGCTAAGATCATTTGGAAAAGTAACAAAGATTTTATGGTGACATTAAACAACTATTTTAGTTGTTGCATCAAATAACGTTAGTTGTTATGATTTGTAAAATTTGTAACATCTGCAAAGTACTTTCGTAATCCTAACAAAGCTTTGGTTAGTTACTCCAGACACTAATATATTACAGAGTATTGCCAAGCTAATTTATTAACGTTTCAAATTTTTTTTAGTGTATGGAACAATTATTTTTAGCAACTGCATCAAATAGTGTTAGCTGTTATGTTAAAAAAATCGTAAAGGTTTCGAAATATTTATGTAAGTCTAGCAAAACTTGGTTTGCTACTACAGACACTAAAATATTACAACACATTGCTAATATAATTTGGAGCAGTTACACAGATTTTTTGGTGACATTAAACAACTATTTCTAGTTGTTGCATCAAATAATGTTAGTTGTTATGGTTAGAAAAATGCGAAACATCTACAAAAAACTTTTGTAAACGCAACAAAGCTTTTTTTGTTACTCCAGATACAAAAATGTTACAGATTATTGCAAAGCTATTTTGTTATACTTTCAAATTTTTTTAGTGATATGAAACAATTATTTTTCGTAACTGTATCAAATATTGTTAGCTGTAAATGTTTTGAATAATTCGTAATGGTGACAACGTATTTTTGTAAATATAACAAAGGTTTGGTTTGATACTACAGACAATAAAACTTTGCTAAGCTGACCACGTATGAGTTAGTTGTAATAACGATATATTTAGCAATTACTACTAAAATCTATTTGCAGTGCCAGCTAATTAGATACTCTAAAGTTTTTTAGTTGATAATTAAAAACCGTTAGCTACACTTACGAGAAATATTTGTAGCTCTTGCGAATTTTTCAATCGTACAGATAGCGAAATTTCATTTTCAGAAGTAACGAACAGTTTTTAGCTATGTTAAACAATGGTTTGCTAATATTACTAATATATTGTACACCTCAGCAAACGAACTGATAGCGAAATGAATTTCGCTATTTCAAGGAATTCATTTTTCTCCGTGTATATGATTACACATAGGAAACAAACGTACCCAAGATAATAAACTTAACGAGCGCAAACTCAATTATTATCTTAGCACTTTCTGCCAAACAGTTTCGATGGAAATCTCCTTGAATAATTTTTTAAACTTATTTTTTATGTGTAAGGTACACACGACAATAAACCTTTAACGAGTGCAAACTCAACTATCTTAGCACTTTCTGGCAAAGAGTTCCGATGGAAATCTCCCTGCAACATTTTTAAACATTAGTTTGTATGTGTACTGCAAGGTACCCAAGACAATAAACCCTTAATGAGTGCAAACTCATCTATCTTAGTACTTTTCATCAAGAAGTTCCAGTTACTATATATCCCGGTTCCATCATCAGAGAAACTCATGTCATGTTATAATAACGTTGCATTATCGTCCGATTTACATATTATCCTACATACAAATTATTTACATATGTTATAGTCAAAGGTCGATATTCAGTCTCTTCCCGGAATTACTGGTTTATCCTAGGTTTGACCAAAGCTTTCGGACAAACCCCGAAATATATTCGAGAAATTTGATTTTTCTTTCTGCAGCAAGATACTATATAGTTTTAATTTCAACTCGATACCTTCACGCGTCAGGAACGCGTGAAGTACTAGATACAGGTATTGACACCCGGACGGATGGACGGACGGACAGACTGACAACAAAGTGATCCTATAAGAGTTCCGTTTTTTCCTTTTCAGGTAAGGAACCCTGAAAACGTCGTTTTATTATACCTAATTAAACAAACTAAGACATTCTAATACTTAATTGAAGTTTGACTGGTCAAACCCCGAATTCATGAAATTGAGCTTAGACGTTTACCTGACCAAATTAGTCTCTCTTAAGTTTGATGAAAACTCTTTAGTCAAAGGCCGAAAAACGTCATTTATTTGGGCTTTGACTAAGACTTTAAGTCTGACCTGAGGATTGACTAGTCAAACCTAGGAGCACCGGAGCTTCGAGGTTTGATTATAACACATAATACATATATATCTATTTCAGCTCAATCGAAATCTGGGAAGTGGGCCAAATTTTATTTGCAAGATTTGATTACAGACACCGGAACAGTTGAAACTAAATAAAGGCTAGTAAAAACTGTTTGAAATATGAATATCGCGCTGCAAGTGTGATATTAAGTCTGCTGAACCTTGAAGTTTCATGAGTTTGTCGGTGAGTATGATTTTGATCTCGTTTGCTTGAGTCTTCAGCATGCCGGCGAATAGAGCAGGCACAACCACTTCGATCAGTGTAATAATCGATGTAAACGTTGAAATCACGATGAACACAGAATCAGCCTGGAAATATAAGTACACTAAACAAATAACCTTGGTATATTAATAAATAAATAAATCAATATTTGTGGACATTTCACACAACACCATCTAGCCCAAACTAAGCAAAGCTTGTACTATGGAACTAAATGGCTGATAGAATACATATATACTTTTTTTTTGTAAATATATACATATGATACATAGAAACACCCAGACACAGAACAAACATCCATGCTCATCACACAAATGTTTGCCCTGGGTGGGGGTCTAACCCACGACCTTTCAGTTCAGCAGGTAAACGTAAACACACTACCGACTGAGCCACAAGGCCGACAAATTGTTGGTATATGTACGGCAAGAGGACACCATATTTAATATATTGTGATGTCACGTAACACACACGCAAACAAAGAAGGCGCTTCCAACGACACCTATAAGTATGTCAAATTACGATAAATAGTTTATAGACTAAGAGCGGGCCGTATATTTACTCACACACCCTTAAATAGTGTATCCTTCAAATTTTTTCAGTACTGAGAGTCTGAGTTAAGCTGTGAACAGACGGTTCGGATGGACGGACATGGCGAAACTATATGGGTTTCTTATTGACTACGGAAGCCTAAAAATATTTTTATTTACTCACCGGGTCGTATACTTTTAGAAAGGCCAACACTTCGTAGATGTATAACATAAATTCCGGAATGATGAATAAAATTGCCGTGAAAAACTGAAAGCAAAGCATTGTAACTAACTTTTTTTATGTCTGAAATGTATAACCAAGTAACTTTTCTCCCCATATGATTTTCTGACGCGCTCGAGTAACTTGCAAAATCCCCACTTGGGCCCTGCTATTGTTAAAAATTCTAAATTATTAATTATATAAATTTATATAATTTCGTTATATGAATCTTGAAAATTAGATTCATAAAATTATTTAAATTTAGAAACAGAAATCAGTTTTTTATCTTTAAAGTGACAAATGTAAGCTCAACGAACTGGAATGGAATTCTTTGCCACCATCTCTATTTTATGAGACCTACAATCTTGGAATCTTCAAGGCTAGAGTGAATAGATATCTTCTGTATCGACGAGCACTATCCTCGGAGCGACGGTGTCGCTTAACATCAGACAAGTTTGGTGGTCAGTCGTAGATCTATCTTATAAAAAAAAAACACTTAAGAACTCACTAATGGGTCGAATGAAGCCTTGATTGCATGAGCAGTATCTACAATAGACCCGTATGCCATATAAAATGAGAGAAATTTTGAATTTGCTGTCTCCAATTTATATGAAACTGATCTTAACCGACTATACAACGATAAATATACCAAACAATTCGTAACTGCTAAGATGTTTCGACATATCCACATATAGAAGTATTGAATTACTTTGGACATAGGATCACAATCCAGTTGGGTATAATAAACCCAAAAAATTCCTAAAGAAATTTTAACAAAGGCAACAGAAAGTGTTACGAAAATATATGTATTCTTTTTTACATGTAAATTCAACTGTGTATCGATTTCTGTTAAAGCAAGAAAAAAGGTGTACAAGGTATTCGTTTGTCTAAAAAGAATGAGAACGCAAATTATATGTTCTATAGCATAATATATGTTAAAAAAAGACACTGTCAGAATAGCGTCTTCGTATGTAAATAATATATTCAAAAGACATATTGCGATACTAAAAAACAGCGCAGAAAACTTAATACAAAGCCTTTTGTTCGATGCGTCGAAAAATCCAAAGTTAAGTCCAAATAAAACATGTAGAAATTTGTAGAATGGTGATACATCATTTGGGAATTTGTTTGCGCACGAATTTTCAAGAAACGAATTTATTTTTGGTAGATATTTCATGTTTAGTTCCGTTTTTACTATTGTTAATTTTGAAATTAATATTTGAAAAGCGGTGTGTTATAAACAACGACTCAGAATAAAGTAATTGGAAAGCATGTTTCGATATTGTCCAATCCATTCTTCGTCGTACCGGTATACCAATAAATTGTCGAAATTATCAGCCTTCAAAAATAAATAAATTAAGTAATTGATTTTCAACCTCAATTAATGTACTTAGTAATTATTTTCCCACGCAACATTACTTTCAATTTCGATGTTAATCTATTTGGAATAGTTTTTTCCCGATATTTTTTAACTTTTCTCAGGAGTTCCAAAATATATGTTGTTTTTGCTACTGCGTTGCCAATATAAATATTATCAGACAAAAAAGTATGTGTTTATTATGTAAGGTACGAACCCCGAAGTCTGTGGTGCTCATTGAAAAATAGCATATTCGCGATTTTTTGCATTGTTATTCATTTTTATTATTTCGCGAATATGCTTTTTTGGAGAGGTAAAAAATACGTAATCAAAATACGTAAATAGGACTGGACGGCTTTATTAATATTAAATAAACCACACATTTATTATAATAACATCAAGAAACACACAAATATATATATTTTTATTTATTTATAAGATACATAGTCAATACACTAATTATAAGAGATGTACACACGTGCAGGTGTCTACAGTATATTGTGCGCGAAATCTAATACTTCAGACTACAGGACATGGCAAACAAAGTTAAGGCTGCTCATTGTGCCTGCAGCTTTATTTCCTACATTTGTGCGTAACATTGTGCGTAAGTATCTTCTGGACAAACGTGCAAGTGCGAATCAGACTCGCCCACCGATGGTTCCGTACGAACTAGATAAAAGAACTACCGGGCGATGCTAGTCATTGATAAAAGGGGGGAGTTATATATTTTTTACATTTTTGGTCATAATCCGAAAATATCGTAACAACATAAATAGAGATGCCTACAATTATTGACTTAATACAAATGTGTGAACTGTATAATGACAATGAGATAAGTGACGCAGAAGTTTAATATCATTCCGAGTATGTCTGCGTTCAGAGGAATCATTTTATACACATAGAACTTCATGGGTTTTGCTTCCACGTACTGAATGAGCATCTTGGCGTCCCGTATATCCGACGGATCTAGAAACAAAACGGAAATAAGTTCGCCGTAAGCACTTTGACTTATGAGCCCGACGTCCAAGGTTCTAGATCAAGGTACAAATCTCTGTATTTTGTAGTTGTTTTATGATAGTTGCTAAGTTCAAACATACATGCACAAAATCACGCTTTTTTCCGTTACGGGATAGGCCTATCAAAGCCCATGGAACCGTTTGACGCCACATTGATTTAAGTATCGTGTGAAAATGAACATGTCTTAAGAGTTTTTGAAGTTTTTTTAATTAATAGTTCATATTTATGTTGCGCTCGCGCTTATGAAATTTTGAAGATATATGATGCCTTATGTTCCTTACATTCTATGCTGCAAAAATAAGACAATCGTACTGATTTTGACATTCGTAACTATACAGAAAAACAGGTTAGTAGTGTATTTTTTGTGTTTTGGAGTATTAATAACGAGATAACGTAGATAACGAGCGTACGAGATCGCTAAGAGAAGTGTTGTCAAGTGATCTCCCATGCGTATAGGACAAAATTAACACAGTTTGTACCCCTAAACATTAACCAATTTCGTTATAATTCCGAAGCGTTCGGCTTGTGACGCATCGTTATCTCGACTTTACAGACAACCATTTTTTATCTGATTGATATCATAAATGTCTGTGCCTTAAGGCCGTCACAGACACAGCTATAATATATATTAATATATTTTATAGCTAAACATATTACCATATATTTTCTATACAAATTTTCGAGTGACCGCACACGCAGCTATAATATATATTTCTATGACGTAACCAAACTATACCGTAATTTATATTATTGGATATTTTTATATTATCGCATATTAATATAAATTATGGTATAGCAAGACATATTTTGAATATACAGCATGTTTCAAGAGAGTTTTGGCAGGAACGTCGTCGAAACATGTTGTTGCTTTGTTTTTTTTTCCTAAACTTGTGTTATTTTGAATATTAATGCGATAAAAATGGTGGTGTTTTATTCAAATACAGATACATTTATTTCCATAAACTTAAAAAAAAAAAAAATTGTAACTACCCTCAGTTTAATTAATTAAGTGTTTGATCAAGTACATGAGTGTGGGCAAGTGAAATGTAGTAGTGAAACGTGGTCATTTTACGATTTTTACGTTGTCGACAAAACTTCATAGAAGCTTCTAGTAAAGTCGCCACCACTTTACTGAAGCAGGATTTGACTTATAAATTGACTGTGTACGTGGCTTAGATTGTGACTAATTTTTGTGCCTGACAAGGCAACTAACATCTCTAAAGCAACATCAGAATCGTCGTCTGAAGAACTGTCAATTCCAATAACAATGCACTTGTTGAATTTATAATTACTGTGTTTTAAAATCACCCTTTATTACAAAACACGTGCAAACGCTAGGCCGACCATCAATGAAATGAAGGCAAAATATATATTATAGCATCATCTCCGTGTGTGGTAAAAGCTTGCTATAATATATATTATAGTAAGGTATATTAATATATATTATAGCTGTGTCTGTGACGGCCTTTACGGTTAGTTTTGTTTTTCGAATTTCGTTATAATTCCGAAGTAAATAAAATAAATTTTATATTTTGAAAAGCAAACAGTAGAAGCATAGCCGTTAATGTAAAAAAATAATTAACCATATAAAAAATATCTACGAGATCAAATCAGAAATGAAGAGATACGTAGACGCACAAAAGTCACCGATATAGCACGGCGGATTAGCAAGTTGAAGTGGCAGTGGGCAGGGTACATAGCACGTAGAACTGATGGCCGATGGGGCCGAAAGGTTATCGATTGGAGACCACGCACCGGCAAGCGCAGCGTAGGAAGACCAGCCACGAGATGGACGACGACCTCATTCAAGAGGTGGAAAGACGCTGGATACAAACCGCTTGCAATCGGTCTTTTTGGAAATCCATGGGGGAGGCCTATGTCCAGCAGTGGACTTTTTATGGCTGAGATGATGATGATATAAAAAATAATTAATAGATATCATACAACTGTCAGGAAGACGCTGGATGCAGGCCGCTTCCAACCGGCCTTTTTGGAAATCCATGGGGGAGGCCTATGTCCAGCAGTGGACTTCTTGTGGCTGAGATGATGATGATGAAAAAATAATTATCAAACTTGAATAACGTTTGTGGTAGAAAGACGTTATCTCCTCTTTTATGAAAAACGCGCAATTTGCTGGCAAAAGATCGTGCGGCTAATCCCGAACCTCGTAGTTTCATCAGCTTGTCCGTCAGTATGACTGTTATCTTGTTTGCTTGAGTGGTGAGCATGCCTCCGAGCAAAGCAGGTGCAACAATTTCCAACAGTGTAAAGGCCGATGTAATTGTTGACTCTATGATGGGCGTCAAGCTAGCCTGGAAATTAAATAAGTAGACAATGAGTATAAAGTAATATCTTGGTACAGGGCGATGAGAAGAACGACGGAGAGGTACATACTTTGAAGGGTCATTGTAAGTTACTCAATAATCAACGCTAATAATAAAAAATGACTTTTTGGGGAGAAATGGCAGGCTTGAGTTTTGTTGGCATTGAATTTGACGAGATTTTCGTCACCCCAGTCAGTTAAATTAAAAGTGAAACTTTGGACTATTTAGTCTTAAATACAATGCAAATGACAAAATACAATTATTTTGTCAACGAAATTAGATTTGCATTAACAATTATTTTGGATTTATTTAGAATAAATAAATCCTACGAAATATTTATTAATGGGAGATCACATATGATTTTTGGACGGTGGAATTCATTACACACCCTATTTTAAACATGTTAACTATTAAAATCTTAATTTAAGCCAATAAATCACTTACCGTTGTATTATATTTCATAAAAGCCACCACATCATAGATGTAATTCATAAATTCCGGAATTTTGAACAGAAGTGTTGTGAAAAACTAAAAAAGCATTCAAAGAAATAATTTATTTTTCCATAAATCTAGTTGCATTTTTTTTAACTGCATTGCTTATTTCCTTCATGCATAATCGCATATCTCTAATTATCGTAACTAATATATAAGCGAGTAACTTTCTGTCTGTGTTTTGGTCTGTTTGTTACCTCTTTATGGTTAAACGACTGAATATATAATTAAGAAAGATATATAAATAGAAAGGTTCATCTGAGAAGGACATAATTATGATACTTTTCCAGATCGACTGCGTCATTTTCATCAAATAGTTTTAGTATATTAATTTGGTGCAAAAAGATTTATGGAAAGTTTTGCGGGGGTTTTAAAACTGGCCGCTCGCGGCAAAGATACGAAATTAGAATTTCGGAGCACATTGATATCTATAAAATCATCAATTTTCAAAACTCCCTCAAAAATTTCCAGGTAACCCTCTTTTTTATACCGCCTCTTCTCCTCTCTTCCTCTTTTTCAGGTAACCCTCTTTTTACACCAAATTGTTGGATTAAAACTATTTGATGGAAAATGATGTTGTTGATCTCGAAAAGTATCGTATGACCTACTCGAGGAATTCTGAAGGCCACTAAACTAATGAAAATGTTAAAAATTATTAAATTCAAAAAACGAACGAAATATCCATACAATTTTGTTCCCTTTTTGAATTTAGTGAGTTTAACAATATTAATTAGTTTAGTGGTGCGTTCAAAATTGATCACTATCTACATATCTTTCATAATGATCTATTCAGCCGCTTAGCCTTATAGAGGCAACAAACAGACCATGACAGACAGACAGTTAACTCGCTCTTATATTAATTCAGCGTATTGTTTACAGCATAACTTTGTTATATACCTACCTATTAGAAAAAATCTACTTAAACTAAAACTTATTTATAATCCGAAATACATTTGTTTGAACCGTACTTGCCCAAATTCGTATAATAGAACTGCCCGATTCCAGATGTTTTATTTGACACGAGATTATGATTATATGTGATTATTAGCCAACAGTTTCATTAGGTTGGGCTTATTTGGTTTCTATTTTATTATATCTAGAAACCTTCTTATTTACTAAGGTTCGGGTATCAGTTACATCAATTATTAAGTTCTTTTTTTTATATACATAAACTTTCTGATTACAAAGATTCGTTTATTAAATGAGATCAGACGAGTTATCATTTTTTTTACGAGATTTCGATAGTGTCTTTAAAAAAAAAACGTTTTCGGTGAAATAATATTCGGAATTTCACGATTCGGATTATATATAAGTAACCTCTTTTCGTTTGAGAGAATATACTTTCAGATTAGTCCCATATAAAATTTATCAAAGTCAGTTCAAGAGTTTGGTTTTCAAATTAAAATTACGTATACATTTATAGACAGTTCAAATAGTTCACTATTGTCCCGTCCGATGTGACATTTTTTAAGAGTGGAAAAAACATCCTCAAAATATCGAAAACTTCGGTCGGTTGTTTTAGTTTTTAAACTATAATTATATCATTAAATGCAAAGTTACAAAAAAAAATGATTAACCATCAATTGAAATTGATATAGGTACTTAAGAAACAAATTATTTTTCATTACTCATACTCTGAAAGTAGGTCTGAAGTTGCCTGAGGAGCGGGTTGAAAGTAATACTTTTCAGCCCTAGGGAGAATCGCTTTCAACTGCCAGCTGTCAAATAAAAATAAAAAAAACTAGTTCTATTTTCACGTTTCTATTGAGCCATGTCCAACTTTCTTTAAAGCCACTCAATTACAGCGCGACCCCGACTCGGGACTAAATAAGTTACTTTCACCCCTAGGGTAACAATGAACTATTTATCAATATCAAAACAAGGAGATTAACAATTTGGTTGTATTTATTGCCGCATAACTCTGCCATTTATTTACTCAAGTAATTTTAATTTTAAGTGTAAACTGATTTGAAAAAATACTTTTTTGTTTCAATGATGTAGGTTAGTACCATATTTAGATTAGTACATATTCATATTCATATTCATTATACATCATATACATTTAGATTAGTACCATAAAATTAAAATATAATTTTATCAAAATCGGTTTAGTAAGAACTTTGATTTTTATGATGAAATCTGCGAATTTTGAAGTCAGTTTTTCAGTTTTTTAAACAACATATAATTATTTTTTGAGGACAAGACTCAAAAAAATTATCAAAATCTTACCAATGGATCAAACGAGGTCTTTATTACATGCGCAGTGTCTACAATAGACTTGTATATCATGTTAAATGAGTAAAATCCTGATTTGGCTGTCTCTAGTTGATATGACAGTGATTTTAAACGAACATATATCGAGAAAAACACCAAAGAATTCGCAACAGATATGAAATCATGACATAACCTCATATAGAAATATTGAATTACTGTAGATATAGGACTAGCATGCACATAAGAATAAGACCAAATAATTCCCAAACCAACTTTGGCAACAGTAACTATAAGCGTTATGGTCACGAAAATATTTTGAAAGTGTGTTTTGTTTTTAAGACGTAAATTCAATTGTGCATCGATTTTTGTTAGAGCAAGAAAAAAATTGCACAACGTATTCTTTTGTCTAAAAAGAACAAGAACGTATACTAAATGTTGAAAAGAATAATATACGTTAAAACAATATGCAATTAGATCAATACGCTCGTACCGAAAGAAAATATTAAAAACACAAATTGCGATACTAAGAAGCAGTGCAAGTAACTTGATACAATGTTTTTTGTTTGATGCGTCAAAAAATCCGAAGTTTAGTCCAAATAAAATATGTAATGATTTGTAGAATGGCGACACATAATCTGCTGATTTTTCTGCGCGCGAATCTTTAAAAAACGAATTAACTTTTGGTAGATGTTCCATGATAGTTTTTTATTTGTGTTCACTATTTAAATTTAGAGACTAATATTTGAAGAAGTGATCATGTGGTCAAAGTAAGAGCCTAGAATAAAGTAATTTAATGAATTGTTGCGTTATTATGGTATCCATGGTTACGAAATGGTAATCGTAACTACAGGTAGTAGTGATGTGTACTTCGTAT
The DNA here is from genome assembly GCA_947563715.1 of Lycia hirtaria. Lineage (NCBI taxonomy): Eukaryota > Metazoa > Arthropoda > Insecta > Lepidoptera > Geometridae > Lycia > Lycia hirtaria. The sequence continues at coordinate 14,008,899 of OX387384.1, forward strand.
AAATTATTGACATGACAGTATCTAATTCCGTTAACATCCACATTACAAGAAGGACAGTAGACAGTACAATAATATGGATAGGATAGAGAAAATGCGGGAATGTCATGGAAATATGTTGTCGTTTTATCTTATTTTCCTAAATTTGTGTTATTTTGAATTTAAATGCTATAATAAAAAATAAGTTCAAAAACTACTGACTACTTAAAAATCACGCTCTAAAAACTATGAAACATAAAAAAAGGCAATAAATATTTTAAAGTATTTCATACATATTCATAGTGGTGTTCAGAGGATAACCGTGGTCATATGCTACATTGCAGAATGTAATATAAGTATTGTTTTATTACAGTAGGTAGCTGCCAGTTGAAAGCGATTCTCCCTAGGGCTGAAAGTATTACTTTCAACCCGCTCCTCAGGCAACTTCAGACCTACTTTCAGAGTATGAGTAATGAAAAATAATTTGTTTCTTAGGTACCTATATCAATTTCAATTGATGGTTAACCATTTTTTTTGTAACTTTGCAGTTAATGATATAATTATAGTTTAAAAACAAAAACAACCGACCGATTTTTTTTACATTCTTCTTTCTTTCTTGTAAAAACTAAAACAACCGACCGAAGTTTTTTACATTCTTCTTTCTTTCTTGTTTCATACTTTTTAGAGCGTGATTTTTCAGTAGTCGATTTTTAGTTTTTGAACTTATTTTTTATTTAAAGAATTTTGGGGTTTTTGACAAAGGAATATAAATGCATATATTACAGTATACACACATACTTACACCGGTCAACAAACATATTACCCTCCCTTTTGCTTTTTTATGACGTCGTAGCCGGATAAAAAGTTAGTTTTCGTGACTTTGACGGGATATATCTCTCAAACGGTACGCTTGACATAAATATGATGTAACAATTTCTACCTTCATTTTAAAATCCCTGTTCAAGATACCTTACATGATGGGGTGTGCCGAAAAAACTTTTTTTTTCTTGACTTCGTGCCCCCTAGAAGGCGCCGTGTGCAATTCAATGTGACGTCACCTAATAACGAGAATCTAAATTCTTATAATAAAGAGATATCTATCTATCTATCTTTCTCTTTCTTGTGCAATTGATTAAAAATGTATGACTATAAAACGCGCTTCTCCCTTTTGTAATCTAATAAAAAAAAACTTTATCAAAAAAGTATGTAGGTATATATTATGTAAGGTACGAACCCCGAAGTCTGTGGAGCTCATAAAAAAAGCATATTCGCGATTTTTTCGCATTGTTTTTCATTTTTAGTATTTTGCGAATATACTTTTTTTGGAGAGGTAAAAAATACGTAATAAAAATATGTAAATAGGACTTGACGGTTTTATTAATATTAAATAAACCACACATTTATTACAATAACATCAAGAAACCTTCAAGTACAACAAATATTATATTTTTTTATTTTCAATTTATAAGATAAGTAATAAATACACTAATTATAAGAGATACACAAGAGGTACACACGTGCAGACTGCAGGTATCTACAGTATATTGTGTACCAAATCTAATGCTAATACTTCATACTACAGGACAAGGCAAACAAAGTTAAGGCTGCTCATTGTGCCTGCAGCTTTATTTTCTATAATTACGCACAATGTTACGCATAAATGTAGAAAAACATTTATGCGTAACATTGTGCGTAATTATCTTCTGGACAAACGTGCAAGTGCGTGACAAGTGCGAATCAGACTCGCCCACCGATGGTTCCGTACGAACTAGATAAAAGAACTACCGGGCGATGCTAGTCATTGATAAAAGGGGGGAGTTATATATTTTTTAAATTTTTGGTCATAATCCGAAAATATCGTAACAACATAAATAGAGATGCCTACAATTATTGACTTAATACAAATGTGTGAACTGTATAATGACAATGAGATAAGTGACGCAGAAGTTTAATATCATTCCGAGTATGTCTGCGTTCAGAGGAATCATTTTATACACATAGAACTTCATGGGTTTTGCTTCCACGTACTGAATGAGCATCTTGGCGTCCCGTATATCCGACGGATCTAGAAACAAAACGGAAATAAGTTCGCCGTAAGCACTTTGACTTATGAGCACGTACGAAACGCTTTGACTCCACTTGCATTGTGCGTACCGCCAAAATGTGGAATGCGCTTCCTGAATGGGTCTTTCCGAATAGATATAATCTAAGTGTTTTCAAATCGCGAGAGAATAGGTTTCTTCTAGGCAAGCGCGCTCCATCGTAGACCGTAACTGTCGCTTAACACCAGGTGAGTTGACGGTCAAGCGCAAGCCTATCGTCGAATAAAAAAAAAAATGAGCCGGACGTCCTAGGTTCTAGCTCAAGGTACAAATCTCTGTATTTTTGTAGTTATTTTATGATACTTGCTAAGTTCAAACATAAATACATGCACAAAATCAAGCTTTTTTCCCTTACGGGATAGGCCTATCAAAGCCCATGGGGCCGTTTGACGCCACATTTGACCGTGGTTAGAGGATTAGATGGGAGGGAGAGAGTGTTAGAGGGTATTAGAGGGTAAGATGTAATGTTGGCTAGCAGTGACAAGGGATCGGACACATAAACGCCAATTTATTTCAACTTCCGACTGACTTTTACAGTAGGTATGTCCAGGAAGAGAAACAATTAACTGGAACAATCCAAGATTTTCTTCTTTCTTCCAGTCCAGCATGGAGAAGTAAGTTAATATAACGAAAGAAAATTAAGTATCTTGTGAAAATCAACATGTCTTAAGAGTTCTTGAAGATTTTTAAGACGTAGTTCATATTTATCATATGTCGCGTTCGCGCTTATGTAATTTTGAAGATATACGATGACTTCAAGGACATCACGTATGTTCCTTACGTTCAATGCTGCAAAAATAAGACAATAAACGTACTAATTTTGAAATTCGTATCTCTATATAGTGCCTTTTTTACATAGAGCCAAAGAAAAAAAAGTTAGTAGTGCCCTTTAACCTGTTTTGGCGTAATATTACCGTTACATAACGTTAGATAACGAGCGTACCAGATCGTTAAGAGAAGTGTTGTCGAGTGATCGGGATTATCACTATCACGCATTCCCATGCATACCTATAGGACAAAATTAACGCAGTTGTTACCCCTAAACATTAACCAATTTCAGTGATTCTTGTGACGTGATAACGTCTTATAAATCGATGAACGCCGGCTGCATGCACGAAAAAGCACGGCTCATTGTCACGTTCCGTCTAAGCCGAGCATGCAAGCGAGAGCGCGGACCAAGCGATAGAGAGGCACGATAGGCCTAAGCGTTCGGCTTGTGACGCATCGTTATCACGTAAAATTATCGTCCGTAAGCCGACTTTACAGACAACCATTTTTTTATATGATTGATTTCATAAATGCCTTACGGTTAGTTTTGTTTTTTTAAATTTCGTTATAGTTCCGAAGTTAACAAAATTTAAGTTTACATTTTGAAAAAGCAAACCGTAGAAACATTAGCAGTTAATGTAATAAAAAGTAAATAATAATCATATTAAAAATTATTAATAGATATCATACAAGTGGCAGGAAGACGCTGGATGCAGGCCGCTTCCAACCGGTCTTTTTGGAAATCCATGGGAGAGGCCTATGTACATCAGTGGACTTCTGTGGCTGAGATGATGATGAAAAAGTAATTATCAAAATTGGATAATGTTTGTGGTAGATAGGCGCTATCTCCTCTTTTATGAAAAACGCGTAATTTGCTGGCAAAAGATCGTGCGGCAAATCTCGAACCTCGTAGTTTCATCAGCTTGTCCGTCAGTATGACTGTAATCTTGTTTGCTTGAGTGGTGAGCATGTCGCTGAGCAAAGCAGGTACAACAATTTCCAACAGTGTAAAGGCCGATGTAATTGTTGACCCTATGATGAGCGTAGAGCTAACCTGGAAATTAAATAAGTAGACAATGAGTATAAAGTTGTTCAAAATGAACATGGACAAAACGAAGGTTATGTCGAACGCCCATGAAGTGCCCACCCAAATATCTGTGGGGAACTCTACTCTTAAAGTTGTTGACGAATATGCAAACGGTCCGATTAGGCAAGTTTATTACTTTGCGAGAGAGGTCAATCGTCGTATCCAACTCGGCTGGGCAGCGTTCAGGAAACTTAAAAGCGTCTTCTCGTCTAATATACCCCAGGCCCTCAAGTCGAAAGTTTACGACCAGTGTGTGTTACCAGTGATGACATACGACACTGAAACGTGGTCCCTAACTATGGCCCTTATAAGGAAGCTCAAGGTCACGCAACGAGCTATGGAGAGAGCTATGCTCGCAGTCTCTCTACGAGATCAAATCAGAAATGATACGTAGACGTACAAAAGTCACCTGTCGGTGACATAGCACAGTGGATTAGCAAGTCGAAGTGGCAGTGGGCAGGGCACATAGCACGTAGAACTGATGGCCGATGGGGCCAAAAGGTTCTCGAGCGGAGATCACGCACCGGCAAGCGCAGCGTAGGAAGACCAGCCACGAGATGGACAGATGACCTCATACAAGTGGCGGGAAGACGCTGGATGCAAACCGCTTCCAATCGGTCTTTTTGGAAATCCATGTGGGATGCCTATGTCCAGCAGTGGACTTCTTATGGCTGAGATGATGATGTTGAGTATAAAGTAATATCTTGGTACAGGGTACAGGGTGATGAGATGAACGACGGAGAGGTACATGCTTTGAAGGGTCATTGTAATTTACTTTATAATCTACGCTAATAATACGAAAAATGCAAAAGTTTGTGAGTTTGTAAGTTTTCAACCGACTTCAAAACAGGAGGAGATTCTCAATTCGACTGTATTTTTTATGTTTGTTACCTCAGAACTTTCGACTGTGAACCGATTTTGATGAGTCATTTTTATTTGAAAGCTGGTGCTTCTCGTGTGGTCCCATTTCGATTTGGTTCTGACAATGTCGTCTATGAGAAATCGGTTGCTTCAGTATTTAAACTATTATTTTTTAATTTAATTTTTAGCTCCACAGACACCTGGGTCCGTGACATTTGTCAATTTTACCAAGTATTGTTAAATACATTGTTACGGGAAGACAAGATTTTTCTTTTTAACTTATTACTAGGTATAGTGTGTGTATACCAGTTTTTGTGAATTTGTAAGTTTGTTACTTTTGTACACTCAAACGGCTAAACCGATTTGTATTAAATTTGGTATGTAGCCAGGAATAACACATTTACTACTTTTTATCCTAAAAAACATGAAGGTTCCTGTGGGAAATAGTTAAAACTACTCCAATTGGTTTAAATGATGTTCTTAATTTAGTTAATTTAGTTTAGTTCAAGGTAATCCTTAAAGTTTATTGTTGGGGTTAACGTGAGACCCAGCAGAGATAAAGATACATTCCGGAAAGTAGGAGACAAAATAAACTTACTCTCTTTGGCGGAGAAAAGACAGGCTTGAGTCTTGTTGGCGTTGAATTTGACGAGATTTTCGTCAACCCAGTCAGTTAAATTAAAAGTGAAACTTTGAACTATTTAGTCTTAAATACGATGCATAATTATGCAAATCTAATTTTGTTGACAAAATACAATACAATAAACAAATTCTATGAAATATTTATTAATGGGAGAGCACACATGATTTTTGGACGGTGGAATTCATTACACACCCTATTTTAAACATGTTAACTATTAAAATCTTAATATATGACAAAAAATCACTTACCGTTGTATTATATTTCATAAAAGCCACAACAATGTAGACGTAGTTCATAAATTCCGGAATTTTGAATAGAAGTGTTGTGAAAAACTAAAAGAGCATTATATAAAAATAATTAATTTTTCCATAAATCTAGTTGCATTTTTTTAAAAAGAGCATTGTTCATTTCAATCACGCATAATCGCATATTTCTAATTATCGTAACTAATATAAAAGCGAGTAACTCTGGATGTCTTTGTTTTGGGCTGTTTGTTACCTCTTCATGGTTAAACGACTGAATATGTCATTAAGAAATATATATATAGGTACTATAGAAAGGTACATCTGCGTACATCTGAGAAGGACATAATTTAAACTATTATATTTTCTTTTTGTTATGTACATACATTATACACTCTAATGTAATTTAAGAAGTACTGCATTTATTTTGTTGTTGCTGTGTAGTGTACACATGTTTAGGAATACAATCTAGTTCGTATGTTTTATCGTATTTCTATTGTTAATATAGCAATTGTATTCTGATATGAAAGTCCGTGATGTCCAAAACGGTCCACGGCTTGTCCGCACTGACAATTAATATGAGATTCGCACAGCTTTGCACCTACACGTAAACCTACAGCTACTACGTGTAGACAGCTGAGGTTGAGGACAGTGGCTAAATTGTCAGAGGCAAGGGCGTCGCCAGCCCATGGCCCAGAGGGGGGCAAGTTAATATTATGGAGGATGAGAAAAATATGAATTGTAAGTACAGGTACAATTGCACGGCCTTAGGACTTTGGTTGCTTTGCAGTTTGCTACATTTTTTTAATCTCTAGGAGGGGGGGGGGGGCAGCTGCCCCCTCTGCCCCCCCTTGGCGACGCCCTTGGTCAGAGGGGAGAGCACGGAGCCAGTGGCTCGACTCTGCCTCTGACACGGCCAAAAGACGCGATCCGTCCGTCTCATATATAGCGTCGTCCAGTAGGCTTTAGTCTAGTAAAAATAAGATTTGTGACAACATAAAAGACAACTAAGTATATTGTTATTTAAATGAATGTACGGTTGTGTTTTGAAATACATTTGACACAATTTCATAATGATATTACTTATAAAAGCTAATTTTGTTACCTTTACACGCTCAAACAGCTCAACCGATCGTTATGAAAATTAGTATAGAGATAGATTTTTCAGTTTTTTAAACAACATATAACTTTTTAAGGAAAAGACTCAAGAAAATTATCAAAATCTTACCAATGGATCAAACGAGGTCTTTATTACATGCGCAGTGTCTACAATAGACTTGTATATCATGTTAAATGAGTAAAATCCTGTTTTGGCTGTCTCTAATTGATATGACAGTGATTTTAAACGATTATATATCGAGAAAAACACCAAAGAATTCGCAACAGATATGAAATCATGACATAACCTCATATAGAAATATTGAATTACTGTAGATAAAGGATTAGTATGCACATAAGAATAAGTCCAAATAATTCCCAAACTAACTTTGGCAACAGTAACTAAAAGCGTTATAGTCACGAAAACATTTTGAGAGTGTGTTTTGTTTTTAAGACGTAAATTCAATTGTGCATCGATTTTTGTTAGATCAAGAAAAAAATTACACAAAGTATTCTTTTGTCTAAAAAGAATAAGAACGTATATCAAATGTTGAAAAGAATAATATACGTTAAAACAATATCCAATTAGATCAATACGCTCGTACCGAAAGAAAATATTAAAAACACAAATTGCGATACTGAGAAGCAGTGCAAGTAACTTGATACAATGTTTTTTGTTCGATGCGTCAAAAAATCCGAAGTTAAGTCCAAATAAAATATGTAATGATTTGTAGAATGGCGACACATAATCTGCTGATTTTTCTGCGCGCGAATCTTTAAAAAACGAATTAACTTTTGGTAGATGTTCCATGATAGTATTTTTTTTTTTATGTTCACTATTTTAAATTTAGAAATTAATGTTTGAAAGCGGAAGTGATCATGTGGTCAAAGTAAGAGCCTAGAATCAAGTAATTGAATGAATAGTTGCGTTATTATGGTATCCATGGTTACCAAATGGTTATCGTAACTAAAGTTACTGTGTACTTCGTATGAATTATAAATTAATGACATGACAGTATCTAGTTCCGTTAACACCCACATTAGAGGAAGGACAGTAGACAGTACAATAATATGGACAGGACAGAGAAAATGCGGAAACGTCATGAAAATATGTTGTAGTTTTATTTTATTCTCCTAAATTTGTGTTATTGTGAATCTTAATGCTATAATAAAAATAAGTTCAAAAACTAAAACCCGACTACTGAAAAATCATCCTCTAGAAAGTATGAAACAAGAAAATGTATTAAATATTTTACAGTATTTCATACATATTCAAAATAATAGTTTTACAATAAAATAATATAGACAAATGTAGCGAATATGAATATATGATGAACTAATAAATATATGGTATTAATTTAACAAATAAAGATGTTGATTACATTGTAAGAGGATGACTAGAACTGGGTGACATTACGTGACTATTAAAAAGAGCCATGTGCTACAGGTTGAATAAATGTTGAACCTCAATTCTCTGAGCTAAGCAAAGCTTTTATTTCAGAGAAATGCGCTCCCCATGTCTGGTGGCAATACATATAAAGATAAAAAAAAAAAAAAAAAAAAAAAAAAAAAAGATAAATTCATAGTGGTGTTCAGAGGATAACCGTGGTCGTATGTTACCTACTGCAATAAAACAATATATTACATTCTGCAATGTAGATGTAGCATACGACCACGGTTATCCTCTGGACACCTTCTTCTTTCTTTCTTATTTCATACTTTTCAGAGCGTGATTTTTCAGTAGTCGATTTTTGCTTTTTGAACTTACTTTTTATTTAAATTTTTCTTACTATTAATTTTGGGGCTTATGACAAAGGAATATAAATGTATATATTTCCGAATAGACTAAAATTTATTAAATATATTTCATTCATTACATTGATGTTGTCATAATAATATGATAATATTGTATTATAGAACATAAGTTCGGGACGTCGGAATTGCGGTAATGAAATTAAAATAGAACTGGGCAGGACATGTTGCTAGACGCAGTGATGACAGGTAGAGTAAGGTTGTGGCCGAGTGGAGCGGAGCGTAGTCCGTCCAACTGCAAGATGGGTGGACGATATTGTACGTTCCCATACCCTCGAATTTTGATACAATATTTTACCCAGTTTCAAACACTTAATTCGTCCCTGTTGTAAAACTATAATAGCTTCATCATATTATAATAGCTGTTTATATCTGTTTGTTAATATAAACGAACTCCATTATAAGAGTTCATACCTCCAACATCAAAAGCCTGGAACTTCAATACACACCATAACCCCAGTTTCCATCCCTGTTGCAAAACTGTAATAACAAGTATTCTTCAAGAAATACTTGTTATGTTGTTGTTTAGATCAATCTAAATACTTAGTTTCGTGCCCCTAACATTAAAAACATGGAAATTTTATACAATATTTTGCCCCCCTGTTTCAACCCCTTAATTCATCCCTGTCTCAAAACTATAGTAGAAGTAGATCCCTAACTTAACTCGATTAACAATGTAACTTATGTTATTCAGTGCTAATATAGCATCCTATTAGTGGAAGAATTTTTAAAATCGGTCTAGTAGTTTTTGAGTTATTTTATTACACACAAAAATACAAATCTTTTCACGTTTTTTAACCGACTTCGAAAAAGGAGGAGGTTATCAATTCTTAGCGTATATTTTTTTTATGTAGGTATGTACACGAATTACTCCGTCATTCGAGAACCGACTTTTGTGTTTCCTGAATCGGTGTATAGAGAAATCTCCCAAGTTGGTCCCATAATTATTTTATAAACATCGCTTTATTACTTTTTGAATAATCTCTAAAATTAAAAATATTTTCATTGTACTTCATTTTTATTTAATGGTACTAAGGACACAAAGTTGTGTAACTGTACCATCAATGGTACAAATCAATGGTACTACTGACAATAAGGCGTATTCCTGAGTGAAATGCGTCAGATTATAGAATCGCAGAGTTCCACCTACACGTTTTTCTTTGCAAAAGTGCCAAATATTGAGGATTATCTGTATAAAGACAGTTTAAATAAGTTATTATCCGTATAAAAATCTGCACATTTTCTAATCTTAGAAGACGAGCATTTGACATTCAATGACAAATCGCATTCTTGACAAAAGAAAAAAAGAGCGAGTGAAGAGTCTCATTAAAAAGTTTACAATCGTGAAGGATTTAGGAATTTGCGTTTGAAGTCGGTAAAGTCGGTCGGTTTTTTAAAATAGACAAATTATATAATATTAAGTATGGATTAGTATACTTAGATATATTTATTGAATTGACATTTCGAGCATCGATTATAGTCTGTTCTCGAAGGAAGCGATAGTATCTGAGTCATTTGTTGAGTTTTGGCGGGAACGTCTTAGTAACGTGTTGTTGCTTTGTTTTATTTTCCTAAACTTGTGTTATTTTGAACATTAATGCTATAAAAATGGTGGTGTTTTATTCATAAAGTGTTCGATAAAGTGCGTGTGTGTGGGCAAGTGAAATAAAGCAGTAAAACGTATGATTTTACGTTGTCGGCAAAACTCCATAGAAGCTTCTAGTAAAGTCGCCATCACTTTACTGAGGCAAGACTTAAATTTGAAAATGACTGTTTACGTGACTTAGACTGTGACTATAACACTATATAATTTGTTTTATTCAAGAAACTTGAAAAAATCCTAATACTTGACACTGGCAAATGCTTTAATGCGGGTCCAATACAAAAAAGAAGAAGAGTCATTTGTTTTGTTATTCACTGTTACTAGCAGGTCTTTATTTAAACAAGTAGATATTATTTGATTGATGAGGCAAATATAAAACTGTTTGTCAGCATGTGGCAGTACAATAACAGGTCTTATTGTCATATTGTATAGGTCAATGACGTATTTTTACTAATTTATAGGGTTCCGTACCTCAAAAGGAAAAAATGGATCACTTTGTTGTCCGTTTGTCCGTCTGTCAAGACCTTCTATCTCGGGAGCGCGTGGAGGTATCGAGTTGAAATTAAAACCATATACGCAGACCCGTAGTCAATTGCAGCAGTGAAAAAAAAACAAACTTTTCGCTTAACGTAAAAAAAGTTACAGCCGTATACATCACAAATACACCGCATATTTCGACACTCATAAAGGAATCAAAGCCTATAGAGTACCCATTGACCTAAAACTATGAAATTTGGCAAGAAGCATTGTCAAATATTACATATAAAGGAAAAAAAACTGAGAACTGTACACTTTTAATTAAATCACAAAAAAGTAGGATCTTTATCAAGAAATGAGGGTCCAAATTTTAAAGTAAATTAACCGTATCACATGGGGTATATATAAAAGAACTTCATTAGCACAAGCTAAAACTGGTATCTAATTATTTTTACGATGTGGAATTTTCGGATTATGGCTAGATTCATACGGTCTTTTATGTAAATTATACGGAACTCTGGTGAGTCTGACTCGCACTTGTTCGGTTTATTAAAACAGATTATACATAAAAGTTAATGTTATATGTTATATCATTTAACCGACTTAAAAAAGGAGGAGGTTATCAATTCGCAGCGAATATTATTTTTAAGTTTTTTAATAGTTGATAATAATTTAATATAACAATATTGGACTGTTATTTATATACGACAGGAATTTTGTATGATTAATGAAACTTTAACGTTATTACACATTGCTAAGCTGTTTAGAGAAAATAAATTGTACATTTTTACTAACATTTTACGGAAAATCACAGTGTCTAAGTTATTCCAATATAATATTTAGTTTAGGAGAAATGTTGTCGCGCTATCTCCCATATCATACAAGTAGGTGAAAATTGTTTCCTACCTTTTTTTTTAAATATAAGATAGATCTACGATTGACCACCAACTCGCCTGATGTTAAGCGACGGTGTGGCCGAGGATGGAGCTCGTCGATCTAGAAGATATCCATTCACTCTAGCCTTGAAAATTCCAAGATTGTAGGTCTCAGGAAACAGAGATGGCGGCAACGAATTCCATCTGAACCTGAACCTGAACCTGATTTGGACGATTCTTTTTTTTATCTGATTAAAATCGCCTCTACGGTTTGCTCTTTTATAATTTTGTTATAATTCCGAAGTTCGAAAATAAGATCCTATATTTTGAAACAAAAAGCCTCACAGACAGGCTCCTCAGTAGGGAAGCCTAAAAATGGTGTTGTAGCTAATTAAATATAATAATTTATCTAAAGTGAGGTTAAACACACATAGCGCGTAGAACTGATGGCCGATGGGGCCGAAAGGTTCTCGAGTGGAGACCACGCACCGGCAAGCGCTGGGAAGACGCTGGATGCAAGCCGCTTCCAATCAGTCTTTTTGGAAATCCATGGGGGAGGCCTATGTCCAGCAGTGGACTTCTTATGGCTGAGATGATGATGATGATGAGGTTAAACATAAATCTCACACGAATAATAGACAGATAGGTTCCACAATTACTTTATTAATACAGCCACACACACTGTTATAATCACACCAAAACACAACAAAAAATCTTATAGATACAATGCTTGTTCAAACCTATGCCTCAAACATACAATAATACTACGTACCTAAACGTTATTCGCTACCGCCTTAGGTAGAGAAAACTTACTTCTGTTCACACCTAATTTCGTTCTAGTCACGGAACTTTATAAATATCCGGTTTCAATCGGTTATGTATAAAGTTCCAGCTCAAGATTTTCCTATAACCAGCCTATGGTAGAAAAAACTTAATAGTTAAGGTGCATGGGTGGTAAGTTTTCCATATAAAAGTGTTTTTACCAAATATGGTTGAAAAGAGTTTTACAATGAAGTATTATCAAGTATTATATCAGTTTTTATTGGCGGCAAATCATGTAAATTACAAAAAAAAAAAAACATTTTTTTTTATTTATTGAAAACTATGAAATTTTTGCTTTTAATCTCAGCTTCTGTATTCAACTATTGTGTTTGCTGCCAAAAAAAAACGATATTAAAGCTAACAACTACTTCATTATAAATATACTTTTTTCGATATATATATATATATATATACTTTTACATACGCTAAACACAAATTTGTGCGTGTGCGTGTGTGTGTGTGTGTACTCGTGCAAGTTCCTACAGTATATTCCACATGATTTCTAATATTGATACCTTAAACTTGGACCAATTATTATACCTACGTTCTGTGCTTGAACCTTCGAGAAAAGACTAACACGCGAAGCCGGTTCATTGGCATCTCGCGTGTAAGTATGTAAGTAAAGTGTCAAAGTTTCAAAAAGGGATTATTCAAAGGATACAACAACGTTTTTGTGAAACTTAGATCAAATCGGCAGAAATTAGACAGAGTTTTTTTTACACTTTTCTTGTCTGAGAACCATAAATTAGTAATTAAAATTATACTCCTTAATCTATTTATTTCGTAGTTTTATTTAAATGCCATTTCTTGCAAAACTCGGTAAACCTTTCAAAAGTTGGCTTCAATTTCCGGCGTTCGCGTTGTATTTCGTCTATATTTTTGACAAGTTTGTAGCTGGCTAACACATTTTGCTGATATATAAAGTGCGTACATAGAGGTATAAACTCACGGTTATTTTCATTTACGAGGTAGGGAGCATTAAACGCCGTGACGCAGTTTGGAGCTACATTCACGGTTGGAGGGTCACAACATGTACGATATGGATTTAATACAAATGTGTGAACTGTATAATGACAATGAGATAAGTGACGCAGAAGTTGAAGATCATCCCGAGTAGATCTGCGTTCAGAGGAATGATGTTGTACACGTAGAACTTCATGGGTCTCGCTTCCACGTACCGGATGAACTTCGTTATATCCTGTATATCCGAGGGATCTGAAATAAAATGGAAATAAGTTCACGGTATGACCTTCGAAGCGTATCGTTCTGATCCAGAGATTTGATATAGACAGTTCAAAAATTACACACATCGTGATACCTCCGTAGTCAAAAAAGGCTAGGTACAGATCGAGATAATGCAGATTCAAGTTTTTTTTCTTTATACATTATTTTCTGCAAAGACTGGACACAAAAATCATTAGACCGAAAAGAATGGAAACAGAATAGGGAGGCCTTTGCCCAGCAGTGGGACGGAACAGGCTCAAAATAATAATAATTATAGATCTACGATTGACGACCAACTCGCCTGATGTTAAGCGGCGATGTGGCTGAGGATGGAACTTGTCGATCTAGAAGATATCTATTTAGTCTAGCCTTGAAAATTCCAAGATTGTAGGTCTCAGGAAACAGAGATGGCGGCAAAGAATTCCATTCTTGTGCAGTACGCAACAGGAATGTGGATCGATATCGCTGAGTACGGATCTTTGGCATTTCAACGAGAAATGGGTGGTAATTCACCGACTTTCTGCTAATCCTGTAGTGAAATGGGGAGGTCCCGTCAAGTCAAGTCCCGTCATGTGTGTAATTTTTCTGTTTATAAATTGGTTTTCTGATTCAGATGTTATAAATTCATATCCGAGGCCACACATCCCTGTTTTTCAATTAGTTATTTTTAACAGACTTCAGGAAACGAGGTTCTCAACTTGTTGTAATTTTTTATGTTTGTTAGCTCATAACTCCATCATTTATGAACCGATTTGAAAAATTCTAGTATATACTTTCAGATTGGTCCCATAGAAATTTTGTCAAAATCGATTGAGTAGATTATGCTTGTCGTTAAAAAGCTGCTAAATCACGTGTTCTGTAGCTTTTATTAATCTCGTAAATTTACTATTGAACCACCTGTCTATGAGTGTAGGTACTAGAATAATAATAATAAAGTATTTGTTTCGACAAAACTTATTTTTGTAACAATACATATTGTCCCAAAGGCTCCCGAACTAGTCAAAGACTGTGCGTCGGATGCCAATGGCTTCTCCCTGATTAATAAACAATAATTATGCCAAAATAATCCAATAATTTATACAATTCAGAATTTAGAAGTTTACAATATTACACAAACAAATAAAATAAATAGAAATTTAACAAGAAAAAAAAACATACAAAATGTCCAACTTATTGCAAAAAAAGAGATAAAGATAAAGACGTATCTGTGAATGATGTATCAATACTTAAGGGTGTCATTCTATCCATTCACATCCATTTATTATGTGACTAATTTAGAAACTGCGTCAAGAGTGCATACAAAAAGTACTTGTTCCAACAATATAAATACATTGAAAACCATAACCTCCTTCGGCAGTCGCGTAAAAAGATAGTGTTAAAAATTACAAACCTTGAACTTGCGCCAGCTTGTCATTAAGTATAAGAGTTATCTGATTTGCTTGAGTGTTGAGCATGCCGGCGTACAAAGCAGGTAAAACAATCACAATGAGTAGGAAAATAGACATAATTGTGGACAATATTATGAACGTACTCGGAGTACCAAACTGGAAATAAAACAAGTATCTATATTAAAAGAAAAACAAAACACCCGACTGCTGCTGCAGAAAAGCAGTTTTTGCAGTCTAACTTACGATTTCGTTACGCTTGATGCGCTGTTGAATATAAGTTTCTTATGAGAAAGTATGCGTAAAATAAAATAAGTTATATATATATTTGTAATCACCGTTAAACATTCTTTATTTTGTTTTGTTTTTTAATTTTGATGTACTCAGTGTCACTCTCATGACTAAGACGAATCTATTGACACCACTCACATCAAAATCGATCAAACTGTTTGGGCTCTAGGGTGTTCCAAAGAAATATACATACATACATACACTCGAAAAACATAACCCTCCTTCTTACGCAGTCGGGTAATAATTTAATAGTGAATAAAACCTTTGCCCTGCAGTGGGACAGTACAGGTTAAAAAAAAAACTTTGGTATAAAGTACAACGCATTCAAATAAACTACGGACATGTATACCTACAAAAATATTCTAAAAAAAAACTTTTCCTTTTTCATACTTGGAAAGTACGTTACAACCTCCTTGAAACGAACTGTTTGTCTTTGTTTTAGTAAGGCTAATAATTTGAGACAAACTGTAGTTTATCGAACATATTCTTTTTCTATGCCACTTACATATGTGTGGAGTGTATTAATTTATCTTTAATATTTATTCAATTTATGTGGCGCTAACATCTCTAACAAAGTCGCGAAGGGTGTAAAATATCAAATGTCTTATTGTCAGAATAATATGATAAAAAAAGACGTGTGGCACTCGGAGACTGCCGCGGTAAAGCTATTGCATAGCATTTTTTATCAACTTATGTAATTATAATTATTTATTTATTTTATTTATGCAGTATTCCTAACACCCCCCACTCCGACCGGCACAGCGGTGATACTTTTTAGTTTTTAGTTTTGCCATCTATCGATGAATAGCAGAACTTTTAATGACTTTTTGAAATATCACGCTTGTCTCTTTAGTTCTGCAAATCGCCTCTAGGTGGCATTGGTTGTATCGGCGTTACTGCGTTAGGTTATTTTCGTTACGGAATTTCTGGATTCGGTCTCCACGCTCAAGGCCCGCGATAGAAGCTATGCAATAGCTTAATAATATTACTCACCAGGTCATTTACTTTTCTAAATGCCAGCATACGGTAAATAAACAACATAATTTCCGGAATATTGAATAGAAGTATTGAGAAAAACTGAAAGAACAAGTATGTATATTAAAAAGAAAAACAAAATAGCCGACTGAAGAAAAACTGTTTTCGCAGTCTAACTTATGATTTCGATACGCTTGATATGTTGTTTAGTGTACGTTTTTTATGTGAAATTATGCGTAAAATCGCTGTAAAAGGTTATAAATTCGCATTCTTTAAATAATTCTAGTAAAATAACTTGTTTAGAACAAAAAAGTTTGTTGGTTGTCGTCGTATTATTATTATTATTAAATAATATATAGCCTATGATACTGAAGTGATAATGAATCTAACGACACCTCGCATATTAACATCGGTCAAGCCGTTTAGGCTGTAGGAGGTAATTTATAGAAATACATACATTCGTACACTCGAAAAACAACCCTTCTTCTTACACAGTCGAGGTAGCAATGAAAGACGCCACTTTTTGATGTTACGTTAAACACCCCCAACAGTAGAAAAAAACGTTGTTTGCAACTAAGTGCGTATACATTTTAGCTCGCAGAACGGATGTAAGGATGCCGAGCGAGCGAAGCGTCTCTACATCAACAAAATTTTTTTTCGCCTGTTTGCTTGTGAGTTTGTATGTTCGTACTCGCGTACAGGGCGTAATTTTGAACCAAATTTGAAACAAATTTGAAACTTGGCGTATAGGTTCTATGCAAGGTTTAAAACTTTTTTGTCATCGGCGATTTTTGGTTCCCATAAAAAGAGGGGAAGTTTATTGAGGCGCCAATTACCAACAGATTTTAATGATATTTGGTAGGTATATAAAATAAAATTAAAGGTAGGTAAAGCCAAATTTTCTTTCGTCTGTCAGTTTGTTTGTGACTATGTTTGTGAGTTAGAAGAAGAAAAGAAACTGAATCGATTAGCGAACAAAGATAAATAAAGAATAGCGTAATCAAACAGAACTTATACACCGAATATATAAACTTATGTGTGTACTTATGGAAAATTGATTTTTGACCGTGAAATAACGTCTGTAAAAACACTTAAAATTGCAAAATCGGCCATAATTTTATAGGGCCTCCTAAGCCAACTTTATCTAAAGTATAAAAGATAAATAAATTAAACTTTTTAATAGGGTTCTGTACCTCAAAAGGAAAAAAACGGAACCCTTATAGGATCACTTTGTTGTCCGTCTGTCCGTCTGTCCGTCCGTCCGGGTGTCAAGACCTTTATCTCGGGAACGCGTGAAGGTGTCGAGTTGAAATTAAAACCATATACTCAGATCCATAGTATCTTCCTGTAGAAAGAAAAATAAAATTACTCAGTTTTCGTAAAAAAAAAGTTACAGCCGAATATGTCGTAAAAAACGCACATTTCGACACTCACAGAGGAATCAAAACCTATGGGGTACTTCCCGTTGACCTAGAACTCTGAAATTTGGCAAGAAGCATTGTGTTAGAGTACACATATAGCAAAAAATCCGAAAACTGGACATTTTTAATTTAATCACAAAAAAAATAGTGTCTCTATGCAAGGAATGAGGGCCCAAATTTTAAAGTGAATTAACCGTATCATGTGGGGTATCATATGAAAGAGCCTCATTAGCATATGCTAAAACAGGTTTTTAAGTATTTTTACGATGTATATTTTTCGGTTTATGAAGGAAGATATAAAAAAAAAATCCTTTTATTTAGTTTGTACCGAACCCTCGGTGGGCGAGTCTGACTCGCACTTGACCAGTTTTATATTTTAAGTGTCCGCCAACCACACTTGATCCTGCAAATTTGAACTCTCTAGTATTATCGAGACCAAAGCTATGAGGGTCGAAAAATCCGACGAATTGCTTAGTCCGGCCGTGCCCGCTGGCTCACATGGCGGGGCACGGCCGTGCCCCCAGATAACCCAAAATTTTGGTGTTACAATAGTAGTGAAGTGTCTTTGAAAATTAAACGCACTTACCCAATGAAGTTTGGTGAATATTTTTTTGTTTCAAACAACACGGGTAAATATCAATAAAATAAATAATCAAAAGTAACTAAAAATAGGGGAGTCCAAAAATAACCATAAATATCAAAAATATCCATAGGCGAGGCCTATGTCCAGCAGTGGACTTCTTATGGCTGAGATGATGATGATGATGAACTAAAAATAAAAACCGGACAAGTCGAGTCAGACTCGCCCACCGAGGGTTCCGTACAAACTAGTAGATAAAAGGTTTTTTTTTTTATATTTTACTTCATAAATCGAAAAATATACATCATAAAAATATTTAAAAACCTGTTTTAGCTAGTACTAATTAAGCTCTTTCATATGATACCCCACATGATACGGTTAAAGTACTTTAAAATTTGGACCCTCTTTCCTTGCTTAATGACCCTATATTTTGTGATTAAATTAAAAATGTCCAGTTTTCGGATTTCTTCCTAAATGTGTACTATAACACAATGCTTCTTGCCAAATTTCATAGTTCTAGGTCAACGGAAAGTACCCCATAGGTTTTAATTCCTTTCTGAGTGTCGAAATGTGCGTTTTTTTCGACTTATTCTGCTGTAACTTTTTTTTATGAAAACTGAGAAGTTTGATTCTTCACTCTGCAGCAAGATACTATGGATCTACGT
The DNA here is from genome assembly GCA_947563715.1 of Lycia hirtaria. Lineage (NCBI taxonomy): Eukaryota > Metazoa > Arthropoda > Insecta > Lepidoptera > Geometridae > Lycia > Lycia hirtaria. The sequence goes on from OX387384.1 coordinate 14,027,806, forward strand.
ATATGGTTTTAATTTCAACTCGATACCTTCACGCATTCCCGAGATAAAGGTCTTGACACCCTGACAGACGGACAGACGGACAACAAAGTGATCCTATAAGGGTTCCGTTTTTTCTTTTGAGGTACGGAACCCTAAAAACAAAATCGACTTCAAAACAATCCATTTAACTGAAAAGGGAGAAATAACAAGTGTTGCGTAATACCGAAAAATGAAATCAAAACTATGCGCGTCTACCTAAGTAGGTACGGAAGGAAGTCGATTTAATTATTTTTAATTACTTTCATATTTAATATACATATTTATTTCGTAATAATAAATGCACGCTTAACAAACTTTTAGAACTTACTAATGGGTCAAATGAAGCCTTAACTGCATGAGCAGTGTCTGCAATAGACCCGTATACCGTGTATAATGAGTAAACCCCCGAATTTGCCTTCTCCATTTGACATGAAAGTGATCTTAAACGTCTATACAACGAGAAAAACATCAAAGCATTCGTAATTAACAGGATGTCAATACTTATCCACATATAGCATTTTTCAATTAATAAGTACATGACACTGCTATAATTATTCACTTGGACCAAATAAGTCCAACCAATTAACAAAGCAACTTTGGAAAAAGCAACACAAAGTGTTATGATTACGAAAATATTTTCGGAATATGTCTTAGTTACTCGTAAAAATTGTACATCGATTTCTGTTAAAGCAAGAAAAAAAGTGCACAAAGTGTTCTTTTGTCTAAAAAGAATGAGAACGTAAATTATATGTTCCACAGAATAATATACATTAAAAAAAAATATCTCTGGGTGCAATAATATATACTCGTATGGATATAAAATATCTGAAACACATATTGCGATACTTAAGAGCAGCGCAAACAATTTTATGTAAAGGCTTTTGTTTGATGCGTCGAAAAATCCGAAGTTTAGTCCAAATAAAACATGTAAAGATTTGTAGAATGGTGAAGCATAATTTGGGAACTTGTCTGCGCGCAAATCTTTGAAAAACGAATTGACTTTTGATACATATTCCATGACAGTATTTTTTTATTATTTCTAATTTCGAAATTAATATCTGAAGACCGGTGCGATCAAATCAGCGACTCGGAATAATTAGATGAAATGTTACAATATTGTGGTAACCATGGTACCTGAATAGTAATCAAATAATAATTAATTACTTAAATGCTTCGTTGTACAATACATACATTCTCGAAGTGATAGTTTCTGTCTTCAAAAGTAAATTAAGTAATTGATTGAAACATTTGAAACATTATTTTGTGACCTATTTTGTGTGTATGATTTTTTATTTTCTGTGTGTTTTTGTTACAATAAATTTATGTCTATGTTTATGTTATGTATGTTATGTTTATGTTTATGTCTATGATTTATAACGATTAATTTTTCCAGAAATAACACAGTATAAGAAATACCAGTAAATAAATCGCCATTGATGTTTGAAGCTTTGCCGCCGGTATCTGGACAGGGGGCAATTCAGTTATTCAAAACCGATCCGTAGCTGAACCTTGTGTGAACCATTTCCTGTCGGCTGCTATCATTTTTTGATTTATTAACGAGCGAAGGACGTGTTACGTTTCATCAAATGTGTCAGTCGTATGACATAAAAGTGACTGAATCAAAAAAACTATGGCGGCCGACTGGAAACGCTCCACATATGGTTCGGCTATGGAGCGGTCTTGAATAACTGAATTGGGCCCCAGGACACTGACATCCAGTGCTGTCCGCAGAATTCGTCCCAGACAAATACTTCTAGACTCCTCTATGAAGACAACCTCGTTGTCGATTTTGGTTGTGAAGATTTAAGGTTGAAAAGTCTTAGTTTGGGCGAGAAACTGTATTTATAATACAGGTACTTGTTTATTGATTTCGCTACTGTCAAAGCTTCCACACCATATGTATATAAACCATATGAAACTCACTACACCTAATCTAATACCTTTATACGAGCAATTCTTGTATATACATATATATATATATATAATCTGAATCTCGGAAACGGCTCCAACGATTTTAATGAAATTTGGTTTGCTGGTAGATTAGGGGACGATAAATCGATCTTGCTAGGTTTCATTATTAGTGAACCTTTGGTTCACAAAACTGTTTACTGTTTGGTTCACCTTTGGTTTTGGTTTGCTCGTATTTTCAGTCATAAAAAATCCGAGTGGAACTCGGTCGCCCAGGTACTATAACATCAAGTTAGTAGACAAAAAATAAAAATTAAGTTATTTTATTGAAATAGAAGAATCCTTACCTAATATTAAATTCCGGTGTTATTCCGTCTGGTTCTTTCACAAGTTTGTGGATAAAAACACTTTGTTAAAACATAAGTATATGCATAGATGTATGAATTCATGCCTATTTTTACTCGACTGCGTAAGAAGGAGGGTTATGTTTTTAGAGTGTTTGTATGTATGTATGTATGTTTCTATATGATCGCCTACAGCCTAAACGACTTGACCGACTTTGATGTGCGAGGTGTCTTAGATTCGTCTTCATTTCCTGAGCGTCATAGAACAAATAAACAAAAATGTTTTTTCGTAACCTCTAACGAACTTTTTCGTAGTAAACAAGTGATTTTACTAGAACTATTCAAAATAATTCTCATTTATAATCATTTACAGAGACTTTACACATTCTCACAAAAATTTACACTCAACCGCGTATTAAGCGTAACGAAATCGTAAATCAAATGTGCAAAAATTGCTTTTCTGCAGTCTGGAATTTTAATTTTATTTTAATATACTTGCCCCTTACGACGTAGGCAGCACAAAACGCCGGGCCACTGTTTGACGCTACATTTGACGGTTGTGATTGGGAGTTAAAACGTAAACATACCCGGTTATAAGATGGAATTAATACAAATGTGTGAACTGTATAATGACAATGAGATAAGTGACACAGAAGTTGAAAATCATTCCAAGTAGGTCCGCGTTCAGAGGAACAACTTTGTACACGTAGAACTTCATGGGCCTCGCTTCCACGTATTGAATGAATCTCGTTATATCTTGTATATTCGAGGGATCTGAAAAGAAATCGTGAATAAGTATAATAAGAAATGTTCAAAAGACCAGGGGCCCAATTCTGTTATTCAAGATCGCTCCATAGCCGAACCATATGTGGAGCGTTTCCCGTCAGCCGCCATTGTTTTTTCGATTCAGTCACTTTTATGTCATACAATTGACACATTAGATGAAACGTAACACGTTCTTCGCTCGTTAATAAATCAAAAAAAGATAGCAGCCGACGGGAAATGCTTCGCACAAGGTTCTGGGGCCCAATTCAGTTATTCAAGACCGCTCCATAGCCGAATCATATGTGGAGCGTTTCCCGTCGGCCGCCATAGTTTTTTTGATTCAGTCACTTTTATGTCATACAATTGACACATTTGATGAAACATAACACGTCCTTCACTCGTTACTAAATCAAAAAATGATAGCAGCCGACAGGAAATGCTTCGCACAAGGTTCAGTTACGGATCGGTTTTGAATAACTGAATTGCCCCCCAGTTACGGATCGTTTTTGAATAACTAAATTGCCCCCCAGTACGTGAACATTATTTGAAAGCAATGTTACCTCCTTAATCATTTCATCATTATTCATCTGTATATATATTTATGCATATTCGCCTATGTAAGTATAAATTTCGTATGCATTTAGTATATATAGTATGTATTAAATATTATTATTATTTAGTATATTATATAGTGTGTTTTATAATTATATTTTCATATACCTAAGTTTTGAAGCACGCCTACATCCTGTCTGTCTTTCACTGTGAGGATGACTGGCAGAAAATGCTACATTAGCATTAAGTCCTCCTATTGTACAGCTTATTACTTTGTAATTGTGTGCAATAAAGTGTTTAATATTATTTATGTGTTATTAATTGTTGTTAGTTCAAACGACAAAGAAAAACATCGCGAGGAAACCTGAATGTCGCAGAGTTCTTGATGTATTTGATTTCTGTCCACCTGTCTATCAGGCATGGCTAAGACTACATTAATCCGCGATAAGAGAGCGATCAAAAGGGGCTACACTATAAGACAGTGCTTACAGACAGACGGATAAACAAACAGTAATTGGCTCCCATATTACCATTGGGTACGGAAGCCTAAAAGGAAATATTTTCTCCCTTTCAAAAATAATGTCTTTGTATAAGAAGCTACGTAGAGTATCATCTTCATCATCTCAGCCATAAGAAGTCCAATGCTGGAAATAGGCCTCCCCCATGGATTTTAAAAAAGAAAGCGACTTGCAACCAGCGTCTTCCTGTCTCTTATCTATCATCTATCCATCTTGTGGCTGGTCTTTCTATGCAGCGCTTGCCGGTGCGTGGTCTCCACTCGATAACCATTGGCCATCAATTCTACGTCCTTGTGCCCGATCCTCTGCCACTTCAACTTGCCAATCCGCTATGCTCTGTAAATTACTTTCGTACGTCTCGAATCAGAAATGAAGTCCATCTTCATTTATGATTAGATCTTGCATTTTTTGAGCATAACCAGCTTCTCTGTAACTCGTTGCGTGGTCTTGAGCTTCATTATAATGCTCATAGTGAGTGACCACGTTCCAGTGCTGTAATGTGTTATCACATGTAACATACACTGGTCGTAAACTTTCAAAAATTAATACAAAAGCTAATTGTCCTTTAAAAATATGTATGAAAAATATGATTTTTATGCGGTGTCTGTTAAAGAGAATAATAACTAAGATAGTAAAACACTATTATTATTAAAGGGATATTTACCGTGGTTCGCGTTAATTTTGAGCTCCCGATATTTCGGCACAGTCACATGTACCATGTTCACGAGCGACTGAAAAACGCGTACCACGGTAAATATCCCGTTAATAATAACAGTGTTTTAATGAATGACCGTGATAGTTTAAAAAAGTGTTTTAACTAAGATAGTGTTATAAGTAAGGACCGGATTATATGCAACATAAAAAGCTTGAAATATGCATGCAAATACATGAACAATGCGTAAAATATGCATGAAAATTTGTAAAATATGCAACATATATGATGAATTTTAGAAAAGTAATTAAGGAAAAAAGTGCTGTGTTTATTTGTTTTACTTCTAAATCAGCATTAAATCAGTAAATTACGTATTCGTTTGTTTAACAACCTTATAGACTTTATAAATTATATAGTCTTTAATAATATTAATACTAAGTACAATTAAATGAACAATTATTTATTAATATTTTTGTTTAAATTTAATTTAACATTATTAGTGTAGGTATAGGGGAAAAATGCAAAAGTTAATTTTACACTTATTAATAGGGTAACCTACCGAATAATGAAGTAAATATAGCGAAAATATGCATGACTACTAAATTTCAGACAAAATATGCAATGCTCGCTGAAAATGTGGTAAATATGTAAATGCATATAATCCAGTCCCTAGTTATAAGATTCTAAACCTGAAAGTTTCATCAGCTTGTCTGTCAGTATGATTGTTATCTCGTTTGCTTGAGTGGTGAGCATGCCGGCAAACAAAGCAGGTGCCATGACCTCCAACAGTATAAGCATAGATGTAATTGTTGAAATTGTAATGTACGAGCACGTATACGTAAAAGTATACTGGAAATAAAATTATTTATTATTATACACTTTATTCAATTTAAATCTTAAATCTAAGTTTTTTACAATAGAAATACAAAAATATAAATATTATAAAAAACTTAAACCTAGGGTGCCGCCGGCAGCGGGGCGGGGCTCAAGCTGCCGGTGAATTAATTATTATTATCCACATATTTATTTATTAATCTTAAGCCTAAGTTTTTACAATATTTATATAAAAAACAATAAAAACATTATAAAAACTTAAACCTAGAATGCCGCCAACAGCGGGGCAGGGCCTAAGCTGCTGGCGGTAGGGGCTACAGACTCAGAAACCTCCTGACAATTCGTGCCGTGTCTAGGACGACCGCCTTCTGAATCCGACCCTTGATCCAACCATCAAGCGAGAGCCTCTTAAGATGTTGGTCAAGGCTCTTCGCTATTAAACCGTTTGCCGATACGACTATCGGAACAATGGTCGTCGAGTCAACATCCCACATGGCGGTTATCTCGTGAGCCAAGTCAAGGTACTTGCTGAGCTTGTCCTTCTCAGCCTTCACGAGATTCTCATCATGTGGTATGGTGACGTCAACGAGCACTGCCCGGCGTTGGGAACGATCTACAATCACAATATCAGGCTTATTGGCAACAATAGTCCTATCTGTGATAATAGAACGGTCCCAATAGAGCAAAGCACGACCATTTTCAAGAACCGGCGCTGGTGCGTACTGATAGTACGGCACCTCGGACTCAACAAGGCCGTATTGAAGAGCAAGTTGCTGGTGGATGATCCTGGCTACTTGATTGTGCCTGTGCAAATACTCGCTGTTGGCAAGATGCGAACAACCGGAAATAATATGTCGGAGAGACTCTCCGGGACGGTGGCATGCCCGACAAATGTCGACCGTACCGTCTTTCATGATATATTTCCGATAGTTGTTCGTCTTGATAACTTCATCTGCAATTGCACAAGCAAACCCTTCAGTTTCACCAAAGAGGTCACCGAAGCGTAACCAGTTCACCGACGCTAGAAGGTCTACATCGGGTCCTGTTAAGGCCCGGTAGAACCTCCCGTGTAGCTCCTTGCCCTTCCATACGTCCCTACGATCTTCCATGCTGAGCACAGTTGGTTTGCGCCAGTTCTCTTTTGCCAAGGAGAGAGGCGTCAGGCCCTTGTCAACTGCCATTACATCGCAATGCATCCCACATTCGTTGTTGCGGAAATAATCCCTGAGACTGCACACCTCACGGTTGTGAAGGTTCTTGGCATTTAAAAAGCCACGACTCCCCCACTTCCGCGGAATGTACAGTCTCATAACAGACGAACGTGGGTGTAACATGCGATGTAATGTCAGTTGCTGACGGACCCTTCTATCCAGGGCGTCCAGCTCAGTTTGAGTCCACCTTAGTATGCCAAAGGAGTATGACAATAGAGGCATCACCCAACCGTTGAAGGCGCGTGACTTATTGCCGCCAGACAAAAGACTGTTAAGAACTTTTGACAGGCGGCAAAAGAAACGCTCCTTCATCGATTTTTTTATATCCTCTACCGCAATACCCAACGACTCTGACATACCAAGGTATTTGTAGGTGTTGGCTTCGGAGAGGGACCTGAGAGTCATTGTCTCAGAAAGTTGCAAATTCGGAGAATTTACAACTTTCCCTCGCTCTACCTGAACGACCGCACACTTGTCTACACCAAACTCCATCTTAATGGCATTGCTAAAAACCTCTGTTGTTTTTAACAACGTCATTAAGTCTTGTCGTTTCGATGCAAAAAGTTTGAGGTCATCCATGTACAACAGGTGAGAAATAACTTCACCCCCCCTACGAAGCCGATAGCCTAGACCTGAATCCTTCAGCAGAATACTGAGAGGGTTCAGTGCCAGGCAAAACCACAATGAACTCAAACTGTCACCCTGGAAAATGCCACGGTCAATCCTTATCAAGTCCTGCGGTGTAAAGGAGCCATCTCTACTGCCTGGTTGACGAAGGACTGTGGTCCATTGCCTCATACATGTGGCTAAGAAGGATCTCAAAGTTGCATCAATTTTACACAACTCTAAGATCCTCTCAAGCCATGAGTGAGGCACCGAATCATAGGCCTTCTTATAGTCAATCCAAGCAGCAGAGAGGGCCCCTTTATTTCGCTTGACTTGCTGGCTAATAGCCGTATCAATGAGGAGTAGCTCTTTAGTACCACGGGACCCAACCTTACATCCATTCTGAGTAGAGGCCAAAACGTTGTTCGCAACTAAGTGCGTATAAATTTTATTTCTCAGAATGGATGTAAGGAGCTTATAGATGGTTGGTAAGCATGTGATGGGTCTGTAGTTTTTTGGTTCCGTGGTACTACCGGACTTATGGAGCAGAAAGGTGACCCCGGTGGTCATGAAGGCAGGAAGAGAACCGAGCTCGAGGGCATCTTGGAATTGGGTAGCCAAGCGATCGTGTGAGCATCGAGTCCATTTTATCCAAAAGTTGTGCAAACCGTCTGGCCCAGGACTTTTCCAGTTCTGTGTCGTACGGATCGCACAGCTAACGTCTAAAGGGTTTATTAAAATAGACCCCATGGGTTCATAATTATTATTATTATTAATGATAAGATTAATTAATTATTATTATTATTATTCGTAACAAAACTACTAGTGGTTCGCGAGCTAGGCAAAAACTTTGTCATTAGCTTCATGGAAGCCTTTGACCAATGTGGACATTCATAGAAATTCCTCCCGGATGATAACTCATAATAATGGTTAAGAGAGTAATATTATGATTTATCGTGAACGTCAGCTGCTCAGTCTTACATAAAATGGCCACGCTTACCCGCAAAATCAGCAACAGCTTTATGAAAATTTGCAAAAAAATCTTGTATTATTAGTTCAAGCCCAAATTTTTTGTATGTAATATGTTGATCTGTTGGCTAGGGCTCTCCTAGTACAAAAACACGATTGCTGAAAAAAGTCTCGATAGCTTTATTTTTTGAAAAAATATGCTATTTTTTTTCCTTTAAATTGATCTCCGAGTTGTTTAAAGCCACCAACACCAAAGTTACCATGTTAAGTAGCTATTAATTTTTTATTCGGCGTTCTACTAGTATATATTTTTAATACGTTTAGCGCACTATTTTATAGTAATTTATTTTACAATAATTTTGCTTGTGAGCAGCCGTCCTGTGGCTTGCGGCGCGGCGGCGTCGTACGTACTTCTGTGCCATGTACATGAAAACACCGCGCTCAAGAAGTGCGAGCTGAGGTAGCCTAAAATACCTAAAGTTCTGGGAAAGCCTCGCCTTAAGCATTGCTTAAAATATTTTGTCAAGTTTGTAATGATACTTGCGGAGAGAAGATAGAATTTAAGACGATGGTTAATCAAAAAAAAAACCCCGAAAAAATTTGTTGAACAGATTTTGATGAAACATAGCTAAGAACATTCGATGAAATTATTTTTAATCAAAAAAAAAACATCTCTCTTTTCGGGTCGTGGGTTAAAAAATCGTCAGCCTGCTGTAGAGTGGTGAATTATACGTCAGCTGGTTACACAAACTATGTATCAAAATATGGAAAATATTTCAAATAATAGTATTTTATTGTGAATAAATAAAATCGTCAGCTGGTGCTCTGAAGGATGACAACGCAAGAGCCAGACAGGAGCATCTATCGCCTATTTAAATGCACCAGCTGACGAGTTTCCATTCGGCATACTGCTAGCTGATTTTCGGGGTTCCTTAGTCAACTTGGAACCCTTATAGTTTCACCAGATCAGGGGGGCAATTCAGTTATTCAAAACCGATCCGTAACTGAACCTTGTGCGAAGCATTTCCTGTCGGCTGAAATCTTTTTTGATTAAGTAACGAGCGAAGGACGTGTTACGTTTCATCTAATGTGTCAATTGTATGACATAAAAGTGACTGAATCAAAAAACTATGGCGGCCGACGGGAAACGCTCCACATATGGTTCAGCTATGGAGCGGTCTTGAATAACTGAATTGGGCCCCAGTTTGTCTGTCCGACTGAAACTTTGCTCAAAGTTTTTTTTTAATTTTTTTTATTCTTAGTACTAGGCAGCTGTAATTTGGTACAGGTATATTGTATACGTTATCAATATTACCAAGTTAATAAGTGATATTATCTAAAGAACGAAATACTTTCTGAGTATGAACCCTAACTTAAATATCGTAAATTAAATAAAAATGAAAGTGACTCTGTCTCTGTCTGTCTCTTTGTTATCTTTTCACTAGCAAATGGCTGAATTGCAGGGCAATTTCAGTTATTCAAGACCGCTCCGTAGCTGAACCATACGTGAACCGTTTCCCGTCAGCCGCCATCTTTTTTTTGATTCAGTCACTTTTATGTCATACAATTGACACATTTGATGAAACGTGACACGTCCTTCGCTCGTTACTAAATCAAAAAAGATAGCAGCCGACACGAAATGCTTCACACAAGGTTCAGTTACGGATCGGTTTTGATTAACTGAATTGCTCCCCTGATTGTTATGAACTCTAGAAAAGAGATAGCTGAAAAATCGGCAAAGGACATAAGGCTACATTTTATCACCAGTCACTATTATCGTATTTCATCATTACGCGGGTGAAACCGCGGGGTGCGGCTATCGCAATATAATATATCTATATATATATATATATATACATTAGTTTACTTACCGAGTCGGTATTTTGTCCAAATTCCAGCATTTTGTAGATGTATAACATAAATTCCGGGATATTAAATAAAAGTGCTGTGAAATACTGAAACAAAAGGGAATGAAGTTACTCACATCTTTGATTTATATGATCATGTAACTTTATTGACTGGTTGAGCGAAGCGAATAAATCTCTGCATCAACTAGCAAGATTATCGTTCTTCTGTCGGGATGTTTATTGGTACTCGCGTACAGGTCGAACTTTTCAACCAATCTTGACGAAACTTGGTATACACTATATGCCTACAGGTTAAAATTTAATTTAATTTTTCGTTGTCGGGAATTTTAGAATAGTGGGGTATTTCTCTCAAAAAGGAGGAATTTGCTGCGCTATCGGATTTCCTTGGTATAATAGGCTGGTCTTGAGTGTCTGATTGACTGACACCCTTAATCATTGATCTTAGAAAGAGGGCACCTTCCTTGTAAAGTGTAGATTAAAAAACTAAGAAAGTATTCAAGAAGAATCCTCATAGTTTCACCAAGGCTGTTTGTAGACAGACAAATGTCTGTCCGTAAACGGATTGGATGCTCGGAAATGGATATATTCTATAAGTGATTGGAAATATGGTTAGGATGCTATTTTCCTTTTTTCCAATTTTTTTTTCATTTTGAGATTCAATAAAATATTTTTTATATTTTTAATTATATGATAGGTATTTGATGATATAATTAATAATATTAATAAACATTGAATCATATTTAGAAGTAGAAACCAATTTTCAGTCCTTCGTGATAACAACAGTGTACTGTTGTTAAATATGGAAGGACAAAAAATTTTACTCAACGAACTTAAGAACTTACTAATGGGTCAAATGAAGACTTAATTGCATGAGCAGCGTCTACGATACACTTGTATACTGTATATAATGGGAAAACGCCTGAATTTTCTGTCTCCAATTGATTTGAAAATGATCTCAAACGACTGTACAACGAGAAAAACACCAAAGAATTCGTAACTGAGAGCAAGCTACGACATGTCCATGCGTAGAAGTATTGAATTGCTGTGGATATAGGAGTAGCAAAATTATTCACATGACAAAAATAGGTCCACATAATTCCCAAAGTCACTTTAACAAAAATTACTAAAAGTGATAAGGTCACGAAAATATTTTCATTAAATGTCTTATTTTTAAATCGCAAATTCAATTGTGTGTCAATTTTTTTTAAAGCATGAAAGAAGTTGCACAATGTATTCTTTTGTATAAAAAGAATAAGAACGTAAATTATATGTTGTACACAATAATATACATTAAAATAATATACTTCCGGGTGCTTATACTCGTATCGATATATCATATTGAAAACACATATTGCGATACTAAAAAGCAGTGTAAACAACTGGATGCAAAGTCTTTTGTTCGATGCGTCGAAAAATCCGAAGTTTAGTCCAAACAAAATATGTATAGATTTGTAGAATGGTGATACATAATTTGGGATTTTTTTTACATGCAATTCTTTGAAAAACGTATTGACTTTTGTTAGATTTTCCATGAGTCTTTTTATGTTTTATTATTTCTAATTTTGAAATTAGAGAATAACTGAAAACAAGTGTGATCACAACGGTGACTCAAAGTAATTGGACGAAATGTTATTATTCATAACATAGTGACATTCATTCAATTACTTTATTCTGTTGATTATCATTATGAATCCACTATGTTCTTAGTTTTTTTAAGACAAATACTATCACTTTTATAAATTTATGTATTTTTTATCGAAAAACGTATGAATTATTTGATTACTATTTATACTGGAGATAAGACAGTGACTCAGAATAAAGTAATTGGATGAAATGTTATTATTCATAACATTGTGACATTCGTTCAATTACTTTATTCTGGTGATTATCATTATGAATCCATTACTTAGTTTTTTTTAAGACAAATACTATCACTTTTATAAATTTATGTATCCTATAAAAACGTATGAATTATATGATTACTATTTATACTGGAGATAAGACAGTGACTCAGAATAAAGTAATTGGATGAAATGTTATTATTCATAACATTGTGACATTCGTTCAATTACTTTATTCTGGTGATTATCATTATAAATCCATTACTTAGTTTTTTTTAAGACAAATACTATCACTTTTATAAATTTATGTATTTTTTATCGAAAAACGTATGAATTATTTGATTACTATTTATACTGGAGATAAGACAGTGACTCAGAATAAAGTAATTGGATGAAATGTTATTATTCATAACATTGTGACATTCGTTCAATTACTTTATTCTGGTGATTATCATTATAAATCCATTACTTAGTTTTTTTTAAGACAAATACTATCACTTTTATAAATTTATGTATTTTTTATCGAAAAACGTATGAATTATTTGATTACTATTTATACTGGAGATAAGACAGTGACTCAGAATAAAGTAATTGGATGAAATGTTACAATGTTATGAATATTTCATAAGCTTTTCATTTCGAATATAATAAATCTTTAACTTTATTACACGTAAATACCTAATTAGCACTCAACAATATAACTGAAGATGGATTTGCTGCTTTCCCGTCTTTTTATTAATTTAGCTTTTATTTGATTTGCACTGTCCAAGTAAGTAGTCCGGTGAAAATTTCAAAATTTGCACAGCATTTTTCAACCGCTTTGTGATATCCGATTGAGCTGAAATAAAAACCTCCTCCCGAAAACGTAGGGTCTTATAATTGCGGCTATGTTCGCCGCATACGACGTTATGTGAAATAAATAATTTAGAATTTATTTATTTATTCTCCATACCATCGATTTCTAACCTACGTTTCGTATTTGTCATTTATTAAATAAAAAAAAAAAAAAACGTACTCAGAGATATCGATCCACATTCCTGTTGCGTACTGCACAAGAATGGAATTCGTTGCCGCCATCTCTGTTTCCTGAGACCTACAATCTTGGAATTTTCAAGGCTAGAGAGAATATATATCTTCTAGATCGACGAGCTCCATCCTCGGCCACACTGTCGCTTAACATCAGGCGAGTTGGTGGTCAATCGTAGATCTATCTTCTATAAAAAAAAAAAAATGTGGACACATCACACAACACCATCTAGCCCAAATTAAGCAAAGCTTATACTAAAGCTTCATTGCCTTGGTCTTTGACATGTTCATCTTCAATCCACCCTCGATGCTTGCGATGATGAGATCGTTGATCATTGAGCTACTTTCTGATGCTGAAGAGGAGAATATAACCATGTCGTCAGCAAATCGAAGGTTTGTAAGCTTTCTATCACCTATGACAATGCCTTTCTCCTCCCATCTGGCAGCTATGGTTCTGAAGACCTCTTCGAGAGTGGCGTACATACATACATACACAAACTTGAAAAACATAACCCTCCTCACGCAATCGGGTAAAAACATAGATACACATTTCAAACTTATAATACCCCTCTTTTAGAGTTCCGTAGTAAACAAGGAACCCTTATAGTTTCGCCATGTCCGTCTGTCTGTCCGTTCGCGGCTTTGCTCAAAAACTATAAGTATTAGAAAGCTGTAATTTGATATAAATATCCATATTATTAATGCCAAAAAGTCGTGGAATAAAATTTAGAAAAAATATGTTTTCTGTCATGTACCCCATCGTGTGGGGTATCGATCATTAAAAAAACTATTTTTCAATTTAGTCCATTTGTGAAATATTAAAATAGAATAAGAAGTGATAATTTTTGTTAAAGTCGCGTGTCTCCCCCTCTACTGGTTCTTCGATTATATATTGATAGATTGACTTTAGAGATATGAAAAAAATCATGCTAGTAGAATATATGATGAAATTAAAAGGAAAACTATCACAGTTAAGTAGGCTTAACAAGTTATCGATCAACTTAAAATAATTACTTAGATAAGTCATAAATGAATATTTCATTTAAATTAACTTGTTAACTCATATGTTCGTAGTATCAAATAAGATACCCTGTTTTAAGGTCACATAAATTATGATCTGTAACTACGGAACCCTACATTGCGCGTGGCATGACACGCACTTGGCCATTTCTTTTGTTTAAAAATATCCCCACTAGCTCTTAAAAATATTGTGTTACTTACAACAGAATAAACAGTATTTTACGCGAATTTGAATCGTTAGCTAAATCTATTGCTAACTTTAACAGGAGTTAATAGGAAAATAAAAACGCCTAACCCTGAGATGGAATTAAGCGAACCAATTTCTGTAGTCAAACAATTAATTTATTACTGCCAGATACATAATTCGCATGTCTATTATTAAAATAGAGTAAGTACTTATTAGTACTGCACAATAAACTGGTTTATATTATAATATAATATATTATATTATTAATTTTAAATCAGAAAACCAGTTTATTGTGTCTTCTCAAAAAGAAATATAGCGGCGTAGCGTAGCGGCGTGGTATTGTCGAGTTTTCGTAGATTATATTGTGTTTAATACTTTTGTACAACGCTAGCTTAAAATTGAGAAATCGGCCAAAATTTTATATATAGGATATGGCTTCCTAAGCCAACTTTATGTAGGTATTATATACAGATGACCCAAGATGAGCTGCAAATAAGTCTACTGTTCGTAGAACTACTAGTATTTAAGCCATATAAGTGTAAGGTTGTGCGTGACGTCACCTACCGGCCCTAGCGGAAGACTAGCGCTGGTTGCATACAACTAGTATCATGCTGAGCTGGGGCCGGGTTGTGACAAAAAACTTATTTTATTTTTAATACAATGTGTTGTTGTATGTTTTTTCTAATGTGTGTTTTTTGTCACAATAAAATACATGTATTTTATTGTATGTCTATGTCTATAAGTTCCTAACGGTAACCTAAACCTAACTCTACGGCGGGTACACGTCCATCTTTACTTCCAAATTGTAGTGTTGTTTTACTTAACTATGTATCTATGTTACTTTCCATAATAAATTCTCACATCAAAGAAAAACTCTCTAACACTGATCAATACAAATGTGTGAACTGTATAATGACAATCAGATAAGTGACGCAGAAGTTGAAGATCATCCCGAGTAGGTCCGCGTTCAGAGGTATGATGTTGTACACGGAGAACTTCATGGGTCTCGCTTCCACGTACCGAATGAACGTTGTCACATCCATAATATCGATGGTATCTGAAAATAACAGAATCAATAGTAAAATTATAATTTGAAAACTGAAAAACCCACTTAAAAATGAGCAATTTTATTTTAAAAACCACTGGACTAATTTTGATGAAACTTCTGCGAGACAAATATGACAACATTATCCTTATAAAAAACATTTATATTGGTTTATTAATGACGGTGTTATGCACTAACAAATAAAAAAAAAACGTATACTGAGGCTTCCGTACTCCCATATTACACATGAACACAGAAAACAGGACTAAACAGCAACATGTGCTATAAATAATTTTTTATCAGCCCTGTTTGTACAAACTGCCCCACTGCTGGGCGTGGGCTATCTTCTCATTCTGAGGAGGGTAAGGCCATAGTCTATCATAGTAAATCTATCAATATTTGTAAATTCACATATATTTATACAGTTGAAATATTCTGAAATGATAGGCATATCTAAATAAATACTAATAAAATCGCAATCTAGCGTGATTTTGATAAAACAAGATGCCTGTGTGATGTGCGCTATAACGCACGCGCGCTGTGACGACATAAGCGCTATCTAGCATGTTTACGCCATACTTTACAACAACGTGAATTAATTTGCTTCATTTTTAGAATGACAAAAAACTGTAAATATATACTGTTTGTTATTTAATTATTATTTGTTGATATCATCATCATCATCATCATCTCAGCCATAAGAAGTCCACTGCTGGACATAGGCCTCTCCCATGGATTTCCAAAAAGACCGATTGGAAGCGGCTTGCATCCAGCGTCTTCCCGCCACTTTTATTTTGTTGATGTACATCAAAGTAAACCCTACAATCTTGCTAATTTTGAGACTTGATGTCTATTATCGTTCGAAAGATACAGCTAAGACAGATAGACAAACATCATAGCCTCACCGATAGGCTCCCGCACCCTTTATACGTAAGCCTATATAATATACTAGCTGCACCCCGCGGTTCCACCCGCGTAAGTATGCCAGATCCTTCTACATAGTACCTATATGTAATAATCCTGCTAAATTTCGTCTAAGTCCGTCCAGTAGTTTCGGCGTCCAACGGACACACCGTACAGATAGACAAACAGACGAAAATTAAAAAAAATGCTGTTTTGGCTTCTGTATCGATAGTAATGCATCCTCCAATAAAAAAAAAACAAATATATTTAATGTACAGATTTTGACCCGTTACAGTCTTTTTATATGTATAGATTGTGCGGTTACAAGATTTCCAACCTTGAAGTTTCATTAGCTTATTTGTAAGTGTGACTTTTATTTTGTTTGCTTGAGCTGTGAGCATGCCGGCGAACAACGCAGGGAGAACGATCTCGATTATTGTAGAAGCGGTCGTGACCGTCGACAGAATGACGACCGCTGAAGACGTCGAATCATCCTGGAAATCAAATAGTTTATAGAAGCTTATTTTATCAATGTTTTGACAGTATAGACCACGAATACTGAGGTTTTTTACAATTACCCGACTGAGTAAGTAGGAGGGTTATGCATTTCGAGTGTATGTACGTTTGTATGTATGCATGTATGTGGGTATGTATGCATGCATGTTTCTTTAAGACAGCCTACAGCCTAAATGGCTTGACCTATTTTGATGTGCGAGCTGTCGTTAGATTTGTCTTCACTCCCTGAGTGTTATAGATTAAATTTTTTGTAATAATAATAATACATACCTATCTCGCAAAAAAAACGTTTTTTCGTAACATCCAACCAACTTTTTCGTAATAAACAAGTAATTTTACTAGAATTATTCTAAAGAGTTGCATATTTACAATCTTATACAGTGATTTTGCGTATACTTTCCCACAAAAAAACGTACACTCTACAGCGTATCAAGCGTAACGAAATCGTAAGTTAGACGGCAAAAACTGCTTTTGTGCAGTCGGGTATTTTGTTTTCCTTTTAATATAGGTAACTATATTAAAAGGAAAACAAAATACCCGAGAGAAGAGAGTAAGAGAGTAATAGAGAAGTAATTCTCTAACACCATTTTTTGCAGCTTGCTGCAAAAAATGCAGCTTTTATACCACACGCAACACATCATTTTTGTTCTATCTTTTTTATACTAAAAAAGATTTTTGTAAAGATTTTTCATTACCTAAACCTATTTAAAAAAAAACGTTATTTCTTTACTTCTCTTTAAATGAGTTATTCAGTTAATACAATTAACATAGTTTCATTTTCATCAGGTGAGTTGGCGGTCAAGAGCAAACCTATATTTTATAAAAAACTATTTTATTACAGCGACACAAATACAGACTTTGAGCTCGCGAGTAACACTGTTTCGAGAACTACTAGTACATAATTATTTTCATTATCTTACCAGCAAATTTGATTTAATGAAGGCCACTACAAGGTAGATATACATCGTTATTTCCGGAATATTAAATAGGAGCGCTGCTAAATACTGAAAGGGAAAACAATGACTCAACTCACTATTTTTAACCTGTGATTTTTACAAATCCTCTATCGATGCTGCGTATTTATAAAAACTTACTAATGGTTCAAATGAGTTATTGATTGAATAAGCCGCGTCTACAATAGATTTGTATACTATATTTAAAGAGAAAAACCCAGAGTCAGCTGTCTCTATTTGATATGAAAGTGATTTTAAACGACCATACAGTGAGAGAAACACCAAAGAATTCGTAACAGATAATAAGTCGTGACATATCCATAAATAGAAATATAGAATTATTATTGACATAAATCTATTGTTATCTTCAACAATAAAACACCAAGCAAATATCAAAACAAGTTTGACAATAGATGCTAAAAGTGTTATGATTACGAAATTAAATTTGTTTTTAGACATATTACTTGATGTTCGTAAATTCAATTGTGTGTCGAGTTTTGCTAAATCGAGAAAATGGTCGCATAGAGTGTAATTTCGGCTAAAAAGAATGAGAACGTAAACTATATGTTCAATAGAATAATATATGTTAAATAAAGATATTTCCGGGGTCGTGTACTTGAATGGAAATAACATATTGAAAACACATATTGTGATACTAAAAATTAGTGTAATCATTTTGATAAAAAATCTTTTGATAGATGAGTCAAAAAATCCAAAGTTTAGCCCAAATAAAACATGTAAAAATTTGTAGAACGTTAAGACATAATTTGGGAATTGATCTTCGTGGAAGCCTTTAAAAAATGAATTGATTTTTGGCGGATTCTGCATGACTATTCTTAATTTACAAAATTGTTTCTGGCGGTGTTCTTGAATGGCGATGTGACTACGGCAACAGGCTAGATTAGATTAAAACATAACAAATTAAATTTGTGGTATCCATGGTATCGAAACAGTCATCAAATCAACTAAACACTCGTTGAATAATTTATTAATTGAAATGGTACAGTGTCAAATTAAATTATTGATTCATGGCGTCGCTGAATGTGAAATACAGACTTATTAAAATAGTTACCCAAAAGAGAGTCATGTTGAGATTATGGTCCACAACCACAATAGTATAGTAAAAATAAGGTTTGTGACAACATAAAAGACAACTAAGTATATTGTTATTTAAATGAATGTACTGGTGTTTTGAAATTCATTTGACACAATTTCATAATGTATTATAAAAGCTATTTTTGTTACCTTTACACGTTCAAACGGCTGAACCGATCGTTATGAAAATTAGTATAGAGATAGCTTTGGACCTGGAGACGGACATAAGCTACTTATCATCATCATAATCATCACCGTTTTTCATAACCACACGAGTGAAACCGCGCAACGCAGCTAGTCTACAAATCGGGGATTATTGTTGATTTATGATTTTTAGTTATTTTCCTATCATAATTTCAAAGAATCCCCCCAGTTGCAAATACTGAGAACTGGTCCATACAAACGGATTTATTTTTACAAGCCCAATGCCGCCAAACGTTACTTATTTAGAGACGAACGAAATGTGTCGTACTGTAAGTACCACTACTTGTATAAAGTTTGAAGGTTCACATACTTGCTAAGCTGTACCGTTGGCCAAATTTACAGTTATTAGTCACCAAATTTGTAAAAAACAAAGCTAACTTTACTTATTTCGTGGTGACTGATTTTTATGTGTGTTGTACACAATATAATTATAAATCTATAATCAATATTTCTAGATGTTTTAAAGGGGGCAAAAAATGATCTAAGTTTACCTATTTAGTGATGTTTTATTTTTTATGATATTTGCTACTGGTAAGCAGCCAGACGAATTCTATGGGCCAATCTTCCTTCAGACACATTTAAAGTTCGCACTGACTATATTATGTAAGTTCATTATGAGAGTAAATGAAATATCTATATGCGTTGAATTCTATATAATTACCACTAAAAGTGTATACAAGTACTACGCAGTACGACACATTTCGTTCGTTTCGGATCCCGCTAACCTCCAGAACTAGCCACCAAGCATGGTGTCATCCCCCGCTTTTGAACGGAGTTTAGTGTCGGAGCAACTGCCCAGACCCGTCTCTCACAATGGTTTCACCGGACCACCTCTCGAAACACGACAAGGTCGCTTCACGGGCGGACTCAGTCCGGTGGGTGGTAACCAACCGAGGCCGAAGTCTCCCACCGGAGTTTTGCTGCCTGATTTGCACCACCTAGGAGCCGCGTGTTCCCTACACGCGGCTATTCTCCTACGGATGCGGGCAGCTAAGCCCCCATATAAATCGCATGTTAAAAATATTGTCTGTAAACATAACTATAATAAATATAAAATTAAACATCGGGGGCCAATTCAGTTAATCAAAACCGATCCGTAGCTGAACCTTATGCGAAGCATTTCCTGCTGCTATAATTTTTTGATTTAGTAACGAGTGAAGGACGTGTCACGTTTCATCAGATGTGTCAATTGTATGACTTAGAAGTGACTGAATACAAAAAAAAAAGATGGCGGCCGATGGGAAACGGTTCACATATGGTTCAGCTACGGAGCGGTCTTGAATAACTGAATTGCCCTGCTGCTGGTCTCGCAGCTCAGTTAGTTGGTAGTATGTCTGCCTGCTAAGCTGTAGGTCGTGGGTTCGATCCTCATCCAGGGCAAACATTTGTGTGATGAGCATGGATGTTTCTCCTGTGTCAAGGTGTTTCTATGTAGATATCTTATGTATAAATGTATTCTGTCAGCTATCTAGTTTCCATAGTAAAAGCTTGGATTTTTTAAGCTATTGCATAGCTTCTATCGCGGGCCTTGAGCGTGGAGACCGAATCCAGAAATTCCGTAACGAAAATAACCTAACGCAGTAACGCCGATACAACCAATGCCACCTAGAGGCGATTTGCAGAACTAAAGAGACAAGCGTGATATTTCAAAAAGTCATTAAAAGTTCTGCTAATCATCGATAGATGACAAAACTAAAAAGTATCACCGCTGTGCCGGTCGGAGTGGGGGGTGTTAGGAATACTGCATAAATAAAATAAATAAATAATTATAATTACATAAGTTGATAAAAAATGCTATGCAATAGCTTTACCGCGGCAGTCTCCGAGTGCCACACGTCTTTTTTATTTATACATAGATTAATACAATTAGTTATAAAATCATCTAAAAACTTAGATAAGGTTTGTCTAGTAGTTCTCGTAGTATTAAATTTACAATATAATTTACAAGCAATACAAATTGACCAAATGTTGTGCGCGATCACGCAATAAGACAGCTGATGTAGGCATGATTAAGTAATAAGCGTCCATTTCTAGGAACTGTAGGTATATAAAGTAATAGTATAAATAGTTGTTTATTTAAAAGCTACTCCAGCCGTTGCCGTGAGCGCGCACACCTCTCAATACAGGATGCTCCACCTTATACGAGTACGAATTGTTGAGATAATTTTGCTTCAGTAGGATTTTAATGTTATAAGTTATTTTATTTTTCAATTCAATTGGTAGTTTATTAATTAGGCTTGGTTAGATTAGTTAGGGCTAGATGGTGTTGTGTGAAATGTCCACCAATATTTATAAAAAAATTATAACGCCATTCGAGCAAAGTATCGGTGACACTACTTGCTGCAGTTATACAGTCACACTTCCTGACATGCCAGCCTATACTTGATTAGGAGCATGATGTATGGATAATGAATTAACACCACATTTATCGTACGGACCGCAAAATTGTAGAACACGCTTCATGAGCGAATTTTCCCCGATGGATACAATCTGGGTTTTTTAACACGAATAAGTTCGCGTTTGACCACCAATTCGCCTGTTGGAAAGCGACGATGTGGTCGGGGATGAAGCACGCAGACTTCGTCAGAGTGAATAGGTATCTTCGCAGATACCTATTCACTCTGACCTTGAAAGACCAACGTTGTAGCTCTCAGGAACAAAGAAGCCGGCAATTTGTTCCACTCTTTCGCTGTTCCGATAAGCAACGTAGAAGTAAACTGTTTACTACGAAGATTGGGTAAATCCACAATATATCAGCACACTACCACCCAGTATGTCTTTAAATCGGGAGTTAATCGGTTTCTTTTAGGTAAGCGCGCTTCATCGTAGACCGCAACATCGCTTAACATCGTGAGTTGGCAGTCAGGCGCAAACTTACAAAAAGAATGAATTACATTTATTGTCATAAAGTCGCACAAAATTTTATACATACGTAAGTATAAAATAATATGATTGCATCTTAATGGACTCGTTAAATACATTTTGTTTACCTTTAAATACTGTACCTACAAATTAAACATTTAAATAACATAATTGACTTTTGTCACTTCATATGATAACACACACATATATACATAGATATTCATATGATACTGAATGCCATATCATATAATATATGATATGGCATTCAGTACACGCTATCTCTATGGGATTTTATCGATAAATATAACCTGAATAACAGGGAGTGGATAATTTATCTAGGTAATATCAGTCAAGAGGTTAATATAATAACACAATAGTTATTTGTGCAACAAGAGAGCAAAGTCGTTTTTTGCTGCGAGTGCTGATTTTGAATCCTGAGCAAGCGAAGGATTCAATGATTGAATCACGAGCGTAGTGAGTGATTTTAAAGTTGAATCCTGAGTGTGGCGAGAGATTCAAAGGCACGAGATGCAAAAAAAATTGCTCTCGTGTAACACACATAACTTTTCACTTCAGCAGCGAGAACACTTTAGGAGATAATAAATATTCACAGATTAAATACCAGTTTTATTTGCAGTAAATACTTATTTTCGTTTAAATACAACAATAAGTTTAAAATTAAATAAATTACATTAAAAGACATAATTATCTTTTTGCAAAATTTCTTTAGTTAGTACGAAATCCCGAACGTGTTTGTCATTGAGGTCGAATTCAAAATCAGAACTTCCGGCTGGTCTTTGCAAGGGCGGATCCCCCCCCTGGGCTGGGTCTTTTGTATTTTTGAGCCTTGTTAGTACTGTGACAACATTAACAGCAAATTAGCATATGAATACCTAAAATTTGATAAAAAGTTTCAAAAATTTTCGCGCTCGCTTCGCTCGCGCCTGATTATTTCCTATTATTTTTACCCGGCTAGGTTTGAAGGAGGTTATGTTTTTCGAGTACATATATATGTATGCATGTATGTGGGTATGTTTCTATACGATTGCCTACAAGCCTAAACGGCTTGACCGATTTTGATGTGCGAGGTGTCGTTAGATTTGTTAGAACTCCAATGAGCTTTTTCGTAATAAATAAGTGATTTCACTAGAATTATTCTAAATGATGCGCATCTATAGTCTTTTACAGCGGTTTTGCGCATAATTTCTCATAAAAATGTATGTTTGTAATTTTCTATATAGTCATATGTTTAAATTTAATTATGAATAATAAATTTGCAATCAATGCATTCAAATGGTTGTATTTATAATTTTTGATAACGTAAAAGTCGTTCTTATACTGTCGGATATTACATTTTTCTCTTAACACAGATAATTGTTTGGTTCTTCTGGGTCACAAAAACCTAGGACACGCTAACAAGATCAATGAATCAAATCACTTTCAATATTTAATTTTAAAAACCATCTAAATTTTCGCACTCGCTTCGCTCGCGCATTTTTGCTAAATATGTTAACATAGAAATACTGTGGTCTCACTATTTTTTTTTATTTTTTTTTATTGTTAGGAGCGGCCCTCTTGTGGGAGTGTCACTGCGACCTATAAAGATCTATTGTGACTGCCGCTATCTCACAGTTCTCCTCCAAGGCCTGCACTAATTATATAGTGGAGTATCTTCTTGGGGGAGATATGCTTAACCTCATCTGGCTCTAATATGTGTTTTCCCAGAAGTAGGTTACGTTTGTGCATCAATGGTTCGCAGTCAGTCAGGATATGTATGGGTGTCTCGTCAGCTTCGTGACACAGTCTACATTCCTTTGACTCGCTCAGTCCCATGCTGGCCATATGCTTGTTAAGGCAACAGTGTCCAGTCAGGGCTCTAACCAGGATGCGCATACTGTTCCTTCTCAGTCCTATAACCTGTTTGGTGGTCTCACTAATAATTATAGTATGTTACTATAAAAACACTACTAAAAATTGAAGAAAAGTAAAAAAAAATTTCGCGCTCGCTTCGCTCGCGCCTAATTATTTTCTATTGTTTTTACCCGACTGCGTAAAGAGGCAAACCTAAACGGAAAGCTTAAATAAATTTTCGCGCTCGCTTCACTCGCGCATAT
This sequence comes from Lycia hirtaria, assembly GCA_947563715.1. Classification (NCBI taxonomy): domain Eukaryota; kingdom Metazoa; phylum Arthropoda; class Insecta; order Lepidoptera; family Geometridae; genus Lycia; species Lycia hirtaria. The sequence goes on from OX387384.1 coordinate 14,051,817, forward strand.
AATTACCTATGTTTATTTACTTGGGCCAAACACTCTAACCCCCGCTACCCCGCTATGAAAAAAGTCATATGCCCATGGTCCATTGCTGACCCAAAATGAATTCCTGGCTAAGGCCTTGGTGACCCCCCCCCCCCCCCCCCCCCCCTGGCGCCAAAGCTGGATCTGCCCTTGGGTCTTTGTCTCTCTCTCTTTCTAATGGCGGGAAAGAGATGTGAATGTTTCGAATTGTTTCATTAACCCAAGGCTGAATAAGATATTCGCGGCTTTCTGAAAAAAATAATTAAAAGTTACTTTGTCTCACTCAGTGAGCATTTTGCTCACTGATTTCAGGCAGCAAAACCTACATGTTTGAGCTACTGAAGTGAAAATGTATTTTATTTAAGTATTTATAAACAAAACATCTTCAGGCACCTATATTAATAAATAAATAAAATACTATTCTCGAAGCAATGAGCTTTTACTATCTCTTCAATACCAAAGCGAGTAAACAGAAACACCAAGTGACATCAAGTTACACCAAACAAGCATTTCAAAATAACGTCATACATATAGATGTGATTTTATAACACCTTACATTATAATATAACAGTATATCTATCATATTAGCATCTATAAAACTACAAACAACATTTTATTTCTACCACTAATTATCATACAAATGTGTGAACTGTATAATGACAATGAGATAAGTGACGCAGAAGTTGAAGATCATCCCGAGTAGATCTGCGTTCAGAGGAATGATGTTGTACACGTAGAACTTCATGGGTCTCGCTTCCACGTACCGAATGAACAACTTTATATCTTGTATATCCGAGGGATCTGAAAACAAAATAGGAATAAGATTATAGCAAAGACTACAAATACTACAAACATAAAGAACCTACTATAGGTATTTTGTGTTACAGTCAAAATACTTGGATAATCAAAAGTATTTTGACAGACAAAAACAATCAAAAATAAAAAGGTAAGGAGATATGTTTGGACAAGATTTCCTAATTAGAAATTCTATTCACGAACCCGAGGAAGTTATTTTAACGAATGTTTTAGTGGTTAAAACTACTTTGGCAGGTTAGGTAAAAGTAGTTAGGCAATAATGTATACGTAGATAGATATTCCCCGGCTCCGCGTGGCAAGCCTCAAGTAAGGTAATCGCCCGACTCGTCTTCAGTCGCGACATGTCGGGCAACGCTGTTAGGCACGTGTCTTTGTCTTGTGAATACTGGCAATGCCATCCTGTATGTTTTAGAAAGTGCAACACCAAGATACTAATAGGCCTCTTATTCTCAAAGAATTCTCAAGAAAACTGAGATTTTCCATGCATTTATTTCATATTCAATGAGTATAACCTATATATATATGACTGCCGGAAACTTATATATATACCTAGTCGATATAGATATATATATACCTAGTCTTGCCATAAATATTTTCACGAAGAAAAAAATTATTTTTTTAATGCAAATAATATTTATTACTTTTACAGTGTGTTAGTTTAATACATAAATATAAAACAATTTAAAATATAAAAGCTTATTCGAAGTGGTCTCCATTGGCTGCAATACAGTCCTTTAAACGTTGAGGCCAGTTATCAATAGAAGCACGCACTCTTTCCATGGGAAAATTCTTCACTGCCAATCGTATGGATTGTTTTAGGGACTCCAAATTATCATGGCGTTTAGAGCAAGCCATACTCTCTAAAACTGACCATAAATCATAATCCAGCGGGTTAAGATCAGGACTAGACGACGGCCAGTCTTCAGCTCTGATGAAGTCCGAAACGTTCATTTCCAACCAAGACTGCGTGGACCGAGCTTTATGACCTGGCGCCGAGTCTTGTTGGAAGGACCATACTTGGTTATTGAACATGGTGTTGTTAAGGGGCTTAACTACCTTCTCAAGAATGGTATTTTGATACACTTGTGCCGATGTTTTGATACCTTTTTCACAAAAATATGGCTCAGTCACTCCTTCATAGCTAACACCCCACCAAACCATCACTGAAGTCGGATAATGCCCACGTTGCACTCTGTCGACTAATTGGGAAGCTTCCTTAAAGCTTTGAGCATAAATACGTTCATTTTGTTTGTTAAAATGTTGCTCAATTGTAAAGATTTTCTCATCCGTAAACAAAATTTTTCTGTGACCACCCTTTGCGTACCGCTTCAGTAGTTGTTTCGATTTTACCACCCTATTCTTTTTTAAATTATCAGTAAAAAAATGACCAGTGCGTCTCTTATAGGCTGCAAGTCCTAAGTCATCTTTTAAAATACGCGACATGGTTCTGGGTGCTATCTTCATCTCCCGAGATAAAATCTTTTGCTTTCGGACAGGATTTCTTCGAATTCTTTCCCTTACTGCTTTGACCACCTTTTTCGTACGAACACTACGTGGACGGCCAGATCTTTTTCTGTCACAAACAGAGGAGGTCTCATTGTACCTATTAATAGCCCGGTACACAAACATTTGACTAATACCAAGCGTATGGAGAGTTTTAAAAATTGCATTTGGCTCCATACCAACTTTGTGTAATGCAATCACAGCGATTCGGTTCTCTTTATCATCCCACTCCATTTTAATATCGCAAAATATTGTACAATGTATTGGCGCCAAAATTAGAAAACTCAATGAACAATCGTATAAAAATGACAGATTCCAAATTCAAATGTAATATCTTTCTTATTTTTAACTGTAACAGTATTTATGGCCAGACTAAGTATATATCTATAAGTTTCCGGCAGTCTATTTGGGAGACCGTCTGACTTGTAATCCGCAGGTCCTGGGTTCGAATCCCACGGCACTCACCTCTGTCTTTTCGAAGCTATGTGCGTATTGTTGATTGCCGCTAACTTCAAACGGTGAAGGAAAACATCGTGTGGATACCTACATATCAGAGAGTTTTCAATGTTCTTGAAGATGTATGAAGCCTGCAACCCGAACTTGGCCAGCGTAGTAGACTATGACCTTACCCTTGAGATCACAATGAGAAGATGGCTCGCGCCCAGCAGTGGGACAGTTTTTAAAAACAGGGCTGATAAAAACCTCTGGATAGTTAAAATCTCATAGCAGACATACTTAATACATAGGTTTTATGATTTGAGTTACATGTACTATATTTATGTAGCTCTATGGTTTTATGTCTTATACGATTGAAGTGAAAAATTAAAAATAACAGTGAATTTCCTGCTCGTTACAGAAAATAAATACAAAATTGCAGAATTAAATTAAAATATGTCAAACCTTGAAGTTCAATAAGTTTATTTGTGAGCACAACTTTTAAGTTGTTTGCTTGAGTGGTGAGCATGCCAGCGAATATTGCAGGTAAGACGATCTCAATGAGAGTGAAAGCCGTTCCAATTGTCGCCAATATGACGGACATAGAAACAAGCTGGAAGGTAAACAGTACATCTTATAGTCTATTCAACGAATCGAGCTAATATGGCACCCTCTCTCTTCATCATCATCATCATCTCAGCCATAAGAAGTCCACTGCTGGACATAGGCCTCCTCCATGGATTTCCAAAAAGACCGATTGGAAGCGGCTTGCATCCAGCGTCTTCCCGCTACTTGTATGAGGTCATCTGTCCATCTCGTGGCTGGTCTTCCTACGCTGCGCTTGCCGGTACATGGTCTCCACTCGAGAACCTTTCGGCCCCATCGGCCATTAGTTCTACGTGCTATGTGTCCTGCCCACTGCCACTTCAACTTGCTAATCCGCTGTGCTATATCGGTGACTTTTGTACGTCTACGTATCTCTTCATTTCTGATTCGATCTCGTAGAGAGACTCCGAGCATAGCCCTCTCCATAGCTCGTTGCGTGACCTTGAGTTTCCTTATAAGGCCCATAGTTAGGGACCACGTTTCAGTGCCGTATGTCATCACTGGTAACACACACTGGTTGTAAACTTTCGACTTGAGGGACTGGGGAATATTGGACGAGAAGACGCTTTTAAGTTTCCCGAACGCTGCCCAGCCGAGTTGGATACGACGATTGACCTCCCTCGTAAAGTTGGACCTGCCTAATCGGACCGTTTGTCCTAGGTAGACGTATTCGTCAACAACTTCAAGAGTGAAGTTCCCCACAGATATTGGGGTGGGCACTACATGGGCGTTCGACATAACCTTCGTTTTGTCCATGTTCACCCTCTCTCTTGCACAATTGTAATTTTTTATATTTATATTGTTACAGTTTTAAATACTCAAAAATGCCTATATATGCTTTTCTAATCTATTTGAGCTTGCGTGAAGGCCCAAGATTTTTTAAAATATTTTATAAGTAAATATAACTACTTACATTTTATGCTTGACAGCAACTTTACTGACTAAAGCCAAATAATAAGTTTTTGTTTCTTTTTTGTAATATTTTAAAAAGATTTTCAATATTCATTTTCAATAAAATTTAAATTAAACAGACTTACGATTAAAACTAATTTTATTCGTTTTTTAAGTATAATAAGGTTACCTAAGCTACAATTATACCATAGTTTATATTTACCTCTATGGAAAATATGTATATATATATATATATATATATATATATTTATTCACTTACCGATATATTCTGTTTTAATAAAGTTAGCAAATAGAAGTTGTACAACATATTTTCCGGAATATAGAATAGAAGAGATATTAAGAACTGAAAGAAAAAAAAAACGAAACACTGACTTTTTTGTCAATTGCGATATCTAAATTGAGTATATCCTTTATTCACTTACTAATCGATCATATGCGGATTTGACTGAATGAGCAGCGTTTACAATAGACTTGTATACTAAATTTAATGGGTAAAAACCGATGTTTGCTATCTCCACTTGATATAAAAGTGTATTTAGACGACTACGCATTGAAAAAAACACCAAAAAATTCGTGACATAGACAAGTTCGTGACTTGTCCATAGATAGAAGTGTTGAACTACTGTAGATAAAACATTATAATCTTGGTTAGCATCCCAAATAGTTAATAAAGCCAGCTTGATAATGGTTACCAAAATCGTTATGGTAACGAAGTTTAATTTATTTTCATGATGCATTTTGCTTGTTACTCGTAAATTCAATTGTGCGTCGATTTCTGCTAAAGTAAGAAAATAGTTATACAGAGTATACTGTTCTCTAAAAAGAATAAAAATGTGTATTAAATGTTTTACGAAATGATATACGTTAATAGCATATATTTCCGGAGTTCTGTATTTATAGGGAAATAACATATTGAAAACACAAAATGAGCTGCTAAGAAACATTAAAAGAAACTTGATATAAAATCTTTTGCTTGATGCGTCAAAAAATCCAAAATTTAATCCAAATATAACATGTACAGCTTTGTAGAAAAATGACACATAACACGGTAATTTATTATCGTGCGCATCTTTAAGAAATGTATTAATTTTTATTGGATGTTCCATCGTATTCGAAGTAATATTAAAAGCGGATGTGATCGAGACAAAAGTTTAGAATAGAGTATTTGTTATCATGTATGTATTTGTAGTATCCATGGTATCCAAGTAGTAATCAAATCAACTAAGTGTTTGTCGTATGTATGTACCCAAATAGTAATCAAATCAACTAAGTGTTTGGCGTATGTATGTACCTAAATAGTAATCAAATCAGTTACGCTCATTTCTTATAGTGATGAAAAGTTTCTCGCGCTCGTTTTTTAATTTTAATTTTCTGCTATAAAAAGTCTAAGACAAAAGACGTTATGACATTAGCAATTATTTTAAATGAAGAGATTATTGATTATTATTATTATTTTTGACTATTGTGATCATTTTTTATATTCATCATCATCATCTCAGCCACAAGAAGTCCACTGCTGGATATAGGCCTCCCCCATGGATTTCCAAAAAGACCGATTGGAAGCGGCCTGCATCCAGCGTCTTCCCGCCACTTGTATGAGGTCATCTGTCCATCTCGTGGCTGGTCATCCTACGCTGCGCTTGCCGGTACGTGGTCTCCACTCGAGAACCTTTCGGCCCCATCGGCCATCAGTTGTACGTCCTATGTGCCCTGCCCACTGCCACTTCAACTTGCTAATCCGCTGTGCTATATCGGTGACTTTTGTACGTCTACGTATTTCTTCATTTCTGATTCGATATCGTAGAGAGACTCCGAGCATAGCCCTCTCCATAGCTCGTTGCGTGACCTTGAGCTTCCTTATAAGGCCCATAGTTAGGGACCACGTTTCAGTGCCGTATGTGATCACTGGTAACACACACACACTGGTTTTTTATATTGTTATTATTTAATCACTTTAATTAATTAATTAATTATTTAATATCAAAATAGTTTTGTAAACTATCCTTTGACATGGTTTAATAGGAGCTTGACTTGTAACTTGGGCGTTATGAATACATTATTTGTATTTGTTCACTGTGATATTTTTAAGTCGCGTCAACTTTTCACTTTCTTAATTTCAGAAACAGCAAGACAAGTAATCGTTTAAAAAACTAAAAAACCGACTTCAAAATACGCAATTCGCTTACTTAGATGACATATTTTTCCAGTTATTTATTTATAAAAACTAATTTACTGAATCGATTTTGATAAAAAAATACGGGACTACCTGAGAAATATGCCCTTTCAAATAAAAAAATAAAAAAATCAAATAGATCCAGGTGTCTTTGAGTAATCGAGGAATATAGGTATATATAAAAATATATAAAAAAGGTTCCGACGAATTGAAAACCTCCTCCTTTTCGGAAGTCGGTTAATAATTACGCGTGCGAGTTAACTTTACGTCGCTAACAAAGATGAGGGTAACCACCCTGTTCGTAGAAACGTAGCACGCGAGTTTTTCTGTTTGTATAAATACAAGTAGAAGCTACGACATTCAATACAAATGTGTGAACTGCATAATGACAATAAGATATGTGACGCAGAAGCATGAACATCTTCCGGGATCAATATTTATGATTAAATAAAATGCTATTCTTGAAACAATGTGCTCACAATATTAAGTCCTTAATACCAAAGCGAGTAAACTAAATAAAGTGACACCACATTACAGCAAACAAGCGTCAAGTTAAAAATAACGCCATGCCATAAATATAGTATATATATAGTTGTTAGTGATTTTATGACACCTTACATTATAACATAACAGTATATCTATCATATTAGTATCTATGAAACTACAAACAACATTTTATTTCTACCACTAATTATCATACAAATGTGTGAACTGTATAATGACAATCAGATAAGTGACGCAGAAGTTGAAGATCATCCCGAGTAGGTCCGCGTTCAGAGGAATGATGTTGTACACGTAGAACTTCATGGGTCTCGCTTCCACGTACCGAATGAACAACTTTATATCTTGTATATCCGAGGGATCTGGAAATAAATCAGTAGAGTAAGATCCGGTCAATGTACTTGATTAAATATAACTAAAGTAAGTAAGTAAGTTCGTATAGAATACAAATACAAATACAAATAATTTATTCATAACGCCCAAGTTACAAGTCAAGTTAGTCAAGTTAATAATTTTAGAGTTTAAAAAACTGAAAAAACCGACTTCAAAGTACGCTACTTCGTTACTTGTAATATTAGAAAGGATTAGGATACATTACTAAAACTGTCTTCGCGCAGCGCCTTCCAGAATTTAGATTTCCATATTTATATAATAAGATAGATAAACAGCTTGCCATTCACAATCAAACAACAAGGATATGTAAAATCTCTATAGCGAAGTATTTATGTTCTCTCTCGTATGATGAGACTGAGAAACTGCTAAAAATATTAGCCTAACTGCTTAACTGCCTAAACATTACATCAGCACGCTTGCTACACACGCACACACACACTCACATGCCCATACACATACACACACCCATACACACACACACTTACACACACACAAATATTAAACCACCACCACACCTACACCTACAAAAAGTTTATATACGCGAGTATAAAAAGCCGCACCATATCTCTACATAGCAAGCATAGCACCGTTCTGGGTCCTGCGATACAGGATTTTCCTAGTGCAGGACCTTCAATTAATCTGTTAAACCTCTTGCTAAGGAGAACACAATGTTTATAAGTTGAAATAAGTCACGTAACAATTTTTTGTAGTTTATAACAATATCGTAAAATGTAACTTCTTTAGAGCTAAGGTTATTTGTAAACATGTTTTGGTAATAAATATTTTTGTATTGTATTTTTATTGTATTAAGTTCTTATCATCATGCTCAGTTTTGTTTCAAGGCCATCCTAATCTCGTACAGGCTGATGTCCGGGATATACTAATTATCAATATACTAATTTTGTTTGTGTGTTATTTGACACCAATTTTCTAAGTCTCGTCTCACTCTCTGATTGGATCGAGTTGCTGAACTTTTTCCACAAAGTTTTCTTGCTTTTGAGGATTTCTACTTTTAACTGATGACGTTTATTTCTATATTCTTGGCAGTCTTCCTCTTTGTTGGTATTTATGGCTGTATTGAAATTTTCTGTTTTTAGAGGACATGCCCCTTCGTAGCTATTCTTCAGATCTCCTACCACGTATTTAACCATCTCCTATATGTTGGTTGTGATCTTTTCTTCAGATTTTATATCTATCAAAGCAATATTGAGTATTTCTAAGAAAAGAGATTTGTCAGTGTTTTTCGGGTTTCTGTAGGTGCGTGGCTTATGCTCCCTCGATTTGGTTTATGTTGAATCTAACTCTTCGGTGATCAGAGCCCGAGTATTCGTATGTTGCCACATGCCAGTCACCAATTGTGTCATCGATGTCGTTTGTGGCTAGTGTAATATCTGCGATGGTTTTCGTCCACGATGGGACGGAGGTTGGTTCCGACCCACGGTTTAAAATGTTGAGGTTATGCCTAAGGACAAAGTCGAGTACATCCTTACTTCTGTCATTTGTGTCTGGGCTCCTCCAAATCGTACAGTGTGCTTTCGCGTCGCATCCTATCACGCACTCTATATACAGCAAAAAAGGTTATTATAATTATTATTAGAGAAGTAAGTTACCTTAGTATTCATAAACATCATCTCTGTCTAGAACTTAGACGGTGTTCCTTTAGGGCCTGGAACCGACTTCAAATAGTAAAAAATATTTAACTTTTAACTTCAAATAGTAGCGTCTTTCTAAGTAGGTACACCAATGTACCTACTTAGAAAGACGCTCAATTTTGATTTAATATTTCGATATTATGTAACAGTTCTTATTTCTCCCTTTTTCAGTTAAATGGACTGGTTTGAAGTCGATTTACTTTTATTAATTACTTTTGTTCTAACAATGAGCTGTTATAAATTCTTCAATACCGAGTAAACTACATATACTTACACCAAAAAGTATTTAAAAATAACAAAATATCTATTATATCAGCCTCTGTAAAACTACAAACAAATTTTTTTTTATTCTACCACTAATTATCATACAAATGTGTGAACTGTATAATGACAATGAGATAAGTAAGACAGAACTTGAAGATCATCCCGAGTAGGTCCGCGTTCAGAGGAATGATGTTGTACACGTAGAACTTCATGGGTCTCGCTTCCACGTACCGAATGAATAACGTTATATCTTGTATATCCGAGGGATCTGAAAACAAGATTTGAATGAATTTCACACCATATACTTAAAAAGAATTGGTTATAATTAGAGAAATATTATGCTCTAGACAAGAAATAAATACACTAAAAGCTCTTTATTCGCGGTGTATACGTTCCGTAAATATTCCGTGAATACAGAAACCATGAATATGGAATGGTAATTTAGATGAGATTATAGGGTATGTATATATATATACAAATATTTATTTAAAAAAAACAATTTAACTGAAGTTTTTGACCATATTGATTAACTTTAAGAACGGAACGCTTAATATGTGGCAGCATTTAACAATATACTTTATCTTTGAGTAATAAGGTTGCTTTACTTAAACATTCTGTTTGTTTACATTCCCAAAAACACCGACTGCGACGAAGGCGACTCATGTCAAAGGAAAAGCCTAACCAATTTTATACAACGGCGATAGCATTTAACAACATACTTTAGGTGTAGTTCTAATAACGTCTATTTTACTTTTTTATTTAGCCGACGCTTTTACAAAGAATACCGAATGCTTTTTATTAATATGTATGTATCGATAAACCGTTTAGATCCGCGAATAAAGAAATCTGTAGCCGCGAATACAGGAATTGGGTCGCATTTTTTAATCCGCGAATAGTCAAACGCGAATTAAGGAAGCGCGAATAAGTAGCTTTTACTGTAAACACATTGAAGAATCAAACTAATTAAATTATAATATTTCGAACCTCGATGTTTCATAAGTTTATTTGTAAGTTCAACTTTAATATTGTTAGCTTGAGTGGTGAGCATGCCAGCGAATATTGCAGGTAAGACAATCTCAAAGAGATTAAAAGTCGTTGTAATTATTGACAATAAAAAAAACGTAGAATCAACCTGGAAAGTAAACGGTATATCTTAGGTTCTTGACAAAGACTCAAAAAATATGTTTTTTGAACTTCTTGAATGAATTGAAGTACAACTATGGGGAATTGGCATTTAAGTAGGCCATGAGCTGACCCCTTTATACTACAGACCCACATTACATCTTATCCTCTAATACCTTCTAATCCCCCTAATAGCCTCTACTTCCCACCTAAGCCTCTAGCCATGGTCAAATGTGGCCTCTGCAATTTTTTATTTAAAGTGTTTTGGGGCCTTTTTTGGCAAATTATGATAAGCAGTTTAGAAGTTATGAAGAAACAAATGAACATACATGCATACATACCAATCAATAAACACATAACCCTCCCATTTGTACATCCGAAACGTACAAGAAAACCTTCTTTTTGGAAGTCGTTTAAAAATAAGCCATCTCTGCAGCCAACTCTGTTTCCTGAGACCTACAATCTTGGAATTTTCAAGGCTAGAGTGAATAGATGTCTTCTAGATCGACGAGCTCCATCCTCGGACACACCGTCGTTTCACATCAGGCGAGTTGGTGGTCAATCGTAGATCTATCTAGTATAAAAAAAAAGTTTAAATATTTATTCACTTACCCATACATCTTCTTTTTTAAGAGCTAACAAATAGTAGATAAATAACAAATTTTGCGGAATATTGAATAGAAGAGAGATCAAGAACTGAAAAAAAAAACGGAACAGTTTACTTTTTTTTTTTCAAAAGTGACATCTGAATTTATTATATCGTTTATTAACTTACTACTGGATCATATGCGGATTTGACTGAATGAGCAGCGTTTACAATAGATTTATATATTAAATTTAATGAGTGAAATCCTGTGTTTGCTATCTCTACTTGATTTAAAAGTGCATTAAGGCGACTATACATCGACATAAACACCAAAGAATTCGTAACATAGATAAAGTTATGACTTATGCATAGATAGAAACTTTGAAACATCGATTGCAAAACATATTGGTCTGGGTCAATAAAACACCACATAATCCCCAAAGCAACCTTAAATATGAATGTTAAAATCGTTAAGGTTAGGATTTTAAATTTATTTCTATAATGCATTTTGCTTGTTACTCGTAAATTCAAAAGTTCGTCGATGTTCGCTATATTAAGAAAATAGTTGTACAGAGTGTATTTTTCTCGAAAAAGAATAAAAACGTATATTAATTGTTGTACAGAATAATATATGTTAAAAAAAATTATTCTCGGAGTCATGTTCTCTGGAAATAACATATTTAAAATACATATTGAGCTACTAAGAAACATAGTAAGAAGCTTGATACAAAGTCGTTTGTTTGACGCGTCAAAAAATCCAAAATTTAGTCCAAATATAATATGTATACATTTGTAGAATAATGACACATAACTAGGCAATTTAACTGCATCTTTGAAAAATGTATTAATTTTTATTGGATGTTCCATTATATTCGAAATAATAATAAAAATCCGATGCGATCGAGACGAATGCTTAGAGCAGAGTGTATAATTGATTGATTTGTTTTATTAATTATTTATTTGTCTCGTATCCATGGTACCCAAATAGTAATCAAATTAACTAAGTGTTTGTCGTATGTATGGTATCTAAATGAAGTGACAGCAGCTAGCTTGACGAAGTCTCAAATTAGATAATTGATCTTGTATTTGACAGGCCTCATGGCTCACTGGTATTACGTCTGCCTCCTGAGCTGTAGATCATGGGTTCGAGCCCTACCCAGGGCAAACATTTGTGTGATGAGCATGGATGTTTGTTCTGTGTCTGGGTGTTTCTATGTATTATAAGTATGTTTTACAAAAAAAGTATATATGTATTATATCACCCATCTAGTTTCTATAGTACAAGCTTTGCTTAGTTTGGGCTAGATGGTGTTGTGTGAAATGTCCACCATTTTTTATTTTTTTTTATTTAAAAGTTTGAGCTCCACAGACTCCAGGTCCGTGCCTTTTATAAGCTAATACATTTTATTTTTTAACTAAGTTTAATTTTTTTTTAACTAGTATACAAGAGGAAGACGGATATAACATTAACACTTAACTAACATGCATGCGTGTGTACGCCGAGCAGTCCAGCTCCCGCAAGCAGCACCCGTTCACGAGTTGACGCATGTGCCAGCCATCGCTCTCCTCAACCATGTTTGAGGGAAGAGGGCGACCTTCCACACGACGCCGCCGCAAGAAGAAGCCTTTAAGCGAGCGTGAGTGTTCTGGGTACACAAGCTTTCCTAATACTATAAGGGACAGAAATTATTTAACTAATTTTCCTATTCAGGGCCTCCACTACCGCCGCGTTACGATCTTTGATGAGATGTACCTGCATGGCAAGTGAGAATCGAGCGGCGTATTACTACGTTCAGGACTTTCATTGCAAAGCTGATCTGTTTCAGCCGGTGGAATACTCGCCCCCGAGTAATGCGCTTCGTGACACAGGCATTTGCAGGGACCGGTATTAGGTCCCAGCACTACTTAGCCAATGTCACGGAGCGCATCGACTACCTGAAACAGAAAGTCTGTGTATGGGCAAACCGTATTCGTCGCTATAGAGAGCGTGTGAATAGATATTGGCAAAATCGCCTTTTTCAAAGTGACCAAAGGAAGGTTTACCGAAGCTGGGAGGGAACCGAGCAACGTATGAGCGACGGACAGCTACCGGACGCAAGCGCCATGACTGATTTTTGGCGTGGTATCTGGTCGGTGCCCGTCGAACACACGGAGGGTGATTGGTTGTCGAGCGCGAGTGCGATGTTATCGAACCCATGGGGTCTTGGGCCGGACGGATTGCACAACTTCTGGATAAAATGCAATCGCAATGACGACACTTTAATATTATTATATAAATCAGTCAAGAAATTAATATTTTTACAGTTAGAAGTAAGTTACTTATGTATGCATGAACATCTTCCGGGATCAATATTAATATTTAAATAAAATACTATTCTTGTGACAATGAACTATTATTAAATACTTAATACCAAAGCGATTAAACTAAATAAAGTGACACCACATTACACTAAACAAGCGTCAAGTCAAAAATAACGTCATACATAAAGTTGTGATTTTATAACATCTTACATTATATTTATCATATATTAGCATCAATAAAACTACAAACAACATTTTATTTCTACCACTAATTATCATACAAATGTGTGAACTGTATAATGACAATGAGATAAGTGACGCAGAAGTTGAAGATCATCCCGAGTAGGTCCGCGTTTAGAGGAATGATGTTGTACACGTAGAACTTCATGGGTCTCGCTTCCACGTACCGAATGAACAACTTTATATCTTGTATATCCGAGGGATCTGGAAATAAATCAGTAGAGTAAGTTTAGGTCAATGTACTTGATTAAATATAACTAAAGTAAGTAAGTTCGTATAGACTGAGTGGCCAGACATATTGTCAGAGCTATTAAGCCGCCGAAAGGCCTCTGATTTGGCTTGACGATTGCTGAACATCCAACAATAAATATAACTTGCATAAAGTAGGTACAATTGAAAATTATAATTTACAGATTTAAAAACTCAAATTATCAACTTCAAAATACGAAATTTCGTTTACTTGAGTGAATTTTTTCCTGTTATTTCTATTTAAAAATGAAGCTACAAAATCGATTTCGATCAAATTTCTCTGGAACCAATCTGAATGAATCCTTCCAAACAAAAAAAAAAACAAATCGTTTTATAAATAACCGATTTTATGTTGTGATAAGAACTTAATGTATCCTAATCCTTTCTAATATTACAAGTAACGAAGTAGCGTACTTTGAAGTCGGTTTTTTCAGTTTGACGCACTTCACTGAGGAATACAATGCAAATTATCATTTTTAGATATTATTCAAAAAGTAATAAAGCAATGTCTATAAAATAATTATGGGACCAACTTGGGAGCTTTCTCTTTATGTCAATTAAAGAAATTGGTTCACGAATTACGGAGTAATCGGTGAACAAAGATACAGATCGAATTGATATCTTCCTTCTTTTTGGAAGTCGGTTAAAAAAAGAAGATTATCAATTCGATACATGTATGTACTCTTATGTAATATTGCAAGAATTGGACAATTTTCACATATTAATCTTAATCTAAACTTAATCTATGCGAAAACTGCTAGAAAATGCTATTATGGAAAAACTAAAAGTCATCCAAAAGTTTGTTTTTATTTAATAAATTATTGGCTAAATAAGGGAACGGTGCAAGTTTTATCAAAATCGGTTCAATATTTATCAAGAACTTTTTAAAGTTTTAAAATATAAACGTTTCATCGACGCAATTCAAATTACTGGGTGGATTTGAACTGAATTTGGTAGGTTTATTACTCATACTATGTAAATTATTCCTATTCTAAGAATGACGTCTTTAAAACGATAATCATCATCATTGACTAGCCTTGTGGCTCAGTTGGTAGAATACTGCCTGCTGAGCTGTTGGTCGTGGGTTCGATCACCACCCAGGACAAACATTTGTGTGATGAGCATGGATGTTTGTTCTGTATCTGGGTGTTTCTATATATCTTAAGGCTCGATGACACTGGGCTAGTTTACGAGCTGCTAGTCGACGAGTTTAAAAGCTAGCGAGTGAGAAAGTAGCGAGTGTCGATAACACAATCAAAAGCAGATTGTAAAAAAGCTCAATGACAAGGAGCGAGTTTACAAGCTGCTCGCGAACTCGCTGGCTTGTAGCTTGTAAACTAGTGTCATCGAGGCTTTAAGTATAATAATTACAAATAAAAATGTATATATGCATTTATCAGCCATCTAGTTCCATAGTACAAGCTTTGCTTAGTTTAGGCTAGATGGTGTTGTGTGAAATGTCCACAAATATTTATTGATTTATCATCTCAACCGCAAGAAGTCCACTGCTGGACATAGGCCTGACCATTAATTTCCAAAAAGACCGGTTGGAAGCGGCCTGCATCCAGCTTCTTCTCGCAATACTAAAAACGTTTCTAACCTTGAATTGCCATCAGCTTGTTATGAAGTATAATTTGTATTTTGTTTGCTTCAGTGGTGAGCATGCCGGCAATCAATGCAGGCAACAGAACTTCTGCCAACATAATAACCACTCCAATTGTGGATAATACCATGACCGCCGAACCGACCTGGGTATAAAATAATATTTCAATATCAGCCCTGTTTGTACAAACTGTCCCACTGCTGGGCGCGGGCCATCTTCTCCTTGTGAGAAGGGTAAGGCCATAGTCGACCACACTGGCCAAGTGCGGGTTGGCAGACTTCACACATCTTCAAGATCATTGAGAGCTCTCAGACATGTAGATTTCCTCACGATGTTTTCCTTCACGGTTTGAAGTTGGCGGCAATCAACAATACGCACATAACTTAGAAAAGACAGAGGTACGTGCCGTGGGATTCGAACCCAGGACCTGCGGATCGCAAGTCAGACGGTCTCACCACTAGGCTGCCGGAAACCTATATTTATTAATATTGATATATTTTTTTTATAAAAAGTATAAATAGTAAAATGTTAAGTTAAATATATAAGTTATGGAAAAACGCATTTTTTATTCGAGGGATGTATTTATTATTATTATTACAAAAAATATAGCCAATGACACTCAGGACGTGAAGGCGAAACTAACGACACCTGGCACATCAAAATCGGTCAATCCGTTTAGGCTTATAAGTAAGTATAAAAACATACATACATAGGTATCTATATACAATTGAAAAACATAACCCTCCTTCTTACGCAGTCGGGTAAAAATAAATATTACAGACGAATTGTTAAACCTTCTTGAAGTTCATAAAAATATCAAAGACCATTGAGAAAGTCATTTTTTATACTTTGTTAATTCATCATTGTCAATGACATTCCTATCACGATCGTCGTCAACCAAGTAACATCCATGCTCATCACACAAATGTTTGCCCTGGGTGGGGATCGAACCCACGACCTTACATCTCAGGAGGCAGTCGTACTACCACTGAGCCAGGAAACCTGTCATAATTGTCATAATTATTACGTAGATACCTATATTTTCCAAATAAGTCTTAAATGTATGTCAAGACTTATATGTATGGATATATTTTATCATTTATAATATTTCTGTATCAAAACACGTCAGAACAATAGCTTTGTACCCTCGCACTCGGGCTCCAAGATACAAGCTTCGTGCTTAATTTGGGGTTCGCTAAACAGAATATTTACAATATACATTTATAAATCCACTACTTCACTGTATTGTCTTTTGCGCCCAAGTTAACATGTACATAATGTATATTGATGTTCTTTTGGAGAATAAATTATCTTAGCGTCTTATCTAATGACTTCCAACTTGTTTTTTTTAGTGAAAATACATGTTATGTTCAAAACTCATTATTTGGAGAGGGAAATATGCTTCACAAAAAAATATGACGAACAATAATATAATTATTATATGCGTAGAAAGATCTTCTGATGTATAAGATTTATTCATCTCTTGATAAATCGGCTTAAGTGAACATAAATTAAGGTCTGAGATTGTGGGTTCTTTCCCACCCAGGACAAACATTTGTGTGATGAATAAGGATGTTTATTCTATATCTGGGAGTTTCTATGTATCATTATAAGTATATATTTCCAAAAATACTATATATGTATTCTATCAGCCTTTAAGTTCTCGTAGTACAAGCTTCACTTAGTTTGCTAGATGGTGTTGTGTGAACCTACCGATATTTATTGTTATTATATTTTATTAAGCACTCTATGTATTTATACAATTTAAATAAATACATCATAAAATTATAGCAAACTTATAAGGAAGCTCAAAGTCACGCAACGAGCTATAGAGAGGGCTATGCTCGGGGTCTCTGCGAGATCGTATCAGAAACGAGGAGATGTATAGACGTACTCACCTACATAGCACAGCGGATTAGCATGTTAAAGTGGTAGTGGAGAGGGCACATAGCACGTAGAACTGACGGCTGATGGGCCGAAAAGTTCTCGAGTGGAAACTACGAACCGTCAAGCGCAGCGTAGGAAGACCAGCCACAAGGTGGACCGAAGATATCTTACAAGTGGCAGGAAGACGCTGGATGCAGACCGCTTCTAACCGGTCTTTTTGGAAATCCATGGGGGAGACATATGTCCAGCAGTGGCCTTCTTGTGGCTGAGATGATGATGATGATGATAACAAACTTAAATTTGCCTGATAAAAAATGACTGAACCAATTTTGATGAAACGTATCTAAGAATATTCTCGATTAAATCCTCTTTCAAACAAAAAAGTTGGTCAAATTCGATTTTTCCGTTAGAGAGCTGCGATGCCACAGAAAGATACACATATAAACAGAGACACAAACACATATGTGAAAGTTATAATGGCTCTTTTTTTTTGTGATTTTATGTGTGATTGTGTTGTTTTATCAGATTTGTTTAATGAAATACCTACAATATAAATGTATTCTCTTACCGGGACAGCTAATTTTATAGAATACACCGCATAGTAGATATACATCAAATTTTCTGGAACATTGAATAAAAGTGATGTGGAAAACTGGAAAGAAAACATAACTGTTTTATGTTTCACATTACTACATACGCTGGATGCAGCCGCTTCCAACGGGTCTTTTTGGAAATCCGTGGGGGGGGGGGCTATGTCCAGCAATGGACTTTTTATGGCTGAAATGATGACGATGAATAGCCCACTTGTCCCAGTATAACTATTTGTATAAAATAACATGTAAATAAACAATGCAAACAGTATTTCGAGTCTGCCAACCCGCACTTGGCCAGCGTGGCAGGCTGTGGCCTAACCCTTCTCACAATGAGAAGATGGCCCGCGCCCAGCAGTGGGACAGTTTGTATAAACAGGGCTGACAAAAAAAAAAAAAAAAAAAAAAAAAAACAGTATTTTATAATACTATGAATACATGGGAGATTGCAAAACAATAAAATCAATAATTACTATTCAATTTAAGACAAACTATTTCCGTCTTTGTTGTCTCTGAAAAGTCGAGGATGACAGTATATTGCAGTTTAAGAAAAAAATAATGTATATATAGTTTAAACCAAAGATAATGGGCGAATACTTATGTGACATTACTTTATTCAACTATTAACAGTATTTTTAGGACTACGTCTTGGATTCCGCTATATGGATAAGAATTATTGATAGATTTTGATTAATTTATAAAACATATTTTGTGTATACAAGTGATTCAATTTTTATCATATTTCTGCTTGTGGGGTAAACTGGCTTAGGAACGGACGGTTTCCTTCCCATTACAATAATATCACTAAGATACTTACTATTGGGTCAAATGAGTGCTTGATTGTATGAGCAGCATCGACGACAGATCGATACACCATATTAAACGAATGAAATCCTGTATTTGCTGCCTCCAATTGATTTGAAAGTGATCTTAAACGTCTATATATCGCGTAAAACACTAAAGAATTGATAACACAGATAATATCATGACATATCCCTAAATAGAAATTTTGAACTGCTGTCAACATAGGACTAGCATAATCTTGATAAGCAATGCTCCAAGCAATTCCGTAAATAACACTAGTGACGGTGACTAAGAGCGTTATAGTTACAAAATGTTTACTTTCAAAGCATGTTTTACTAATTGTTATATTTAACTGTGAATCAATTTTTACTAAAGCCTGAAAATAATTGTATAAAGTATTCTTTTGTCTAAAAAGAATTAAAATGTAAACTACATGTTCCACAGAATAATATACGTTTATAAAGACGTTATCCGGAGTATCTTTAGAGTTAACTGGAGTGTCAACGGAGTAAGTAATTATAACATTAAAAACACATATTGAGATACTAAAAAGTAGTGATAGCCATTTGACAAGAAGTAGTTTGTTTGTTGCGTCGAAAAATCCAAAGTTTAATCCAAATAAAACATGTATAGCTTTAAAAAAAAATGATGTATAATTTTGGGGTATTCCTTCCTGTGATTCCTTAAGAAACGTATTAATTTTAGGCGGATTTTCCATGACAAATGTTGTTTGTTTTACTGCCGTAAAAATTATGGAATTTAGAAAAATATTATTCCAAACCGTGTGATCAAAGAAGTGCCGTAGAATAAACAGAAACAATCACCATTACCAAGTATTCTACTGAATATTAATCAAATACAGGAAGTAGCACTTATACAAATTGAAGTGAATTTAATATAATAAGAAAGGAATTGTCATAGAGGAATTATCCGTAGTGGGAGTTACTTAAGTTCTTAGTTACTATATTCATGTTATGTTATTATAATTTCCAATAAAGTGTTTTTGTATTGTATTATCCTTTTCTATCACCAATCATTGTCTAGTACCTGAAACCGGCATTCGCACAGGTGTGTCTTTTTATGTTGAACTTGAGTCATTAGCCAAAAAATGGGCGGCATATTCCTACATAAAATTAATATTGTGTGATCAATGTAAATGAGTACGCATCATACGCATGTGATTATATTTTTATCCATTTTATTTTCGATATATTTTATCTTGAGAAATAAGAAAACATGTGTTTTTTTTCTTATTCCGTCGCCAGTATAAATAAAATCTATTTTTTTTTATATTTCTCCTCCCTAAATTAACAAATTTAGCTCTCACTTTTATAATATCCCTACTCAATGATTTTATATGTTTAAAAATGTTTTAATGCGCGAAAGAGATAGCTGCGCGCTTTAATCTCGACCTTAAGCACCTGTGCCAAAAAAAAAACGCCTGAACCGATGTTTATGAAACATAGCTGTAGTGTCTATATTTATAAATAAATAGATACTATACGTCGTCTCATGGCACGAGCGGTGTGCCGATGCGACAGTCAGTTGCGGATAGGTAGATGACCGCTCGAGGCAGATGCACGTCGCCTGCACAGGGCCTCAAGGCTGCTATTTGAACTATCACTCACTATTGTTTAGCAACTATTGTGACAAATTGTTAGTTTATTTCTATGTAATAGAACGAGTTTTATGTAGGCAAACGAATGATAGTTCAATAGCAGCCTTGAGGCCCTGATCTCGTGTGGTATGAGCCGATGTGGCTGCGGTAGAGTCGGGTACTGTTACAGTGTGTACAGGATTGCAGTGGGACGAGAGAACACAACAATAGCCAAGAACATCCTTAATCAAGTCCTCTTTCAAAAAAACTAGATCATAACTATTTATAGGTTAAGTCGGGACTTAAAACATAGTTTATAGAAACGCGATCAAGTAGAAGAGTGTAAAAACTCGCACTAGGTCCTCTGATTTCAAAATGCAGCTCAAAGAATACCACAAATAGTGATAGATTTGACGCTTGTTTTTTTTTTGACATTTGCAAAATTTGTTAGAGGGTTACGATATATACGATACACGATATATCACGATATCTGGGGCCCAATTCAGTTATTCAAGACCGCTCCATTGGCGAACCATATGTGGAGCGTTTCCCGTATGCCGCTATAGTTTTTTTGATTGAGTCACTTTTATGTCATACAATTGACACATTTGATGAAACGTAACACGTCCTTCGCTCGTTACTAAATCAAAAAAAGGTAGCAACCGACAGGAAATGCTTCGCACAAGGTTCAGTTACGGATCGGTCTTAAATATCTGAATTGCCCCCCTGATTGTGAACTTTCAATAAAAAAGCACTTTTAGTGGCAGATGATCATCACCTAAATACATTCCAATTCCATTCAAATTCTCTAAGATTATCCTCTCCGAAATCCTCTATGGGTTCCTTCCTATGGATGGGAAGCAGCTACCATAAACTTTCTTTCCCCCCATATATTTCCTTTTCCTCCTCCTTATAGACGAATTAGACAACAGAATAATTTACTTGAAAACTTGGAGGAGCTTAAAGGAAAAATAAAACTCATTCCGAAATTAAAAACATAACCCTTTATCTTAGGCAGTTGGGTAAAAACAACATTATCGTTGCGTCTATCCTACTAAAATGTTGCACCATTACAAAGTCGAAAGGTATTTTCCTATTATTCCGTTAATTTTAAGCAACAATAAAAGTATAATTAAAAGCGAAAACTCGAAATTGTTATTTGACAGGGGTCCCAGGAGGGTATCGCGAAAGTTAAACAAATCTGTGGGATTTCGGGGTTGTCGCACTAGAACTCCAACTTACGATAAGGTCAAGCAGATATTTTTTTTATTATTTAAAAGAATGAGCTCCACCCGTGTCTTTTATAAACTAATACATACTACTTCTTAACTATGTTTACATGTTCTTTAACATGTTCCGACTTCTGAAAAGGAGGAGGTTCTCAATTCAACTGTATGTTTTTACAAGTTGAATACCTGTACATCATCATCTCAGCCATAAGTAGTCCACTACTGGACATAGGTAATAACATGACTGTATTGACAATAACATGGTGTATTTTCTTCGTACAGTAGTGATCCTGAGCGTGCGTGGGTCGCTGGTACGCGAGTTCCTGCTAACTGCGCACGCGCTGGGCATGACGCGCGGCGAGTGGGCATTCCTCGACGTCGAGATATTTCAGGTAAAATGTGAACAGTATGAATGCTAACTATGGGCTTTATAAGAAAGCTCCAGGTAACGTATCGAGCTATGGAGATTGATATATTTGGAGTCTCTCTACGAGATCGAATCAGAAAAGTAGAGATCCTTGGACGTACCGTATTCACGTAAGCAAGATGAAGTGGCAGTATACCCACTGCCACTTCAAATTAGGGCAAATAGCACGCAGAACTGATGGCCGATAGGGCCGAAAGGTTCTCGAGTGGAGACCACGCACTGGCAAGTGCAGCGTAAGAAGGCCACCCACGAGATGAACACATGACCTCATCATATAAGTGGTGGAAGACTTTCAATTTTTCAATGACTTCAATGCTTCCTACAATCGGTCTTTTTGGAAATCCATTTGGGAGGCCTATGTCCAGCAGCGGACTTCCTATGGCTGAGATGATGATGATGATGTAAACAGTATTGATCGCTGGTGCGGCATATTTAGAGTATATCTAATTAAGTACCAGTTACTAGTTATAGAAATTCCTTTATTTCTTATTTTCATGTGGGTAGACTCTGTGGAAGTTGTTAATTTCTATTAACTATTTTCTGTTGATATTTGATTTTATTATTTCGTTAGGTTTGATCATGAAAAGGTAAAAGAAGAGAGATACACTTATACTCAAACAATATCTACGTGAGAGCTTTAGTACTCGATTAGGTATGTTTCTTAGTTAATTCAATAGTGTAAGATTAATAATTTAAGAGAAATACACTTATACCTACTCAAACAATATCTACGTGAGAGCTTTAGTACTCGATTAGGTATGTTTCTTAGTTAATTCAAGAGTGTAAGATTAATAATTTAAGAGAAATACACTTATACCTACTCAAACAATATCTACGTGAGAGCTTTAGTACTCGATTAGGTATGTTTCTTAGTTAATTCAAGAGTGTAAGATTAATAATTTAAGATAAATACACTTATACCTACTCAAACAATATCTACGTGAGAGCTTTAGTACTCGATTAGGTATGTTTCTTAGTTAATTCAAGAGTGTAAGATTAATAATTTAAGAGAAATACACTTATACCTACTCAAACAATATCTACGTGAGAGCTTTAGTACTCGATTAGGTATGTTTCTTAGTTAATTCAAGAGTGTAAGATTAATAATTTAAGAGAAATACACTTATACCTACTCAAACAATATCTACGTGAGAGCTTTAGTACTCGATTAGGTATGTTTCTTAGTTAATTCAAGAGTGTAAGATTAATAATTTAAGAGAAATACACTTATACCTACTCAAACAATATCTACGTGAGAGCTTTAGTACTCGATTAGGTATGTTTCTTAGTTAATTCAAGAGTGTAAGATTAATAATTTAAGAGAAATACACTTATACCTACTCAAACAATATCTACGTGAGAGCTTTAGTACTCGATTAGGTATGTTTCTTAGTTAATTCAAGAGTGTAAGATTAATAATTTAAGAGAAATACCTACACTTATACCTACTCAAACAATATCTACGTGAGAGCTTTAGTACTCGATTAGGTGTGTTTCTTAGTTAATTCAAGAGTGTAAGATTAATAATTTAAGAGAGATACACTAAGAGAGAGAGAATAATAATAATTATAATTCTTCTTTATTCAATTTAAATCTCGGGTCGCAGCCCGGTCCTTTGATGGGCATCAGTGGAGCCGAAGCCAACACTGAGAGGCCCTTTACAAAAAATAAAAAATACAGTGTTTTGGTATGTGGATGGATGATGGAACTATTGTACAATATGGAATTTGACAAATCGGGGCTATTGAAATGAAATGGTTATGATTTATAAAACTAGTTTATTGACTGATGCTCCCACACAGTGAGTAAGATAAGGTACTTCTGTGTGGGAGCATCAGAATGAGATATCGGCACCTGCCTATTTTGTCTCATTATCCAAAAATATTGAGGCAGGTGATGACTCGCCACCCACTGAATGGGCCCCCCATAGTGGCGCCGCATATTGGCGCCGGAGAAGCAACATCGGTGTGGGTGGCTAAGGGTGTCGAGAGGTGTGCTGCGCGTTCACTGAGAGCTACTAGCGGCGTTATGCCCTTTAACACTTCCACCCTGGAGCTTAGGGTCTTAGCTCTTGCAGTTTCCACCTCACAGCCGGCCAGTTAAGGCAAGCTAGAGGTCAGGGGTCTCATTTAGCCCCAGGGAAACATCGGGGTACGCGGTGTCGCCACTCACCGACGGCTCGCCACAAAGCCGCCCCTGCGGTAATAATTAATTATAATTATTATTATGATGGAGAAATGATAATAATACATAGATGGTGGAGTGATTAACAAAGAGAATGAAAGAGAAATATATATATATATATATATATATATCTATAAATATACAATTACAATACATAAGTACTAATACAAGTTACATCCTAATACATAAATTAAATTAAATATCTATAATAAACTAATATATATATCATACACTTATATTTAATAAGATAAAAATAAACAATGAAAAATGTACGTATGTTAGCGCAAACGGAGTTAGCACGGGTGCTTCGGCGTTTCGCACCGCATGTGATTCGAACTGCGGTGCGAATCGGCCAGTTAGCACGAGGAGTGCTGTTATTTTAGACAAAGTAGTTTTTATTTGGTAGAGTGCTAAAACTTTTTTTATTCCTTTTAACCAACTTCCAAAAAGGAGAAATTTCTCAATTCGACTGTATGTATGTTTCGAATTTGATGTTTTTTTTTGTTTGGGAGGTGATACTTCAGAAGTGGTCCCATATTTTTTTTTCAAAATCGGTTCAGTATTTTGTTTTTATAATAAAATACCTGTAAAGATATGTCATCCAAGTAAACGAACTGCGTATTTTGAAGTCGGTATTTTCAACTTTTTAAAACAATAATTATGTATTTAAAACTATAATTATGTATTTAAAAATGTTTTTCTAGTAGCTGGAAAAAAAAAAAGTTAAAAAAAAGTTGCAAAAAGTTTTTAAAAAACAAACACCGGTCCGCCAGGTGTTTGTTTTCCATCTTACATTTGGCGCCGCTACTATAGCCCCGCCCCACTCGGATCCGAGTGGTGAGCAAGGAATGTGTTAAATATTTTTACGATGTATATTTTTCGGTTTATGAAGGAAAATATAAAAAAATATGATTTCCCCCTTTTATTTAGTTTGTACGGAACCCTCGGTGGGCGAGTCTGACTCGCACTTGTCCGTTTTTTTTAATTGAAAGTTCACAATCATTATTGAAGGTTCACAATTCAGTTATTCAAAACCGATCCGTAACTGAACCTTGTGCGAAGCATTTCCTGTCGGCTGCTATCATTTTTTGATTTAGTAATGAGCGAAGGACGTGTCACGTTTCATCAAATGCGTCAATTGTATGACATAAAAGTAACTGAATAAAAAAAACTATGGCGGCCGACGGGAAACGCTCCACATATGGCTCGGCTATGGAGTGGTCTTGAATAACTGAATTGGGCCCCAGTTCATTGGTCGAATGATATCGACAAGGAAGCGTAGGAAGACGGTGGTTGAGACTGAAAAATGGTTATAGTGGTAAAGAGAAGACATCCTTGTGGATAGATGATTGTTTGACTGGCCTTGTGGCTCAGTCGGTAGTGTGTCTACGACTACCTGCTGAACTGAAAGGTCGTGGGTTCCATCCCCACCCAGGGCAAACATTTGTGTGATGAGCATGGATGTTTGTTCTGTGTCTGGGTGTTTCTATGTATCATATGTATATATTTACAAAAAAAAAGTATATATGTATTCTATCAGCCATCTAGTTCCATAGTACAAGCTTTGCTTAGTTTGGGCTTGATGGTGTTGTGTGAAATGTCCACAAATATTTATTTATTTATTTATTATTATATTTTCGATGATGATGATGATGATGATAAGGTGATGTGGTCCGACGGCATGAGCATGGAAGGACGGCGGCGATCGTCAGTTTTAGATCGGGCACCTATATGTTGTTATTATATGATACAACGCCATTGTATGTACTGTTGAAGTCGAGTATTTTGTTTTTCTTATATTATTTTATGTTTTCTACCTAAGTATTTTAAGAATTTATACGTAAATGTAACTTTTTTAGACATAGACATAGACAGAAATGTATTGTGACAAAAAACATACAACACAAAACACTTCCGTACTAAGGACACGGGAACTTGTTCGTGAGGCTACGGTGTCTGTCTGTCCTACACTCAAACGGCTGTATCTTTCGAACTGTAATAGATACAAGTCTCAAAATTGTCAATACGTGGGGCGCACTAAAAGTTTCCGGAATGAATAAGAAAATAAATTACAGCTTAAAAAACTAAAAAACACGCTACAAATTATTGTGGTCAAAGTTCATTACAAGACTTTTCTAACAAATCCAAACACAGCTATGATACGATGTTCCATCATGAAGTTCTAGTTCATATCTTCCGGCTCCATCATCAGATCAGTTCGACAGTACCACATTATTGTATTGTTATCAGAACTACATATAGCTGCCAATTTTCATGACGCTACGATCCTTGGAAGATGGTTAAATTAGTTACCATAGATTTCATTAAATAGTTAGTTACATACAGGTCGACCTAATAAAAGCGTGTTAAAATACTACTAAAGGTCAAAAATGAATTTATTATTTCTCAAAATATTCTCCCTTTGCGTAAATTATATTTCTACTGTATAAAAAATATGTGAAATTACAAATATTAATAGATAGCACATTTTGCTAATTAGTTCTGTTGTCTGTGTTCATATGTTGCATCGGGAGTACGGAAGCCTCGATGAGCGAGTGAAACTAGTACATTTCCGGATTTATTATTTTAATATTTTTATTTTTCTACCTTTTTTAAAGAATTTATACGTAAATAAAAACAATTTTTTCCCCTTTTTCATTGTATTTGCTATATCTAAATATAAACGTCATTATATTGTCCTTCTAGTACAGCTCTAAGCAAACTAACTGTTGTCCACTAACGTTTGTATAATCTGTCAAGAGCGGTTCGTGCGACCTCACTCCGTGCCTGGGTTTAGCGACACTTTGTTTACTCTGATCGGTTTGTATCGACACGAGACTGCAGTGTGAAGTTATGAACATTTATTAGTATTAGCTCAACTTATATACAGGCGTCTAAAGGAATGGATATAGGGCAAACGTGATGGTGTAAAGGCCAAACTGCGGGAAGTGTGCTCCGTAATATGCTACAGTTTTAGTAATTATAACACCGTAGTAAATCTTTTGTATCGCTTACGCATGCCAACTTTTATGAAGATATACTGTATAATATCCGCTAGATACTCTACTAATCTGCTTTTCTTTATATGTATTCGTTGAAATTAAAGAGTACATATAAATCGTTGTATTTTCACCCGACTTCAAAACGGAAGTTCCCAATTCGTTTGTATTTTTATTAATATTTGTTACTTTATAACATCGTGGACGTAACATTTTTAAACCAATTTGGATTTTTTGTTTAAAAAGAAAATAAATAAATATTGATGGACATTTCGCACAACACCATCTAGCCTAAACTAAGCAAAGCTATGGAAACAAGATGGCTGTTATATCTGGCTGACATAGTATATACATAAATACATATATACATAACGTAAATTTATACTTATGGGTACACCCAGACACACAACAAAATCCACGCTCATCACACAAATGTTTGCCCTGGGTGGGGATCGAACCCACGACAGCTTAGCAGGTAGTCAAAGGTACGTACTCTCAGATTGGTCCCATTGGTCAAAATTCGATTCGAATTCGATTTAATGGTTTGGTTGTTAAAACAAAATGACTGAAAATAATCGGCCTTACCGAAAAACGTTATTTAACATTAACCATCGTCTTAAAATATTTGTCTTCTTTCTGCAAGTGTCATGACGAGTTAGCGAGAAGTTGACAAAATAAGTTAAGCAATGCTTATAATTATGTAACGTTTTTCGGTAAGGCCCAATATGTCGTCCAAGTAAAAGACTCTTTAATTGCGTAGTTTGAAGTCGGTTATTTCAGTTTCAATGCAATCACAATATACGATTATCATAGTTTAATATGATAATCGTATATTGTGATTGCAATGTTAGTAGGAATTTTTGGTAAGATTTCTGGACCTTCAACGCTGCCAGCTCGATAGATCAATCAGTCAAGTTAGCTAGTCAGGGACTGCTGATCCCAATACTTGATGTGCAGGGCGGGTACTGGGGCGAGACCGGATGGGCGGCTGGCGACGCCCGAGACGCGGCCGCGCGGGTCGCCTACGAGGCCCTCCTGAGGGTCTCCCTGAAGCTGCCTACGGGCGACCGCTTCGACGAGTTTGCAGACACGGTGCGGACGAGAGCGCGGCTGCACTACAACTATACCTTCTCGGATGGAGAAGAGGTAAATGACTCTCCTTCAGTTCTAGACCATTTTATTATATTTATTTTATCAGGTAAATGACTCTTTTAACCGACTTAGCCATCTTCAAAAGGAAGTAGGTTTTTAATTCGACTGTTTGTTTTTTAGGGTTCCATGGTTAACAAGGAACCCTTAAAGTTTCGCCATGTCCGTCAGTCTGTCTGTCCGCGGCTTTGCTCAAAAACTATAAGTACTAGAAGGCTGTAACTTGGTATAGATATGCATATTAATAAAACCGAGAAAGTTGTTGAATAATATTTTTTAACTATATTTATTTTCTTGTCAATATCGTATTATAATTAATAAATTATATGAGAGATGAAATAATGAGAGCTCCTGGTATGTCAAGAATCATGTTTTCTATATATTTCGGTATGAAATACGCTACGATATTTTAGACACGAACATAATAGTTTGTTCCCGGCAGCCTAGTGGTGAGACCGTCTGACTTGCGATCCGCAAGTCCTAGGTTCGAATCCCACGGCACGCACCTCTGTCTTTTCGAAGTTATGTGCGTATTGTTGATTGCCGCCAACTTCAAACGGTGAAGGAAAACATCGTGAGGAAACCTACATGTCTGAGAGTTCTCAATGATCTTGAAGATGTGTGAAGTCTGCCAACCCGCACTTGGCCAGCGTGGCAGACTAATGCCTAACCCTTCTCACAATGAGAAGATGGCCCGTTCCCAGCAGTGGGACAGTTTGACAAACAGGGCTGATAAAAAAAAAAATAAAAAAAAAAAAATAGTTTGTCCTTTGAGACTACGTTTGTCCTCTTTGTATGAAAATGTAAGCGAATAAATCTACCGCGATCCCTAACTACATTATGAACGGAAGAATATACAATAGCAATGCGTAGCCTATGTATGCACATTACCTTACACCTTACTTCGAATAATATCGCATATCCCATGCCACAGGAGCTTTAGGGCCGGTGCTCACTGCCGGCACGGCACGGCGCGGCGTGTCATGGCAAAGGATTTTATTACTAATCAAGTTATTTTGAATCTTATTTCAATGAGCTTAGAATTCGTGTTACTTTAATTCAATACCACGATGCCGTGACATGATGCGACGTGCCGCGGGATGCTGCGGCATGACGTGACGCGCCGCGGGATGCTGCGGCATGACGTGTCATGCCGTTTCATTCCACGGGTTGCCGCGGCGCGCCACTGCATACCGCGAGACGTAGAGTCACTTTGTGTCGAGGAATTATGATTGCTAAACTAGTTGTAATAAGGTTGAAACTTGTGCACCGGTCATTTCGGTTAATGGGGCGCAGTTCGGTCGATGCGCGGGGAACAAAACAGATTAATGCCAGAGTGGCTGGGCTTTCAGCAGGATGCCACGGCATGCCGCGGAATGCCACGGGATGCCACGGCATGCCACGGAACGCCGCGGGATGCCACAGCATCACCTGCCATGTCATGCCGTGCCACGCCGTCAGTGAGCGCCAGCCCTTAACTTCACGTTTGTTTCAGCGGGCTTTCCAAAAAATGTGACATAAAATCAATCTACTCTTATAAGCATACCTACTTCAAATTAAAAAGTTATCCAACCAACAAAATTGCATTTCAGTATTTGTGTGTATCTTGTTATTTGTCGCTTTTCATACACAGGTAAATTTCTTCATTGGAGCGTTCTACGACGGGGTGTACTTATTGGGGATGGCTCTGAACGAGACCCTGACTGAAGGTGGAGACATTCGAGACGGGAGGAACATCACACGCCGCATGTGGGGCAGGGACTTTCACGGTTAGTCACAACAAACAGTCGCACAAATTAATAACCAACATTCTGAAGATAAGCCACACGCGATTGCAGCGTGACTAATGTGGACATGGAAGTATGGTGGCAACCGATGTCACAGTTAACGCTTAACAAAACAAAAATATCACATTTTTGGCTGCTATTCATGGAATTTTACCTGCCATAGTAATAATATGAAATATATAAAATTGAGAACTATTAATTTATTTTTTTAAGTTTGTTAAGTTATTTAAAATTCACGATTAATATGAATTCACAATTAGTTAATAATAACAATAAGAATGATGGTTGGGTCAAGGGTCGAATGCAGAAGGCAGTTATCTTGGACACGGCACGCATTGTCAGGAGGTTCCTCACTCTGTAGCCTCCACCGCCAGCAGCTTGGGCCCTGCCCCGTTGCCGGTGGCAATCTAGGTGTAGGTTTTTATAATGTTTTTAATGTGATTTTATAAAAATATTGTAAAAATGTATACTTAAGAAAATAAATAAATACACGAACAATAAGAATATAAAATAATAAATTATATTGTTGCACCTTATTCCTATAATGTAATAGTGTAGAATTAAAGGTTTTTTTTATTTTTATTTAATATTTGTCATCACCATTAAAGTTGTTGGTATTAAAATCAAGTTTGATATCCACATTATTCGATAAAGTGGATCACAAATTTATTTTTTTCGTAGCTTAAAAACTCGTAGCACGTGCAAGTAAAGTAATATTTTCGTAGAATCTAATTTCGTAGACTAGAAGTGCTACGATTTAGTAGGTCCTCTTGATGCTTACATCTTGCTTTCACAAGTGGAGCTTGTGTTCACATTTCTTATTAGAGTTTGCAATATTAAATTTTGTAGCGCAGCGCTACGAACCCGTATGTTTAATATCTTAGATCAAATCATCGATGTATAAAATGTTCTAGATTAACCGTTTCTGCGGTGTAAACCCATCAAAATAATTCACTTTTACCCATCTGCTAAAAAAGGAAGACAATTAAATGTTTTCAGACTTATTGGCTTGATTAATTTTTGTGTGTGTAATCCAAACACTAGTCTTGTTTAAGAGTATGTAGTTCGATCATCGTATCGTCAGTCTCGCTCGCGCAAACCCCCATTTTTGAAGATGTAAAATGACTGTATTAACTTATTAAAAAAACGTCGTTTGTAAAACTAGAAAACAACATCACAAATATTTGACAAGAATTTCAATTTGATTCAAATAAATTTTCATACATAAAAATATTTTTTAGAAATTATTAACGCAAAAATGATTATTATGAATGAAAATTTACTTGGATCAAATTGAAATGTTTGTCAAATATTAATTATGATGTTGTTTTCTTGTTTTACAAACGACGATTTTTTATAAGTTCATTTGGTCATTTTATATCTTCAAGAATGAGAGTACGCGCGAACTAGATGGCCGATGATCGAACTACGGACTCTTAACGCCATAATCAAAATATTCCATAGAAGTTGATAGGTTTTTTTTTAAATTTTTAAAGTAATCTTACTCGTTCGTTATACATCAAATTGAAACTAAATTTACGAAATTTCTATCACTTTTAGATTGTAACTTTAAATGTAACCTAGAGTCTACTATTTTCTATATCTATGGGCCAAACAAACAACTACAGAGATTCTATAACCTGCACTCTAATGAAAAGCGACATCAAAGACTACTGAGACTTTATAAATGCAAGAGCAGAATTAAAGTTTAAGCTCTTACTTCGCTGCAAATAAGTTCGCCGCGATTGTTGAAACAAGTTTCTTAAGCAACTCATTGTACGTCAGTCTAGTACGTGCCTAACTCTCGTTACTTTGAATAATTCATATTCGTAAGACGTGAAGTGGAAAAACACGAGGCACTCCCGTGCCATCGCATCGTACGTCGCGCTGATTTATTCACACGAAAACAGGGAAACCAAGATTTACTCGTACACAATTTATTTTACGTGTCAAAATCAAAACATGCAGTCGTATTTGAACTTGACAGCCTTTTGACAGATCTGTCTCACTATTTTACTTACTCGTATTTTGAAGACACATTTGCCGCCCGTGGTAACATGAAAGATTGCAGATATACATTTGTTCGCTACGTTTTTATACAAATACAAATTAGTTTATTGACCAAAAATATACAACTAAAACAATTTGAAAACTATATTTTCATAATAGGTGGCTTAAACGGGTGGGAATGTCATAAAAATGAAAATTGATTTTGTTAACCGACTTCCAAAAAGAAGGAGGTTATCAATTCAGTCTGTATGTTTTTTTTTTGTATGTTTGTTCACCGATTACTCAGCTAATTTTGCATTGATTTCGATGACTATTTCTGTATTTGGTAGGTCATACTTCAGAGGTAGTCTCATATAAATTTTATCAAAATTGATGAAGTACTTTGGTTTTTTATAACTAAATAGTTATTTGGTATAGTTATAGGTTATTACCAGTTGGTAATAAGTGCCTATAGCAAAGTGAACAGCAAGTCGCGTATGTATTGTAGTATTTGGAAGTCGGTTTTATTTAGTTTCTTAGATAAATATAAAAAATATTTAAAAAATAATTTTACAGAGGAATGATAATACTGTGCTTAAAACATTATATTTAAACCAAAAGTCATTTTATTTTTTTTGATATGTCCACTCAAGAATATCTTTAATGCTGTTATGTGCGAGAGAGATAGCCGCGTCCCGAGCTCCCCCATATTCTGGGATTGACACATTAATAATAATGTATTGTTTTGACAGGTATAACCGGGCATGTAAGGATCGACGCGGTCGGAGACAGAGACGCTGATTATGCTATCCTGGATCTCGATCCAGTTACAGGGAAATTTGAGGTAAATATGTTCACTTTAAATATTAATAAAAAATAAATATTGTTCGACATTTCACACAACACCATCTAGCTCAAACTAAGCAAAGCTTGTACTATGGAAAGTAAATGGCCGACGTTGTCAGAGATCTCTACACCAGATCGACCGGCAGTTGTAGGAGAATAATTTGACCGTCTCACCCTCTCATAGTCCTTGTCAAGAAGTTATATATTCATAAACGTCACAATCTTAGTCCAGTGACACTGATACTACTCGCTGCCAATAGTCACACCAGTGTCACCATAGAGACGGTAATTAGTAATTATATTTAAATTATATCAACCTCACGATCCGCACGAGCAATTTTTAGAGGGGTATTATGGTTTTAGCATGTGTATCTGTGTCTGTCTATGGCACCGTAACTCCTAAGCTAATTAACTGATTTGATCTATACTGACTTCTAAAAGTATGAGGTTTATTCGGATACAATTCGAATAAACTATTTTTTATGTCCGTTGCCGCATAACTCCGTCACACTTTAAAAAAAAAAAAAATTTTTTGTCTTTGTAATCTTTCAAATTATATATTCAGTAGTTCAGTAGTTTGGTTTTTAAAACAAAATTGCCCTTTTGTATTGATTTTTCATTATTTTTTTAACTATAATTTACTTATCGAAAAAAATTGTAAGCTATATAGAGATAACAAAATAACAGTATTTTATTTTAGAAGAAAACTTTGGTTTTCGCTGAGTATAATATAGCAGCAATTTCTACAAAATCTTCCGCCGCTTTCCCGAAAACAAGAGCAAAAAATTCTCATATAATGTTGATTATTATTTACGACAGAACAATTTTTTTTTCGTCTTAAGTTTAATATTCAAACTTACTCGCCCTGAACGTAATCTTTGGAGGCTAACCTTCATAATTTCTACACTATGAGCAAGAAGGTCGTTTTAAAACGAAACGTTTGCTTTTATTTTTATTACCGTCTTATCTAACCGTTATTTAAGTCTTATTTTCAGCCGTGTAAGGATTAAACAGGGTTGTTTTTTCACCTAAGTTTCCGAGGAAAGTACCCCGTTGCAATCAGAGAGGAAGCGGGTAAACATCTTTATTTCTTAACTCGGGAGATGGATGAGTGTAACCGTGCTATATTTTGATTTCTCACACGGAAATAAAAAATATTTAAATAAATAAATATTTGTGGACATTTCACACAACACCATCTAGCCCAAACTAAGCAAAGCTTGTACTATTGAACTAGATGGCTGATAGAATACATATATACTTTTTTTTTGTAAATATATACATATGATACATAGAAACACCCAGACACAGAACAAACATCCATGCTCATCACACGAATGTTTGCCCTGGGTGGGGATCGAACCCACGACCTTTCAGTTCAGCAGGTAGACGTAAACACACTACCAACTGAGCCACAAGGCCAGTCAAATAAGGAAATAACTGCCCGGTTTTTGGTCGGGGTTAGTATTTGACCTTGGGCGGGAAATTAAGACTATTACATCTTATTTGATCTTATGTTGTGATTTTACTCAGTGCAAACGCCAATTACGGTGGGGCAATCAAAACCCCAGAAAGAGTGGACTGTATTTTTTGAGGTGGAATACGGTGCATGAGACAAGGAACGGAGAGACGGGAAGCAGCACTTACTTGAAGATCTCGTGGCTCTCCAGATCATAGATCAGTGAGGGAGGATGGCGCGGCGCCTTCGCACTCGCACGCCCCTGTGGTCCTGTCCTAATCTGCTAGTCGCAATACACGTTTCGAAAAGCGTTCCATAAAGTTTATTTTTCACTAGGACACAATGTCCGGCGAAGACACTATATAACAGTATATAGCGGAGTACAACACTTCACACGCGAACAGTTTTTTCTTAATTAATATGCACGAAAACAAACCGTCGCGCGCAAGGGCATATGTCGCACTGACTAGACATAAAATGCATCTAGTCAAATTGTTTTCTTTTTAACGAAGTAGGGTAATCTTCGGTCGTTCCGTACACTCTTCACAGTGCTGCTTATTATAAAGGGTTCAGGATGGAATGGAAAATACACCGAAATATAAAGAGTTTAAAACTACAATCAACTGGCGCAACCATCCACCCGCCCTTAAAGGGTACCTTTAAAGAAACAACTATAAGGTAAGAAAAGTATCTCCATCAGTTGGAGATAGAAACACGCTCAATGCGCATAAGCACTGATGAGAAATCCGTAAAAGGTAAGAAAAATATATTATGTATTACTAAATAAACTGTGGTGTGATGTTGTATCGTATAACATAATATGATATACATTAAAAATAGTATAGACTTATGTGTTAGAAATTAATAACTAACTTAAAGTAAACTGCGAAACGATACTGACGCTTTACTGCGACGGTAAAGGGCATAAACGAAAAACGGGACGAAGGTAAGTTCTCCCAGCAAGCCTCACAGTCGCTACGCGTATCACGCCATCCTTGGAAGGATGTATTCTCTCTACAATTGCCAAAGGCCAAGCCAGTGGCGGTACATTATCGTTGATCACTACAACGACAGTACCCGGAGTAATAGGCATAGAAGGAGTATTCCATTTTTGCCTAACCTGTAAACCGTGTAGATATTCCAATCTCCAACGATTCCAGAAGGACTGGACCAAGTTGTCCAATAACGAACTATAGTCGCAATTGATCTCCGTAAAAGTTCCAATAGCTGAACTTGTGCTTATATCAGGCGCACCAGTCCATGGTGTGAGTGATAGACATGGTTTAAGTCGGAAACAAGTATCGCACTTATGAACTCGTCGTTTCACAAGACGACGACGTGCCGATACTTTCCAAAACCTTTGTTGAATTAACGACATTAATGTCCCACGTCCAGCAACCGAATGCTTTACGTGGAAATAATCAATGATCAGAATCACTAAATGATCATTACGCGGCAAAATAACTGGATGCATTTGTGCATATTCCAGCGCCGAATTGCAAAAACGGTGACCCACAAGGATCAGACCGTTGTTAATAAAAGGCCTCAAACCGTTGAAGGCCGGACAACAGACTTTATTGTTCTTAATTTTATTGTTATCAGGTGGAATATTTTCCGTGATTTGCACAACACGATTGGCGATAAATATTTGCCAACGATGTGGCGAACTCTTAACCCAATATAATGCAACCTTAGAATCAAGGAAAGCATAGGTTTTGACAGATATGCGATCAGCGTAGTTCTCTGCTCGAAGCAATTTCGATAACAAGAGCGCACTACACAGCTCGAGGCGAGCGATCGACATTGGTTTCGTAGGCGCAACCTTACTCTTTGCACATACTAAACGTGCAGTATTACCAGCAGCAGAGCTGACATGCAAGTACACTACTGCACCATAAGCATCAAGACTGGGATCGGATAAACCTAGAAGTGTGACGTCACAGTCTTCAGACACGCCCACATTTTGTGGTATGCGAAGTTTATTAAGTGCCGTTAACTCGGCGCAGAACTGCTTCCACATCTTAATGATGTGTGCAGGAGGATCTTCATCCCATCCTAACTTTAACTGCCAAAGAGTCTTTATTAGAATCTTTGCAAAAACTATCGTTGGAGCTGCGAAGCCCATAAAATCCCATAAACGGGCGACTGTGGATAATATTGAACGCTTCGTACATATCTCGTCATTCGGTTTAGACACTTTAAAGTAAAACTCATCATCTTGCGTAGACCAATGAAGGCCCAATATTTTATTTGCCGATTTATCAAACTCCACTTCAGTAGGAAGTTTGTGCGTGTCGGGAATATGGTCCAATACCTCGCGAGAATTACTGTTCCATTTTACGAGATCCCACTGTGCACCTTTAAATAGTTCAATCAGCTGATGAGACGCGGCGACTGCTTTACGCTCATTAGGAACCGAGAAAGCTATGTCGTCCATATATAGCGAAGGTAGTACAATACTACTTGCGAGCGGGTATTTCGCGCCATCATCTCGGACAAGCTGAGCGACCGTGCACAGTGCATGGTACGGACTCGACGTAAAGCCGAAACACACGCGATTGAACTGATATAACACGAGCGGGTCTTGTGGGCTAAACCGATATAAGAAGCATTGGTATCG
This sequence comes from Lycia hirtaria, assembly GCA_947563715.1. Lineage (NCBI taxonomy): Eukaryota > Metazoa > Arthropoda > Insecta > Lepidoptera > Geometridae > Lycia > Lycia hirtaria. Next base: position 14,088,758 of record OX387384.1, read on the forward strand.
ACGGTCGGCTTCGCGCATAATTATTTGAAGAAACTGCTGACGACAATCCGCGGTCATAGCTACTGCATGCAGGCGAAAATTTAAAATAATTTTAAATAAATCACCCTGTAGGTTCGGACCCGAATGTAGGATGTCGTTCAGTGACCGCCCGGAAGTGGAACGGCTACTAGCATCTAATACCATGCGAAGCTTAGTCGACTGTTTATCATCGCGAACGACGCCGTGGTGAGGAATGACGTAAATCGGCGCAGGGTCCTGAGGATCACACGGCGGCGCGGGAGATACGTAATCTTTCGCAAGATAGTCTTTAATGACGTCATCATATGCCGACCTGAGCGCAGGGGTGGCTTCAAGCTTTCTTTCAAGGCACATGAAACGTTTATTAGCTGCGTCTATAGAATTCCCTAATGAATATGGGTCGTCCTTGAATGGCAGGCCGACAACGTATCTGCCAGTAACAGGATCGCGTGACGTTGAAGACACATAGAAATCCTCGCATTCAATATGCGTCGGATTCTGAACGGGAGCCGAAGGAAGCTCTTCAAGTTCCCAGAAACGCCTGACTAACGCGTCAATAGCGATAGGCTCTTGAGCGAGGCAACATGTCAAGGCAGTATTAATATTTAGTGTAGGTATGGTGGGCGCTGACCCTAACAGTACATAGCCCAAAACCGTGCGCAATGCAACGGGAGTCGACGCTTCGCGCGAAGCATGGACGTCGGGTAAAAGCAGATGCGGAAATAGGGAAGCTCCTATCAACGCGTCAACATTAGCCGGTACGCCGAAGTTAGCGTCCGCTAGTTGTAAACCTTCCAGATGTGATAGGACAGACGTATCTACCACAGCTGTAGGTAACGAATCTGTTATCTTTTCGACTACGAGAGGCGAAAACTCGAAATTTATGTCATCATTAAATCGAGAGTAAAATCTTAAACAAACCGAATTAGTTTTTACAACTCTTTCCGTTCCACCAAAACCTCTAATAATAGTACGTTCTGTGGTCGCGGTTGAGTTCAAAGGTCGTATACCTAATCGATCACAACACTAATTTGTTATAAAATGACTTTGTGATGCAGAATCCAACAAGACACGAATTATATGACGTTTGCCGTTAGAATCTTATACGGCGACCTGCGCTGTAGATAACAAGATAATGCTGTCAGTATTATTTTCACGAATAGGTAAACAAGAAGCCTCATTTGTAGTGCATAAAGCCAAACGCGGGATAGCATCGGCGACCGTAGGTACATCGCGTGACTCATTCACCCCATGCGCCGGCGCTGATAAGACGTTAGCAGCAGGCACCGCGCCGGGAGCCAATGACGTTGTCGCGCTATATACTTTTGGTTCCGTACGCACAAAATGCAATTTCCCATGGTGGGGCTTTTCGCAAACCTTGCAATTTGGTTTTAAGGTGCAACTTGATACCTTATGGTTGAGTGATAAACAATTTACACACGCGTTGTTATCTTTCACGCATTTGTAACGTTCTTGAGGATTTGTCAATTTATTAAAATTAGCGCACTTATATAAATGAGTATGCACAATATTAGCACATAAACATTTATGCGCAGACGCAGGTTTATCAACTGTACTTACATAAGCCTGGTACTTAGGCATTTTAGTACTAGTGCCTATATTAGATTTTTTATAATTAATGTTATCTGAACGAATGTTCGCAGAGCAAGTAGTTCGTTCAAACACTTTAGCACGAGTTGAAATAAATTCAACAAACTCGTCAAATGTTGGTATTTTATTGCCATGTTTAGTTTCAAAAGCACGAACCGTTTCCAAATCTAATTTCTTGAGAGCGATGTGCAATATAATCATATCTGATAAGTTATCTATTTTTAGATTTTTTAAGGCGCTCACTGCGCTTGTGAAGTTATTAGTAAACAAATCAAAGTTCGTTGCAGAAGCGACTTGAAAAGGTTTGAAATCGAACATTTGAGTGAGATAAGCCGAGATAAGCATCCTCTGATCATCAAACTTATGAATCAGTGTTTGTAAAATTAATTCATAATTTTCAGCACACGGAGAAATACTAGAAATCGCGATTTTTGCACGCCCAGTTAATTTAGGCAAGAGATAATATAGCTTTTCGCTTGGTGTTAGCATGGTGTTATCATGAACGGTAGACTTAAAAGTCGCATAGAACATCGGCCAATACTTTATATCACCATCGAAATCCAATAATTGTATCGGAGGCAATTTTGGTCTAGATTTATGTAACGCACAAGAATCAACTTGCGGTGAGTAGACGGGAGCGAGCTGAGTTTGTGATCTCTTTATTTTACTATACAGAGACTCAAACGCATATAGAGATTTATAGTCTGGTTTCACCTTTGGATTTATTTCTAAAGTACGAGCATTATAATCATCAACGATTTTCTCAAATTTATCTCGCAGTGAATCGATCTGTGAGGACTTATCTAGAAAAAGTTCCCTCTTTATTGCATTCGTGCAAATATCAGACGCGCAAGCTAAATCAAAACATTCCTGTACAATTTCGAATATCGCTTCGCGTTTAGACAATAACATGGTTATCTTTGCATCGGTTTCTGTATCTGACCATTCATCTTTATTACGTGCCATTGCAATTAATATATTCTTTAATTTTCAAAAACAATATTATTACAAAACAAATCTCGATGCAATGATAAAAATAGAATGCATATGAAATAGATTTTTTCTAATAACTGATAAAATTGTAGTAAATATTATACTGACAAATTGAGTAGGTTATATTGAGCGCGCAACTGCGCCTGCGACGATTGTACTTCGCTACACGGTCGTATAATACTTCAACTTTTTTAGCGGAGGTACTTGTCGCAGTCACGTATGCACGCATTAAATGATAATAATTGTGGGTAGTGTATAAAAACGTGTAAATCACAATTAATATTTATGATTTTACTTAAATAATATGATGTTTATATAAAATATATGTTGATCAGCGTAGATAAATAATATATCAAGCTAATTAGAAGCCTAGCACAATGCTTACGGCGGGGAATATAAGGGGAGAATAGGTGACGCAATGTCACACTATTTGAATAATTATATTCGCAATGAATATAATTACTTATTAGGGCATTCAATATATCCTAATAAGAGGAGAAGAAGCCGGAACTGAGCATCCGGCTCGAAGGAATTTATGCAAACGCCAATTACGGTGGGGCAATCAAAACCCCAGAAAGAGTGGACTGTATTTTTTGAGGTGGAATACGGTGCATGAGACAAGGAACGGAGAGACGGGAAGCAGCACTTACTTGAAGATCTCGTGGCTCTCCAGATCATAGATCAGTGAGGGAGGATGGCGCGGCGCCTTCGCACTCGCACGCCCCTGTGGTCCTGTCCTAATCTGCTAGTCGCAATACACGTTTCGAAAAGCGTTCCATAAAGTTTATTTTTCACTAGGACACAATGTCCGGCGAAGACACTATATAACAGTATATAGCGGAGTACAACACTTCACACGCGAACAGTTTTTTCTTAATTAATATGCACGAAAACAAACCGTCGCGCGCAAGGGCATATGTCGCACTGACTAGACATAAAATGCATCTAGTCAAATTGTTTTCTTTTTAACGAAGTAGGGTAATCTTCGGTCGTTCCGTACACTCTTCACAGTGCTGCTTATTATAAAGGGTTCAGGATGGAATGGAAAATACACCGAAATATAAAGAGTTTAAAACTACAATCAACTGGCGCAACCACTCAGTAAAGGCCTATGCAGACCTGAGCGTTATTCGCTACCGCGAGCGGTAGAGAAATCCGAGTGGGTATGCGGTAATTTCACTGATGTTTACACGAAATCACCAAATACAAGGATATCGCTATCGCGCGCGGTAACGAAACCCAAGCGATATCCGCGCGGTATTGTCCTCTACCCACAGCGGCAGCGAATAACGCACAGGTCTGAATAGGCCTTAATTGAGGTTCGAACATTTTCTTTTAACTGAAGATCGGGGCGTGTGACATAACTATGGATGAAGTCTATTTTTGACTGTCTGAGGTCTGGTCTGATGATGATATATATATGTATATTCTATATTGTTCGTAAAACTATACTGTTATAATATACTATACTACTGTTGTTGTGTTGTACTGTATAATATATGTTCGTAGAAATACTAGTATTTCCTATAAAATACTATTAGTTCCAGGAACAGTATTAGGTACTCGTGAGCACATTTTTTGACTGTTTTTGCTCGTATTTAAAATTAAATTATTATATTTATTAAAATTGGCCCGTAAATCAATCAATAAATAAATAACTAGCAAAATAGCAATCTCCCCCCTTTTTACCCGACTGCGTAAGAAGTTTTTTTTTTGTATATGTACCTAAATTTGTATTTATGTACATATATATGTATGTATTATCCACATACATACACATATACAAACATGTATGTATGTATTTTCCTATATGATCACTTAAAGGCTAAACGGCTTGACTAATTCTGATGTGCGAGGTGTCGTTAGATTCATCTTCACTCCTTGAATGTCATAGGTTATATTTTTTATAATAATAGTAATACCTCTAAAACACTGTTATTATTACCGGGATATTTACCGTGATTCGCGTTAATTTTGAGATCCTTATATTTCGGCACAGTTAAATGCACCATGTTCACGAGCGGCTGAAAAATGCAGGTGGATGATTTATGGTTAAGAGCAGACAAATCTGTCTACCCTCTTTCTTTGTCTTTTACTGCGAAGAGCGTTATCACTGGCACTCGAACACGATTGAAAGTCCCGACAAAACACACTCACAATATCACTGCATGTCTTGTTTTGGACACATTTTGGACGCGTTTATCCCGTTAATAATAATAGTGTTTTAATGAATGACCGCGATAGTTTAAAAAAGTGAATAATACCTCTTTTGCATAAATAAAAAAAAATGCGTTATTTCGTGACCTCCAACGAACTTTACCGTAATAAACAAGTAATTTCACTAGAATTATTCTAAATAATGCACATTTACAATCTTTTACAGCAATTTTACGCATACTGTTATATATACTTGTTAAAATACCCTCTCAGGTACCCTTAATCAAAAATCTTCGACGAAAAAACAAATCTTTAAGGTTTTCAAATCAGCATACAAAGTTTCGTAAAAAAAATTGGCACGAAAGTCGAAACATTTCACAGCTGTAGTTTCTGAATATTTCATTGTGAATTTGTTTCATTTCAATGCGCAAACACAATAGCGAAAACCTTAGAAAACATTAATTAATTATGAATTATTCTTTTTTCATTCATTAAGTTTACACAACGAATTTGTTTTTTCGGATAGCACAAAACACAACAAAAACCGATGATCTCTTGTATCAGTCAGAGACAAAAACGAATATAGGTACATGTCACTGTCAAGTTGACGTATATATATTTTTTTTAGTTCATGTTGGCTATCACAAAATCTTATTCAGTAGTAAATGTGACGTCATCACGGTTTTATCTTTAAAAAAATATAAAAAAATAAGTACTGAACAGAATAAAAAAATATTGAAATTAGTCCAATTAATCCATAAGTAATCCATTCTATCAAATAAAAATACATAAAAAAATACATAAAAATACTTTACATACCCAATTGTACATTTAATTTTTAATAAAATAAACTTTCATCATCATCATCTCAGCCATAAGAAGTCCACTGTTGGACATAGGCCTCCCCCATGGATTTCCAAAAAGACCGATTGGAAGCGGCTTGCATCCAGCGTCTTCCCGCCACTTGTATGAGGTCGTATGTCCATCTCGTGGCTGGTCTTCCTACGCTGCGCTTGCCGGTACGTGGTCTCCACTCGAGAACCTTTCGGCCCCATCGGCCATCAGTTCTGCGTGCTATGTGCCCTGCCCACTGCCACTTCAACTTGCTAATCCGCTGTGCTATATCGGTGACTTTTGTACGTCTACGTATCTCTTCATTTCTGATTCGATCTCGTAGAGAGACTCCGAGCATAGCCCTCTCCATAGCTCGTTGCGTGACCTTGAGCTTCCTTATAAGGCCCATAGTTAAGGACCACGTTTCAGTGCCGTATGTCATCACTGGTAACACACACTGGTTGTAAACTTTCGACTTGAAAATAAACTTTGTATTATTGTATTAGATTATTTTATTTTCTCGCAATCGTAGTGAAAAGTAGAGTGTAACACACGGCGCTAAAAACCCATTGTAACTCGGTTTCTATGTACTCCCTATGTAATCCTGTTACGATGGGTCTTTATAGCCCCTTGTATAATAATCTACTATTTTTATTGACCGTAGGTAAGTACGTAATGTTTTCGTAACTAATGTACCAAGTCGCAGTTAACAGGTAGTATAAGAAAATAAATAAATTCGCATTGCAGGGCCCTGATTCCTTATAAACATCGGCCGCGTTACGTGAAATTGACGCGGGTGTGTGAGAATGAAAATTAGACTTTCAAATTTTAAATTTAAAGTGTAATTTTCATTGTCAAGTCACCCACGTTTATTTCACGTTACGCAACCGATGGTCATACGGAATAAGGGCCCTGATGTTCTATCGGAAAATCTAGAAGCCTATATCCACTCCAGTCGGAGTATAACATAGCACAATAAAGTATAATAAATTACAGTTTAAAAAACTAAAAACACGCTACAAATTATTGTGGTCAAAGTTCTTTAAAAGACTTTTCTAACAAATCCAAACACAGCTATGATACGATGTTCCATCATGAAGTTCTAGTTCATATCTTCCGGCTCCATCATCAGATCAGTTCGACAGTACATATTATTGTATTGTCATTAGAACTACATACAGCTGCCAATTTTCATGACGCTACGATCCTTGGAAGATGGTTAAATTAGTTACCTTAGTTTTTATTACATAGAGGTCGACCTAATAAAAACGAGTTAAAAAGCGATAGAAAGCGACGTCGTCGGTCGTTCGCTTCAAATCTTTTGTGTGCGCCTGCAAATATTTGACGTCTTGATTCAGAGTTGGGTACAAGCATTCGTATAGTGACTATTATTATTATATTAAACAACATACTTAAGACGTAATTGGGAAAAAGAAGGTTCTTAATTCTATTGTATATTTTTATTGTGTGTATGACCCAGATATTCCTTAAGTTAGTAGTTAAGTACCTATTTCAGAAATCAGAAATCAGAATATTATTTGTTAATAGACACGGCCTCATTTGTTGCATTGACGTGGAACAGTACTATTAAGTCTTCTGTGGTGCAATAGCACCACAGAAGACTTAATATAAGGGTACATACATTATATGCATGTACTAGGTATATATGAACCGCAAGCGCAGCTTAGGAATACCAGCCACGAGAAGGACAGATGAACTCATAGAAGACGCTGGATGCAAGCCGCTTCCAATCGATCTTCTTGGAAATCCATGTAGGAGGCCTATGCCCAGCAGTGGACTTCTTATGGCTGAGATGATGATGATGATGTACCAGGCCTGTTTTATTATTACCTGAATCTTCTCTGACACAGGTGGTGGCGTTCTACCACGGACTGAATATGAGCTACAAGCCTGTAGCCGGGAAGGCTATCCACTGGCCGGGGGGTGTCCGGAGTCCGCCGCCTGACACGCCGCGTTGTGGCTTCTTAGGAACAGACCCCATGTGCCAAGGAGGTAAGGGATACCAAGGCAGCTAAGAAGTAGAAATTATATTCTTTTAAACAAAAAAAAATATATATATAAAAATAAGCCGCGACAAATACGGCTAGAATATTTATTATTATCATCGAAAATATATAAATAAGCCGCGACAAATCTGGCTAGAATATTTATAATAATCACCGAAAATATATAAATAAGCCGCGACAAATCTGGCTAGAATATTTATAATTATCACCGAAAATATATAAATAAGCCGCGACAAATCCGGCTAGAATATGTATCATTATCACCGAAAATCCAACCATCAATCTCCGTCTCATGAACAGTTATTTACATATATTACACAAGAAAATCGCTCTCGTAAACCAAAACCGAGCGTTCGCTCGGGAGCCGATTGTTTGTAACGAGAAATAATCGCTCAGCTGAATTCCCTTTAATATTCCTTCTCTTTAATAATAACACGCAATTTCACCTCCAATTTAGTCGCAAAAAGTTTTTAAATTGGACGATCCAACTTTGTCCTAACCAAGTCCTAACCATTTAGAATGTCACCTTTACTAAACAAGCAAGTTTCGCCTTACAAACGATAAAAATAGAGTACAATTTGTTAAATTGTGTGTTGAAATGGGATTATTTTTTTCACGCTGCGTTGGATAGAGGCGCAGACTGTTATAATATATTGTTTTATTGGCCTCGCAATATTTCTAACATTCGCCGTGACTGCTGCTTGCGTCGCTTATAAGTAAGTAGAAAATAAATTTGTGACGTCTTCAATTTTTATATTTTCATGAAATAGAATTCTCCTTATAGTCGAACGACTGGGTTCGGTTTTCAATTGGATACCTACATTGATTCAAAGTTCAATTTGCTAGTCGAAGCTCGGCCATTGAAAACGAGTGATCGACGGAATGTTTTCTGTCACTGATTTCTTTTTATTTGTGAAACTGAAAGCTTTTTATTTTGTACTAAAAAATCGGCAACCTTAACTTTCAAAACCGATAAAGCTTAAAACTTGTACCTATTCTTTTTTTGTGATGGTCTAAGAGTTTTTTTTAATGATACTGATATTAACGCAGGCAAGCGCGCATAGACGCGGAACTGAACAACATGGCCTGGCGAGTGAGGCCTGAAGAAGTCCTGGTTGAAGTGGGAACAGGACTGGGAGCCAGTCCCGCGCTACACAGCATCAATGAAGTCCTCAAGGTAAGGAAATCTATTAAACTTAAGGTTTTCACCACAATGATATGGTTTTACATAATTGGTAATTTCTAAGTTAGATCTACAATTTACCACTAATTCGCTATGATGTTAAGCGATGGTGTGGCCGAGATAAAAAAAATAATGATACAAAAATACTTTCCGAATCATGAAAATCGAACCATTTTGAGTGCACAGTTGCCGCGACAACCAATATACACGTTTTCTCTTGTTGTAGGAACAAGAGAAAACTGTTGTTTCTCTTGTTGTAGGAACAAGAAAAAACTGTTGTTTCTCTTGTTGTAGGAACAAGAGAAAACTATTTATATCCCTAAAATATTATCTGATATTTCGATCATTTCTTTTATACGATTGGAACTGTTAAAGGCTATAATAGCTCTACGGTTAGATATCAAAATTATTATTGTAATTTTTAACTTCGGAGTAATACCGAAATTTGAGAAAATTAACCACAGAGGCATAACCATTTATGATTGCAATCAGATAAAAAAAATCATTGAAAGCGAATGATGTTTAGGGATAGAAAAATCAGTTTATAATAATTTAATTGTTTAAATATTTATTTATTAGTTTTCTGCTGTTTGTATGGAAGAGCGTGTGACAACATTTTTCTGAAATATTTTCATTGGTTATGTATATTTTCCCGCTGTTTGAAGCAGAGTAAAAATTACGTTCTATTATTTCTGAGATATTTTGACGCGAAGGGAATAAACAACTGTTATTCTTTCTCTCTTTGACGTCACTTCAAGATTTGGTTTGGTGACGAAACTCAATATGATGAAACTGGTAGACACTTGGTGTCGTTGGGCAGGAATGGAAAGTACCTAGCTGTTTTAATGCATTTATTAATAAATGTTCTATACATATGGAATGCCCATTCTTTAAAAGGTGATCCCACCGATCTTCGATAAAGCGCGTTTTAAAAAAGGGTGTCTACAAGAACCTCTCCGGGCTATCACTCGCGCGGTGATACAGATGATGGATGATGATGATGATAAAATATAATGCATCTTCAAAATCCAGCGAATCTGTGTCAAATTTGATAACTACTGATTCATCCGTTTAGCCGTGAGAAGGTAACAAACAGACAGAGACAGACAGACAGAGAGCTACGTTCACTTGTATTTTATTAGTAAGGATAAGAATAAGGATTAGTAACAAACAACAATGACCTTATTAACACATGAACACAAAGTCGAAAACAAAATTCACGAAAAGGGTGCCCTTAGTTGACCGGTGCATACTAAGCATTGTTAGTAGTTAGCTTGAAGATTTTGGCTTAAGCTCTGTTGCCGCGCTTAACCAAGGTTTAGATTGATAAGTTTAGAGACATTTAATCTGCGGCTTCAATTATTTTGAAAATTAAATTATTTTAATGGTATAATTCTAAAGATTGCGGCTTTAGACCTCATTGAGGTCGAACGTTCAAAGATAAAGATAATCATCTCAGCCATAAGAAGTCCACTGCTGGACATAGGCCTCCCCCATGGATTTCCAAAAAGACCGATTGGAAGCGGCCTGCATCCAGCGTCTTCCTGCCACTTGTATGAGGTCATCTGCCCATCTCGTGGCTGGTCTTCCTACGCTGCGCTTGCCGGTGCGTGGTCTCCACTCGAGAACCTTTCGGCCCCATCGGCCATCAGTTCTACGTGCTATGTGGCCTGCCCACTGCCACTTCAACTTGCTAATCCTCTGTGCTATATCGGTGACTTTCGTACTTCTACGTATCTCTTTATTTCGTATTCGATCTCGTAGAGTGACTCCGAGCATAGCCCTCTCCATAGCTCGTTGCGTGACCTTGAGCTTCCTTATAAGGCCCATAGTTAGGGACCACGTCTCAGTGCCGTAAGTCATCACTGGTAACACACACTGGTCGTAAACTTTCGACTTGAGGGACTGGGGTATATTGGACGAGAAGACGCTTTTAAGTTTCCCGAACGCTGCCCAGCCGAGTTGGATACGACGATTGACCTCTCTCGCAAAGTTGGACCTGCCTAATCGGACCGTTTGTCCTAGGTAGACATATTCGTCAACAACTTCAAGAGTGGAGCTACCCACAGATATTGGGGTGGGCACTACATGGGCGTTCGACATAACCTTCGTTTTGTCCATGTTCATTTTGAGGCCCATCCGTTGGGAAACTCTATCGAGGTCTTCGAGCATCGTACTGAGGTCCTCCATCGACTCTGCCATGACTACTATATCGTCGGCAAACCGAAGGTGAGTGATGTACTCGCCGTTAATATTGATGCCGAGCCCTTTCCATTCCAGAAGCTTATAGGCATCTTCCAAACCGGCGGTAAACAGTTTCGGAGAGACAACGTCTCCTTGCCTCACGCCTCTCTTTAATGGAATTGCCTCTGAATTCTGGTCTTGTACTCGGACCGACATGGTGGCGTTGTTGTACAAACACTTCAGCACTTCGACATACCGATAGTCAATACGGCATCGTTGGAGGGCCTCAAGCACCGCCCAGGTCTCGATCGAATCAAAGGCTTTCTCATAGTCCACAAACGCTAAGCAAAGGGGCAAGTTATACTCTTCGGTCTTCTGTATCACTTGCCGCAGCGTGTGGATGTGGTCTATGGTACTATAGCCTTTTCGGAAACCGGCTTGTTCGGGAGGCTGGAAGTCATCAAACCTGCGTTCAAGACGATTCGTAATGACCCTCGAAAACAGCTTATAAACATGGCTCAGAAGCGAGATGGGTCTGTAGTTCTTCAGAAAAGAGTTGTCCCCTTTTTTGAAGAACAGCGCCACCACGCTTCTGTTCCATGCTTCTGGCGTTGTACCTTCGAGCACGACGGAATTGAAGAGTCTCTGAAGGACTTTAAGTACCGGTGTTCCACCCGCTTTCAGTAGCTCTGATGTGATTCCATCGTCGCCCGGTGCCTTGTTGTTTTTGAGCTGTTTCAAGGCCATCCTAATCTCGTACAGGCTGATGTCCGGGATATCTTCGGTATAATGTCGAGTCAGTTTGGCTCTTGGATCTTTACCCAAACTGCTAACAGGTTTTGCGACCGATGTGTATAACTGTCCATAGAACCTCTCGATCTCCCTCAAGACTTCTGCTTTGGTCGACGCTAGACTGCCATCTTCTGTCTTCAGCTTCGTCAACTGGCTCTGCCCAATAGACATGTCTTTTGCGAACACTTTGGAGCCTTTATTCCGCTCTATCGTCTCTTTAATACGATTAGTGTTAAAGGTACGGATGTCGTGTCGCATAGACTTTGATATGAGTCTATTGAGCCGCCTATATGACTCGACGTCACAGGATGACTGCAGTTGCAAAGATAAAGATAATTTATTTGCATACAACACGAGAATTTTGTACAACAAGTGCATAAAAGATGTTACAATAAAGTTAGTCGCTTAAAATCATGTTGTGCCGATTAGGCGTACAAATGTCAGGTAGACAGCATCATGCACAAGCGAAAAATTAAAAAAATATTATTTGTTATTAGATTGAAACAAAAAAAAATGATATAAAATATAACAAAGCAGAAGCAATAAAAAATACACATAATGTCAATAAAATTAAAATTTGTCATTTAAAAAATCATTGATAGAATAATAACACTTCTGCAATAAAAATGCCTTCAATTTTTTTCTAAATATATTAATATTCTGGTCTCTTATTGACTTAGGAATCTTATTGTAGATTTTAGGACCCATACATACGAGTACGATGATATTTTGCATCAGGGCTGTCTTCTTACAGTAGTATCAAAATCTCAAAAAAAAAAACTCAAAAACTATTATACAGTCAAAAATCCCAAACAAACCCCTTATAAGATACTTTTAGTTACCAAGCAACAGATATTCAACTTGAATAGAATCGGTAACTAATAGGCCTTTATAAAGTACCCTTATGTACTATCATAAAAAGTATAAAAAAGCTCTACAGTAGGTAACCGAGGCTTTTTAATTTCTTCCTTTTGAACTAAAAATATAAATCAAATTAAAAGAGTCCCTTGTAGTTGTATCGTCGTCGAGCCATAACTCGGACTAACGGCGTCATTACGTTCCCCGTTACGTCCCCGTTACGTCCCCGTTACCGTCTAACGTACACTTTTCAATTGGTTCCAACAACCTTGCTATAAATACTTTCAAGGAAATTTGCTGAGCTCTTTATTTTCGTTGAGATTTTTCGCACATAACCATAGCGGAGACCAACAAATAAATTAACGACGATTCGGACCACAACTATCAGAGATTAATGTAAATTACAAATTAAATTAAATGTACACTCGAAAAACATAACCCTCCTTACGCAGTCGGGTAAAAATACGACCTGTACGCGAGTACCAACAAACGTCCAGACAGAACATAGAAAATTTTGCTAGTTGATGCACAGTTGTTGACATTTGTTAGCTTCTACTCGGTCTATAAACAATATTATTATAAGAGTCCTTGTCACTATCTCCTGTTCTAATTTGTTGATCATAATACGATGACGATAGAAGAGTGGACATCAATGATAGGTACCGATCAACCTATAAGGGGTCGTCCATTAATCACGTGATGGTTTTTAGAAACTTTTTAACTCTCCCCTGGTGATATGTGCGGTTTAAGACTAATACCCAAAATTACGTGTATTTTTGGTACAAAGTATATTGAAATTTTCAGAATGTTATCTTTAAACACGCAGGTATAATCTGATTAAATTTTGGAAAATTAAGGATCGTGATAAAAATGTCCAGACAGACATTAGTTAATAATTAATATTAATTAAAATTAATTAGTTAATATATACACGTGATATCTCATTAAATCCGCCCTGTGATATTGCGTGATTTTTTCCGAACCCCTCCCCCGCCCCCCTTTCGAGCCTCACGTGATTAATGGACGATCCCTAATAGCTATTTTACAATCAGAATAAATGTCAACTACAGAACTCATCAGGTAATTGAAAACTTTTTTTACTCTCCTTAATAAGATCCATTTACTTAATTAAATATACTTTTTACCCGCTTTTTTATTGCCCTTCAAATGGAAAATTACGTACAATGTCAAATGTTAGACAATTATAAATATTTTTCCGTACATCAAATGTATACAAGTGTGCATCAGAATATGTCGACCAATTTATGATTATTTTATTCAAATGTCAACGAAGTCGTCTAAATTCAAAATTAATGAAAAAGTGTTTAACCTCAGACCCAGAAAAAGGGGTGTTATAAGCTTGACGTGTGTATCTGTGTCTGTCTGTTGCATTGTAGCTCTCAAACAGCTAAACCAATTTTAATCTAGTTTTTTTTAATTGAAAGATTTCATCAATAGTCTTCTTAGCTATGTTTCATCAAAATCGGTTTAACCATTTTTTGTCGGGGGTTTTTGAGTTTTCTAACCTTGTAATTGTTATAATTTCTTGGTACTAGTGGGCGAGAAGTGAAAAAGACCAAGATTTTCTCCTTAACCCAAATAGTGGAGAAAGTTTATGTTTTTACAGTTTATTATAATTGTAAAACTGTACGTTTCTAAATTATCGCACATATCTTGAACGGCTAAAAGATTTTAATGTCAGCCATCTAGTGCCATAGTACAAGCTTTGCTTAATTTGGGCTAGATGGCGTTGTGTGAAATGTCCACAAATATTTATTATTATTCATTATTGTCCTTGTGCTGGTTTTCGAAGTGTTTTGAGCTTATTTATAGTGAAACAAAAACAGAGAAGCCTTCTAAGTGAAGGAATGAATTCATCAAATAAAATGAAGGAATGTTTTGTGTTCTTTTGTGGAAAGAATGTTTTGTGTTCTTTTGTGGAAATTATCAAAATAGAACTTACTACTACAACTACTAACAAAAAGGTAAACTTTAGCAGGGTTCAGTTTTGTTTAGACTTTACAATATTTCAATGAACAAAGAGTGAGTTGCTAACTTATAGCTGTGTAAAATTTGCGTTTTAGTAGGTACTAAATTGTTAGTGTGGCGAAAAAAATGTGTTGATGATGCTTCAGTCGGTTGTGCGATAGGTGCCAGTGCCGGAAGTCGCAGCTTCAAATCCCATCAATGAGTTTCAGCCGATTTCTAAACAAGTATCTATATTAAAAGAACAAGTATCTGCAGTCGGGTATTTTGTTTTTCTTTTAACATATAACATATAAAAGAAAGTGTTTCGGCTACGGTGTCTAGACCGTAGCCACCGTAGCCTTACGAATAGGTTCCCGATCATAGTACGATATTTCGTAGTTTCCTATTTTGAGACTTGTATATGCTACCATACAAGTCTCAAAGTTGGCTAGATCATAATCACTTTGATGTAAATCAACAATTGATAAAATTAAATAACAAACACTATAACGTTTTTTTATCATTTTAAAAATGTTACAAACTCGTTTACCCGCGTGTTCGTCGATATAATAATTTTGTTTAGGTTGGAATATAATGGCGCACGCAGCACAGTCATCTTGTTTTATCAAAGTCCGCTATATGGCGCTTTTATCAATCTTTAGATGTGCCTACTATTTCAGAATATTTCTACTTTATAGTTTTTTTTTAATGTGAAATTAGGATTCCTAGCATAATTTCCTAATAAGTACTGTTTTTTTTGTATTCATTATGTTGTATGTTGTACGGAAGCGTCGGTGTGCGAGTGAAACTCGTACTTTGCCGCTTTATTTTTTACCGTTTTTGTGATGTTTTTAATTAAGCATGTAATGATATGTCCAGTTATCGCTCGGATGGAACCATCGAGGCAGCGTGAGCGCGGCGTCGAATGCAGCTGGAACTTCCCTGACGCTGTCTTCGTTCACCGTAGGCCTGTATAAAGGGAACAGGGTCGCCGTCAAGAAGATACACAGGAAGAAGCTCGACCTGAACAAGAAGCTGCTGTGGGAGATCAAACAGGTGAGTGCTATTTTTTTTAAACGGACAAGTGCCTTTATTAGCTACAATTTAACAAAACAATATACAAACTACACATGCTTAATTAACTAAACTTCAAAAATAAAAAGCTTCAAAAATAAATCGAATACCTCAGACCGGCAAAAAATTAGGCAACGTATCCAGCATGCTGTCCGCATTTCCACGTTCCACGCAATGCTTATGCGGTAGGCTAGATACGCTCCAACATTTTTGTCATAGTGAGTGTTATTGGTTCTATTCTGATCTATACCTATAAATAATAAGTTCAGACCGTTTCAGACACCTGTTTTTTTATTAGGGTTCCGTACCCAAAGTAAAACGGGACCCTATTACTAAGACTTCGCTGTCTGTCTGTCTGTCTGTCTCCAGGCTGTATCTCATAAACCGTGATAGCTAGAAAGCTGAAATTTTCACAAATGATGTATTTCCGTTGCCGCTATAACAACAAATACTAAAAATTAAAAAAAATATAATATTAAGGGGGGTCCCCATACAATAAACGTGTTTTTTTCGTATTTTTTTGCTCAATATTAAAAACGGTAACAGGTAGACTCTTCAAATTTTCACAGAATATTTACTTGTATATTACCTTTCAAAATAAATAATTAAATAACAATAAAGTAAATATTAAAGGGGGGCTCCCATACAACAAACGTAATTTTTAAGCAATTTTTACTCGATCTTAATTAACAGGTAGAAACTTGAATATTTGTAAGTAAATATTTAGAAATATATTAACTATAAAAATAAATACCTAATCTAATACATAAAAACTCACAAAATGAAAATAATCCGTGCATCTAAACGCGGTGCGAGCGCCGCGCCGCGGTGTGGTGGTGGCGCGAGATTGAGGCTGTTGCTAAGCAACGGCTGCGCGGGTAGCGGGGGAGGTAACATCACGGAGCGAGCCATAACCACGCGTATTCGCGCGAGCGTCGTCATGCTGCCCGGATGTGTATCGAAAACCTACTTATAAGTTTGCAATTTACTACTTGGAATTTCGTTGATTTCTCGTTATAAACAGAACTAAACTTTGTAGTATTATAGTACGGAACCCTTCGTGCGCGAGTCCGACTCGCACTTGGCCGATTTTTTTATTCACATGTAAACCTATTGAGGATATTCAAGAACAAAATAAAGAAAAAAAGTTTTTTTTTTAAGCAACTATTAATATAAGTTATGACAAAAAACTAATAGGTAAGTACCTACTTCTACTTTATACACCGTAAGACTAAACAAAAAAAAACAATTTAAAAATAATTATACAGAAAATAAATAGTTTAAGATAAATAGGATATAAATAGGAAAAGACTTCAACTTTACAAAATATATATTAGATATAGGTTTGCGCTTGACCGCCAACTCGCCTTATGTTAAGCGACGTTGCGGTCTACGATGGAGCGCGCTTACCTAAAAACTAATTCACTCGCGATTTAAAGACACCCAGATTATATCTATCGGGAAATACCCACTCAGGAAGCGTATTCCACATTTTAGCAGTCCACACGATGAAAAAGGAACCAAAGCGTTTTTTTCGGGTTTTTGGAATATCCACCTTGATACGGTGACGCTTTTTCGTGTTTCTGGCTGTCCGATAGTAAAAAGGGCAAGGGGGAATTAGATGATGCAGATCAGATGAACACTCACCGAAATAATAAGAGAAAATGGTAATAATTAGATTAATACTTCGCTAAATATTCATATTCATATTCATATTCATATTCATTTATTGCGTAAAACTAATTTACATGTCAGGTGTTACAAAATTTATAAATAGAAATACTTAATATACTAACTTTAAAATGTTCTCAAGTTTACCTACACATATTTTGATTCAGATAGAGAAAACAAGAATAGAAATGTTGTTAGTAATTGTTTTTGTAATACCAAGTAATGTTGATTTCATAAAGTTTACCGGCGCAAGATATTTTAAACATGTGTTAGTTTACCACGTTAGTTTCCATAGAAAGATAGATAGATGAAATCTTTATTGTACACACCTTAAAATTAATAACAAAGGACTTAAATAGACCAGTATATGCAGCCTTATCGCTAAAAGCGATCTCTTCCAGGAAACCATGGGATGGAGAATAATATAAATCAAAATGGGCGTGCAACGGGATATTAAACAAGTAACATTAAAAACTAAACTAAACCATAATTAGTAATTATTGATAATTTTCAGTTGATAATTCTAATATCTGATTTTTTTTATCCGTTGCCATCCAGTCGTAATAAATTGTAAGCAAACTGCTGCAGCGTACTTAATGGGTGGCACAAAGAGTAAAGCGAGATTTATAGGCTGCTTGGCCTCTCCATTAATCTCCTTGACTGATACAGACTATTAAAGTGCCTCAGTGCCTCTGGTGCTATATTACTGTCTAAGTGGACCAATAGAAACGACGAAAACTTAAAAAAAAAAAAAAAAAAAAATTGTGGACATTACACACAACACCATCTAGCCCAAACTAAGCAAAGCTTGTACTATGGAACTAGATGGCTGATAGAATACATATATACTATTTTTTTTTGTAAATATATACTTAAGATACATAGAAACACCCAGACACAGAACAAACATCCATGCTCATCACACAAATGTTTGCCCTGGGTGGGGATTGAACCCACGATCTTTCAGTTCAGCAGGTAGACGTAAACACACTACCAACTGAGCCACAAGGCCAGTCAAAACAGGATTCACACTGCTATTTTTTTATCAGCCCTGTTTGTGTAAACTGTTCCACTGCTGGGCATGGGCCATCATCTCATTGTGAGAAGGGTCGCACTGCTATACCTACACTTTATTTTAAATTGTGTAATATTTCACAGCTACTGTTGAACCAGAGTTGTTTCTGTTTTTTTTTATCTATCGAGGGTACTTCCCCTACTTGTAAAGTGGGGATAATTTTTTTCTTAATGATTTCTAAGGGTTTTCGCAATTGAAATTAAACAACGGATTTATCGTGTATATTTTTACATAAAATATAAGGTATAAATCCGTTTTTCTCTTTTTTTTCTTGTTTACCCCATTGTGTGGGGTTTCTTTGAATAGGTAATCTAAAAATTAGAGATGTGAATTCATTTACGGATCAGGCTCTGATCTTTGTATGAAAGGAATATATACCTACTTACATACATCTGAATAATATTTTAAATAATTTATAGTTTACAAAACTGAAAAAAAATCGACTTTAAAATACGCAATTCGTTAACCTACATGGACGATGTTTTTTCAGTTATTTTGTTATAAAAACCAAAGTACCAAACCGATTTTGATAAAATTTATATGGGACCACCTCTGAGATATTACCTACCAAACAAAAAAGAATCATCAAATCAATTCTTAACTGTTTATTGCGCGGTGGGGAAAAATAAATAAACGCACCGTACTCATCGTCGGCAGGCTCGCAACGTGTCGCACGAGAACACGGCGCGGTTCATCGGGGCCTGCGTCGACTGCCCGCTGGTGTTCGTCCTCACCGAGTACTGCCCCAAGGGTTCACTCAAGGATGTGCTGGCCAACGAGGAGCTGCAGCTGGACTGGAACTTCAGGACCTCACTCGTACATGATATTGTACAGGTAAACATTGAAAAAAAGTCATCGCTTATACACAACATATTGCTATTATCTTGTAAACAAAATACGCGATATGTAATGAGTGGCAATCATAGACTTCTATAGATACCCCAAATGTATGTACCTAGCGTGTCAACAGGGAGATAAAAACATACACTTGCCGCCCTAAGATTTATTTAGTTTCAGGTGGTATATAGTTTCGATTCGATATTTTGTCAACTAGTTACTAGCGTGCAAGCGCGCGGATGCATTGAGTTCAATCGATTTCACGCGGATGGAACATTCCGTCACTAAATCGTTTGTGTGACGTCACAATCGATATCAAAAATGTGGCACGCGATGTTTTTATATAAATGAAGTCGCATGCGTCGTGTACTATGTCTGTGGCAATTTATTTGTTATGTTCGATTCGCTATCTCCAACACTTACCTGCCTGTTTACCTTTCGTATTTGTTTTGCAATATTATTGAAACTACTCGTAGTGTATTTCATGTTAAGTGAATTTGTATTTCTCTACACCAACTAGAAAAATTTCGTTCTTAGATTCTGTCCGGGTGTTTGTACTCGCGTACAGGTCATATTTTTTAACCAATCTTGAAACCTGGTACACAGGTGTCAGGTACCTACCTCAATTTTATTTTTTTTGACGTCGGCATTTTTTTGTGGTGTATTTTGTCCCAAATAAGGGAAAGTTTTTGACCGATTTTAATAAAATTTGCTAAAAATGTTTGATACTCCTTTCTCTTCCTTCTAAGTAAAATCGGTTTGGAGGTTGTCGCGATAAAAGGCTATGAAATCCGAGTTAAAAAGAGAAGTTTGCTAAGACGCCATTTTCGGTCAATTTTGATAATATAAAAAAAAACATAGAGATGTCTAATCAATAATTTTGAATATTAGCAGAAGACTTCGCGAGCTTTTTTGCAACAAGTAATTTTACAAAAATGTGTACTCACTAAATCGACTGTTCGAACTACTAGTAATAATGTAACAGTAATTAGCGCTATTTATTAATTAATTAATAAATAGCGAATCAAAACCAATAATTTATTATCTTTAATAAATTATTGGTTTTGATTCGCTATTTTTTTTGTGCGTACAAAGTTGCGGTAAATAAACCGTAAACCAAGCTCGTAAACTCACAAGTTAGGACAATCGGTCAGCAAGCAATAAAGACATCAAGTGTCTTCTCCTAAGATACATAAAACGTGTTTACTCCCAGCAAACTTATTTTGATCTTTATACATATTGCTTACGAGTTGCAATATCTCTTTTTAGGGTCCCGTAGTCAGGCCGGACTAAAAGACTAGCAGAAAGTCGGCGAATTACCACCCATTTCTCGTTGAAATGCCAAATATCCGTACTCAGCGATATCGATCCACGTTCTTGATGCGTACTCCACAAGAATGTAATTCATAGATAGATAGATAGATAACTCTTTATTAAAAAACCACACATACAGAAAAAGAAATACAGAGAAAACATAAATATAGCTAGGCTTTTAATTGGCGGTCTTATCGCTTAGAGCGATCTCTTCCAGGCAACCATGCACGGATATGTAAGATGTTACAGATAGTGGCCTTTAAAAGTAACTAAAAACTATAGTATACACTAAAACAATATACAGTAGGTACCTATTTATGTAACAATAAAAAAAGAGTAATAATAATTAATCATAATAGATATACTTATTCATAAACATACTTATATATCTCTGACAATACATATCTACACTAATATATATATATAATAAATTTAGTCTGTGTTATTTACATAATAAGCTTTTACACGGGTTTTAAAGATATCTAATAATCAAATATTATGTTTCATAATTTTAATGTAATGTATAATTTTGACAAATTTGAATCATTTCATGTAGAATTGTTTGACAAGATTCACTTACCCATAACACTTTCAGTGATTAAAAGTTATCAGATGTAATGAAGATCAAAGCTCCTAGAATTTTCTATACGATGAAGAGAAAAATATAAAATATATCTTTGAAAATAAGCACTCACGACTACGTACAAAAATAAACGTTTCAGGCTTTCAGAGGTCTAATTTAATTGGTAGTGGTCCCGTCGCATCCACCTATAAAGTGAAATGATAATAAACTGACCGTCCTTAGGGGCAGATGCTATGCCACTAGGATTTTATGACGCACGCGGGAAATTACCAATAACCACATAATAAAGTGGTTATTACACGTTTTGCGAAGGAGTCATATCTGTTTCTTGTGTAGGGAGTGTGGATTTTGATCGAGAGGCTGCGATGGTGCATTAGGATCTTTATAGGACTCACGTTATTTGCGCATTTGCCATTTTCAAGGGGCCATCGTCATTATCATCACACTGCGCTTTCTATCCCACTGCAGGGTACTCTCTCTTGTCATGCCGTCTTTCTCGATCCTGTGCCATTTGAATCCAAGACCGGCCCGCGTTAGGCACAATATCGTCCTCTCATATTGCAGCTCTACGACTTACACTCCCTTGCCTTAGCTACTACTCGGTCACAACCTACTCAATATTTATTTATTTATACACCATAATCATACTGTAAGTATAAATAAATAAATATTGGCGGACATTTGACACATATAGCCCAAACTAAGCAAAGCTTAGGCAAAATGGTAGAGGCTCCCAGATAGAGATTGGGATAACTACCCTCGAACATAAAAAACATTGACTAGTTCAATATATTCAAGAAGCAGCTCGCCGAACATAGTTTAAAAAATAAGTTAACATTATCAAAATGCAACTGAATGCGTTGTACTAGTGAATGTTTAAATGTTATAATCTTTAAAACGTTGTGATGTGTTCTTATTTATATTTTGGGCCTAATATCTGCGATGATGTATAAAAAATTTAATCATTAATTATGTTTTCATGGAAGTAGTATAATATGAGAATAAATAACCATTAAACCTGCTAATGCGGGTTCAAGTCCCGTCGAATTTGTAGTCGTCGTAAATTTGTAGATAATTCAGTATGTAAAACAATAAATCTTTTTACAAAAAAATTAAACCGTCGAAAAAACTGAAAAGCAAAAAATTATAAACCTTTTTTAAATAACCTTAATAACTAAGTTCTTAAAGTAATGTAAGTATACCTAAGTAATTTTGAGTCGGAGCCAAACACCACGCATTTGCGGTGCCGCCGCGCATCACGCTTAAGTAATTAATTTACTTGCTTGTTTGGTGCCGACTCAAAATTACTTAGGTATACTTACATTACTTTAAGAATTTAGTTATTAAGATTAATTAAAAACGGTTTATTATTTTTTGCTTTTCAGTTTTTTCGGCGTTAATTTTTTTTTGTAAAAAGTTTTTATTTTATATTTTTTGTGGCTTTAATCTACTAATTACTACATGCTTAATTTTTGATTACTTTTAAAATAGCTACCTGCCTTATAATAATATACCTTAATATACCTCAGTATATTATAATATCTGTGAGTAAACAATAAATGTAATATCTGTGAGTAAACAATAAATCACCCCTATTTTCCCAGCCTTGGGTACAATTTTATTTCTAAATTTATATAGGTCCAACTTCGAGGCACCTACATCCTTTCCAATAAAAAAATAATTATCAAAATCGAACAACTCTGTAAAAAGTTATGCGTGGTTATAAAAAAAAAAACAAATATACGCGTCGACTTGAGAACCTCCTCCATTTTTTTCTTCGGTTAAAAAAACACAAAAATATCGAATATTTACAGACGTGCGATATATCTTGTCAGTCTAGGTATGGAACCTGTAAAGGGTCCGACCGAGTAATTGCACGCTTGAAGCGTGTGTTACGGGTGGCGCCACCGACGCTTGATTGGTTCAAGCAAAAAGGACTGTTCCAAAGTTTCGATCATCCCGCGTTTCCCACAAAATGGTAAAGGCTCACAGGTACAGATCGGGATAACGCGTATTCAAGTCCCGTCGGATGTGTAATTTTTTTTAGTAAGCAAAGCTTGTGCTGATGATGATGATGCTGATAACGGTGACGTGCCCAGGGAATGTGCTACCTTCATGGCGGGCTGGGTGCGCACGGCAAGCTGCGCTCCTCGAACTGCTTGATCGATGGCCGCTTCGTGCTCAAGATCTCCGACTACGGGCTGCACACACTCTGCACGCCCACTGACCTCATCAAAGACGATACCTATTACTACAGTATGTATCATTGTAATGGAAATAAAAAATGGTTTTCTGTAAAGTCGGTCTACGGACGATAATTTTACGTGATAACGATGCGTCACAAGCCGATCGTGCCTCTTTATCGCTTGTTCCACGCTCTCGCTTGCACGTTCGGCTCAGGCGGAACGTGACAATGAGTCATGCTTTTTCGTGCGTGCATTTTTCGTTCACCTAGGACAATGGGGAGACGGTATAGCGCGCTCTTCCATACAAAAAAGTAGAATACTGATTTTTATAACTAAGCTTGTCAACCTTGCCCAAACTCTGCAAAAGAATCCTACTACTATAATTATTGGTAGTTTTTTATTATGTGGAAAAAGGTTTGCGCTTGACCGCCAACTCGCCTGATGTTAAGCGACGTTGCGGTCTACGATGGAGCGCGCTTGCACCTTGAAGAAACTAATTTACTCGCGATTTAAAGACACCCAGATTACATCTATTAGTTGCTACAGACATTTAAGTATTATTACCATCGCTTCTTGGTTCACTATAACTCATGACGTAGTACTACCAATAAGGAGTTGTAGCCTCTATGGGAGGCTAGCCTTATTTAAATACCTCACAGTCATACGCAGTGATTACCAATGTGACTACAGGACCAGGTTGCCTGCCTTGTGATTACAGTACGATAGACAGGCACCTGTGCGTACGAGTGGGTTCCTGAGAGGTGCTAGGTCCGTATTCTATAAATGAAACAGTGATAACTGGAAAACTATGATTTATTGCTATTAACCATTGCTTAAGTACTATTTCAATGTTTATTTAGATATACTAGATACGCAGTATTTAAAACGCATGTGTCGTATGGATAAAGTATGGTTTCAATGGAAATCCTTGATAAAGCGTTGGCGACATTATTGTCTCTCCCGGAGACATGGCGAACGGCGACGTCGGAGGCGAATTGTCCGATATATTCTAAATATTAAGTGCACTATTGCAATAGGATAATCCTGACAGCTTTGACCTTCTCATCGGTGGGGTTGATTCCTATTTCTGTGATGGTATAACCCAAATAGTCCAGTTTGTTCTGCCCAAAAACGCACTTTGATACGTTATTCTGTAGGCCATTGTCGTTGAGTCTTCTGAATACTTCCTCTAGTTCCTGTCTATTGCATTCTTCGCTTTCAGAGGCAACACCAGAAGACCCCTCATAACGTTGTCAATGTGACGCTGAAAGGTTTGCGGGGTATTGGGTAACGGTCCGGCACGGTGATGGCATTCAATCGCCGATAATCGCCGCATGCCCTGTACGTCCCATCCTTCTTCTGTACCATGTGCAGGGGACTAGCCCAAGGGCTGTTAGATGGACGGCATATTCCCTGATTGATCATTTCTTGAAATTCTTCCTTAGCTGCTTTGTATTTGTGTGGAGGCAGAGGGCGAGCTTTCGCATAAACTGATGCTCCGGTTGTTTCGATATGGTGCTCAACTTCACTGTGAGAAATCTTGGGCAAGGACGGTCTTGTGATGTCTGGATACTTGGCTAGCAGGTCGTGGTATGGCATGCTGTCAACAATAGTACGTACACTTCCTTCTGACAATGGCGTAAGGAAGCCGCGTACGTGCTTTGTTTCTTTGTCGACTTCAGCTCTCACCATAGCATCAGTCGGCACTAGTTTCCCGACTTCTCGTGTTGACTGTTTTCCTGGGTGTTAAAATTGCAAGGGCTTCGACATCTATACACCGCGTGACCAAATTTGAATCTATCTGCTCTTAACGCTGCAACCTCCTTGGTTTCAAAGGTTCGATCATTCCGATTACGTCATGGTTCGCTAGCGCGGCGCTGGACTGTTGCTGCGAAGTAGATGCATGCACTTGGCAGGAGCATACGCTGTTTATTTCTTCTGTTTGTTCGTGCATCTTGTCGGCCATCACACTGTGTCAAGTTTGGACTCTTTACTAACTTATAAAACAGCTCCCGTCGATTTTGGTAAGTGGCCCATCCATAATATTCGCAAGGTCTCGTCTGAGAGCTTGCTGCCGCGGGCTAAATCCTTCATGCGTCGCAATAACTGTGAAGGCCGTTGTTCTCCCAGATCTGTTTCATTCAATAGCTTCCGTAATTGAATCTCTGTGGATTCTTCTTAGACCGACAACAAACGTTACTTAACCTCTTCGTACCTTCCAGAATTCGGTTGTGATAAGATGATGTCGCTTATTTGCTCAACGTGGACTTTCTCAAGCTGCGCAACGACCAAACCGAATTTACTTTCGTCGCCTAATTTCTGGTTTGCAATCATGGTTTCGAATTGTGCGAACCATAATCTTGGCTTGTCCCGCCAAAATTGTGGGATACGAGACATAATGCTGACCATTTCAATTCCTTTCTCTTTTCTTGCCATTTCAAAAATTTTCGTGTGTCAGGGTCAATGTAGCCTCTATGGGAGGCTATCCTTATTTAAATACCTCGCACTCGTACGCAGTGATTACCAATGTGACTACAGGACCAGGTTGCCTGCCTTGTGATTACAGCGTGATTACAGTACGATAGACAGGCACCTGTGCGTACGAGTGGAGCCGTAGTTCCTGAGAGGTGCTACGTGCTAGGTCCGTATTCTATAAATGAAACAGTGGTAACTGGAAAACCATGATTTATTGCTATTAACGATTGCTTAAGTACTATTTCAATGTTTACATTAGATATACTAGATACGCAGTATTTAAAATGCATGTGTCGTATGGAAGCGGTGCTAGTCGCTCGGCGCTAGTAGGCGTTCGTATAAATAAACAAATTCGCGGTCCGCCGCTCCAGTCTTCCATGGAACGCTGCATCGACCGGTCGCTGTCGCCTGAAAGCGCGAGCTCCGCGCCGCACGTATTCGCTTCCCGATGCATGTTATGTAGCATTAAAGTTGCTACAGAGTACAAACTTACCAATTGTACAACTTTGTTGCCAGAACTACTGTGGACAGCACCAGAGCTGATCTCCGGCAGCATCTACCCAGGGTCGGTGGCATCTTTGAAGGGAGACGTCTATAGCTTCGGTATCATATTAGAAGAAATAGTGCTGAGAGCTGGGCCTTTTCATTATTATACTCCAAATATGACTAACAAAGGTGACTAGTGTAACTAGTGCATAGTGTAAGGTAACTAGTGATAAGTAAAATATAATATTCGTAATGATTGTTGTCAGATTTGTATGCTCTGTCTAAATTTGAGCGCGCTTCATCGATCACTCTTGGAGAGCTAGGTATATCATCCTTGTTTAAGAATCTGTAATGTTCAAATCGTCCGTCTCGCTTTCGCATAACTTGATTTTTTTTATACAAAATAGATCTACGATTGACCACCAACTCGCCTGATTGTTGCAAATTATAACGCAAAAATGATTTTTACGTATGAAAATGAACTTGGGTATTTGTTATTATTATTTTTTGTCAATTTTTTTTAAGTTTCTTTCTAGTAACGAGTAACGAGTAGTAGTTTGGTGTGACGTTTTTTTAACCCATTTAGTCATTTTATATCTTAAAAAATGCTGGTATGCGCGAGCGAGACGAACGATTTCGAACAATATTCTCATAAACGGACAAACTATTAAACAATAAGTCACGGACAACACTTTTCATGCTTAGAGATTCAATAATTTCTGGCGCGCCGGTTGTTTCCATTAGAGGTGAAGTAAGTATTGTAAGTTGTTTATAAGTCATGATTGGCAATCGTTACTTGTAATGCGAGCTCAATAATTTATTCTAGTTTAAAGTTCTGTTCAAATACAATTATTATAGTTTAAAAACTTAAACAATCGACTCATCGCTGTAAGCGAAGCGTTAGCATGTTTTAAGAGTATACAGCGCCATCTAGTACATTGTTTTAGAACTAACTTTATTATATGAAGTGTTCACACAATAAAGTTAGTTCTAAAATAACGTACTAGATGGCGCTGTACACTCTTAAAACACGCTAACGCTTCGTGTACGGCGCTTGTATATACAAAAATGTACTTTAAATGCAGAAAGTTAGAATAGGTTTCTCATCGAGCGTTTCTGACTGTCCGTTTTACTATCTGGAAATCTGACGCGATCTTAACATTTTTTACCCATCCCAAAAATGCCCAACG
This sequence comes from Lycia hirtaria, assembly GCA_947563715.1. Taxonomy (NCBI): domain Eukaryota; kingdom Metazoa; phylum Arthropoda; class Insecta; order Lepidoptera; family Geometridae; genus Lycia; species Lycia hirtaria. The sequence goes on from OX387384.1 coordinate 14,116,274, forward strand.
CCGCTAAAGAAGCTACTTTAGTGTATGCATGTGCTACGCGCACTACTACAGTATCGTAGTCATGCTACGTTGACTACGCCGTAGTAACCGTAATTCGTCTAGCAAGTTTATCGAACTTATTTTATTGAAGATCACAAATGTAATAAATATCTGACTGCCTAAATGAAATGGTAATATTTTATTTGTAACTCTATGCCATTATTTTGAGATACGAGCTGTCGTTGAAATAATTATATGTACGAAATTATGAATGGCATTGTGCACTTTGCACTCATATTTTATGTTTAATTATTCATTATTTTTAATGACTTCTGTCCAAAAAGAAGGAGGGTTATGCTTTTCGAGTATATGTATGTATGTTTGTATCATCAACATCATCTCGGCCACAAGAAGGTCACTGCTGGACATAGGCCTCCCCCATGGATTTCCAAAAAGACCGGTTGGAAGCGGCCTGCATCCGTCTTCCTGCCACTTGTGTGATATGTTTGTATATGAGCGCCTAAAGTCTAAAAGGCATGACCGATTTTTATGTGCGTCGTGTCGTTAAATTCGTCTTCATTTCTTAAGTGTCATAGGCTATATTTTTTTGTAACAATAATAACACATCTCTCGCAAAAATAAAGAATGCGTTTTTTAGTAACCTCCAATAAATGTTTTCGTAATAAACAAGTGATTTTACTTGAATTATACTAAAGAATGCACATTTATATTTTTTACAGCGATTTTACATATACTTGCTCACAAAAAACGTACACTCATCGGTGTATCAAGCGTAATCGTAAATTAGACTGTAAAACCTCTTTTAAACCTCTAAGTAAGATATTTTATTTTTCTTTTAATATATGTAGTTATTTGTTTTGTATTTGTTAACGCATAACTACGTAATTTATAGTCGCTTTGAACAAATATATTTTTATGATTTTAAAAGATACAGTATACAATACAATACAATACAAAAATACTTTATTGACACCATAGTATAATAACAATATGTGCATGATTAGGGCGTAAGAAAGGTACAAAAGGCTTTATCGCTAATAGCGATCTCTTCCAGACAACCTTTACCAGTATACATTCAGATTAGTTTCGTAGAAATTTCAACAATATCGATTCAGTAGTTTGATTTTAAATATTTTTAAGCACATTTTGAAGTCGGTGTTTAAGTTTTTTAAATTATAATTATATAAGCCAAACTAATTTTAATAATTAAGCGAAAGTAACTCTGTCTGTCCTATGTTTCTCTGTCTGTTTGTTTCTTTTTTTACCTCTTCATGACTAAACGGCTGAACCAATCGTTATGAAATTTGGCATAGATTTTTTTGTGCCTGGTATTGATATTGTTTATTTACATAAAATTTATGTATTATTATAACAAGTATAATATAGTTAATATTTATGCACTGTCAGTTTACAATTTGTAGATAAAAAAATCATTTATAACATCAGTTTGAAAGTTTCATAAATTACAATGATAAAAAGAACTGGGGAAAGATATACGCTATATTTTATCCTTATCATCATCACCGTTTTTTATCAATACTCAAGTGGTACCGGGGGGCGCAGCTAGTTTTAAATAAGTATTTAAAAATAGAGATAAATTCCACAGAGATAGTATCCCGCGTATGTGCGCGTGAGTCGCCGCCCTTCCGTCCTGTGGTGGTGGCGACAGAGGCGGGCGCGGCGGGGGGCGGGGCGGCCGTGGAGCTGCTGGAGCTGGCTGGCAAGTGCTGGTGTGAGTCGCCGGACGACAGACCTTCTTTCGACACCATCAACGCTAACTATATCAAGTTAGTATTCGACGAGGGTACACACTTGTCCGCGAAAAATCGGCTTGCTTGTAATAACTTGGGTCAATCCAAGACCAATCCACGAACTGTGCAGTGCGTGACGCCACCTGCTGGATCCAGCAGAAGACCAGCGCCGGTTGGCAACAACCGGCACCATGCTGGTGGAGCCGGCTTGTGGCAAAAACTTAGTTTAAGTATCTAATTTTAAATCATATAAATAGTTAGAAGTTTATGTCACAATAAAAACATTGTCTGTTGAATAACGCGACTGCGCAAGGAGGATTGTTATGCTTTTCGAGTGTATGTACCTATTTATATTAAGTATACATGGTGGGTTGTATGATGTATGTTTCAATATTACCTCCTGTACAGCCTTCATGGCTTAAACGATTTTTATATACGAGGTGCTGTTGTATTTTTCTTTTCTGCCTGGGTTATATATTTTTTGTAATCCTGATAATAATGTAAAAAATACACTTTTTCTTAACCTCCAACAAAGTTTTTCGCAATAGTTATGTGAATTTACAAAATCTATTCTAAAGAATGTTCATTTTAATGAATTATGTACAGTTACATTCAGTGGGTATTTTGTTTTTCTTTTAATATAGGTACTTGTTACTTACTACTATTTGTTTGTACTACTTGTTGTTGTTGTATACTGGTTATTCTAATTAATTGGCAGGCTATCAACTATAATTTTTTGTCGTCACCAGGGGTTACTGTGATAACCTGATGGACGACCTGCTGAGTCGCATGGAGCAGTACGCCAATAACCTGGAAACTCTCGTGGAAGAGAAGACGGAACAGCTCTCATTGGAGAAGAGGCGGTCGGAAGAACTGCTCTATCAGGTTTTACCAAGGTCAGGAATCAAGAAGAATTTTACAAAAAAAAAAAGCTAAAAAGTAAAGCGGGCTTAGAAACAGACACGCAAAGTAGAACGCGCAGATATTACTTCAAAACTGCGCGTTTGTTGCCAATCATAAAAACATGTGCTAAAAATATTGCTAGATTTGCGTAACATATTGGCCTTGTGGCTCAGTTGGTAGTATGTCTGCCTGCTATGCCGTAGGTCGTGGGTTCGATCCCCACCCAGGGCAAACATTTGTGTGATGAGCACGGATGTTTGTCTTGTGTCTGGGTGTTTCTATATATCATATGTATATATATTTCCAAAAAAAAAAAACTGTATTCTATCAGCCATCTAGTTCCATAGTACAAGCTAGTGCTTAGTTTGGGCTAGATGGTGTTGTGTGAAATGTCCACAAATATTTATTTATTATTATATCTATGTCTAAATATATCACTGAACAAATATAACTTACTGAATTTTGCGTGAATGGTTACCACTTTAAACCTATAAACTATCCAGTTTATCTCGATTCCATGCTTTGAAACTTAACACTAATTGAGCTTTTAATAAGCTTCTTGGTGCGTTCCTCCATAATAAATTCCAATGCCTGAAATTGTCCCATCCATTTATTTACTTATTGAGTACTACCAATATTTAGCCGACCCATCCGTCCAGCTGCGCAATTCCCTGAACCTCAAGGTTCAGCCTGGATTTTTATAATACTGTGGAGGTTACATATTTGAGCCGTTTGGTAACTTTCTGGAGACTTTGGGTCCGTGGGGACCGGGAGCTCATCTCATTTTCAAAAAAAATATCTGAGCACCTGATCGATGCGACGCGTGACCAAAATGCTGGCGCCTATCTGGGCCAACGCATAAGCACTGCCATTCAACGTGGCAATGTGGGCATGCTGGGTACGCTGCCAACTGGTAGTGGGTTTGAGCATTTGGATTGACTGTAGACCTTTATCGGTCTGGGGTAATCGATATGCTTTTTATGTAGTAGTTTAGTTAGTTGAGTCTGTATATTGTTTTGTTGTAGTTAATAAAAGCACTTGCCCGTAAAAAAAAACTGTCGATACAAACGATACGCTGATTTGAAACGATACAGCTAGTATGGAATGGATGGTGTCGAAGTGAATACTGAAAAACTTACTTAAAATTACTATCTGTTTATCTCTAAATCTATATACACTCCATAATATTATGTTGATTTGTCGTATAACAGACAAAAGTAAACAGATAACACCGAGATAAAATCGATACTTTGTAAGTACTTACCTGACTGTATTTATACCCACTTATCAACGGAGTTCAGTAAGCACGAACAGTCCAGACTTGCAGCCCAGGAGCTCAGCTTACGCACCGCCAGCTTTACCAGATTAATATATCTCCATTCAGGCCTGTCGCTCAGCAGCTAATGGCAGGTGAAGTGGTCCAACCGGAAGGCTTCGAGTGCGTCACGGTGTACTTCAGCGACATAGTGGGCTTCACAGAGCTGTGTGCAGCTTCCACCCCCATACAGGTCGTCGATCTGCTCAACGATCTCTATAGCACCTTCGACCGGATTATTGGCTTCTACGATGTTTATAAGGTAAGCTGTTTGTTACTTGAGGCAGTCTTCTTCTCAAGCTAACCTCAGATAAACGATTTTAGGTTTCCGTACATAAAAAAGAAGAAACTCTCGTCATTGTATAATTTTTGTCTGTGGTTATTGAAGGAAAGGAAATGAGGCAACGAAATAGAGAGACAGAGTTACTTGCTCTGTCTCTCTATTTCGTTGTCTCATTTTCCTATCTACCATTGGTAAAATTTCACAGGAGAAGAGTTTAATGCTCTATTTTTTTTCTTTCTATTTCTATCGCCGCGCCGTAACTTGTTAGTACTTGATTGGGTAGCTTATATTAACTGCGCGCCACTGTTTCACCCGAGGCCTAATGAAAAATTCTGATGATGGTGATGAATGAAGCCTATGTCGCTCTGTCTTTGTAGCTATTATCAAATACTACATTTTTTACAAACATTGGGTATGTTAACTTTAAACGAACCAACTAGCCAGCATGATTTGGTAAAGCCAGACGGTCCAGACGGTCGCTCTGGTGGTCAAACGGTTATATAGTTTTTCTCCGACTTGAGTCCGTTAGTTTTCCATACAAAAGTATTCTTACCAAAGAATTTAACGACACCTTGCATGCAGCCGAAAAACATTTTCCCCAGTTTAAGCAGTCGAGTATGACAGTGGTTTTTTATTATGTCTACCCGCCAATAAAAATGTTTATATTGTCTTGACAGTGAAAATGCACGTCGCGGATTTGCTATACATGTGTCATGACTTTGACATGGGCTCTAAAAGCTGTTTTAATGAATTACCCTGCTCAAATATATCAAAACGGATTTTTACCCTGGAACAGCAAAAGCTTATTCTGTAATATCGAGCGACGCGACATTAGCTTCAATCTCTGTCACACTTTTTAGCCAACTGTAAAAAGAGGGTAATGTTTTTCGAGTATAAGTGTATATCGGTTTAACTAGCTTTTTCAGTATTATTCATATACGCATAAACTATAAACTAAAAACGCATTAAAATAAAAAATATTTTGTTCCTTTCTTGCGCATGACAGTTCCCGTCTGACAAAAGTTGACAGTAAATTTCAGTTGAAATGGACTTATTGACGCTTATGAATGTACGTGTTTTGTGTATATATCCTAAAGTCAATGGTCAATCATTGTCCACATTTTATTTAAAGAAATGTTACTTATTCACAAGAAATTTATTACAATTTCAATTTAGGTAATATATAGTGCTTATTTTATATTAACTTTTACACAACAATATTCTTTAAAAGGGCGTATTCATTTTTAGGATTTTGTTCCATTTAATTTGAATTCTGTGCATTTATTAAGATTATTTAAGTTTCTATTGATGTGCAAGCACGATGCCAACATCAAGCAAAAAAGTTTCTAATGTAATACGACATAGTGTCGACGTTTTAAATCTACGAAGCTTTCCGAAACGACTCATTTTTATTTATTTATGTGTTATTGTTCTGTGCTCTTATTTTAAAATGTTAGTTTTTGTCGTGTCTCTTTTTAAATAGTTATATGAAAGCATGTATAATTCTTCAAGATGTGTCGACGAAATAGTAACAATCACGGGCCGAACCTGAACCGGACTGGCACAGGACCGAGTAATATGACAAAATAAGAGAGGCCTATACCTATACATACACAAATAGAGGCCTATTGAGGACAGAGAAGGCTGTGGATCATGTATAATTCGCTTAATCATGCTCACTCAAACAAAACCACAATTATTATTTTAATGTTTACGTCATAGGTGGAGACGATAGGCGACGCGTACATGGTAGTGTCTGGTCTTCCGGAGAGGAACGGAGACTTGCACGCGAGAGAGATATGCTTGATGGCTCTAGCGATCGTCGAAGCTGTGAGGAGTTTCGTGGTGCGCCACCGACCCACACATCGGCTCGAGGTAAGTGTTCCTTGTTGAACAATAGTATAGTTCCCGTCACGTAAAAAGAACGCTGGTTTGTTCGTAAGCGCGAACAAACCAGATGATGAGTTTTTTTTCGAGGAGTTTTGGCGGGAACGTCTTAGTAACGTGTTGTTGCTTTGTTTTATTTTCCTAAACTTGTGTTATTTTAGACATTAATGCTATAAAAATAGTGGTGTCTTATTCATTAAGTGTTCGATAGAGTGCGTGAGTGTGGGCAAGTGAAATAAAGCAGTTAAACGTGTGATTTTACGTTGTCGGCAAAACTCCATAGAAGCTTCTAGTAAAGTCGCCACCACTTTACTGAAGCAGGACTCAACTTATAAATTGACTGTACGTGACTTAGATTGTGACTAGAACATTTACAACTTGTTTTATTCAAGAAACTTGAAAAAATCCTAATACTTGACACTGGCAAATGCTTTAATGCGGGTCCAATACAAAAAAATAATAAGAAGAAGAGTATTTTTTTTTCAGCATGCAAATTTAATTCTTGATTTATTTATTTGACTCTATTTAAACTTTTCTCCGAAGATTTGTTTTTGTTCAGGTGCGAGTAGGCGTACACTCGGGCCCGGTATGCGCTGGCGTGGTGGGGGTGAAGATGCCGCACTACTGTCTCTTCGGAGACACCGTCAACACGGCCAGCCGCATGGAGTCCACTGGACAACGTGAGATAATCTCTACCTACACTACACTACACTACATATCACAATCCACCAAGCCGACCCACATGACTATAATATGATTAAGACCTTGACTTATTCTGTACAAGTATCAATTCTGCCAAGCAGCGGTTGAGAACATCTTACATTTTGAATGGTAGCAATAACTAGTATGCATCTAGAAATTATAATTGTACCTTTAAGTTACTGTGTTAGGCCAGCTAGCTTATAATTATAATTGTACCTATGTCACTGTGTTAGGCGAGCTAACTTATAATTATATTTTCATGATTGTATCTAAGCTGCCACTATACGGATCCGTGAAAATCTATAATTAGCTTTATGTTGTTATAATTTTAATCGTAAGTTATAAATCTGTTGATTTTCCTATAAATAAATACGAGCTTACGATAAATAAGCGAGTTAATCGCCGCATTTGGCGTTTATGGTATGTTTGGTTGCATTTAGCATTTATGGTATGTTTGGTTGCATTTAGCGTTTACGGTATGTTTGGTTGCATTTAGCGTTTATGGTATGTTTGGTTGCATTTAGCGTTTATGGTATGTTTGGTTGCATTTAGCGTTTATGGTATGTTTGGTTGCATTTAGCGTTTATGGTATCTTTGGTTGCATTTAGCTTCAAAAAACGGCTAGATCGCCAACCACCGAATCTAAAAGTATCATATATTTGGCCCAAAAGCGAGTCAATCGTCGCGTTTTATAGTGCGATGTATTTTATAAATTCGTCAAATGGCAAATGTGCAAGCATGATACCAACATCAAGCAAAAAAAAAGTTTGCGGTGTGGAATGTTATGCTGTGTTTAGCTTCTGATACGGGGCCTGGTTATGAGATAATTAAGTTTTTTTTATTTTTTTATTTATGAAGTATTGTCACATGTTTAGCTCTCCGCATCCACCTGAGCGAAAGCACGCGCGCGCTGCTGGACCAGTGGGGCTCATTCGTGGTCGAGAGCCGGGGGGAGGTGGAGCTGAAGGGGCGCGGCAGGATGCTCACACACTGGCTGCTACACTGCTCCGAGCCGGAGACCAGGTATCTTCATCAAATCAAATCAAATCAAGTCTTTTATTTGCTAGAATACATAATTATACAAAGAGTTCTCATTATTATTTTAAGACATTGTATTCAGTCTGCAAGCAGACGTGCAAATATTTTATTTAGTTATATTATATTATGAGAATTAAGTCTATTATCTGTAGGTATTTGTATAATCGTACTTACCATCTCTACTGTTTGGCGTGACAGGATGCTTACGCACTGGCTGCTCTAACATTTCTACTGTTTTTAACACACGACCCAAAAAGAGATAACTTATGATTAATTTATTATGACAGAAAACATACAATATAAAACTTATATAGTGAAACAACGTAAATAGAAACAAAACATGTATAAGTTTCCGGCAGCCTAGTGGTGAGACCGTCTGACTTGCGATCCGCAGGTCCTGGGTTCGAATCCCACGGCACGCACCTCTGTCTTTTCGAAGTTATGTGCGTATTGTTGATTGCCGCCAACTTCAAACGGTGAAGGAAAACATCGTGAGGAAACCTACATGTCTGAGAGTTCTCAATGATCTTGAAGATGTGTGAAGTCTGCCAACCCGCACTTGGCCAGCGTGGCAGACTATGGCCTAACCCTTCTCACAATGAGAAGATGGCCCGTTCCCAGCAGTGGGACAGTTTGTACAAACAGGGCTGTTAAAAAAAATAATGTATAAGTTTGAGTTTGACATGTATTTTTAAATCTGTGTCTGTCACAGACATACAGATTTACATACAGATTTTAAAACGAATTTTTCAATTCGGTTAATAATTTACGGAATTATCAAACTTAAAATGAATAAATAAATACAGCCTAATTCTTAATCCCCTTATTTTTGTTGTCGTTAAAAACAAGTACCTACTTTATCGAGTTTCTATTTTCAGGTTGGTGACACAAGGTCCCGTGCCGCCGCCGCAATACCCAATTCTCTTCCCAGCATTGCCGCAACCAACCATGTCGCTCCAAGTACCGTACCTAGTCGTGGATCCGCCGACACTACAGGCATGATGTGAGGAGATCATTATATAGGTGAAGAATTTTGTACTTTTTACATTCGAATATTATGTCATTGAAACGATTTATTTCCAAGGACGACTTAATTACTGTCATTTCTCGTGAGAGTCCGTCTATAGCTAATCTATCTAGATTTAAGATCTGGCCACACGATGTGTCACTGTGGTAGCGCGGTGAAATATGATTTTTAAATAAAAACTACGGGTCACTCACGTCTGTTTTGAGCCGAAATATCCGACTATATTTCGGCTCAAAACAGACGTGAGTGACCCGTAGTTTTTATTTAAAAATGTGTGAAAACCACGTTAATTTCCATAGTGAAATAAGATTTATTTGTAAACATCAAAACGTTTACATTTAAAAAAAAATGTAACCGACTTCAAAATACGCAAATCGTTTACTTGAATAGTATTTTTTCAGTTATTTTGTTATCAAAACCTGAACTACTGAACCGATTCTGATAAAATTTATGTGGGACCACTTCGGACCATTCGTTGTTAATTAGTTTTGTTTATAGGTTTATTACCTACAAACAAAAAAAAACATCAAATCGATTCATAATTGTCAATAATCGCTAAACAAACATATAAAAATACATACAGTTGAATTGAGAATTACCTTATTTTTGGAAGTCGGTCAAAATCAGTTCTACGTACGCCCCAATTATAAATATGTCTGGAATTCGGCTTAACCTCGTTGATGAAATCAAACTTTTGGGTCTGGTGATTGACCGAAAGCTCACCTTTAAAGCACACGTAGCCGCACAATGCAAAAAGGCAGCCGACATATACAAACAGCTAACACGAGCAGCAAGGGTGAACTGGGGACTCAATAGCGAGATCACGAGAACTATATATGTTGCGGTAGTGGAGCCCATCATGACGTATGCCTCAAGTGTATGGGCTCAGGCGACAGACCTCGAATACAACAAGTCGCAACTAAACGCGCTTCAAAGAGGCTTCGCTCAAAAAATCTGTAAGTCATATCGTACTGTCTCCCTCACATCTGCACTTGTTCTCTCGGGCCTGCTCCCTCTGGACTTGAGAATACAGGAAGCTGCAAACCTGTACAAGGTGAAGAAGAGTATCTGCCGTGACTATATCCCACCGGACAAAGAGCTCGAACAAAATATCAGATTTCTTGATCAGCCGCATCCATCTACACAAACAGCTGTGGAATTCGAGCTTCTTGAAACCGTCTCTGACCAGTTAGTTGGGCCTCAAATTTACACCGACGGCAGCAAAATTGGAGGTCAAGTAGGTGCTGCCTTCACCTGGTGGGAAAACGGCAGAGAGATAAGCTTCTCCACTTTCAAGCTCCACTCTGAGTGTACGGTCTTCCAATCAGAGCTTTTTGCCATATGCCAAGCAACCCAAATGGTGAAATCGAGCAATGACCCAGTGGTCAGTATTTTGAGTGACTCGAGATCCTCACTTGAATTGCTACGAAACCCCAAGACGTATCACCCTCTGGCGAAGGCAATAAAGGAAAATATTGGAAAGATCAATGCAGAAGGAAGATCCGTTCATATGTTTTGGTTGAGAGCGCATGTGGGAACAGCCGGAAACGAAAGAGCCGACGAACTTGCAAAATCAGCAGCTGTCACAGAAGCTCCAACAGACTACGAACGGATCCCCTTGTCCTACAGTAAAAAAGAGATCCGCGAGGAATCAGTTCGGAAATGGCAAGACCGGTACGATGCCTCCAGCACAGGTGCAGTAACGAAAAAGTTCTTCCCGAGCATAGTCAAGGCTTATAGGTTGATTCGAACTATAAAACTGACACCCTTCCATGTGCAGGCTCTTACAGGACACGGAGGAATAGCTGAGTACTTGTATAGGTGCAAGCTTAAAGACAGTCCCGGATGTGAGTGCGACCCGAACATCTCTGAAACAGTAAGCCACATTCTTCTCGATTGTCCCCGTTTTATGGCAGCACGACAAGATCTTGAAATCCAAATGGACAGAAAACTCGACAAATCGGATCTCCACAACATCATATCAGATCCACTGAGTAGATCATATTTTTTGTCCTTTATAGAGAAATCTTTTCGTATAGCTGTCAAACGAAATTCCACTCTAAACAAAGAAACACTTGTATCACCACATCCCCCCTCCAACATCATATCACATACACTGAACACAACTGAACCAACACCAGCCTCAATAACCACACCTCGTCCCTCCAAACAGCGTAGCGATTGAAGAACTGTTCGCTAACGCAGACAAAGGAGTGCCAGGAATTCGTATACGAGGAGTGGCTTTCTTCATGGACAATGCCAAGGAAAGATTCGGAGTAAGTTTCTGCCGGGTTCATAAGAGGAAGCGTGTCCGCTTGTCACCTGGATTAGCGTGTCTTTTAAACGGGAGTACCACCAAAACCACCATGAAGCGAAAAACGTACGATGCCATGCCGGTGTCTGAGGTTCTTGGCTACCGATGTCGACTAGTAAGATTGAAAAATAAAACAATTCTACTATTCGAATGGGCGGCTCAATCACCTTTCGTGCAGGTATGTTCGCTTCTTACAAAACTTGGTGAAAATATGGACAGTGTTCCCCGGATTATAAGCGTCGACGCAATGGTTGTCCAGGTTGACAAAGGAGAAGTGGTAGATCGACTAGGTAGCCTGAAAGCCTCAGAACATCATGAGGTGGTCGTGTACGAAGATAGGGGCGAGAACCTATCGTACTTAAAGCCCAAGAGACACGACGGCCCTTCTACAACAGATAGCTGGGGGCATCCTATTCCGACTTCGACCAATCTCAGTGGCTCCGAGCAGGCGCAGCAAAAAGTAGCCAATGAAAGAGCCATAGAGCAACAAAATGGCAGTTGTAATAATAGCAGGAGCCATTTTTCGGCTTTTCTAACGGCTTTTAGTGCTGCAGGGCAGAGCTTACTCCAATTAACACCAAAATCACCACCAGCAGTGGCGAAAGCAGCTCCGAAACAGGTACCAAGAGCTGTCCGGACGAGAGCCGACATGGGCCAGGTTTGTCCGCCCCGTTATATCCCAGCACACGCGCCATCAGAGCATGCCAGGAATGCATTCATCGAGTTTCTAGCTATCACAAGAGCAACGAGACAAGTCAATCTCAAAATATGCGAAACTATATTGCAGTTATTCAGACTTGGATCCGAAGGCTTTCTGAAGGTGAAACTGGATGAAGCAGAGGCAGCCATATATAACAACGAATCATCTCTAGTCATAAGGGGAGAAATGTCATGTCATCATATGGCAGCTTACAGTGACAAGAGTGGTTTTGTGGCTCTAGATGAGGGTGAAACGGAGCGGATAGGAAGACCGAAATATGCGACACCACTGAATGACCTTGTGGTGGTCACAACCCGGCACACCAAAATAATGCTAGACGACAGAATCCTCAAACTGGCGGAATCTCTTGAGGAGAGCTCCGTAGTCAACACATTATGGGAAAACTGGGAGGTGCCTAATATACAGTGGGTCAACGGAGTTCCAGGATGCGGAAAGACAACTTGGGTAGTTGGAAACTTCGATGCGAGCAAGGACGCCATCATCACCACAACAACAGAGGCAGCCAAAGATCTGAGAGAGAAGCTAGCGCACCGCATAGGAAACTTGGTAAAGACTAGAGTGCGCACCATGGCTTCTGTTCTCGTAAATGGTTTCAGAAAAAACGAGAGCTACTACCGCCTTATGGTAGATGAAGCACTCATGAACCATTTCGGAGCCATAGTAATGGCTACACGGCTGTCTGGTGCTGGCGAGATTGTTCTCATTGGAGATATCAACCAGTTGCCTTATATTGACAGAGAAAATCTGTTTGAGTTAAGGTACCATCGCCCAAATCTGGTAACCAACATCAGCCAGGAGTTGTTATGCACGCATAGGAACCCGATGGACGTCGCATATGCGCTGAGAGAAATATATTCAGGAATATATTCCTCAGCCGCCCATATCCAGTCACTAGAGCAGAGAAGGTTCACGGGTTCTCAAATACCCAAAGCCGCCCCTAAAACTCTTTTCTTGGTCCATACTCAAGAAGAAAAGATAACCCTTAGCAACCAGGGTTACGGGGGAGGTACAGGGTCACGAATCCTCACCATCCATGAAGCTCAAGGTTTGACGTACGAGTCGGTCATCGTCATCAAGACCAAAGGCAAACTACAGCTGCATGACAGCGTCTCGCACGCAGTCGTGGCAGTCTCGAGGCACACCGGGACCTTCACTTACTACGTCGATGATGAAGGAGATGCCATCAGCCGTTTTGTGCGGCGGGCGACGGCAGCCACACCAAAGACCATTTTAGAATACAATCTCAAAATGGCTATCAAAGATCGAAACGCGACGGTAGTGGAGGCCCTGAATGCAAAGCTTCGGTGTACGTTGTAAAAAAAAAAAAAAAAAAAATGTTCTTATGTTGTATGTTGTCCCTTAAATAGTAGTAGGAAAGCGTGTGTACCCAGAGCACTCACGCTCGCTTAAAGGCTTCTTCTTGCGGCGGCGTCGTGTGGCGGGTCGCCCTCTTCCCTCAAATATGGTTGAGGAGAGTGATGGCTGGCACATGCGTCAACTCGTGAACGGGTGCTGCTTGCGGGAGCTGGACTGCTCGGCGTACACACGCATGCATGTGCATGTTACTTAAGTATTAAGTATTAACAGTTATTAGTTAAGTATTAACGTCTTCCTCTTGTACTCTAGTTTAAAAAAATATGTAAAGTTAGCTAAAAAAAATAAAATGTATTAGTTTATAAAAGGCATGGACCCTGGAGTCTGTGGTGCTCTAATTTTTTCAAATAAAAAAAAAAAAAAAAAAAAAAAAAAACAGTTCTGTAGCTTATCATTATTTAAAGCAAGATATGTAATTGGAAAAAAGATGTCATAGGAGTAAACGAATTTGTGCCCTTTTTTGCTCTCCTTTGTGTGTATCTGTGTGTCTGTCTGTGGCATCATAGGTCTCAATTAGATCAATTAGATAGACCGATTTTGATCATGTTTTTTTTTTGTTTGAAAGAGGATTCCATCGAGATTGTTCTTGGCTATATTTCAATGAAATCGCTTCAGCCGTTTTTTATGATTTTTTTATTTATATAAATAGGTTTGTGCTTGACCGCCAATGTTAAGCGACATTGCGGTCTACGATGGAGCACGCTTACCTAGAAGAAACCAATTCACTCGCGAACTCGTTTACTAAACTTATACTTGTTTAAACTATTTTTATTCGACTGTGCCAAAATCAATTATTATTAACAGTGCTCAACGCCGCTAAGCATCGTGTGACCTGACCCTTATGATATTCTATGAAATGATTAATGTAGGAAACAAGTACAAGGCCAGACACGTAGTCTTTGAATAGACTCGTGTAGATCTTTACTGGCTTGGTGATGACCTAAATGTAGATGTTTTAGACAAACCTTAGGATAAATACTGCTGAGATATTTATTATTATGTTTTTTTTTTATATATGTTGAGTTCTAAAGTAAAAAGCTAAATTATACGGCGTTTGATTTGCGTACTTGAAATAATTGAAATCTAATTTTCAGTGTCCATTATTTTGCTAGAAACGTAAATTCTAATTACGAATGTGTATTTTTTGTTTCCAGCGTTCAACTTGGATGCTGCATAGTATACTTTAAGTTACGTTATTTTTGTATAACGATTGTAAACTGGTCTTTTATTTGTATATCTTCAGAAAGTTGTGAAATAAAACACTGTTTACTTATTCCAATTATAAATATACTTATCTCTTAAGTCAAATCAGCCTACTATCATAAAGGCCTCTCAGCTCAAGCCACTTAACCTCTCGGATATATCGAAACTGGGAACAGCTGTAATTTTTCCAAGGATTCTCCAGTTATGTGGGTCATCCTTTATTACTTTCCTTAAGTATAATATGTATGAAATCACAGCGACTTGACTAACAGATTAACGAGGGGCGTTGATCGTAAAGCTAGCCGTCTCCGCACTAACTCGTGTATAAATTAGAACTCGTTTATCCGACGCCTCGTTTATTACTTGAATGCTATTACATTTGCATTTTACAAGCTTTGATATATTATGCAGTATACATATAAGATGACAATATTTAAACTATTAACACAAAATAAATTCAGAGTCCGTAGTTCGACCATCGTCCGTCTCGCTCGCGCATACACACATTTTTGAAGATACAAAATGATTGCATGAAAAAAAAATTGGCATCGCTTGTAAAACTAGAAAACAACGTCACAAATATTAGAAAAATAAATTCAATTTGATCCAAGTAAATTTTCATTCATATTCATAAAAATAATTTTTAAAAATTATTATGCAAAAATGATTTTTATGTATGAAAATAAAGTTTGATCGAATTGAATTTTTTGTCGAATATTTGTGATGGTGATTTCTAGTTTTGCTAATGGCGTTTTTTTTATAAGTTTATTTGATTATTTAAATCTTCAAAAATGTGGGTATGCGCGAGTGAGACGAACGATAGTCGAACGGACTCTTAATAGTGTTACATACTATTAGTTATATGTACAGATTTTCACTAAGAAAATCGTTTAGACTGCAATTTTCGCCAATGCACTATTGTTTTTACTCGTATTTAAGTCATGTAAATAACTCTTAATTTATGTATTTGTATGTAAATATCTTGAATTAATTTGAATTTAATAGGGAATATGCATGATTTATTATTTGTCATGAAAAGGCTAACCATGAATAGATCCATTCTATAAAAATAAAATAAAAATATCTTCAAAAATACGAAAGTTACAACTATTTTAATTTCAATTTAGACAGAGAGCACAAGATCGCGAATTATGACTTCATGTTTCGTGTTCACCGTACAAATTAAGTACATACTGTTATTTCGCGAAAGACAGAAACATCCCTCCCCTAAAACTTTAAATGTTTATATCTCAGAAGTTCATTGACCGATTGAAATAAATATTTGTAGATGTATAATACTTTAAAATGATATCAATTAAAAATATTATTTCTATGAAATAAAATTCATGCATATTCCCTATTATACAAGGTAAGTAAAGTTTTAGATTTTCCTAGACTCGTATCATAGTCTAAGCTTTTTATCTGCGTTAATATTTCCTGTACCTAGGTACAGATGCGCCATATCATGGAGGCACTATAACCATATTGCTCCCATAATTTACAACCTAATTAATTCACAGTTTCATATAAATAAACTAAATCGATATAAACTTAAAATAAAAATCAATGAATGGCTACAGCAATATGATTACGAGTCTTTTGAAAAGCTGTTTATAAAAAAATAAGGGCAAAAAGTCACAATTGGATATTAATATAAGCAAATATATATATATATATCTTAATATAAACTTAACATGCTCATAAATAAACACACACACACCCCTCCCCCACTCACTCTCCCACATTCACACACACATACACACACACACACACACACACACACACACACAACTATCCTACACCCCTACACATAAATTCATATCTACATACCTACTCCATCTAAATTTTGTATAATTATTAAATATATGTGAAATGTTCCTAATTTCAGGGGAAGGCACTGACTGTTACAACACAGCTCACTCTAAAGTAACAGTCAGGGTTTTCAAATTGTTTTTTTTTTGTTGTATATTTTTGGTCAATAAACTATTTTGTATTTGTATTTCTGATATCTGCCAAGTGTCATAAGGTTAAATATCTTACTTTTTTTTGCCATGATTACTTACATTTTAACTAGTCTAGATCGTAAAGTTAAAAAATGTTATTTATCAATAATCAGAATATTTTCTAAACACAGACTTATCTATTTAGTACCTATTTGTGTAAGTAATAAATAGTGTATGTAAATAAGTAGTGTAAGTACTAATAAGTAGTGTATAATATGTAAATGTAACTAATTTTTTGTATGAATTTTGTTGTATACACTTGTATGTACTTTGAACTATTTTATGAACAATATTCAATATTATTTGTTAATGCTATTTTTAGTATATTTTAATCAATTTTGTGATGTAGAAGGCTGTGACCCCAAAACCATGTGTTGAAGATATTTCAATTTTGTTTTTGTGGAATACATGAATTTTATTTCATTGAAATAATAGTTTTAATTGATAACATACTGAAATGTAATGCATATACTAATTATTTTTTTCAACCGGTCAATGAACTTCCAAGATTAGTGGAGGTATGCTCTGTCTCTCTGTCGCGAAACAAAATAGATAGATGAACTCTTAATTGTATACACCTTAAAATACAAACAAGATAAATTATTTAAAACCAGTGTAACAACTGGCGGCCTTATCACTAATAGTGATCTCTTCCAGACAAACTTAGGATGGAGAGGAAAGAAATGAAAGTTATATGACGGGGCGTGCAGTAATAGAGATATATATATATAATTAATTACTTATTTATACTTATGGAGTAGACATACATTCTAAATATATGTCTACTCTATAGAATAACACTAATGCTTACGATACAAATAAGAGAAACTGATAGAATAAAATATAATCACATATAACTAAGAAAACCACAAATGAATAAGAAAGACAACAACAGTTTGTACCTACTGAATTTGTACTGCGACCTTGAACCATGACGTCATCTTTAGCTATTGTGTGCTTTCTAACATGAAATAAAAATGGTTGTAACATCATTATTTTTGAAGGTATTTTAATTTTGTTTTTGTTGAATGGATCCATTTGTGATTAGCTTTTTTATAACCAAATAAAAATAAATCATGCATATTCCCTATTACCTAAATATAAATATACTGTAAATACCAACTCCAATATATTTAATAAATATTTTTAAATTAGGCATCTTATTACGTAATTAATATTATAATACTATATATCTTAGTGAATAAAAATACTACTAGTAAATATAATATCACTGCATATTTTTCTACAAATGTTGAGGTTCAAGAAATATATCATTGAGTAAAACGAACCTTAGATCCTTCTATTTTAGAGTCAATTAAGAAGTGAGAAATGTATTTTGTATTATTCTGGATACAAATAAACATTAAAATATTTTTGTTGTTTTATTATTATGCCATATATATATGTATGTACTTTCAGTAGAGTGCACAGCTATCATCATCATCAACTCAGCCACAAAAAAATCTCTACCGGAAATAGACCTCCCCCAAGGGTTTCCAAAAAGACAGGTTAGCATAAGCATCCTGTTTTGTATGTAGTTGTCTATTAGTCTAAGATCCCGCTATAAGACGACCTTCATCGAGCTGGTTAATGGGTGAAAAGTATTTTATATTCAGTTAAATATGTCAAAAAATATATTGCAAATGGGTTGTCTAAAAAATTTCAGTCCAGAATATGATTAATTAATAATAATATTTATTTTTATTTTTAAACATTTCACTGGTTTGGTTAATAGACAAATTCAATATATTTATGTGTAAATAATCTTTATTTTTATTTAACTTTAATTCATTAACCAGACCGGTGCAAGTTACTAGTATCGATTTACCTGTTTATACCTGCTTACCTAGTGTTGCAAATTGAAAAAAAAAACATGAAAAAAAATCTTGGGCCCTTGTTTTTTTTCTATTTTTTTTTTCTTCAGAAACACGAAATTAATAATTATTGTTTTATTTTTAAGTCTTACTTTAGTTATTCATACGTATATTAGTATGTAATATGACGCATTTTGTTGAATTAAATTCGTTATAACACGATTTTTAATTCTTATAATCAGTTGTAGTATGATCTATGACATGCAGTCGCTTACAGTTTTATGCCTTAAAACTTCTAAAATTAACACTACAGTTGATATAAAATGTCCAAGGAACAAGCAAAGCAGGCAGCTCAATATTTGATGATGATTCAACGGGATAGGTTCTGAAAGTATCTGAATCCTAGTCAAACTACTCAAGCCAACTCTGCTTTGCAATAAACCACTTTCCATAGTTCTTTGAAGCCAAGTAGAAAAAGGTTTCTTAAATCTTTTTTTTTTATCTATTTCCAAGAATCAAGAATTTTGCATCCTTATTTAGAAGAGATCTTCCCTTCAATTCCGGCTTCAGTTTCGCTAAGATCTTCATAAATGATTTAAAGGAGTATATCATAACCACCACTTGTTTTTTTAGTCCTCCATCTCTCTTACTATCCAATATCACGCTATACCTACTCCATTCATTTACGAAAACATCTTCAACATCTCTATGTAAAACAACGGTTACTTTTCTAAAGTCAAAGTTCTTATTTAGGTACTATTTCTTTTCCACGTCATATTATCTGCTGTTTAGTATAATTTGTATATTCAAGAGTTTTGATATGTATATTTATTTATTTGGGCAAATGCAAAATTGAAACAAAAGAAAACCGATATCGCTGGCTGAACAAACATTTCCAATTAGACAAATCTGTCTTCTCACTCTCTCGAAAAGTTCGTCGAAGTGTGAAATTTGTTCATTTCCTTCGCTTGAAAGCGTTAGCTTGTTTAATGGTCCGTGCTAGTCCCTAGCGTTGAGTTATACAGCTTGATAGCCATAAATCAAGCTTTGTTCTAAGACTGACATTTACTGCACCGCTGCAGTCAGAGATTTGTCATTGAGTCAGAGATCGACGGAAAACGCACATTTACACAAGGTCATCGAATTGGGTTGAGCAAGTGAATTTCCCCCCACGATTTCATTCAAAACACCACCCTACCTCACCGTTTAGTCGTGAACAAGAGATGCTTTTTGTGTAGTAGTTTAGTTAGTTGAATCTGTATATTGTTTTGTTGTAGTTAGTAAAGGCACTTGCCCATAATAAAAAAAAATATACTGACATATTGCTATTATTATTATTTATTTTTCTTTAATTAAGTGGTAGTAGTCCATTGGCATACAACAATTTTAACTTTAATAGTCCTAAAACCAGCGTTTGTATAATTGTTGAAATCCCTTTGAATTAAACATGCATTCCTAATTATAACTAAGTTACCGCTAAACTTTGTTAGCAGATATATTTTAACACTGTTTAACTAATCCACTTTAATACAAATTAAGTTGTCCTGCTAAGTTGCGTAGTTAATACACGTAGCTACAATATTTCACAAAAATTAATAAGTTTTGGAAACTTTTCTTATTTGACTTTGACGTGTTATAAATGTTAATGAGTACATAAGGTAAGTTTGAGCTATAAGTAACTTTGTCCAATGAAAAGTTTGCGCTTGACCGCTAATTCAGCTAACGATAACTATGTCGCGACCTACGATGGAGCGCTGCACTTGTTTAGCGATATCTGTTCTACGAAAACTGTATTGTTTTTTAATCCCTGACGAAAAATTTGGGGTTTTATAAGTTTACGGATAATATCTGTGTGTCTCTCTGTGACATCGTAGCTGCCATCGACGAATAAATCGATTTTGATCAAACTTATTTCTTTACTGAAAGAGGATTTGATGAGAGAGTTATTAGCTACGTTTCAATATAATACATAGGATATATATGTAAACATGCATACATAGAATATAGTACTTCCTAAAACTTGTAATTGTTGTAGTTTCATAAAGATTGGTTGAAAAAAATTACCTGTACGTGAGTTAATACCGTTATTTACTTCGCTTACTCAGTCAACAAGGCAAGTTAAATGCTTGTAACAAGTATCATTATTAAAAAAAAAAAAAAAAAAACCCGATTGCAGAAAAGTTGTTTTTGCAATCTAACTTACGATTTCGTTAAGCTTGATACGCTGTTAAGTGTACGTTTTTTGTGAGAAAGTATGCTTAAAATAACTATAAAAGGTTATAAATGCGCATTATTTGGAATAATTCTAGTAAAACCACTTATTATTTATTACAAAAATAACATTGTTTTATTATTTTTACGAGAGGCGTATTATTATTTTTACAAAAAATAGCCTATGATACCCACATACATATATATGTACATACATACACTCGAAAAACATAAACTTCATTTTAAGTTACCGCGTTTTCTTTATTACTCCTATCAATAGTATCCTAGCAACGGTCACCCAACAACTATATAAACAAAACAACTCGCCTTCACTTAAAGGTGCTCAAGCTTTGCTCAAGTTAATTTAAGTGCCGTGCTCAATTAGTCGAAGTGACCCGAAATCTGTATCAAGTGCGTCAGATTAATTACGTCATAAGAAGCTACGTCAATTAACGTGATTAAATGCGATATTATACGTCACTTAAGGGCCATTATCTTAATGGATACAAAATTGTCCCTTACGTTAACGATGTTGTGGTACTCTTAATTTATGTGTATTAGTGAAAAAGGACTGCCAAAAATCTTGCATTTTGATGTTTCAATCGACACTTTTTGCTCTTTATTGTGCTTCAAATATTAGTAACTACGAAGTAATTCGTACACGTGGTGACTGAAGAATCGAATTATATTCGAATTGCCGCAAACGGCTGAATAACGTCCAGTCAAGTCTGAACATTTGAATAATAAAATTAAATACATAGTTCTATTTAGGTGCTGCCGTACGCACCGCGCTTCCATTTACAAAACAAACAATAATCACTATTGTTTGTATATTAATAGGTGTGGTTATCGTATTCTTGCGATATCCGAATAAAAACTTTCGGGCCCCATCTCGTGCAGTTTCGTATTCCAATCTTCTTCAATTATTGACTTCCAGCTTTGTTATATTTGAAGATATTTGGTGAAATGATGTTCTTTTTAGGCAATAATCTATATTTCGGTAATTTTTATGCAAATCAATAAAATCACCGAGACATTGTCGTCGGCCGTCTTACGTCTTTGTGTACGATCGGCGTTCATTCATTTCGAATAATTTGTAGTAGACACAAAAATGCTGACGTTATGGTTGATCTTTATTTATTTATTCTTCGGTGCTACAAGTTTTGAGATGCCTGGCAGCTGTGGGCTCACACAATATTACGACCCTGCATTACTGAGCTGCCAATCTTGTCCAGCGAATTCATCCATGGTGAAATCTATTGACGGTAAATTTATATTTATACTGAATTATTAGGGTACTATGTAATAAGCCAAAAGGGTCACTGTACTCGTCATAACAAAAACTTTTACTATAGCCCATAACTTGAAAATTACGAAGAGAAAATCAGCTATTTTATCAGGGGTCAACAAACTTTATAAATTGTATAGTAGTTTAGTACAAGATATCTCAATAATCCAGATTTTTTTAACACAGAGAAAATAAATTAGACTAATTCACGGTCATCTAATGGAAAGTCAAAAATTAAAACGAAGGAGATATAAGAGCGATCAAGTCGGTAAAGGATGTTTCTTTATCCGTTATCTGAGAACATGAAGTATTCTTCTTCTTCTTCTTTTTTGTATTGGACCCCGCGATTAGCGATTTGCCAGTGTCAAGTATTGAAATATTTTCAAGTTTCTTAAATAATACAAGTTATATTAGTCACAGTCTAAGGCACGTAAACAGTCATTTTCAAATTTAGGTCTTGCCTCAGTAAAGTGATAGCGACTTTACTAGAAGCTTCTATGGAGTTTTGCCAACAACGTAAAATCACACGTTTCACTGCGTTTTTTCACTTTTTCACACTCATGCACTTGATCGAACACTTAATGAATAAAACACCACAATTTTTATAGCATTAATATTCAAAATAACACAAGTTTAGGAAAATAAAACAAAGTAACAACATGTTACTAAGACGTTCCCGCCAAAACTCCCATGAAGTATGTTAATCATAACTAATATTTAAGAAGCGAAAGTAACTTTGTTTATTACGTTTTCATGACTTTTTGTTTTGAAATTTAAACCATGAATCTAATCATGGCTTAAATTTCAAAACAAAAAATGTTCATATTCAACGAATCAGTGTAATAAAACACCCTTTTAAACGCTCTCCTGTATAGTTGGTTTTTCAAACTTACGATTATTTACGTAGAAGCCATCGAAATAAGGCACAGATATTGTTTTGGAATATACACGAATAAGCGTCGTAATTATTTGCGTCAACTTATGAGGCTTCGAAAAGATTTGCGCGCCGGATACCATGTACATGTTTCAGGATTCAGCTGCACCTGTGACGATCGCAGCATACCATCCAGCACCAGCCTCTGCAAGCTCTGCAGCGCGACAGAACTAGTATCGTCCGACCGGACCGCCTGCGTGCCGAGACGGTGTCAGAACGCATCAGGGAGGGTGGCTTGTAGGAAATGCCCGAATGATTATATTTCTGGTGAGGTTTTAATTATTTATAACAAAGCTGTAAAGAAAACATTTGGAATTTAGTCTCTTTTAACGTTTCTAATACGAGTTCTACGAACAGTAGACATCGCGAGCACAGACCTTACCTTGTCTTAAAAAATCTCACCCGATCTACTACAAATATTTTAAATTCTTGTTCAGAATTTAGTATCAAATAATTCTGGCAAAATATCAAAAACAACTGACATATGGCTACGTAGCAAACTTTTCTCTTTTTATCACGCTTTTATTGGCTTCATACGTACTTATCTTAGTATGTAACGGAAACTTTGAACATGATTTTGACCCACTTCAAATGATCCAGATTTCATTCAAACTATGTCGACTTATCGAGGACCGATGACAATACAATAATTTGATAAGACTGAGCGTTACAACACTAAAATGTTACATACGGCCTCCTAGGCCAACTTTATGGAGGTATTATGTACAGATGACCCAAGGTGAGCTGCAAATAAGCTCTCTCGCGAGGTCTACTGTTCGTAGAACTACTAGAGTATATTATTGTACAACTCGATCAACGGGGCTGTTGAGCTGATGAAAGCGTTATGCCTAATTTAATATTGTTATATTGTCCGATTTCTAAACTGTTTCTCTAGTGCTGGATAAAAGTTTTTTTTATTCTGGCAGGCAACTCAGACCTATACCTAGTTAGCTTTTCGTGTCCAGGATAGAATACCGTATCTTCCAATTCAATGAATCAGCTTATTTCCAAGACAAAACTTATTATTCGTTATGTATTTTAAAAGCAAATTAATAAAAATAATGAAAATCCCGAAATATGCATATATTTAACAAAAAAAGATAGTAAAATTTTATGAAAACTTTTGATAAGTACAATTTTATCACACGTTAATTCAATGAGGGCATTAATAATTTTTTTTAAATTGCCGAAAAATTAAAGATAATCAGTTACTTAATTAATTTTGATTTTTTTATTTATTGTTTTTTGTTTTCATTTATGTCTAGTAACTCAAAACTTTGACGGTTCGCCGATGAAAGAAGTGCAATGTGTCAAATGCGCGCGAGGTTTCAAGTCTCAAGGCAACTCATGCGTGCGCTGCGAGGCTTGCACCTGTTCTAAAACACAGGTAATCATCCAAAATGTATCTATGTGAAAAGAAAAACAATTTACCCGACTGCATAAGAACGAAATCCGTAGTGCAACTTTCGCTTACGTTGCACGTGATATGGTGCCGAATGTAAGTTTTTGAGAGAAAATATATGCACTAAGCTGATGTTTTTATTTATTGTTTAAGAATCATCATCATCTTCTCAGTCATAAGAAGTCCACTGCTGGACATAGGCCTCCCCCATGGATTTCCAAAAAGACCGATTGGAAGCGGCTTGCATCCAGCGTCTTCCCGCCACTTGTATGAGGTCATCTGTCCACCTCGTGGCTGGTCTTCCTACGCTGCGCTTGCCGGTACGTGGTCTCCACTCGAGAACCTTTCGGCCCCTTCGGCCATCATTTCTACTATTATTGTTTAAGAATAATTTTTGAATATTGTGAGATAAATGTAATTGGTCTTTTCTCCGTTTTTATCTCAATAAATGAATTTGATTTTTTTATTGAAATTAACATTCTTTAAAATATTTTTTGTAATATCACACGTTCGTTGGAGGTTACGCATTTTTCAGATTGAGACAGAGGATTAATAAAATTAAAAAAAATCAATACAATTACAATACAATTCAATTTAATTTTCATATATTTATATATGAAAATTGTATTATTTACTGCAAAAGCAAAACAAAAGCTTTTAGGTTATTTTTCCAAAATAAATCAATTTCTATTTAATTTAATTAATTTAAAGTCTGTACCTTAGCAAGATAAGATAATCACAAGCTGTGTATGCCTGTAAATGTCACATGTATCAGAATGTAACCGTGTTCAGTATGTGTTGTACCTTATAATACGTGTGCTGTTGGCGTACCTTAAATAATAAATAAAATATAATTTGAATCTTCCGAAAATGTAATCAATCCGCACTGAACTCTACTAACTTAGCCATACCGATCTTCAGGTGGTGGTGAGAGGAATCTGCGTACCAAAGGTCTATGTAAACGGAAGACCTACGTATGCGGAGAAGCTGCTACATCCACTGGAACTGCTGGATATTGTGAAATATGAGTATTTATGCACCGTAAGTTCTGAAATAGGTATTATGTAGTTAGGTAGGGTTAGTTTTTGTTGTTTTATGTATTTTTGGTGTTGTGCATTCCACGAATAAATATATGTCTATGTCTAAATAAATGTTTACTATCTACTAACGTTCTTAAAAGTGATGTTCGGTTGGTCTTTAGCATCTGTTCACTGTTCAATTTGACTTGTACTTTATTGCATCATAGAAAGAGCCTCTATCTAATTAAATGTGGTTGCGGACTGAGTCTCCTGTATATACTAATAAATATTCCGTAACGTTAGTGCAACGGAGATGAATGGTAAAATAAAATACCCTTGGTCAACAGAGAACTAACTAGATAAAAAATAACGAAACTTTTTCAGAAAAACTACTCACTTATGTGTCGCACACTGGCCAATGAATGCGTGAAGAAGTTTTACACGGATGACCTCGGGAGCCCCTGCAGACTTTGGCTTCAGCGGAACATGGCTTCTAAAGGTACGATTACACTAAATTATAGTTATTATATCTGTCGCACCTTTTATATATGCCAAATCGCATGACTCTTTCATGCATCAATATTTAAAAAAAAAACAAAATGTACTTTAAAAAAATATGCTAATACGCAATCAGACAGAACCAATATTACGAACGAATATAATTGATTTGTTTACATATTATAGATATCATTTTTATTGTTAAATACATCTTTTGATAATTAAAGAGTAAAAATTAGTCGACTATACACAAAATGTAAATAAATCAGAGATAAATCAGGGATGTTTGTAGTTCTGTTTTAAAATCGGTTCGGTAGTTTAGTTTCAAAACAACTGAAAAAAAAAACATCCAAGTAAGCAAAATTTTTATTTCGAAGTCGGCTGATTCAATTTTGTAACTATAATATTTTTATTGCGTAAATATTTTAAAAAAAGGTCCAAGAAAAAATCCAAGAAAGAAAGTTTGCAAAAAATCAATGAAGAACGAAAACGACGTAAGAAAGGGTTAAAAGGGTCTCTTCTTGTACTACAAACTAAACAAATCTAAACAGAGTGCTAGAGTGCTTTAAACCAACTGGCAACACAAAATCCCCTCCCCCCTCCCCCTGGTCTCACCCTGACACGACATAAACAAAAGATACCTTTTTACTACCGTCCTATTTCCCTTAGGAATTAATCCGGCATATTCCGACCTTCGACTCTATTTCGGTAGAAAATACTCGTAAATACTTTAGGAAACTCGGTATAATATCTATTTTTTTTTTTTTTTTTTTATCAGCCCTGTTTGTACAAACTGTCCCACTGCTGGGAACGGGCCATCTTCTCATTGTGAGAAGGGTTAGGCCATAGTCTGCCACGCTGGCCAAGTGCGGGTTGGCAGAATTCACACATCTATAATATCGTTTAGGAGAAAATATGCAAAATAGATAAAGGTTATTATGTATGACTGAAAACTCGACTTTTAGAGTTCCGTAGTAACTACAAGGTTACAACGCTTATTTTGTCATATCCATCTGTCTGTCTGTCCGTATGTCAAAGCAGTTTTTCACAGAGACTACCAGCCCTTCATAAACGAAATTTGGCATGTAGATGTATTTCTATTAACCGCTACAAAATGACGTCGTAAAATAAAAAATAAGGAAAAAATAAATATTTTGCTATATACATAATAAAGAAGGGATGATTTTTTTTATTCCGTCTCACCCCATTGTGTGGGGTATCGTTGAATAGGTCTCATAAAATAAGACTTCATTTTCATATATTATTTCCGACGGACATGGCGAATATATAAGGGTTCCTCACTCGCTACGAAACCCTAAAAATGGTGTCCAGTGGTCATGGAGAAAAGCCCACCTGGCGAAGTCGTGACGTAATTGTGCGGTTTGTATATGTTTCATGCCACATTTACGTCAATATATACATATATACATAATATATACATCACAAATAAATACAATATAAATTTGTATATGTTTCATGCCACATTTACGTCAAGAGCTAGGTCGTCTTATAAACTTTTATTTTACAGGTCTGCCAACCCTTCTCGTGAACGATACCGCCCCTGGAGAAATGAGCCTGCCGAGGGAAAAGGTACATGTAGTAACATAGTACATTACGTGGCTTATAAGTTGGCACGTCATCGGAAAAATTAGAGATGCGAATAAATCGGAAAAGTGGAAATTCCTCTCTATGGAAAAAAATAATAAAGCGACGCAAAGCATGTGCTAAATAAATGATTATACTATTTTAGTAATAATTATAGTTTAAAAAAACTAAACAAAAAAAATACTTCAAAATACGCATATTGCGCGGCTTTGATTTACAACTGAATTGCAGACTAGACTTTTTGGATCTTGTCATTTTTACCCATTGGACCTTTTGGCTCACTAGACCTTGTGACTCTGAAGGAAAACTTTTTGAAAATGTATCACTGTGCGCCAGTGGTGGACAACGAGAACAATGTAAAAAGTTGTGGCCTTGTCCCGAAGCACAACTCATCATCATCAGCACAACTTTTTCGATTATTCCCGTTGTCCCCCAGTGACACGGAACTGGGGGACCAAGGGAATAATTGAGCACGTCATCGATTTTGATAAAATTTATATGGGACCACCTCTGAACTCTCTATAATCTATCAAATACAAAATCATCATCAAAATCAATGCACATCAATTGGCTGAGTAATCGGTGAACAAACATACAAAAAAAGGAAGTCGGTTAAAAATACGCAATTCGTTTACTTGGATGTCATTTTTTTAAGTTATTTTATTATAAAAACCAAAGTACTGAACTGACTTTGATGAAATTTTAATGGGACCACTTCTGAAGTATTACTTTTGGAAATCGGTTAAAAATGAAAGAGTTCCTACATGTTCATACAAAAAACGTGAAATGATAAGTATTTTACTAAAATTATATGATAGAATTTTCTAACTGAAGAGCATTCGAAACAATTTTTTTTAAATCTTTAGTGACCGTATTTAAGAAATAATATAGGCTATTGCCAGTTTTATTATAATAATATCTATTGCCTGTTCTATTATCATAAAATCTATACAATTTACCAGAAACTGACAACTTTATAGTAAATTAAACATATGACAAATTACATACAATAAATGACATTCAAAGGATAACTATAATGACACTACTACTCACAGACACTTATATAAACGCTTCGATATTTTCCAATGTGCCAATTATATCGCCCTGTACTGTACGACCATAGATAATAAGATTACGTACTGGTGTGGATCACTGGCCTGTTATTGCCACAGGAGCTAGTCTCAACTTATTATAGCGATGCAAAATTCGCTCAGCACTCGTTTTTATCTTACTTTTCTGCAATTAAGAGAGTGACACAAAAGTTGAAGCGATTCTTAAAAATATCACAATTACTCAAAGTAAACTCATTAGAACTTTTGTCGCACACTCTACAGAAAAAGCAAGATAAAAACGGGCGCTTGGCGAACTTTGCATGGCTATATTATTATGAGTTAATAATAACCCCGCTGAGCGGTCTTTTCTCATACAAACAACAGCTAATTATCGTTCCAAATTCAAACAGTGAGTATTAATAGAAAAATACCATCTCAGTATTAATAGAATTGTCAAAGATATACACACGGATAGGCAGAAGCGACGCATTCGTTTAATTAATTTTTGTTCCATATATAGTCGCATCGTCCTACAGTGCGAAAATGGCAACAATCAAATGTAATAAGTATGTCACCGGAATATAATAAGACCCGGAGTTTATAAATTTCCTAAAATTTTCTAGGAAATGTATAAACTTTCGTAGGATTCTAAGCGAGGGATAAATTGTATTATTTTACGCCCACATTTTCGTAAATTTATCGATTTGCGACATCTCGTGGTAAATTTATATGGTTAAGTTAGATTAGATTAGGTTAAAAAAAAACCCTAACCTAACCTAACCGTAAAATAATACAATTAATCTCTCGATTTAGAATCCTACGAAAGTTTATAAATTTCCTAAAAATTTTAGGGAATTTATAAACTTGCGGATCTTGTTATTTTCCGGTGACAAGTATATTAATTTAAAGTATATCAGGCACGAATAATCAGAGGTTCCCAAACTTTTTTTCGCATAGACCACTTTCAAAATTTTGCTGGTTCCGGTGGACCCCTGCAGCTACATTTCTACCATATTTGACAAAAAATGTGAAGATTAGATCTAACCATGGAAATTTGCGTCGCTAACGTAGACCCCCGTCGAGTCTCCCGTCCATCTGGACCACTTTGGGAATGAATGGGCTAGATCAACTCTGTAGTTTAGAGATAAAGCTAAAAGTACTGTGACCACGGACGCTGCAAAGTGTTTGAAACGTCAGGTCATAAAATTATGTAAAATATACGCAATACTTAAATACGTTAAAAATTGTTTAATTTTAATGAGTAACGAACACGAAATCCTTACTACAAACATCTTAACTACTTTTTTTTTCATGTTATTGTCCTTGCCTGGCCTTGTGGCTCAGTTGGTAGTGTGTCTATGTCTACCTGCTGAACTGAAAGGTCGTGGGTTCGATCCCCAGCATCGAGCATGGGTGTTTGTTCTGTGTCTGGGTGTTTCTATGTATCATATGTATATATTTACAAAAAATATATATATATATGTATTCTATCAGCCATCTAGTTCCATAGTACACAGCTAGCTAGTATATAGCTAGCATAGTATATAGCTTTGCTTAGTTTGGGCTAGATGGTGTTGTCTGAAATGTCCACAAATATTTATTATTTATTTATTTATTAAAAGTTCCCAGACGTACTCCTATGTAGGAATGTACAATATTCTTTATTTATTTTTTTCAGGGTAAAATAACTCTCGCTGTGCTCGCTTTTACTTCCAGTGGAGGATTGGCTATTTTGAGCGATCCTGAGAAACAAAGGACACCATGCCAATTGCCATTGACAATTAGAATAGGAAATGATTTTACGTAAGTAAACGCTAAAACACACAAAAACTTACATCAGGCTTAACATCAGGCGAGTGTCAACCGTAGATCTGCTTGTGCTTACGCTAAAACAAGTACATAACTATATTATAAGAAAAACAAAATACCCGACTGCGGAAAAGCGGTTTTTGCAGTATAGCTTATGATTTCGTTACACTTGGTGCACGTTTTTAGGGTACCGTACCCAAAGGGTGAAAACGGGACCCTATTACTGAGACTCCGCTGTCTGTCCGTCCGTCCGCCTGTCACCAGGTATCTCATGAACCGTGATAGTTAGGGAGTTGAAATTTTCACACATGATGTATTTCTGTTGCCGATATAACAATAAATACTAAAAAACAGAATAAAATAAATATTTAAGGGGGCTCCCATACAACAAACGTGATTTTTTGCTCGTTTTTTGCTCGATATTGATAACGGCAACAGGTAGACGCTTCAAATATTCACAGAATATTGAGTTATATTGAGTCACTTTAAAAATAAATAATGAAATTAAAATAAAATTAATATTTAATATCCCATAGAACAACCGTTTTTTTTTTTTGCTTTTTTATAGATAATGGTACGGAACCCTTCGTGCGCGAGTCCGACTCGCACTTGGCCGGCTTTTTATTTGTGAGAAAATAGGTGTAAAATAAGTCTATGGTAAAATCACTATAAAAGGTTATAAATGGGCATTCTATATAATAATTCTAGTAAAATCACTTTTATAATACGAAAAATTTCGTTGGAGATTACGAAAAAGCGCATATTTATTTATTTTTGCAAGAGTCGTATTATTGTTCTATAAAAAAATATACCCTATGACTTGCCTATGACACACATGAGTGAATTCGAATCGAACCACACCTCGCGCATCAAAATCGGTCAAGCCGTTTAGGCTGTAGGTGATCATAATACAAAAACATACATGCATACACTCGAAAAAGGTAACCCTCCTTCTTACGCAGTCGGGTAATTATTTCGTTTTAGTGTGTATTTACCTATTTTTCTCTTTACAGATTGAATTGCAATTTAAACCTATCGAAGCTCAGATTAACGGATCTAAATGAAACTTTGTCCCCGTACATTTTGGCTGATGGAGAATATAAGCCCCTTCCGGTGTCACTTGTCAAACCTAGCGGATATACTGTGAAGGTGAATCACATTAGGGCCACGCTTACCCGCAAAAGCATAAAAAAACTGCTTTAGGAAATTTACAAAAAATACTTGTACTATTAGTTCAAGCTCAATTTTTTTGTATGTAAAATGTTGATCTGTTGGCTAGGGTTTTCCTAGTACAAAAATACGATTGCGGAAAAAAGTCTCGATAGCTGTATTTTTTTTAAATATGCCATTTTATTTATTTTTTAAATTGATCTCCAAGTTGTTTAAAGCCATCAATACCAAAGTTACCATGTTAAGTAGCTATTAATTTTTTTAGCGTTCTACTAGTATACATTTCTGATACGTTTAGTGCACTATTTTATAGTAATTTATTTTACAATAAATTTGCTTGCGAGCAGCCGTCCCGCGACGCGCGGCACGACGACGTGGTAGGTACTGCTGTGCTACGTACATGAACACACCGCGCTCAAGAAGTGCGGGCTGCGGTAGCGTAAAATACCTAAAGTTATGGGGAAGCCTCGCCTTAAGTATACGCATTCAGCGGGAGTTTCAAATTTCAATCAGTTTTTTGTTCTTGTTGCCATTTCGGGTATATATCGTTATTGAGCATAATGTTTGCAGCAAGATCGTATGTCGTTTTAGTTTATTGTTTAGTTAAGTTTTTACTCTAAGGATGTACAATAAAGTTATATTCTATTCTATTTTAAGATTGTTCTTATGTTATCTAGCCATTCTGTGTACCAACAATAGATCTAGTTACTTATATTACCTTATTCCTATCCGAAAACTGGTAATTTTTAATTTAATCACAAAAGAATAGGGTGTTTATGCAAGGAATGAGGGGCCAAATTTTAAAGTGAGTTGACCATATCATGTGGGATATCATATGAAAGAGCTTCATTTGCATAAGCTAAAACAGGTTTTTAAATATTTTTACGATCTATATTTTTCAGTTTATGAAGGAAAATATAAAAAAATATATGATTTCCCCCTTTTATCTTCTAGTTTGTACGGAACCCTCAGTGGGCGAGTCTGACTCGCACTTGTCCGGGTTTTTTAAGCAAGATAGATATACGATTGACCACAAACTCGCCTGATGTTAAGCGACGGTGTTTATTAATTCAAATGTTCTGTTTCAGAAAGGATCATGGCCAAGCAGTTGGTTCAGTCGGTATTTCTTAGTACACCACTCCCCGTCAACAACTACGAACGGAACGAACACTGTATATTTACGAACTATGTTCATACGAATCAGGTAAATAGATCACCACTCCCCGTCAACAACTACGAACGGAACGAACACTGTATATTTACGAACTATGTTCATACGAATCAGTTAAATAGATCCGGCAGAGTACGCGTCGCACTCGCACACCGAGGCTTCCGTACTCCTATGCATGACACATGAACACTGTCGTCAGGGTTAATTACTCAACAAAATTGTGTTTTATATCTAAGAATCTTTGAAACTTCTCATAATATAATCTACAGTAGGAATATCCTGATATGCTAGACATTCACATAATATCAAGTTCAAATAAGTACCTAAGTTTAGATTAACACCACGTTGCGAACCCAGAATTACCCAGATAGACGAAAAGGAGTACTTTTTGAAATCATGTGTGGATGTTTTTTTTTTATTAGCGCTATTTGTACAAACTGTCCCACTGCTGGGAACGGGCCATCTTCTCATTGTGAGAAGGGTTAGGCCAAGCGGGACGTCGGTGCAGGTCTTATCGCCCCCACTTCAAATTAGAATTAGAATTAGAAGGGTTAGGCCATAGTCTGCCACGCTGGCCAAGTGCGGGTTGGCAGACTTCACACATCTTCAAGATCATTGAGAACTCTCAGACATGTAGGTTTCCTCACGACGTTTTCCTTCACCGTTTGAAGTTAGCGGCAATCAACAACACGCAGATAACTTCGAAAATACAGAGGTGCGTGCCGTGGGATTCGAACCCAGGACCTGCGGATCGCAAGTCAGACGGTTTCACCACTAGGCTGCCGGAAACTAGTGGATGTATATATTCAGTTTAAAAAATTCTATAGATAAGGAAAAAACCTGGCTTTTTCCAAAAAAAACGCCGTCATACAAAACGGTTGAACCCATATTGTTTTCTAAGGTTTTCTATTAACACATCATTATCAACAGCAAGAAGCACGAAAAAGCGACATCGCTACACGGTTGATATTCCGATGCCTCATGGCTCAGTGGTAGAACGTCTGGCTCTGTAGGTCGTGGGTTCGATCCCCAACCAGGGCAAACATTTGTGTGATGAGCATGGATGTTTATTCTGTGTCGGGGTGTTTGTATGTATCATATGTATGATGTATTTACAAAAAAACTATATATGCATTGTATCAGCCATCTGGTTCCCATAGTATAGGTCCCGTCACGTAAAAAGAACGCTGGTTTGTTCGCGCTTACGAACAAACCAGTGTTCTTTTTACGTGACGGGAACTATAGGTAGAAACTTTGCATAGTTTGGTGTTGTGTGAAAATGTCCTCCAATATTTATTTATTATTTATTGTGCGTGCCACCAAATATGTGGAATGTGCTTCCTGAATGGTTCTTTCCTAATATTTATGATCTAGGTGTTTTTAAATCGCGAGTGAGTAGGTTTTTTCTAGGTAAGCACGCTCCATCGTAGACCGTAACTGTCGCTTAACACCAGGTGAGTTGACGGTCAAGCGCAAGCCTATTTACGAATAAAAAAATCTACGCGATAAATCCGTTAAAAAGTGTTTAATTTCAATGTTTTGAGCATTGCCAAGGATCGGCGCCCGTATTTGCTCTCATTGGTCACAGTTATAAAGTATATTAGTATATACCAATTAGTTATAAAGTATATTAGTAGTATAATAGTTATAATTCATTATAAAGCAGCTAAGGTAGCTCATACTTACGCGTTCCAGGTTAGAAAGAGATAGCCATGCGAATGGGTCACTCCGGCTGAAGATAGCAATAGAAACTCAATTCGCCTCGGCAGATCACGAGCAGGTCACCACCACCTTGAAAGTGGAACACGAGATGCCAAGCGCAGGAGTAGTGCAGGGACTTGAGGTAGACATAGACATAGACATATATTTATTTATGGAAGACACATAACATCAAGTAAATATTAAGCAACAAAAACAAAAAATACAGTACTTATACAAGGATAACTTGTACAAGGTAACTTGTTATAGTTTCCTTAAATAGATACATGACTTTCAACCTTTTTAACCCATTTGATTTATCTGTAAATGTTTTAAACAAAAGTTTCACTAAGATATCGTTATAGACCAAGAGCGGGCCGTATGTTTACCCACCTCATCGGGCAACAGTTTAGAAACTCAAAAATCCCCGAGAAAAAAGGCTGATCCGATTTTGATGAAACATTGCAGAGAAATTTATCGATGAAATCTTCTTTTAAACCAAATAAAAGATATAGTTTAAAAACTGAAAAAAGATACGCATCAAAATACGCAATTCGTTTACTTGGATTAAATTTTTTCAGTTATTTTCTTATAAAAATCAAAGTGCTGGATCGATTTTGATAAAATTATATGGCACCACCTCTGAAGCACGTACCTACCAAACAGAAAAAGAATCATTAAAAATCGGTAAAAAAAATACAAAAAAAAACATACAATCGAATTGAGAACCTTCTCATTTTTGGAAGTCGGTTAAAAAAACTAGATCAAAATTGGTACATCCGTCGTGAGAGCTATGATGCAGAGTACATACGTACATCAAACTTGAAACATTCAAACACAAACTTACACCGCTTGTAACATGCTCAGAAAACATAAATGTATAAAAAAAAACTTTGCAAATATAATTGGTAATTTTTTTATTTTTTTTTATACATTATACATCTACGACTGACCACCAACTCGCCTGATGTTAAGCGACGGTGTGGCCGAGGATGGAAGTCGTCGATCTAGAAGATATCTATTCACTCTAGCCTTGAAAATTCCAATATTGTAGGTCTCAGGAAACAGAGATGGCGGCAACTAATAAACAACATTTCAAATTCAAATTAACAACATTTTTATTATAGCACACTCTTTACGCAGCATCTTATGATTTCCTGACTATATCGGAAATTAGTAAAAGCATACCGAAGGGTTCAGTCGCTGTCACAGAACAATATTTGGTCGCTGTCTTTCTTTTCTTGGAGAGCTTCTTTTCCAAACATCACATTGGATGAAACAACAAGCTTTTTAACTACGGGTGCATCATCCGACGCCCCGGGAAGGTCCTTCTCATATAATTATGTATGTACAGGTTTGGGGCGGAAGCCTAGGTTCGCTTCTGTGCCTGTATGCCCTGGTGCAGTGGCGAGGGGTGCTCCGGAGAGGAGGCTCCCCCTACTGCCTGGGGCCGCTGCTGGCGGGCGCTGCGTCGGATACCTTGTATTTTGTAAGTTACATAAAACTGTTTGATAAAAGAATCCACTCAACAGTCATAGTGACCTCCATACGATTGCTCGCCAAACACGTGTTTATTTGTGCTCGATATGACGTCACGCGCGTGCGCACTGCGCATGGCGCCCTCGTATTTTAGTTCACAACTTTATCGCTAGATGGCTCACAGTAGCGAGCAATGGAATCCTGAATCGCGGTAGAGAGATGCGCAAGCAAACGAACGGCATTTTCGAGGCGCGTACTTCCATTAAGACCTTACTTCATAGGATCATTTCTATAGTAAGCTCTTCCCAAGACACACTCAATACGTGAGTCGCACCAAACCACGTTGATGAGACGTGGCGCGGCGCCCTGAGCGTGAGGCGGGCGGTGAAGGTCTCTTCACCAGCTCTCGATGATCGTTCGCTCCCCTCGGGGAGAGTGGGGCGTTGTCGCTTTCTGAGTGGTTGGTTTTTTGAACCCCTTTTAAACTAATAGCATTTATGACCAAGGGTGGAACTGTATATCCTAAATGAGTCAAAGCCATCTTGTCATATCGCACCGATGCATGCGGTGTCGTTATATTATATGTCACGTGAGGCAGAAATTATTAACTAGACTTTGACTGTGTAAAGAGGAGCATATTTATCTATAATAATAGAATATATTATATTGAAAATGTAGCCTATGTACATCTCTAGAGTTCCAGTTCTCTAATGGATGTGGTACAGGCAGAAACAGCTGTTTTTATAAAAAAAATGTCTGTATGGTGTTGCTCTGACACCGAAACTATTAAACGGATATGGACGAAATTTGTCAGGATTAATTAGTCATAAAATATGGAAGGATCAGGCATACATTTGATCCAAAAAAATTGGTCTTAAAATATTAATATGTATACTTGAAAATCAAACCAACTTAAGTGAAATTCGATTAATTACATTTGTATGATAATGTTACAGTCAGCACTCTTAGCAACTCTCCATGCACTAGCGGCCGAAGCTGGAACCCTCGCTATGACTCTGCCTTTGTCCCAGACAGAAGAGAAAATTGTTAGAGACTTTCTCTTCTCTGCTGTTTCTTTGAAAGTGAGTATTTTCAACAATATATTACTGGAGACTTTCTTTTCGCAGCTCCGTTGAAAGTACCTAAATCCTTTTTCAACCACTTTTTCTAGGGACTGTATCGTCATTACCTGATTGTATT
Organism: Lycia hirtaria; assembly: GCA_947563715.1. Classification (NCBI taxonomy): domain Eukaryota; kingdom Metazoa; phylum Arthropoda; class Insecta; order Lepidoptera; family Geometridae; genus Lycia; species Lycia hirtaria. Next base: position 14,153,145 of record OX387384.1, read on the forward strand.
TTTGATTTCCAGATCTTGAAACTATCCTGGATCAACTGGAAGCAGTGCACTTACGATATTTTCTTAATAAACTGGGCCGAATATAATCCACCAGTGTTGAAAGGTTTGTACAAAATGTCTTGTAATAGAGTAAACAAGTTTGTTTTGTATATAATAGAGGTTATAATAATATTCAATGGTTATAATCATTAAATATGATTATGATTATAATCATAATCATATTCAATGATTATAACCTCTCTATAGCCAAAAGCTCATTGTTTTTAATTTCACTAAAATAAAAATAAATCTAGATGCTTCAACAACTGTAAATGAAAGTTGGAAAGCCACCACTCTGGCGAGGGAATGGAGTCAGCTGCAGACCATGAGGAGAGCTTGTCCAGGGTTCACCGTGACAGGGACACTAATATGTCTACATGTAAGTTTTATATTCAACAGGTCTTTTGAGCGTAATTCACGTGATGTTAAGTCACATTCCACACAATAGCGTGACCTCTTACCATCTGTACCATCTGTGTCTGAGTCTGTTTTAGGAACTCCGAACTCAAATAGCTCAGTTGGCAGCATATATCTTCCTGACAGTGCTAATTATTACAGCAATCTATGCTATTGATTATCTAATAGTTAATAGACAAATAAGGGAATAGTAGTAGTATAGAGCGGTGACCACGCACCGGCAAGCGCAGCGTAGGAGACCAGCCACGAGATGGACAGATGACTTCATACAAGATATTGAAAAATATATTAATTGATAGATGGAATTACAACCAATTAAATAGTAAGTCTTTGGCATCGCTTAAAAATCGTCATTAAAATAAGTTTAAATACAATTAATATGTATACAAAATTATGAAATTACAGTTGTCATTTAGCTATAAAGAGGATATAAATGTGACATTATTATAATTATTACTGTGCAGGCTCAAGATGGCTATAGTCATATAGTCTGAAGCAAACAGACGTTAGCTGTAATTTGTGGGTTCAATTCGTAACTAAATAAAGTAGCAATTGATTCATTCGTAACTAGATACAATAGTAATTGATGCATTCGTAAATAGATAAAGTAGCAATTGATTCATGATTCATTCGTAACTAGGTAAAGTAGCAATTGATTCATTTGTAACTAGATACAGTAGCAATTGATGCATTCGTAACTAGATAAAGTAGCAATTGATTCATGATTCATTCGTAACTAGGTAAAGTAGCAATTGATTCATTCGTAACTAGATACAGTGGCAATTGATTCCATTTTTGCAAAAGGGTCTCTTATAAGTAAGATTATGTAAGCGCTACCAATAACCACTACTATTTCGACTTAACTTACGCTTAGTATGTGTACCTACTATTAAACATTATGTGACATCCTAAAACAATGAAAATCATCAAAATTTCTTTCAGTTTCTGACCCCATGGCGACACAACCTCCCCCAAAGCCAGGCATACAGCTGGGTGGTAGCTTCATTAGCCTGGTGGTCCTCCTACAGCCTCGTCCTGGTCACCAGCTGGCTGATCGAGAGGTTCTCCTCGTCACAAATGGCTCACCTGCCTAAAGTCTGTACTACGATGGGACTGTCACTGATGGTCTTTCAGGAAGAGCTGTATGCGCATTATGTACATGGAAGGTAATATACAACATAACATACTAGCTGTTTCTAGAAGTTTCACCCGTGTAATGGCGTAAAACAATGGTAAATGGTAGGTAATGATAATGCCAAAATGTGACAAAAAGAATGATATATTCTTCAGGTTTTTAGCTGTCTGTGTATACAATTTCATACTACGACAAACATTTCAAAACCAAAATCAGCTAAATCGGCCCAGCCGTTCTCGAGTTTTAGCGAGACAAACGAACAATATTTAGTAATCTCAATCAATATTTAGTAATCTCTATATAGAGATTACTAAAAAAATATCGCCCAAGTAAACGAATTGCGCAATTTAAACTCTTTTTTTTTAGTTTTTCAAACTATAAGCTACAAAATGAAGGTAGACTTTCGATATAAATGTAAGTTATGACAAAAGAGATATGAATAGGATTATTTGCATGCTGAAAGGCAGTTAAGGCGATCTAATTCCTACCTACTACCTATGTATATGTTATGTACCTACCCATATATGCAATAAACAAAATATTTATATGCAAATACGTAAACCGTAAACAAATAAAATTTAAAAATATTCGGTTATCAGGAACGACGACTTTCAAGAAGTAAAATCGATGGCTGGTCCCCTTTCCAGCTGTAGAGTTGCATGCGTGCCAAAATTAAGGTAACTATTATTTAAAGCTAAGCTGAGTCCATGTTATCACTTTAACTATTACATTTAACTATAAAAAATTTACAAATGAAGCTAATAAAAGCGCGTTAAAACGCCTTCAAATATTTCATTGTTAGCACGTCAGTGGCATATAGTGTGGCTCTACCTCCGTGTAGGTCGACGTCGTCGGGTTGTATTTCAGTATTGTTATCTCCCCAGGGATGTCTGCCGGCAGCTGTCCACCCCGGCCCCAGGTAAATAGGTTAACTGGATACTTGTTACTTGAGAGTGGATAAAAACGGTGGTAAGTTACCGCGATGCTGCCTTGTGCAGCTTTGGAGAGGAGAGAAAATTGTTGTTTTCTTATTCTAAGGTTAGATACTTAGTTTCAATTAGTTTTCTTGGGAGAAGTTGCTAATAGAGATAAGACTGCCAGGTGTTATTCTATTTTCAATTACTGTAATTTTATAGTGTAAATAAGTTTATCACCTACATATTTATTTATTGATAATTTAAAATAGGTAATCTATTTAGGAATTAATAAACGTGGACTTGTCCGATTACCAAATGAGCTAGCTGAAAACATGGTTGGCAAAATTAGAAAGATAAAAGGCAGGTCTGCACTTAGCAACAGATTTTCGAAATGTTTGTAGGTGAATGCATTTTTGTTTTCTTTTTCACAAATATGTAAAGCTAAAACAGAAAATGTCCAACTATTTTATTTACGAGTTGCATGATGCAGATGATAAAATGTATGCTTTAAATTCTTCGGTATCTAGCTTTCTTCACGACAAATCTCATCAAAACCCGTATAGCCAGCCATTTAGTCGTAAAAAGGTAACTAACCGACTGAGAGACGGAGTTACTTACGCTTCATAAGTATCATTATCTAATAAAAAATGCACATAAATCTTTACAAAATGCACATAAACCACAGAATATTTTAACAGTATGCAAAGTTTTTAATTTCTGAATGTGTAAAGCATCACTATTATTTATCGTAGGAACTTTAGGAGATACGGAGTCCAAACAAACGTTGCTATCGAAATTCTTGGCTGCATTCTTTGAGAGAGTGAGTATTGATGATTATTCAATATAATAAGTTTGCTATTGTAGAGTTATAAAGTTTTTCAAGATGCTTATTACCTTAAAGACTAACTTTACCTTTACGGTTGTTTGTTCTTAAAAACAGCAATCGTCAATCCAGGTCAGAGGCCTATCGCCGGCTTAACTTCGACACTAGGGCTGGCCACTCAGTCTATACGAACTTACTTACTTACCATAAGCTAGGCTGAAACGTGAAAATGAAATCCCCATTACTAGCACAACGAGACGCCAATGGAGAAAGTCAATAGGGATTTCTGGAATAACCCTTATCGATCAAGGCCGTTGCGGTTGCACATTGTGAGATGCTTGGTGACAGAAATTTAACTTGCGAATGGTAGTCTAAATAGGAAATAGAAAGTGGTATGGTTTTCCACGATATTTTCCTTCATCGACAGTATACATTCCTTGCATTCTGACATGGAAATTAAACGCATAACTGCTACTATTACAGAATTGATAGTTTTTGATTGAAACAATCTTTTTAGGCTTTAGATGGGCTGAACTGGGTCGCGAGTGAGCGGACTATATTAGAGAGAGCACTCGACATAGAGGTAACCAGTAGAGAATCAGGCGGCACCAGCGCCTTACTCTATGGCGACGATTATACGCCTTCCTGTTTCGCTGTCACTTGGTAAGTGAGAAGTTGACTATCTGGGGCCCAATTCTGTTATTCAAGACCGTTCCATAGCCGAACCATATTATGTGGAGCGTTTTCCGGCGGCCGCCATAGTTTTTAGCACGCTTTTATTAGGTCGACCTGTATGTAATGAAATCTAAGGTAACTAATTTAATCATCTTCCAAGGATCGTAGCTTCATGAAAATTGGCAGCTGTATGTAGTTCTGATGAGAATACAATAATATGGTACTGTCGAACTGATCTGATGATGGAGCCGGAAGATATGAACTAGAACTTCATGATAGCACATCGTATCATAGCTGTGTTTGGATTTGTTAGAAAAGTCTTGTAATGAACTTTGACCACAATAATTTGTAGCGTGTTTTTTAGTTTTTTAAACTGTAATTTATTTTGATTCAGCCACTTTTATGTCATACAATTGACACATTTGATGAAACGTAACACGTCCTTCGCTCGTTACTAAATCAAAAAAAGATAGCAGCCGACAGGAAATGCTTCGCACAAGGTTTAGTTACGGATCGGTTTTGAATAACTGAATTGGCCCCCAGATGTCAGATATGAATATTTCTCGCGCGTGATAAGATTTCAGATTCTGAGTCTCACGCGAGAAATATTCTTATCTGACACACATTCTTGTTCTTTCTTACATTCTGGTTCTGACCAGGGGGGCAATTCAGTTATTCAAAACTGATCCGTAACTGAACCTTGTGCGAAGCATTTCCTGTCGGCTGCTATCTTTTTTTGATTTAGTAACGAGCGAAGGACGTGTTACGTTTCATCGAATGTGTCAATTGTATGACATAAAAGTGACTGAATCAAAAAACTATGGCGGTCGACGGGAAACGCTCCATATATGGTTCGGCTATGGAGCGGTCTTGAATAACAGAATTGGGCCCCAGAATGTATTTAATTGCGAAACTATACAAGGTCTGAATCCGTCATAGTCGTAAAACAACAACGGTTGTGCTAATCAGTAACAGTTTTTGAGAAAATATTTTTGGCCGATGAAGCAGAACAAAATAAAGTACATTTTTTTTCGTTTATCTTTTTAAAAAAACTTTTTTCATATATTTAATAATAATTTTCGACGGTTTTGTAAAACCTATGACGAATTTATATCTGATTGCACAAGAAAAAAGATATCTACTTATGTATATCACACTAATATTATAAAGGCGGAAATTTGACAGTGTGTGTTGTATGTTTGTTACTTCTTCATGCTCAAACAGCTAAACCGATTTTGATGTAATTTGGTATGTAAGTAGCTGACAACCCGGATTAACACAGACTTTTTATTCAGAAAAATTATATCTCTGTTGAAATTTATGTAAAACAGCGGGTAACACCGCGGAACGCAGGTAGTGTGTCTATATGCTTATACAGCACAAAAGAGCCGAATGGTTCAAATACTTCCGGCAACCAGACTCTAGATAAGATTACATTAGATTATGACATAATAAGACACATACATTGTATGCCTAAACGACTGGAATTTAGGTACATAATTTGATGCGTGAGGTACCTGTAGATTCGTCTTTACCTAAATACATTGTCACGTGATATATTATAGAAGCACGCAATATTTTTGTTGTTTTTAATACAATACATTTATGTATCTAGTAAATATATTTATATAAAACGAATAAAATTCCGAGGTGGGGTGAAGAATGGAACCTGTCAACATTCGACGCCATGGTGTTTAGCTCTACTTTCATTGCGAGCGGAGACTCGCTCACGGCAGCCTTGGTCACGATTTCCATTTGGCAGGTAACATTTTTACTTATTTTATTGATTTATTCTATACAAGATAGATCTACGATTGACCACCAACTCGCCTGATGTTAAGCGACGGTGTGGCCGAGGATGGAGCTCGTCGCTCTAGAAGATATCTATTTAAAATCCTTTAAAAACATTATCTCGAAAGACTTCTTTGATTCTGCTAAACCTAAATATGAATGTACTAAAACGAGGCTGGCTGGGTTGTCGAGAAGGCATAAAAACAAAACTAATCTTATTTAACTTTATATTTTATTCGTGGTACTTTATTTTTCTACTTGTTATTGTTATTATTTTTTAAGTAGGCACTTGTACATGTGTATTCTTGTAGGTGAAAACTGTTGTGGGCATTTGTGAATCCGTTATTTTCTGCTATTTTGATTTGTACGCCGTTGGTTTTCCTTGAATGTAAAAATAAAAATGAAAATCGCAAGATTGTAGGTCTCAGGAAACAGAGATGGCGGCAAGGCATTCCATTCTTGTGCGCTACGGGAATGTGGATCGATATCGCTGAGTACGGATTTTTGGCATTTCAACGAGAAATGGGTGGTAATTCGCCGACTTACATAAACAGACATGCTACTTTACGGCGGTTTTTCTTATCTTCAGATACTCAGCATCATTCAACTGCTTGTTGTTCTGCTTCTCTAAAGGATTAATGTGAATTTCTAGGTCTAATAGTTTAGAAATTAATTGAAATGAATGAAAACTCATGAATTAGCACCACCGCCTTTTACCTTTACGTATACTATACTTTTCCAACGCATCCCAAGGTAGTCTGGAAGAGATCGCTTTTAACGATAAGACCGCCTTTTATGCCATTTTCTTATTTTTTTCTTCTTATGTGTTTATTGTCTTATTATTTTATGTGGTGTCCATAATGATTGATTGAAATGCAGGCGAGACAATGGAGGCGATGTCTGTTTCCTAAGAGCGACAATCTTGGAATTTTCAAGACTAGAGTGAATAGATATCTTCTAAATTAACGAGCTCCATCGGCCACACCGTCACTTAGCATCAGGTGAGTTGGTAGTCAATCGTAGATCTATCTATGGTTGCCTAACACGGTTGCATGGAACATATCGCTTTTAGCGATAACGCTGCCCGTTGTTTCACTTATTGTTATAATAATCATATGTATAAACAAAACCCTCCTTCTTACGCACTCGGATAATTCGTTTTAAAATTTCAAATAACTAAGTACGGCATTTTGTAACGGTCTACTGAACACGCGAAATTTCGTTTATACCTACATTATAATTCGTTAGTCTGAGTAAAATGGCTGTGACATAGGTACGTACAGACAAACAGAAGGGCTGAACCTATCGTTATGAAAATTGGTACAGAGATAGCTGAGAACCTAGCTCAGAGACAAAGGCTACATTTAATCATCATCATTGTTTTTCATTACTACGCAGATGGAACAGTTTTTATTTAACTTGCAATGTTTGTATGTGTGTTTGGCCGATTGGGCTCAAATTTGGTGTAAATGTGTATCTTCGGTAGCTATACAATAATATATCATAGAGCTGTACCTACGAGCCGGAAGACGGCCATAAGAACTTCTTATCTATACAAGATAAACCCATCGAGTTTGGGCTCATTTGTTTTGTATTGGTAATTAGGTGCTACATGATATCCAGGGCCTGATGATAGAGTCGGAAAGTGGCCACAAGAACTTAACAGGATAAACCTTTCGAATTTGGGTTTGATTAATTCGTCTTTAGTTTTTACTCTTGTAAAAACTCGTTTTATATATATATTTTTTTACTACATATCATAGGTCTGAAACTTTTTAGAAATAACTGCGCCAGCTTTTTTAATGAAACTTTCATCACTTTGAATGGAACCTCACCAAAATAGGAAAAACCACTTAGTAGAATTACCGTCATCCCGAGTTTGCCACCGAAACTCATAAAATTAGGGAGAAGTTTTGCCAAGCCCCAAGTGTTGAGGACAAATTCAACTTTAGTAATACTTATTTACCCTTTAAATTCGAATAGGCGGTGTCAAACGCTCAGACTACGGAAAAAACAGACAAACTATAATTTGGTTTTCAGAACGAGATTTTCAAGATTTTCGTACTCCTTGATAAGGGAAACACTGATATCAGGACTAGGTACTCAAAAAAACAAATTCAAGTCTTTGGGTATGATTTTTTTTTATCAGCCCTGTTTGTACTACTTTCTCACTGCTGGGAACGGGCCATCTTCTCATTGTTTATGATTACAACCTAGGAATCCAAGTACTAAATCATTTTTGAATTCATTCCGATAAGAAAAGAGTTTGTGAAAAAAAAAACTAAAAATGTATATTTCGAAAGCCTACCATGTCTATTTTTACTATACATTTGAGAAATTACTACAATCACACCAATTTTGAGAAGTCTCAAAATTGGTTGTTATAGTTATTAAGTTGTATTATATACTTGTTTATTTCAGATATACATAATATCATATATAGACATATAAGAGAGTACAAAAACAATATGAAACAATATATAAAATACCTACACATACTAAATATATTAACATAATATAATAAAATAAAGCATCATTCTTAACTAATGTTAATGTAAGGCTGCAAATCCCACGCATGCAGACGGGTTGATCTGAGAGGCCCCATCACGCTCGCAGCGATACCGCGCTGAATAACCAAGGAAATTTGTTGAACTAGGTACCACCCAGATCTCGGGTCGCGACCTCTTTCTCGCATTCGCTGCCCTAGATCTTGAACAAATTCCCTGGCTTCTGAGCCCCAAGGTCCCGCTGTCTCGACGGCAAACGGGACGAAAACATACGTTGATTCCAGCCAGGCGTATTTCAATCGTTTGCCTCTAGCTGCCACCTCAGCACCAGCACCAGCAGACCTTTGGGTAGCAGGGAGGTGGCAGGACGCAAACGTGCTGACGCACGTTGCGTCCCAAATGAGGCAACGTCCTCTCTTCCACGGAATCAACGTTATATTTATTAGTTACGTTAGTTGTATTTATTACTGTTTTACCCCCGACCCAAAATGACCCCTCATTTTGGGTCGGGGTATGACACCCCTGTCATAAGTTTGACGTGTGTATCTGTGTATGGTATCGTAGCTTTTAAACGGATAGACTGGTTTTGATCTAGTTTCTTTATTTGAAAGAGGATTTTATCGAAATTGTTCTTAGCTGTTTCGTCAAAATTGGTTTATCCGTTTATTTGTCGGGGGTTTTTAAGTTTTTTAAACGTGTAGGTACTTGTTACTATAGAGCCAACAAAATCTTTGAATACATTTTGTTGTATCAAGGTATCCTTGAAGTTTTTACTTTTCGTTTATATTATCATTTGTTGACTTATCATATATTCTTTGAAAATAAACAACCGTTCATAGGTAAGAAGGACAGAAAGACAGCGTAATAATAGGCTTCAAGCCAAGCTTAGTAGATAAGCACTTACTAAATACGAAAATCCGAAGGCACTCGGCGTTAAACGCTCTGTCTGTCTCTTTCCCTAGTCTGAATTCAAACTACTAGAACTTCATTTTAATTTTATTCATCTTGTTTCTTTCAGGTAATGAAACTTTTGAGGACCTGGTTTGGGAACAAGAACCAAGTGTTAAAAACTGGTATCAACGTAGTGTTTCAGTAGAAATATGAATAAAATCTACCATTTAAGGCTTCAGAATTCTCATTGATCCCCAGTACGCAATTGCTATTATTGGAAAAGTGAATTGTTTGAATCTGTCATTGGTGAAAACCTTCTTTTGCTAAATCCATGCGGAGATTACAAAAACTTATACCCATTAGATTTAGATAATGTTTAAATATATAAGATTTAAGATATTTTGATGTAGGTACAGTAAATGAATATACCTGTGGATAGCCAATGAGAGTTTATTTATTTTCTTTCTTATCAGATAATCATAATTACAAATTCATGATTTGATTTGTAGGAAAACTTCAAATTATTTAGCGTGTCATTCTAATGTAGGGAAAACAAGTGACATGAAATGTTTAAAAATTGCAATTATTTATATGTTAATTATGATTATAAATGGTGATGGTGAAGAAAGTACAAGTGACGAACGTGAACTAACCATCACTTCTAAACACAGTGAACATTCAAAAGAAAGTGAGGATTCAATAGAAATTGAAAGTACCGCAAACGGTTTCATTATTCCTTCGGAAGAATTTGTCGGTCAAAATACTAAGGCAGAGCTAAACATATATTTCAATGAAAATGAGCATTCAAATAAAAACGACAATGTACAAAATAGTCTCGCTCTTTCTTCTAAAGAAAATGTTAATCAGAATACTACTGGAGACATTTTGCTAAATGGTTCTCCCAAGCAAGGTGGACCAGTGGGAAGAACAGTTGGAAAAAATGAGTTGAGTATTATCTTTCAGAACAATAATCCAGGCAAGCGATGTGGCAAAAGAAATAATCCTGATAAGCAGTCTGATAGCTGTGCGTCTTCTGAAGAAATTACTCCTTACACCATCAAGGGCATCACTACTACAGCAGCTCCTGTTCTACCGAGAGGATCTTTCTATAATTTCGTTGTCAAAATTTGTCAAACGTTACTCACAAGTTTTCCTAAGAAAAGAATACCCGGATACTTCTTCATGCTGCACACAACGCTCAAAAGCTTAGACATAGAATATTCAACAAAAAGAATTCTGGATAAATTCGCTAAAAGATTAAAGAAATACTCTCAGTACAATGGAAAGCTACTGGAAGTTAAAGTTAAAGGTTTTCTAAAGATGATTTCAAGCGGAAATCCTGTGGTTAACGAGTTTTTTAATGCGATGAACGCTATTTTCAAATTACTAGATGACCTTAAATTGGACGAATATATTTATCTTTTAAGACAATACGGAATAGGCGAGAGCAAACATATAGGAGAAGAGACGAAGAAAATATTCAGATGGACCGTTTTCCATCGCCTTTATCACTTAGACGAATATGCAATGAATGAAATACAATATAAATTTCTAGCAGCCGTCATTGATTATATGGAAAGAAATAACGGACATTTTCGATAAGTTAATTTCAAAGTAAAATTACGTATGTTAATATCCGTGAAATAATTATTTTAACAACTCAACCATTCTAGTGATAAGATGTCGTGTCTTAAGTATGCGTGTGTTGTTATTTTCTTAACATTTACGGTTTGCAATTCTTATAGAGTAGAAATATTTGATGCGGGTAAACCTGATGAAGAGGGGAAACCGTCTCATATTCATTCGATAGGTAATACTGAAGACTTTAAAAGTGCTCAAGATATAACTTCCCTTCGCATACACGCCAAAGAAATTCGTCGCAATAGCGTCTTTGAAGATTTTATTAATGTCATGTTGGACTTGCTTATTAGTTACCCAGGGCGAATGCTATCCAGGTATTGCAGAGTCGTATATAGAGCACTAGATCGGCTAAGTTACAAACATACCAAGAGCCTAGCGAATCATTTCCGTATGCTATCCACGATGGAGAGAAACGAAATAAGAGATCAGTTGCAAATACATACAGTAGACATGCAGAAAAAGACGCCAGAAGTGATAGCGTTCATAGATGCTTTAAATAAAGTGTTCACCATGGAACATGGCATTAAATTTAGAGATTACGTGTTGGATGTTAAAGAATTTGCAAGTTTAGAGAAAAAGGATCTTGTGAACGAAACGCAAGAGATCTGAGACATGATTTTACAAGTAATAAAAAAGCTGAGTGTTCGTGATCAGATTGAATTAGAAACGAAACTGAGAAGAGCTACAAGACATCATAATTTATAAACAATGAACCTAGAAAACGAACACGCCATGCAAAACTTTTCCCGTCGGGTCTTCGTTTCACAGAATACGTCAAAAATATGCATAAGGCGCCAAATTGTCGAATTGCTTACTCAGAATTATATATATATATATATATATATTATATATATCTACTACTTATTCTATTATTTTACCTTATATGCTATTATAATGTTATTACTTATACGAATGAATAATTAGAAGTAAATAGTTTGCGAGTGTACCTATATGTATGTGTTTATGTACGTGTATTGCGTGTATGTATGTAAGTGTACCTATATAAAAATATGTATATATTATATTATTTGTATATCTATATTCTTTTCTTCTTAGATAACTTCTTCCATTTTTTTCTCTCTTTGCCCACTTCTTCAAATTAAAAAAAATATTATAGGCACAGAATTCGCCCTATTACATAAGTCTTTGATTATAGGTATTCAGCCATCTAGTTTCCATAATACAAGCAAAGCTTTGCTTAGTTTGGGCTAAACGGTCTTGTGTGAAATGTCCACTAATATTTATATTTATTTCTAAATAAATTAAGATAGACTTATTATTGGCTAATTTAAAGTCTTGCTGTTGGCCTTAAATAAATAAATATAATATTCGAACATAAAACATTTAAAATCAATTTTAGTTTAGAATACCAAGGTCAGATTCTGCAATTAGGTGGAGATAATTTCGGGAAGGAAATCAACAGAAGAATTCAGCTGGGCTTATTCGTAATACGAACGACAAGAACGAGAGACGAAAATCTTCATACTCTACCTTAACTGGAGCATATTAACAGTAAAGCTAGTCCATCGATTGTAATTTGTATTCAGCGAGCTATGGAGCGGACTATGCTGGGAATTTCTTTCAAAAATAGAATCGAATGATATTATTCTATACAAAAGTAAATAAGTTAACTAACATAGCTCAAGAATTAGTAATCTGAAGTAGTAATAGGCTGACAATATCTGTAGAAGAATCGACAACCGTTAAGTTAGGCGGGTCCTGCCCCCGTGATTATGATTATTATTATGCAAAAATCAGCTTTTTGATTCTTTTGCGGACAAGCGTGGCCTTAAGATAGAAACACCCAGACACAGAATAAACATCCATGCTCATCACGTTAGTACAATAAAAATCGTTGGGTTCATCACACAAATGTTTGTCCTGCCTGGGTGGGGATCAAACCCACGGCCTACGGCTTAACAGGCAAACCTACCAACTGAGCTGTGAGGCCAGTCAAATCTAAAGTATGCATTAAACTATTTAAAGTTGATCATCTCAAATCTACTAAAATGCGTTTCATATTCATTGAACTAGTAAGTAGCACTCATTTATTTCTTTTTGTAAGACGCGCTAAAAGTTTTGAAAATATCGTGCACAAAAACTACAGAAACCATGAATCTACATATTTCGTAAACATAGACCACATACATAGACGTTCGTATTAATAGAAAATTAAATGCTATGTAGGCGGTTCCCGACCACCACAGTTATGGCCAGCAGCCTTGAACCTGAACCAGTTGAGCTCGTAATTCGACTGAGACAGTACGTACGTCAGTACTTCAAAGTGGACGTGTAACAATTTAATAAAGCCATACTGTACTATTTTAGAACGCAAAAATAGTAGCACTACAAAAAATGTATCAGATGGAGATATTTCATTTTACAAGTAAGTGTTATTTTATATTTTTTTTACGAAATAAAACAATTTCGGGAGGATCACAAATTAATTCTATTGTTACAGTCAAAAGACAACTAAATCCTTGTCGTAATAAAGTATAATTCATCATCATCTCAGCCAGAAGAAGTCCACTGCTGGACATATACCTCCACCATGGATTTCCAAAAAGACCGATTGGAAGCGGCTTGCATCCAGCGTCTTCCCGCCACTTGTATGAGGTCATCTGTCCATCTCGTGGCTGGTCTTCCTACGCTGCGCTTGCCGGTACGTGGTCTCCACTCGAGAACCTTTCGGCCCCATCGGCCATCAGTTCTACGTGCTATGTGCCCTGCCCACTGCCACTTCAACTTGCTAATCCGCTGTGCTATATCGGTGACTCCTGTACGGCTACGTATCTCTTCATTTCTGATTCGATCTCGTAGAGAGACTCCGAGCATAGCCCTCTCCATAGCTCGTTGCGCGACCTTGAGCTTCCTTATAAGGCCCATAGTTAGGGATTAATTGGGTTAGCGCTATCCAACTCAACATGAAGTTGCGTTAGGTAATTTTCGACTTTAACATTAAGAACTTAGGAACTTTATCAATTAAAATTAATTTAGACGACATCTAACGTGCAATGCAGAACTAGTTTGTGTCATGTTGATTTGCAATGAAATAAGTTATAAGTATATAGAGATAATGCCAAAATAAAGTCTCACGTTTAGAATTTAAGGCTTATTTTCAAATGAGCTGTATTTGACTATTGTGCTTAGTAAACTGAACTATAAAATGTCAATGTGATAATAATTACATTTGTAGTGCAAAATACGATAGATATCTTACTAGTGTGAGTTTGCCGACAGTGGTTCTGGGTAATACTGTGTTATTTAGCCATTTCTATTTAGATAAGTACTTCTGTTTACTGTGTTCGTGACAGAAGTTTTTTGGTTTTTTTGGTTTGAGTTTTTCCTTTTATGGAAAGGCAAAGGGCATAAGCCCATACAACCATCGTCTTAAAAGTACACCAACTTTTTTTTTTACCGACCCGCGCGACTAGCCCATTTGCCTATGTCAATTAAAGAAATTTAAAAAAAGAGAATTAAAGGGTCATCGTTTTGAATTATGAATGATTCCTACGCTCGTTTACGTAAACATGATCGTTTTAATCGTTTACGTTCACAAGTGTGGATCTATTCCCAAAAAAAACAATATTCGAAATAACAAAAGTCTACCGAACAGCGACATTTCTTTAGCACATTTCTGTCAAAACTCCACATCAACTTTCAGAAATATAATTTGTGTGATGATTGTAGAAATAAAACCGATACTTTCCGTTTGTAAGCAAAAACATACTGATTTACCATAGACAATATCTTTACACTGGCAGCACCAAAGATTTCGAAGAACAAATGAAATACGGCAACGTCACGCACGGGCAAAAGTGGTGAAGTGATTGTTCATTCGGCATTTCTTAAAAATAGTGAATTTCTATAAATTATTGTATTAATTTTTTATTATAATGGCAGACCATAAAAGGTAAGTCTATATTCTATAATTTCAATAATATACTTGATCAACCTAAGCGCTAAATGGCTGTAAGTCCGCGTATCCATTATAAACGATTGTTCGAATTTGGCTTGTCATCATGTCAGTCCCCAAACGAAGTTCTCATGATCGAGTTTTGCAAGATCATTACTAAAAGAACCTTTTAAAAACTTCTTATTCGAGTGTTTTGGTGTAGGATCTTGTTGGATTTCTAGTGCAGTAGGAGTGTCTAACCCTAAATGCTGATGTCTTGTTTTTGGTTTGGTTTTGCAGTCCTGATGATTTATCGACCGCGATCTTGCGCCGCAAGGATAGGCCCAACCGCCTCATCGTGGAGGAGGCCGTCAGCGATGACAACTCGGTCGTTGCCTTATCACAGGTAAGTTCTTTGTCTTCCTTGAGAAACCACATTATCTGAGACATTACAGCATCTAGTAGGTATTCAGATATCAGAAGTATATTTCTGACTAATACAACCTTAGGAGAAGTGCAATTGTCAATCTACTCAATGAGACTAATTAATTTAACAACAGCTGCTTGTTTAGCTAAATTGACTTGTAGAATTCTACTTCCTCATGTGAAGCATGAGGAAGTAGAATTCTACAAGTCTGGGCTGGTTTAGTTCTTTGTTATAGTGATGACCTCTCTTTCAAACAAAGAGGAGCAGAAATTATTTCTCTTAATAATTGAATATGCAAATGTATTCAAGTTTTGTAGTTTCTAAACTACCTCTGTGTCATTGACCTTAAATTTTGATTATTTGAAATTTTCTATTGAGTATCATTGACAATTAATCAATTTTAATCATACATCTGGGGGCACGGCCGTGCCCCCGCCATCTGAGCCAGCGTGTATGGCTGGGACTATCTTTTCTCAAAGCGATTTGCTTAGTCATACATATATAAGTATTTACTAATAATTATAATTTTCCCAATCAGGCTGGCCGAAATATATTTAAAATTTGGCCAAATGGTGACTCTCAGTTTTGTTCTATTTATGTTATGTTTATAGTAATTAATTCAATTGCACAATAAAAATATGCAAGTCAAGCTCCTCTATAGTAGGTAATTCCCCTGATTCCTTAATTGACTAGGTATGTGTAAGTGGCCCATGCCTATTAATAGCACTGTGTTTTATCATGGCCTTTACTGCCAGTTAAAGTTAACAAACATACTTCCTATGATCAAGATATGAATACAGCATTATAATATTGTCAGATACAAATATAGATCTATCTTTCTCTCAGTATTCTATTCAGCTCACCAAGTGTTAACTATATATAACATCATTTGCAAAGAAGAATAATTCATTTCTTTAAATAATTTGAAGTATTAAAAATTTCAGTATTGATGGCCTGAAAGAAACATTTATTATAAATTATTTACTTGTGCCACTATGTGTTGAATCCAGAAAAGTATGTGTTAAAAACATTTTAGTTCTTATAATATGCCGATGGGCTTTTGGTTTTTAAATTAATTTTTCATCTTCTTTAGAAAGGTAGTTCAAGTAATCAAAATTAATTATACATTAATACACAATACATGTGCATTAAATGCTGAAGATATTTTCTTGGATGTTTAGGACAACCTAGCTAGCTTAAACTCACATTATTCATAGTTATGTTGTGATGAACACTTGACTTAAAATGATGATGATAATCACTTTCCTATATAACAAATCATCATCATTTCAGCCACAAGAAGTCCATGCTGAATAGGCCACCCTAAAAGACCTGATGGCACAAAAATATTTTTTTATTATTTGATGATAGGCGAGCAGCAGTAGACGTACCTATATCTCACCAAATATTAATGTTAAACTACATGGTTAGATAGAAATAAAGTATTAAAACACATAAAACAACCTGTTTAAAAAAGTTTTCATGGTTAATTTAAGTATTGTTTGTTTTAGTAAATGAGAAATTAATTAAAATATCATATAGGTGATATCGATAACTCAGGGTCTACACTGTAGCGCTGCTGGCAAGTCCACAGCTTACATTTTCATATTACATTGTATATTTTGCCCATTCAGGCTAAAATGGAGCAGCTGCAGTTATTCCGTGGAGACACAGTCCTGCTCAAGGGCAAGCGGCGTAAGGAGACAGTATGCATTGTGCTGTCTGATGACAACTGTCCTGATGAGAAGATCCGTATGAACCGTGTAGTGAGAAACAACCTACGAGTGCGTCTGTCAGATGTGGTGTCCATTGCACCATGCCCGTCTGTCAAATATGGCAAACGGGTGCATATTCTACCTATTGATGATTCGGTGGAGGGTCTTACTGGGTAAGTTTCCATATACAATCATGCCTAATTTTCCTTACAGAGCAGGCATACCATCAAATTCCATGGGGCTTTTTGATACATTTGTTGTGATTAGAGGGTTACATGGGAAGGAGAGGGTGTTAGAGGGTTAGGAAGTATTGGAGGGTAAGATATTAATACTGGCCTGCAGTGACAGGGAGTCAGCTCATCGCCCACATAAACCACTATTTCCCTTAACTGACTTTTACACCGGAAGAGAAGAAGAGAGAATATGCAGGCTTTTTTATTTTTCTTTTTCTTCCAGTCCAGCATGTTCCAGTTTAATTATAAGTTAGTAGATATTTGCAAAGATATAAATCTCATAAACAATATTAACCTTTACTAGTCAAATTACACTAAGATTTTACATAAGTATCTAAATTAAATGACAATGCAATAATGGTTATATATGTGTACAATACAATCAATAATGTCATCATGGAGTTGATCTGATACTGAAAGTGGACAATGGAACTTCATGTCATATAGATTTACTTTAGTTTGTGCTCAATGTGCATTAGTAAAAATATATTATCATCATCATCATCATCATCCATTGTCCACCCACTGCTGAGTATAGGTCTCCTCTTTAGCGCGCCATTCTTTCCGGTCTTGTGCCAGTCTCATCCACTTTTTCCCACTACCTTGTCGATGTTATCTGACCATCGAGTTGGAGGTCTGCCAGGTGTTTGCTTTCCGTCTCGCGGCCACCATTCTCTAACTATATTTTAAATAAAATATATTTTTGTAGTCTTCATAATATGTTATACTGTTCAACAGCTTTCCCATCTATCAACACCGTAAAAGTAAAATATAGAACCTTTTATTTGTTTTATTACGTGAATACCTGTGACCTATATTATTTGTGCAAAAGATGTTATAAAATTCAGTATTAACATTGAGAATTGTGAATGACAAAAAGATGTTATAAAATTCAGTATTAACATTGAGAATTGTGAATGACAATGACTTTGAATAATAAGAAAAGAAGTTATACTATAAAGAAGTAACCTATTGTGAGTCATACTCCTTAATATACTTAAATTCTATGTTGTGAATATTGGGTCATCTACTCAATGTTGTTTTTTACTAAAATATGGCACGAATCCAGTTAAATGTTGTTATCTAAAGTAAAAACTGCGTAGTAATGACGAAACGCAATTTACACCGCGCCAGAAATCACACTGTTTGACGCCAATCGCCGTCCTGGTATTGGCCAATCAGCAAACACTGCAATTGGCTAGTTTGCCCTGTATAACAACAATTTGAATAGTGACTGGACAAGCAATGCGCTCGCCTGATGTTAAGCTTCATACATGGGCATATGTCTCATGGCACAGAACTTCGGATTTGAACATTTCAAAACTGTATGGCAATGCATAACGCTTGTAAATCGACGTACTCCATTCCCAGCCAAACCGTCGCTTTTTACTAAGCGAATTTGGTGGTGCACATGCACGTAAGAGATATATGAATTTTACTTATTCCTATACTAATTATATGGACGTAAGACTTTTAGTCTATTTTATTCTTCAGAAAAAGAATAATTCTAAATAACGAAGTTGAAGTTTTCTTGTAGCGATTATGGCCATTGACGTCAAATCGTGACAGACATACTCGCTCACACTACATAAGTTTGTATGCGTATGTGAGCACGATATACATTAACAGTACATACTGTTAATGTATATTGTGCTCATATCTCGTGTACATACACGAGAGTGTATGAGAGAGCGAGAGGATGACTACGTCACTGCACCTAATTGCCGTCCTTTTTCGCCTCATTCGCTCACCTTTTTGCGTACGGGACACTGAAGTCGCTGTATTATCTTCATTCCTCGTGCAATTTATATATATTTTTTTGCACATAAATAATAGAATTATAAACCACTACAAATCGCATAATAAAAAAGTGCACGACCTCCATTGGTAAAGTTCTAAATTACATCACTATCCACAGCAACTTATTCGAGGTATACCTGAAGCCGTACTTCATGGAGGCGTACCGTCCTATCCACCGTGACGACACGTTCATGGTACGCGGCGGGATGCGCGCAGTCGAATTCAAGGTGGTAGAGACCGACCCCTCGCCGTACTGCATCGTCGCACCGGACACGGTCATACACTGCGAGGGAGAACCTATCAAACGGGAGGTGAGACATGGCATTCTAGATTATATTGCAGCTACTTTAAGCTGAAGCTGTACTTGGAGGGAAAACCTATGAAACGGGAGGTGAGATAAAATATACTAGATTATACTGGTGCTACTGTAAGTATACCTGAAGCCGTATTTCCAGGGAGAACCTATCAAACGAGAGGTGAGACATGGGATTCTAGATTATATTGCAGCTACTATAAGCTGAAGCTGTACTTCGAGGGAAAACCTATGAAATGGGAGGTGGGATAAAAGATACTAGATTATACTGGAGCAATAATAAGTATACCTGAAGCCGTATTTCGAGCGGGACCTATCAAACGGGAGGTGAGATAAAAGATACTAGAGCTACTATAAATATACCTGAAGCCGTATTTCGAGGGAGAACCTATAAAATAGGCGATACTTTGGCTTCAGAGTCACTAGGTAAAAAAAAAGCAATTCTATGTTAATACTTGCTATTATTAAAATCACACTGGGTTCAGTTCCAACAGAATCTCCGAATAATTTATGTGGAGTTAGTATTTTCTAGGCTACAGTCGCACACAACTTAAAAACAACCTATGAAATTCCCGTATGCTCTTGAATATAGCTAAATATCATATATCACTGTAGTTTTATGACGTATTCTGTTTCATAGAGATAAGACTATAAGTACAAGTACAGTTAAACATTGGTACATCAAGTGTTTGTATAGTCTCTATTTCCCATTTTGTTTTGGTGATTCATCTCTATATATAATTGTTTTTTTTAAGTATTGCATGTGTTAGCTTTAATTGATTGACAAAACCTGTTTTATATTTATAAAAAACTGAACTGTGAAAAAATTATTTTGCTGCATAAAATGAACACAGATGAACCTAAGAACTGTAGATCTTGACTTATGTAGTTTTTTCCCCTATAATTAAGTTTTAGAGTCAAGGGCACTTACCTAGAAGTTACATTACATTCGACTAATCTAGCTCAGATAAGTTTCCCTTCTTGACTGTGCAGATCTTTTAATGATTATTTATAATTATCTGGGTGTGTTTGTATTTAAATTCATTGAATGTACTTCTAATGATGTATAATCGTAACCAATATTATAGAAGCTAATTTGTTTATTACCTATTCATGTACAAATGAAATTTGGTACAGAGATAGCTGAGAACCTGAAGACGTACATAGTCTATACGCTATACTATATTTAGTTTTTTTTTATTTTTAGTAATAAAATATTTGTGGACATTTCACACAACGCCATCTAGCCCAAACTAAGCAAAGCTTGTACTATGGAACTAGATGGCTGATAGACTACATGTATACTTTTTTTTTTTGTAAATATATACATATGATACATAGAAACACCCAGACACAGAACAAATATCCATGCTCATCACACAAATGTTTGCCCTGGGTGGGGATCGAACCCACGACCTTTCAGTTCAGCAGGTAGACGCAAACACACTACCAACTGAGCCACAAGGCCAGTCCAAGCGAGGTTTAGGCTTACATAGGCGATAATATTTTTCATCACTACACAGGTGAATCTGTGGGATGCAGCTGTTAGATAATTATATAGATAAATGTCAGATAAATAATAAAAGTAAGGAAATTTTCTTGTTTCTAATCATGAAGCTTTGCATTCTTGCAATAAATACAACTATATTGTTCAAGAAGCTAAAGTTTGCATATTTATTAAAAGTACATTCAATCATTTTGTATCTATAAAAAGGCGTCGTGTGTGAGCGAGACAGCTGTACCACTCGAATTAGCGCTTTTTTAAGTATTGCTACTGTCAATAAACTAACACTACTGGACCAATTTCACCAATTCTCTCCATGCTCACAGGAAGAAGAGGAGGCCCTGAACGCGGTCGGTTACGACGACATCGGCGGCTGTCGCAAGCAGCTGGCTCAGATCAAGGAGATGGTGGAACTGCCGCTGCGGCACCCGTCGCTCTTCAAGGCTATAGGCGTGAAGCCGCCGCGCGGCATACTCATGTACGGCCCGCCGGGCACTGGCAAGACGCTCATCGCGCGTGCCGTCGCTAACGAGACTGGTAAGACGTTATCACACGTCGGACACACCATCCAACGGCGCAATAATCAGTGACACATTTTTTTTATTCGATAATAGACTTGCAATTGACTGCTAACTCGCCTGATGTCAAGCGACGTTGCGGTCTAAGATGGAGCGCGCTTACCTAGACGAAATCAATTCACTCGCGATTTAAAGACATCCAGATTATCTATGACACAATTATGTTATTTAATATGTACTGTACATCACAACCTCCTTTTCAAATTGCCTGTTTCCTATACACCCTAAGGTTGCCTGGAAGAAATCGCTCTATGCGATAAGGTCGCCGTTGTATTTTCAACTCCGATTATTATCTATATTTAAGTTACTCTGTATGGATGTACAATAAAGTTATTCTATTCTATTATCCACTATCGGGAATGACCCACTCAGGAAGCGTATTCCATAATCT
Source organism: Lycia hirtaria (assembly GCA_947563715.1). Classification (NCBI taxonomy): domain Eukaryota; kingdom Metazoa; phylum Arthropoda; class Insecta; order Lepidoptera; family Geometridae; genus Lycia; species Lycia hirtaria. Next base: position 14,174,837 of record OX387384.1, read on the forward strand.
AGCAGTCCACACGATGAAAGTGTAATTAAAGCATTTCGTTCGGGCTTATTTTCGTGTTATCAATAATTCGAATTTTCGTCCCGTTCAGGTGCATTCTTCTTCCTAATCAACGGTCCGGAGATCATGTCGAAGCTCGCCGGAGAGTCGGAGTCTAACCTGCGTAAGGCGTTCGAGGAGGCCGACAAGAACTCGCCGGCCATCATCTTCATCGACGAGCTGGACGCCATCGCGCCCAAGAGGGAGAAGACTCACGGGGAGGTGGAGAGGAGGATTGTGTCGCAGCTACTTACTCTTATGGACGGTGAGTGGGTTGTGCTAACATTGAGCATATAAAATGGTAATTTTGCCTATCTCCATACGTATAGATAAAGCAATAGTTTGTATATCTTCATAAAATGAAGTAGTGGTACACCACTAAACTAATTACAATTCTTAAACTCATTAAATTCAAAAAAGGAACAAAAATTACACAGGAATTTCGTTCGTTTTTTTTTTTTGTTATTTAATTATTTTTACGAACAAATGGACAAATTGATCCTGTAAGGGTTCTTATTTATAATATTATAAATGAGAACCCTTATAGGATAATAGGTAATTTTTCCTTTTGAGGCACGGAACCCTAAAGTTTTTTTTATTAAAAAAAGAGGTTCTCAATTTTTTTTTTTTTTTTTTAAGTTTATCGACACCTTCATTTGTCATGCGATTTGAAAAATATTTTATTTTAAAGGACATACTTTCAGATTAATCCTATAAAAATTACATCAAAATAAATAAAATAAAATAAATAAATATTGGATGACATTTCACACAACGCCATCTAGCTCAAACTAAGCAAAGCTTGTACTATGGAAACTAGATGGTTGATAGAATACATAATATATACTTTTTTTTTCGTAAATACATACTTATGATACATAGAAATACCCAGACACAGAACAAACATCCATGCTTATCACACAAAGGTTTGCCTTGGGTGGGGATCGAACCCACGACCTTATAGCTCAGGAAGCAGTTGTACTACCACTGAGCCATGAGGCCTGTCAAATTGTTTTAGTAGTTGGGTTTAAAAAAATTATTGGAAATGTAATTTTTTTTGGTAGTAATAGGTATATGTAGGTGTGATATGTCATTCAAATAAACGAAACTGCGTGTTTCGAATCTCACAGGCATGAAGAAATCATCGCACGTGATCGTAATGGCGGCCACCAACCGTCCGAACTCGATCGACGCGGCGCTCCGTCGGTTCGGCCGCTTCGATCGCGAGATCGACATCGGCATACCGGACGCCACCGGCCGCCTCGAGATCCTGCGCATTCACACCAAGAACATGAAGCTGGGAGACGACGTCGATCTGGAGCAGGTAATCGTCGCCTCGGTTCTTGTTTGATCTATCTACCATTGGTGAAATTTTACAGGAGAAGAGTTTTTTTGCTCTTTTTGTCTTGAAAGTCTTTTTTTCTATATGAGTATACACATGACTTACAAATATAGCTTTTTCTAAAAAATTTAGCAAAAAAACTCTTCTCCTGTAAAATTTTACCAATGGTAGATAGCTCAGACACGCATTGAGGCGACGTAATGTTAGTCTACTGTTCTATATCGTCGCATGTTAGTTAATTATTTGAGTTCGGTAATACGTGTTGGTCGAGTACTTCACCTCATACAAGTGGCAGGAAGACGCTGGATGCAAGCCGCTTCCAATCGGTCTTTTTGGAAATCCATAGGGGAGGCCTATGTCCAGCAGTGGACTTCTTATGGCTGAGATGATGATGATGATGATGAGTACTTCAGATCAACCTGTTGACACATTTTGATCATCTGTTTGAGTTTATCAACACATGTGGATCGACTGTTCGAGTTCGATCAAGGCATTTTGGTCAACTGTTCGAACTGATCAAATGTTTGCGATGATCAACGCATGTTGGTCAACTGTTTAAGTTGATCATGTTATTCCATGTATGACAATTTTTGACCCTGAGCATGTTTTAGTTCAGATTGCATGTTATGTGAACATTACTCAGGTTATAAGGGTCTAATTTATATTCTAACTCACTTCCATCTTGTAATCTCTTAATAATAATAATTTATTGTTAATTTTTTACGTGATGTAAAATGACTTTGTTTGTAGATCGCGGCAGAGTCTCACGGTCACGTGGGAGCCGACTTGGCCTCGCTGTGCTCGGAGGCGGCCCTGCAACAAATCCGAGAGAAGATGGACCTCATCGACCTAGAGGACGATCAGATCGACGCCGAGGTTCTCAACTCGCTCGCTGTCTCTATGGATAACTTCCGGGTATGTGAAATGAAAAAAGAACATGCTATAATTATGGGACTTTTATTCTATTATATTTTCGTTATCTGTATAGTGAATTTGAAGAGAAGACGATGGATAAAAGCAACCACAGAATGTAAAGAGACTCCACAGACATAGTACATGGAACATGCGACTTCATTTATATGAAAACCTTGCCTGCCACATTTATGGTACCGACTGTGACATCACATAAACGATTTTGTGATGGAATATTCCATCCGCGCGAAATCTATTCAACCCAATGCATCCGCGCGCTTGTACGCTAGTAACTAGTTGACAAAATATCGAATCGAAAGTATTTATCACCTGAAATTAAATAAATCTTGGTCGTCAACTGCGATTTTTTATCGTACTTGACACGCTCGTTTTGACACGCTAGGTACATACACTTGGGGTATCTATGGAAGTCTATGAGAGACTCCTTTATTGATCCGGTGGCATCGAGGAGGCAGCAGGAAAGGAAGCCATTTGACGTTATTATATGTGTGTCTATAAAGAAAATCTGTGTTAATAAAGAAACCTACACTTGGTAGTGAGTCAAAATTGGTAGTAAGTTAGTGAGTTAAAGATATGTATAATGACACAAAAAAAAACTATGATTTTAGCCTTAACTATAAAGTAAAAATTACTCTTCTTTTTTAAATTCTATCAGGATTAGTTCAGAAGTATTTGGCGCCTGAATTATGTAAAATATTCAATAATTTTTAAGTTAAGAGAAGTAATATTTGAACTTAGGAATTCAAAATGTGTAGACTGCAATAATTTTCGGCTTGCGACAGGACTCGAACGTGCAACACCAATATGGAGAACCACATAATGAATGTTCCACCTTGTACTTACCCATATACACAATAAATAATTATGAATTATGAACATTCCAGGCAGAAACCTTTACCAATTCGCCCACTTAAGATTAGTCATGTGGGGGTATGGAAAAAACTCCAACTGTTTTTTGTTGTGTCATCATTTTTCTCAGCCTTAGAAATCCACTGCTGGACATAGACCTCCCATGGATTTCCAAAAAGACCAATTGGAAGCGGCTTGCACCCAACGTTTTCCCGCCACTTGTATGAGGTTATCTGTCCATCTCGCGGCTGGTCTTCCTACGCTACGATTGCTGGTGCGCGGTCTCCATTCGAGAACTTTTCGGTCCCATCAGCCATTAGTTCCACTTGCTATGTACCCTGCCCACTGCCACTTCAACTTGCTAATAAGCGCTATTATATGTATTGTGTAAAATAATATATATATATTTCTCCGTTCAGTACGCGATGACCAAATCATCTCCGTCCGCGCTCCGCGAGACAGTGGTGGAGGTTCCGAACGTGACGTGGGGCGACATCGGCGGTCTGTCAAACGTGAAGCGCGAGCTGCAGGAGCTGGTGCAGTACCCGGTGGAGCACCCGGACAAGTTCCTCAAGTTCGGCATGCAGCCCTCGCGCGGGGTGCTCTTCTACGGACCGCCAGGGTGCGGTCAGTATACACACACCTTCTAAAACACATATTAAGAGCAGCCAAGCCGTTTTACTTTTTAACAGACTTCCAAAAAGAAGTAACTTATCAATTTGACTGAATGTTTCACCAATTACTCCGCCAATTGTGCATTGATTTTGATGTTTTTTTTGTTTGGTAGGTCATATTTCAGAGGTGGTCCCATATAATTTTTATTAAAATCGGTTCAGTACTTTGGCTTTTATAACAAAATAACTGGTAAAATATCATTCAGGTAAATTGCGTACTAGGAAGTTGGTTTTTTTTCCATTTTTTTAACTATAATTATAATTTTCAAGGCTAGCCTACTAGACACTAGTAGGCTAGTCGCCGCTTAACATCGGACGAATTTGTGGTCAATCGTAGATCTATCTTGTGTAAAAAAAGAGCTACGTCTTAAGACGTAATAACGACACTAATTTGTAAGAAACGTTTTTTTGTTTTACAAATATCTTGTGCAGTAGATCTAGGTCTCGATCTATAAACTTGATCGAAGTGTTTTTGGCTGTGTCATGTCATGTTTAAGAAGACATTTGTGTGTATTGCTTAACTTACAGAGAATGTTTTCTTTCACCGTCTTATTTCATACGTCAATTGCCTATACATAATGTCAGAAAATATCACAAAATTGTAAAAAGTGTTACAGTTGTCATTATTAGTTGAATTAAATGTAAATACTTCATGTCTCAGGTAAAACTCTGCTGGCGAAGGCGATCGCCAACGAGTGCCAGGCGAACTTCATCTCCGTGAAGGGTCCAGAGCTGCTCACCATGTGGTTCGGTGAATCCGAGGCCAACGTACGCGACATCTTCGACAAGGTGACACCACATTCTTTAAATATGGAATTTGACTCTAAGGTCAAATACCTTTACCACCTACCTTTACCTTTAAAAAACGTTTTTTTTTAAATACCTTTTTTTGTAACGCGAATAAGTTCGCGGATTGACTACCAACTCGCCTGTTGGAGATGAAGCACGCAGGATACATTTTTCAGTTTGTAATAAAAAAGCTACTAAGTTCGTTTTGTAGAACCTATTTTTATGGGAAGCAAATCGATTCTACCAAACAACTTTTCAGAAATAACAAACTTAAAAGCATTCATGACAAAGACCGCACAACAAATTTTATTCAAAAGTTTATTGACCAGTTGAAATTATCTTTTTAGGATATGTATAATCATTGTTATCCTGCCCTTATCCCACTAGGTGGGGTCGACACAGCACTTTTCTCACGTTTTTTTAAAGATATTTATGATTTCTTATAATAATCCATTAAAACTATTATTGCTATGAAATAAATTCATGCATATTTCTTATCCAATACTTTGATACTATCATTGTTGGTAACTTTAAAAATCCAGTTTCCTGGTTGTGGCACAACATAATGGACAAATCTTAACCCACAGGCCCGGTCAGCATCTCCCTGCGTATTATTCTTCGACGAGTTGGATTCGATCGCCAAGTCCCGCGGCGGGTCCGTGTCAGACGCGGGCGGCGCCGCCGACAGAGTCATCAATCAGATACTGACAGAGATGGACGGCATGGGCGCTAAGAAGAACGTCTTCATCATTGGTGAGCATAAATTAATATCCTGCATATTCACACCAGGAACTTGAAGCAGCTGGCATAGCGTGGAAGGTAGATAAACCGTTTTTTAAAATGTTATGTCAGTTATCAATGTCAGTTTATACTTTATTTCCTCTGAAAGGTGGATAAAACAATGAAAATATGGTTTTACTACGTTCCATGCTAACTCTGCTGCGAAATGACGTCGATATGGGATAGGTAAAGTTATTAGTCGGCTGTTACGTAAAAGATATATAGATAAACTCTTTATTGACACACCATTAAAATTAACAAAAGCAAGTACAAAAAGGAAATAATTTAGGCGAATAATAATAATAAATAATAACTTGATAATAATTATTGACTATACACTTAATAATTATAATATATATTATAATATATATATATGTATATTTAAATTACTTATTAATTATATACTTAATAATAATTGACTCGACGATCATTGTCCTGATAATCGTTTTGGTGAACGGTGTCATAGCAAAGAGCCTCGACCAACATCTCAAGAGGCTCTCGCTCGATGGTTGGGTCAAGGGACAGATACAGAAGGCAGTCATCCTGGACACGGCACGCATTTTCAGGAGGTTCCTCTCTCTGTAGCCCTACCACCGGTAACTTGAGCCCCGCCCCGCTGCCGGCGCCACCCTAGGTTTAAGTTTTTTATAATATTAATATTTTTGTATTTCTATTGTAAAAAGCTTAGATTTAAGATTTAAATTGAATAAAGTTTTTTTTTTTTTATAATAATAATATTTTTTTAATAATATACGCGATAAATCCGTAAAAAATTGTTTAATTTCAATGAGTAACAATCCCGAAAAGATAGTTACTACGTCACTATTCGGCAGGTGCGACCAACCGTCCGGACATCATCGACCCGGCGATCCTGCGACCGGGCCGTCTCGACCAACTGATCTACATCCCGCTGCCAGATGAGAAGTCGCGCGAGGCCATCCTGCGCTCCAACCTGCGCAAGTCGCCCATAGCAAAGGACGTTGACCTCTCATACATCGCTAAGGTAACTATGCCATTTTTTTTTTGAAATCGAATCAACTGATGTAAGCTCAGTGCGTTGGATTGAACGAATAAAATTCGAAAATGGAACCTGCAATATGTCTTTACAGCTAACATAGCTATACATAAAAGGAGAGTTTAATATTGGAACTTTATTCAGAAAGAAATCTACGCAAAATTATATATACCTCATTTAAAAGCTTAGTAGGTACTAAGCCCAGGTGGGCGACCGAGCGCCACTCGGATTTTTATGACTGAAAATACGAGCAAACTCGGATTCGAAACCTTGCAAGATCGATTTATCGTCCCCTAATCTACCTGCAAACTAAATTTCATTAAAATCGTTAAGGCCGTTTCCGAGATACAGATTATCTAATACCTTTAAACGAGGACGATATATCGATCTTGCTAGGTTTCATCCCGGATTTGCTCCTATTTTTAGTCATAAAAAATCCGAGTGGTGCTCGGTCGCCCAGGTACTATATATACACAAAAATTGCTCGTTTAAAGATATTAGATACATGTATTAAGGTTTTTATACATGGGTATGAAGTCATTACTGTAGAAAAAAATGAAATGTATTATCGCATTGGTAGGTATTGAACTACTGTAATGGTGTTGTATAACTTGTATAATAAATAAATAAATAAATAAGTATAGACTGTTAGTGTCATCCTGTAACCTGCTGTCATTCTCGGATCAAAGATCGTGTTTTGAATTAAGGTTACAATAGCTTTGTACAAATTGAGCAAACGTTGTGTGCAATAATAATTCTTATTTTCTTATGTTGTTTCTTGTTTGAAACAACGGTCATTATAAATCAGATTTACCAGGTATAAATACGCTGCCTAGTGTGGTTATTTTGGTATATTTGTAATATTATTCAAACTTAATTTATTATATGCCTCTGTATGTTTAGAATAATATGCTGAGTCTTCACGTCAAATAATTATTTTGCGTGTAGTTTTCAATCATTTTAATACTTGCTTCCATACATTTTTTGACCTCTCCTTTTGTAGGTGGACAAATAGATCCAGTAAAAAAATGTAATGCCAATAAAATATATCGCTAGTGTAAATATAACGTGTGTGCGCAGGTGACGCAAGGGTTCAGCGGCGCCGATCTGACTGAGATCTGCCAGCGCGCGTGCAAGCTCGCCATTAGACAGGCGATCGAGGCGGAGATCACGCGCGAGCGCACGCGCCAGACGCACGCCGCCGCCGGCGTCATGGATGTCAGTATACACACACACACACACACACACACACACACTACCATTAGCTTTTATCTTTTTAGCCTTTTCAGCGATCTTCAAATCTTGCCTTAATTATGGCTGCGTTTACATGGAAGCGGAGCGGAGCTTGATTGCATGTATTGATCAATCACAACGCTCGGAATCTACGCGCGAGGAATTCTAATGTCAATTTCAATTCTGGAGACCAAAGACCACAAAGTGAACCGGCAAGCGTAAAACGTAAGACCAGCCACAAGGTTGACTGAAGATAAAAAGAGGGGTTTTATAAGTTTGACGTGTGTATCTTGTGTCTGTCTGTGGCATCGTCTCTCAAACGGGTAGACCGATTTTGAATAAGTTTATTCAAAGAGGATGTCGAGAATGTTCTTAGCTATGTTTCATCAAAATCGATTCAGCCGTTTTTTTGTCCGGGTTTTTTGAGTTTTCTTAAATTGTACTAGTCTAACACACGAGTCACGAGACTTGCGAATAAATATATGGTATAATGTATCTGTCAGATGGACGAGGAGGACCCGGTGCCGGAGATCAGCCGCGCACACTTCGAAGAGGCGATGAAGTTCGCGCGTCGCTCCGTCTCCGACAACGACATCCGCAAGTACGAGATGTTCGCGCAGACGCTGCAGCAGTCGCGCGGATTCGGAACCAACTTCAGGTCGGTGCCACGTCAAATCATTTCTCTTTCGTGCTCTTCTCCAAAAACAAGAACGTCCGTCGCTTAAGAGTCCGTGGTCCGACCATCGTCGCTCGCGCACATGTTTGAAGATATACAATGACTGAATGAATTTATAAAAAAAATCGTTGTTTGTCAAACCTGAAAACAACATCACAAATAATCGACAAAAATTTCAATTTGATCCAAGTTAATTTTCATACAAATCATTTTTTGAAATTGATTAAGCAAAAACTTTTTTATGTTAGCGATTTTGATAAAATTCATATGAATTTTATCAAAATCGGTTCAATAGTTTGTTTTTCAAAACGAAACAGAAGACGTTGGTTTCCATGTTTTGCCACGATAGTTTTATATTGAAACAGACTGTATAAGTGGTCATTGTACCTTGTTTTGACTTTTGTCAACTTTTTGAGACAAAATACAAACCCTGTAAGTGCGCTACGAACTGAAGAAGTTTTGTATTAGTAACGATCTCTCTTGTGTATTACCATGTTCTTACCTATAGCATATCAGTATATGTGTGATATAAGGGTCACAGTGAATACGGGTCACAACTTTTCGGAATCGGGTCGGAAACTATATCGCCGATCTCTCATTTCAATACAGAATGATAGAGATGGAGATATACTTTCCGACCCGATTACGAATCCAAGTTGTAAATGTGAATAGCCCTACTGAATAAACATGATATATTGTAGATTCCCGACGTCGGGCGGGTCCGGCGGCGGCACGGGCACTTCCGGCGGAGACCAGCCCACGTTCCAAGAGGAGGGCGGCGACGACGACCTCTACAGCTAAGCGACTCGTCGCTCGCACCACTGCAGTTCTAGGACTGACTCTACTATATAAGATACAGACGGGGCGGCGCCCGGCGGCGGCTCGTAGGGCGCGCCGCGCGCGTCGTGTCTAAAACATTCAACAATCTGCGCGCGAGTCTGACTGCGCGTCGCGCTCTCCACAAATTCCCATCTATGTCTAATAAATATGTAAATGTATTTATTTTGTGATTCGATCTTCGAGTTGTTTCTGTTCCGATTTGCTTGTGTTTAGTTGTAAAGGTATAATGTTTGTGAACGTTGCGCTCGCTTCGGCGGGCGTTTAGAGATCATTATGATATATGTAATGTTACCGAACTGCGGGCAGCCCGGCCAGTGCCCTCACTGCCGACTTTACACAATTACAGTGGTTTACTAATAAAAGATTTTTATAGACCAATCTGAGTTTTTGTTTTTCCATGTCCTTTAATATATAGATTAAATTATAAATTACCAATAAATAGTTTAAAGTAAGATTCTAAAAATAAAAGTTATACAAATCTAAAAAAAATGTTAAAGCAATAAGAAGTCACGTAAAAATTGTTCTAAATATTATTTACACTTCTTGCCCGTGGCCCGGTTCCGTTGTCCGGTCAACCGAACCGGACCACGGGCAAGAATCGATTATTTAAGGCTAGTGAAGTCATATTTGCAGTCCTCTTTCTTGAATATCTCCTGCAACTGTGGCGAGTCGTCCAATAATTTTCTCAGAGTATGAGCACATTCTAGCGCGAAGGAGCTAGAGCGCCTATTCAGATGTGTAGACGACATGTCGTCACCAATCACTTTGAAGTTGACCGGTTGTGTCGTACTCGCACACTTCGCTAGCTGCTGGAATAGTTTCTTCACCTCGTCATCGGAGAAGCAAGTACACAAGTAATCGAACTGCTGGTCAGAGTATTGAGTGCTTATATCTCGTGATTTGGACGGTACTACTGTAGCTGGCGGCGGTGGAGTCACGCGTCCTTGAGCTTTTTTAACCATCCTTTTCATTACGGCTAGAGGACACATCTCGTAGTGAGGCAAACTCGGCTCTTCGTATTTTGAAGTGTTCCTCATGTACGCCGGTAGATGTTCAAACAAATGTTTCTTTGCTCGTTTGCAACATTTACATTTGGTTGGCAGAACGTACTCCATGTAGCTCTCCCATTTCGGCTCCCGGTCGTGAGCCAACTCTACGTCTCGAGAAGTAATCAATTTAGGTGTTTGATGAACAAACCTCGGTGAAGACAATTTCTGTGTTTCCAAATAATGTCCAGCATACGCTCCGTGCCCTAGATCTGGACTGCAGAAACAATACGGTATATTGCACACACAACACGCTACAGGCACTTTTCTGGCGTTAGGTAGTTCCGTTTGCAAGACTTGCATTAAAGAGCTCTGTATCTTGAGCTCCAGTAACTGTGTAGAGGACGTGACTTGAACAGGAACGTCGTGCTCGTAAATGTGGGTGTCTTCAAAGTCGATGTCTTCCCCGCGGCGGCCTGCAAGAAACTCTGTTATTTTGTCCGTATATTTCTCAAAGTTGTCACATGCAGCGTAAATAAGGCGCTTATTCACCACCACAACGGGCAACTGGGAGGCGCTAGAAGTGCAATGTTTCGGACAGAGATCATGGTCTGTGTTATTCGGCTTGTATCCCTTATCGCAGAACAGATAGAAAGGATGTGGCCTCGGGATCGGCGTGCGGAAAACCGGTCCTTCATCCTGGAAAATACTCTCGGCTTTTGGACTCTCTATAGCTTCGTTGAGCTGCAACAGCATCAATTTCTCCATGTCTATAAAAAAGTCACAGTATTGCGGGAATTCGTGCAAGCAATAATTTGTGAACAATTGGAACCTTTTAACCACTTCACAGACTTTCTTTTTCCATATAGTGTTCAGTTGCTCACATTTCTTCTCATTCTCAATCGCCTGATGAATTTGAAAGTCTTTCACCGCAATTTTTTCTTTAACAACTTTCAATTTTTTCTGTTGTTCGTGCTGGGATAGCTCAATTTCTTTCTGGCACTCCTCTCGTTCTTTTATTGCGACGTACACTTGACAAGCTAGATTCAAACTTTCTTGTAGTTGTCTTAGTTTCTCTACCACGATATGCTTCTCTAATTTTACATCGTGTATTTTATTTCCCATGCTTGTGCGTACAGTTTCTACTTGTTGTATAAATTCGCTCTTCTGTCTTGCCTTCTCATCGTCTAATTTTTTTGTGTACTGGTCGTACAGCATCGTAGCCTGGCCGTGGAGAAGTTTCTTATAATGAGCCTTCATTTTAGTGAAGATTTCGTCCCTCTTGGCTTGTATTTCTTTAATGGAAGCGTCAAAAAGCACATTTTCGATGGAGGTGACTGCCTTAGTGTACAGAGCAGAGAACTCATGAAAACCTTGTTGTATCTTGGTGGTGTTAACGGCGGCTGCTGCTTTCGAGCAATCTTCGAAGTGCTGATTCCAGCCCGCTTTAACTTTTTTCTTCCAGTTAGCATCACTTTCAGTCAGAGCTTTGTTAATTTCTATCTCGAATCGTTTATGGTGTTGTTCGACGAGATACTCTCCTAAGTTGGCAATGCCGTTGAAGCCTAAGTTCTTGAGGGTGTCGTTGTCGCCTGGTTTTAAAACTACCCTTCCATTCAGGACATCTTCAGGACGGATAAGCCAATCGTTACCTCCGCCCTTCAGGACATCTTCAGGACGGATAAGCCAATCGTTACCTCCGCCCTTCAAGGAAGGCTCGAGTCCCGCGAGCACCTTCAACTGATGGTTCATTGAGTTGAAGTAGATGTTGGCGAGGGGCGAGCTCATTTTTTTATTTATCATGCTTTGTGGCGGTACTGTATCTGTTCTCAAGTAGTGTTTGCGTAGATAGTGGTTATCACTAAATTGTGCCATCCTGTTTATATTAGTTACTTTATAAATAAATTATACATAATTGAACTATTTACTTTTTTTTCATAAATGTCAGCTGGTATTGTTATCGTCGAAAAGCAACGATTTATTTTGCGAAAAGCTATGCAATGAAAAATAGTACCTACTTACTCTCTAAATGTCAGTATATTTTTTATGTGCCCATGTTGACTTTTTATCTAAGTAAAAAGTATTATCTCTATTGTACACATGGATCATACTAACATATCGCCTCTTTCCTTCGACAGTATATTATCTTGAAACAAAGGTCTCCGCAAAAAGACAACGTGATATTGCGCTTTGACACAGCAGCAGTCTTTCACTTTCAGCTTCATAGAGAACTTTATATATTTTCAGCTTCGCTGTTTTACGCGTAAAAATACCACTTATTTGTAAATAAAATCGAATGCGGCGGTTTTAATTATTACATAATAAAATACCTTAACACCCGGACAACAAAGTGATCCTATAAGGGTTCCGTTTTTTTCTTTTGAGGTACGGAACCCTAAAAATGATATGTCGAATTTGGCACGTTATTGAAGCAAAGAGGCGATATGTACTCAGATATAAAAATCAATACAAGTCCGTAGAAATCATCATCATCATCTTAGCTACAATATTCTACTTTATTTCCAAAAATACTTGCAGGGTTATTACGCTTATCTCTTAAAGCAATATGCAAAGTTGGCTCACGCCCGTTTTTATCTTGCACAAAAGTTGAAGAGACTAAAATATTACATTTTAAAGTGGGCTTATTTGAACTTTTGTCTCACTCTTATATAATTACAGAAAAAACAAGATAAAAACGAGCGCGAGCCAACTTTGCATCGCTATAAAAGTTGAGCGTAACCAACCCTACACCCTTATTCACAAACTCATTCGGAAACGATATATCTATCTCTCTATTACGATTGTAACGACAAATGGAGATATCTTTTGATTTTTGACAGGTGAAAGAAACGGCTTGTATCTAGTGTCTTTCTGCCAGTTGTATGTCCGTCTTGTGACACAAAAGAGAAAACAATTGTGCCTGGTCTACCTACCCTGCGCTTGCCGGTGCGTGGTTTCCATTCGAAAACTTTTCGGCGCCAACGGCCACCTATTCTGCGTACTATATGACCTGCTTGCTGCCACTTCAACATGCTAATCCGCTGTGCTGTCAGTGAGAATTGTTTATATTAAGAATTTGAATGGATGGCGACTCTTTTTCTTTAGTACTTACACGGATCTCTTAATTTCAGATTCTATCTCGCAGAGAATCTCCCAGCATAGCTCGTTGCCAGACGTTTTAAAAACTATAATAAAACTTAAAACTATATTAAATCTTATTTAAATATAACTTTGAATTTGGCTTGCTCTCTCATCTGTAGTAGGAATGAGACAAGAGTCAAAGTGATAAACCATTAACTGCTGGAACGCTTGTAGTCCCAGAAGTTGACTCTTCGAGTTGTCGCGCGAGTGAGGGCTACAGAAGTCAAAAATACCCCGATGAGTCATTAGGTTTGTTATAAGTAATGTCACCGATCTGCTGATTACTCAATATTACAGCGGTTTTAATAAGTTTTATATGTCAGTTTTTTATTTAAATATCTTCAATAATTATTACAAATATTTAAAATGACTAATAAACATTTTAAAGAGTTATTCTAAAAATACGCTAAGGTAAAAAAAAAATAATGAAATAATGAAAGTATAAATAGTAGTAAAGTACCTGCATCTAAATATTATTTAAGGCTAGTGACGTCATATTTGCAGTCCTCTTTCTTGAATATCTCCTGCAACTGTGGCGAGTCGTCCAATAATTTTCTCAGAGTATGAGCACATTCTAGCGCGAAGGAGCTAGAGCGCCTATTCAGATGTGTAGACGACATGTCGTCACCGATCACTTTGAAGTTGACCGGTTGTGTTGTACTCGCGCACTTCGCTAGCTGTTGGAATAGCTTCTTCACCTCGTCATCGGAGAAGCAAGTACACAAGTAATCGAACTGCTGGTCAGAGTATTGAGTGCTTATATCTCGTGATTTGGACGGTACTACTGCAGCTGGCGGCGGTGGAGTCACGCGTCCTTGAGCTTTTTTAACCATCCTTTTCATTACGGCTAGAGGACACATCTCGTAGTGAGGCAAACTCGGCTCTTCGTATTTTGAAGTGTTCCTCATGTACGCCGGTAGATGTTCAAACAAATGTTTCTTTGCTCGTTTGCCACATTTACATCTGGTTGGCAAAACGTACTCCATGTAGCTCTCCCATTTCGGCTCCCGGTCGTGAGCCAACTCTACGTCTCGAGAAGTAATCAATTTAGGTATGTGATGAACAGACCTTGGTGAAGACAATTTCTGTGTTTCCAAATAATGTCCAGCATACGCTCCATGCCCTAGATCTGGACTGCAGAAACAATACGGTATATTGCACACACAACACGCTACAGGTACTTTTCTGGCGTTAGGTAGTTCTTTTTGCAAGACTTGCATTATAGAGCTCTGTAGCTTGAGTTCCAGTAACTGTGTAGATGACGTGACTTGAACAGGAACGTCCTGCTCGTAAATGTGGGTGTCTTCAAAGTCTATGTCTCCCCCGCGGCGGCCTGCAAGGAACTCTGTTATTTTGTCCGTATATTTCTCAAAGTTGTCACATGCAGCGTAAATAAGGCGCTTATTCACCACAACAACGGGCAACTGAGAGGCGCTGGAAGTGCAATGTTTAGGACAAAGATCTTGGTCTATGTTCTTCGGCTTGTATCCCTTATCGCAGAACAGATAGAAAGGATGTGGCCTTGGGATCGGCGTGCGGAAAATCGGTCCTTCATCCTGGAAAATACTCTCGGCTTTTGGACTCTCTATGGCTTCGCTGAGCTGCAAGAGCATTAATTTTTCTATGTCTATAAAAAAGTCACAATGGTCGGGAAATTCATGCAAGCAATACGTTACTAACAATTGGAACTTTTTAACCACTTCGCACACTTTCTTTTTCCAGATGGTGTTGAGTTGCTCGCGCTTCTTTTCTTTCTCGACTGCCAGTCGAATTTCAAAGTTTTTCAATGCTATCTCCTCTTTAAGAGTTTTAATTTTTTTCTGTTGTTCGTGCTGGGATAGCTCCATTTCTTTCTGACACGCCTCGCGTTCCTTCATAGCTACGTACACCTGACAGGCTAAATTTAAGCTTTCTTGTAGTTGTCTTAGTTTCTCTACCACGATATGCTTCTCTAATTTTACATCGTGAATTTTATTTCCCATGCTTGTGCGTACAGTTTCTACTTGTTGTATAAATTCGCTCTTCTGTCTTGCCTTCTCATCGTCTAATTTTTTTGTGTACCGATCGTACAGCATCGTGGCCTGGTCATGGAGCAGTTTGTTATATTTAGCTTTCATTTTCCTGAAGGTTTCATCCCCCATGGCTTGTATTTCTTTGATGGCGGCATCTAGAAGCACATCTTCGATGTAGGCGGTTGACTTAGTATACAGAGTTGTGAACTCTTGGAAAGCTTGTTGAATCTTGACGGTATTGGCTACTTGTTCTGTTCTCGAGCATTCTTCGAAGTGCTGCCTGCAGCCCAACTCAACTTTTTTCTTCCAGGTGGCGTCACTTGCGCGCAGGGCTTCTTTGACGTCTTTCTGGTTTCTTTTATGATGTTCCTGGACGAGGTATTCTCCTATAGAGGCGATACCGGTAAAGCCCAGTTTCTTGAGGGTATCGTTGGCGACTGGCTTCATGACGACCCTTCCGCCCAGAACTTCTTCAGGCGGGATGAACCAGTCGTTCCCTCCCCCTTTCAAGGGAGGCTCGAGTCCCGCGAGCACCTTCAGCCTGTAGCTCATGGATTTGAAGTACACGTCGGCCAGGGGAGACGACATCTTGTTAATCATCACGCTTTGTGTCGGCACGGTATTTGTATTCAAGTAACATTTGCGTTGATAGAAGTTATCACTCAGTCGTGCCATCACCTTTATGTATGATTTTCTAAAGATATAAAATAATAGTATTTATTTAATGACAGCGCTATAATTGACGTTGAAACGCCACGCTGACTTTAAGGTGTCGTTACACATGCTCATTATTAGCACAAAAACATGCCAGTATTGAGCAATTGATACTTAGTAGCATATGTGTCAATGCATTGCTAGAAATAAAGCAAGCTCATTTCAAAGGTGTTACGCATGCTAAGCAAAAAAAAAATCATACTCTCTACCGCGAGCTTTATTGTAGTCAAAGATAATTCAATGCCTCATTATTCAAAAAATATTTCAATCGGCGAGTGTCGGTATTCTCATTTTGTCCACACGTACGTTTTGGGTGGAAACTTGTTGCTTGATTGAAATATTCTGGTTCTGGCACACCAAAGCGTCTTTAATATTAAAAACCTCTAATGTTTATGTCCATGGCTTTATAAACTCAGACTATGCAAAAAGACAAACAGTTCACAGCATCTCATTGTGAAGCAACGTTTGCAAACTAGAGATTGGGATACTTTTTTGATTTTGACTATGACTCGTTGGGAATAACATAGAAAATGTAATAAGGCCGTAGCCAATTACATTAACTATTACAAGTAACATTAATAATGTTGTGTTAGATATTAAAACGTTAACGGCCTTACCGAAAAACGTTACTTAACTATAACAATGCTTAACATATTTTGTCAACTTCTCGCTAAAACGTAATGACATTTGCGGAAAGAACATAGAGAATTTAAGACGTTGGTTAAAGTTAAGTAACGTTTTCCTTTAAGGCTCTAAATTGTCTCAATGTGATTGGTTGGATATTTTTGAATTAAAGTTCCCCATCATGTAGATACACTATGTCGTGTTTTACTCGTAGGGAAAAAAACAACGCTACGGTGTTTTACGGTAAAATCTGCAGGCTTTCTCTGCCCCACTGTGCGAATATTCCTATTTTCGCCAAGCACTTATTATTCCCGACGGGACCATACATCGTTCTTCAATTTGAGCTAAATATAATTGTGTAGGTATCCTTTCTTTTTTCCTTACAAAAATTGGCTTCACTTTAGAGTTCTGTACGTTTTTCTGGAATCCAACTTTAAAGATGTTTAGTGCAATATCGCGATATTTTTAAGCTTGTTTTTATGCGCGACACCATATTAAATACGAATTTTTTTTTTTGTGTGGAATAGTTGTAATAATATTATTTTAGAGGTTTACGTTTAAATATTTTGCCGTAAGTACCTTGGCACACACAAACAATTTATAACTTCAAAAAAATTTAATCCTTGAGTAACAGCAAGCTCTTTCAGTGTAGGCCCTAAAAGTTACCTAAATTAATAGCCGCGTACTGACTGAGCGAGCAGCCTCGCGAGGCAAATCCTCGGTCGGTCAGGACGTGCCTAATGTCATTTGCCTCGGGCGAGGCACGTCCTGATCGACCGAGGATTTGCCTCGCGAGGCTGCTCGCTCAGTCAGTACGCGGCTAATGGCGTGCTATTCAGTGACGCATACACCAGTCGACGTCTATTTATACTTAAGGATTGCCCTGTCCTCGGTATAACCCTACTAATAAGCGGATCAGGCGCATAGATGGTCAAATTTCTTTCCGAATTTCTCTCCATTCCTTGGTTGCCTGGAAGAGATCGCTTTTAGCGATAAGGCCGCCCGTTGTTACACTTGTGTAAAAATTATTTCTTTTTTGTACTTGCTTTTGTTAATTTTAATGGTGTGTCAATAAAGAGTTTATCTATCTAGATAGATAGATAGATTATCTATCAAATTTAGATCTATTTCATGTAAAAAAATCATTTGAAAAATAATTATATTCTTATAAAAATTATAAATATGTTCACCTAATCCTAAATTCACTTCTGTACACTATGTAACTTCACTGACTGCCATTTGCTGTAAGAACGTCATCACGTGACAGAACCGTTCCTTGATCTCCGTCGCCGATCGATGCGGCAGCAACTCCCTGATCTTCCCGAACACTTTCTCTGAACCCGCTTCACCTTTCAACACTTGTAACATTGTTTTGTCTTCATCGCGAGTCCAATTATTGCTTTTGATTTCGATTTTATTAACTCCTACACTAACTGAAGCATTGACTTTCGCTTCCGTCTTTATTGCAGTTTCAATTTTCGGTTCAGTATTTGCGTTTGTTAGAACTTCAATTTTAGTCGAAGCTTGAATTTTCGCTTCCCCCTTTTCTTCAATTTTTACTACATCTTTCATTAGAGCTTCAATTTTCGTTTCACCTTTATTTGGAGCCTCAATTTTATCTTGAAATTTGCTAATATCTTCTATTTTTATTTTCACTTTAACTGGAGGTTCAACTTTTGCTTCAACTTTGCTTGAAGCTTCCGTTTTCAAATCAGCATTAGCTGCCTCGATCTTAGCCTGTTTTGACTTCGGCGCGTCATCTTTCTTTTGCGATGCATTTTTACTTTCTTTCCTCTTCGAGACATTACACTCGGCTTCCTTCTTTCCGTTTTTAGTTTTTTGTGACTTCTTCTCTTTAGGCTTTGGGCTGAGTTGTGACAGGGAATTGTTTTTAGTGTTGTCGTTGACGTCTTTTTTCGTCGGCGACTTTGTTTGCTTGCGGGTGCGTTTCGGTGGGATTTTGTTCTTGGGTGGTAATTTCGGGGGGGTTTCTACGTCGGAATCGGGGGGTGTGGGGTGGGAGTGCGCGGGGGCGAGGCGGCGCGCGTGCACTCGGTACGGCTCCTTGCTGTAGGGGAAGGTGACACGCGCCGAGCGAAGCAGCCGCCCGTGTTGTAAGAACACACGACCATTCATATACTGGAACAAAACAATGATCAAAACTGAGATTTTTAAATCTTAATCAACCTACCGTACCTGCTTCTGAAACTTACAAAATGTATGAAACAATTGCGAAAAATGACATTTACACTGTGTGATACTTCAACAGATTTTTTTATCTTTGGCTGCCATCCATAATAATTAATCCATATCCATTAGTAGTATTTGGGTCAGTCCACTCTTCCAACAACAAACGGTAGGATGATAACAAAGTGACGAGATCTTGTGAAGACAAATATTAGAAGAAATTCAGACATAAAAAATACAAATAAGCTTAGAAAACTTACAAACTCCATAAGAAAATAACTGAACAGACTTGGCGAAACATGGCTAACAACAGTCGCGAAAAAGTCCTCACTAAATAAAAGAAACTAAATCAAAATCGGTCCATAGAGACACACAAATTATAGAGACAGACGTCAAACTTTGTAACACCCTTCTTCTTCTTTTTTGTATTGGACCCGCGTTAAAGCATTTGCCAGTGTCAAGAATTAGGATTTTTTTCATGTTTCTTGAATAAAACAAGTTGTAAATGTTCTAGTCACAATCTAAGTAAATTGACTGTATACGTGTATACAGTCAATTTATAAGTCAAGTCCTGCTTCAGTAAAGTGGTGGCGACTTTACTAGAAGCTTCTATGGAGTTTTGCCGACAACGTAAAATCACACGTTTTACTGCTTTATTTCACTTGCCCACACGCACGCACTTTATCGAACACTTAATGAATAAAACACCACCCTTTTTATAGCATTAATGTTCAAAATAACACAAGTTTAGGAAAATAAAACGAAGCAACAACACGTTATTAAGACGTTCCCGCCAAAACTCCTTGTAACAGCCGTCTATTGACACAAATATCGTCACAAAATCACCACAGACTAAATAGTCTGTGGTGATTTTGTGACCACTGGCCCATTTAAAAGACAGCGTCTTTTAAAATGTAAATGTAAAAAAAAATATGTAAATGTTCGTTAACTCACCATAGTGTCGAGATCCTCTTTGACCCCGAGTTTCTTCTTGTTGTCGGTCTCGTCTTCGAACTCCCAGACGTCGCATCCCTTGTCACCGGTGAGGAAGCTTTCGTTGGCCATGTCCGCGCCGCTCTCGTACAAACTGGAACAGAATACGGTGAACACTTGTTATATTTCGCATTCCTTGCGAACGATGGCTACTAATCTATACATATAATAAGACTGTAACGGGTCAAAATCTGTGCATTAAATATATTTGAAAAAATTTGATTGGAGGATGCATTACTGTCGATACAGAAGCCAAAACAGCAATTTTTATTATTTTTGTCTGACTGTCTGTACGGTGTGTCCGATGGACACCGAAACTACTGGATTATTACTTATACTATGTAGAAGGCATATCTGGCATACTTTTTATCCCGAAAAATTTGACAGTTCCTGTGGGATACATTAAACAAAACAACATAATCGATCACCACGCGGTTGGAACCGCGGGGCGCAGCTAGTATAAATAACAAAATAGTACATAGTTTTTTTTAAACCAGCTTTTGTGGCACCAGCAGTTGTGGATAAAGCCGCGTTGACACCGTACAAGCCGCCTCGGACCGAGCAGACTCGTACGAGTAAACTTCATACGAGTGTACTATGATAGATGTTGACACTATGAGAGTTCACTCGGATCATTTTCTTCAGTATTTCACAGTTTTACGCTCGGACCACTTTATTTTCGCACGAGACGCTTGTGAATTGCTGTTATCCGCCATTTTGTTTCCCTACTCGTATACGAGCTAGCTCGGAAAAGTAGAGCGCGGTCCGAGTCTACTTAGATGGGACACCGTCTTCCGAGTGCACTCGTATTATTGGTTGCCACAACTTGCAACGAACTTTTCGTAATAAAAAAGTGATTTTACAAGAATTATTCTAAAGACTGCGCATTTATAATCTTTTACAGCGATTTTACGCATACTTTCTCACAAAAAAAAACGTACACTCAACAGCGTATCAAGCGTAACGAAATCGTAAGTTACGACTGCAAAAACTGCTTTTATATAATCGGGTATTTTGTTATTCTTTTAATATATACTTGTCACAAATGATTATCAATGACTACAAATCATTGAACTGCTCAAATCATTTGGCGCTACAATTTGCGAATACGCCGAATAGATAGAGATAGATAGATAACACTTTATTAAAAACCACATGATAACAAAGATAACATTAAGTACTTAGGGCTAGGTTTTAATTGGCGGCCTTATCGCTTAGAGCGATCTCTTCCAGGCAACCATGCAAGGACAGGAATTGTATGTTAAAAAACAGTGGCCTATAAAGAATAAAAGATCAACTAAATAAGAATGATTAGTAAACATATGCTACAAATTAATATACTTACACACATAATATGTAAAAATATATAATTATATATTACATACCCATACATACATACCTAAAAGATAATAAACATACATAAAATTACGTAAACATCTAATATAAAATATAATAAATACATCATAACATAAAATATAATAAATAGTAATATAATAATATACATAAGTACGCACTAATATAAACAATAGCTATAATTCGAGATAGTGTGATTTTACTTGTTTTTTAAAGACCATGTTTTGTTGTTGTGTGTTGTTGTTTTGTTTTTTCGAATACCATGTAGACACTGACCTGTCCGGAGGCCTCTCGTCGGGGAACAGAGACTTGAAGGCGCGTATCAGCCGCGGGTTGGAGCGGAAGTGAGGCAGGACCCGCGTCTTCAGCTCCTCACAGTTTCCGCTGTTGAGTGCCGTTGTCAGAGCGCGGAGCACCTTGCGCAGGACTGTGGGCTTCCGCGCGAATGTCATCTGGAAACGCCACAGGCAACACATTGTTGTTTTTAATGGCTGTGTCAAGTTTACAGTATTACCGAAAAAATGTTAGTCATATTTGATCAATAGTCAAAATATTATGTCACCTCTCTTCTAGCTCGAAATATGTATCGCGGCAATAAAAGGCCTATTACACTATCCAATTTCTCGTACCCTGATGTACACAGTAGTGTTATAACAGACTGAAGGGGCTGGATCTCCATAGTTTCCAGACAGGCACCCGATAGACAGCGCCCTAGATATCGGGTAGGATCTTGGATCTAGTTCCATAGTACAAGCTTTGCTTAGTTTGGGCTAGATGTTGTTGTGTGAAATGTCCACAAATATTTATTTATTTATCTATGGATGAATCTTGCGTAGTTGTTCCGCAATGACCCCGGCTCGAAGGTGTCTCACCAGAGGTAACACGGGAATTATCCACAATCTTAAGTATTAATAACAAAGGAATTATTAATCAATGATTAATTTGTCCGGTTTTTACTGTCGAGACAGTTGAGTTAATAAAAAGTGGAATTGGACTGACCATGGCTTGGCCTATATAGCTAGACTCATGTCCACTGCAACGGCGCCGCCATTTCCGCCACTACGTAAACGATGTGATATGATGCCGACACCGAAATATGTCGACGGAAAACTAAGACACCGTGAGACGTCGAGAACGCCGGATGCCGCCGCCGCGGCACGTCAATAGGTGCGGACAGTGCCGGAGAGCGGCATCAGCAGTACACATAAGAAGCGGAACCAGAAATCCTTGCTACCTGATAAGCAGCTAACTTTGCTATTCATCATAAATAATTAAATACTTGAATAGAACTCTGCGAATTATCATTCTGTAACTTTACAGACTTGACGGCTTTGTGAATGGCTCTCCTTTCACATTCATGGGCAGACTTGCATATATGAGCATCAATCCAGTATAAATATGCATAGGTAAGCCTTGTAAAGCTTGTGGTTAACTCATAAATAAACTATAGGCGAACTGCTTCGACAAACATTTATTTATGTCGAAGACGAACTGAGCCAGAAGATGAGCTATTGGAAAATAGCTTTAAATATCCCATTTTTATTATAAATAGCATTTATCACTTCTGTTACGGCTTACAGACGGCGCAGTCTGTAAATCACTTGAATTTCTCTTCAAGTGATTTACAGACTGAGTGACTGAGTGAGTGACTGGTGTGTTTGCTTATGCAAACTTTTTGTTCACGTATATCATGTCCAGCTTGTATTCTTTTGTGCCAGCATTACGATTTTTACATACATACAATCACGGCTATTTTCCCTTACAGGGTAGGCAGAGAATCAAAAACCATGAGGCAGTTTGATGCATTTTTACTTCATAATATTTGATTTAGCAGGCAACAGAGATGGCAGCAGTATTGGTCTTCAAAAGCAATTTAATTTATCATTGCTATAAAGTTTTAGAAGCATAAAATTTAGTCATAAACAAGGGGTTGCCATTAATGGATGACTGATTTTCCACAAATCAGAAACAGACCATCAGACCACGATTAAAGACCACATTCATTCAGCTACCTGGGCCTCAAGGATGCTAAGTGAATAAACTCGCATATTTATCTATTACTATATAAATAGACTAACAATTTGTCAAAATTTTCTTTGAATCGTTTCAGCGAGTGGCGAACGAGTGATGTGTTCTCTTAGCAACCTTGAGGCCCTGTTCTTGGCAAACTTTTGAGATACTCTGATGAACATTGATCAGTTGCTTGTTGTATGTGAGATTAAAGCCTCACTTTAATTCCTAACTAAATGAGGTAAACAGTCAGACAACCAACACTAAGGTAGCTTCACAGACAAAGCAATAAGACACAAGAAGAAATAAATTTACATAGCCAATGTAAATTATTATAATTGGTTATAAATTCAGAAGGAAAAATAAAAACTGCGCAATAAACTCTTCTCGTACAGCGCGCCTTTGTTTTTTTGCTATGTATAAGAAGACTTGTTGATTTCACCTTTTCCAGTTCTCCTAATTGTTTGTGAAAAAAAAAAAAAAAAAAAAGCTTTAAGTTGTTTTACGATATCCATTTTTTTTTATAGTCTTCATTATAATATTTTGCTGTTGTGAAAACTCCACATTGGCATCTCAATTGGACTTGGACAAAAAAAAACTTTTACATTATCAAAACTAAATATTACTACATATTAAGGATAATTTACACTAACTGACAAAGCCAGAGAGCAGCACAGCGTATGTGTTATAGAAAAAGTATTAAAGAAAATTACACACTAGGTCGGCTCAGATTTCATATTTACGTGGAATTTACACAGAGCTGGCTGATTATCGCACAATTCGTGCGAATTTTCACCAGATTCTAAATTGTTGAAAACGTATGACATTTAAGCCGACTTAGTAAGCTTCAATATTTTTATAAGATATTGTAAAATGCCCTGTGCAATGTTCTAGTCTGACCCTATAGGTAAAACTCGTCCTTTACAATATTCAGTAGCAAATAATGTTAATCATGACACAAGTATACAGGCATAGTAATAAAACAGTGTTTCGGGACTTTGGGAGTGTGGCCGACAGAAACCCGCGTTCCACAAAAATCTTATCCAGAACCACGCTGAATATAGGTTTTTGAAGACAAAAAACCTTAACTTAACTACGTTTATTTTAGGAAACAACAATAAAAATGTTTAATTTATGTCATTTGCCTAATATTAAGAGTTATATTTATGATATTTTGTTTCGTTCCTAAAAATAGCAACACCAAACTGGTGTGCAATTCTATTACTATGCCTGTATACTTGTGTCATGATGTAAATTAGGCTTTAGAAGAGAACTTGTTTAGGTAAAGCATTGTCTCTATAACTACCTAGTCTTGCCATAAATATTGTCACGAAGAAAAAAAATATTTTTTTATTGCAAATAATATTTATTACTTTTACAGTGTGTTAGTTTAATACATAAATATAAAACAATTTAAAATATAAAAGCTTATTCGAAGTGGTCTCCATTGGCTGCAATACAGTCCTTTAAACATTGAGGCCAGTTATCAATAGAAGCACGCACTCTTTCCATGGGAAAATTCTTCACTGCCAATCGTATGGATTGTTTTAGGGACTCCAAATTATCATGGCGTGTAGAGCAAGCCATACTCTCTAAAACTGATTATAATTCATAATCCAGCGGATTAAGATCAGGACTAGACGACGGCCAGTCTTCAGCTCTGATGAAGTCCGAAACGTTCACTTCCAACCAAGACTGCGTGGACCGAGCTTTATGATCTGGCGCCGAGTCTTGTTGGAAGGACCATACTTGGTTATTGAACATGGTGTTGTTAAGGGGCTTAACTACCTTCTCAAGAATGGTATTTTGATACACTTGTGCCCATGTTTTGATACCTTTTTCACAAAAATATGGCTCAGTCACTCCTTCATAGCTAACACCCCACCAAACCATCACTGAAGTCGGATAATGCCCACGTTGCACTCTGTCGACTAATTGGGAAGCTTCCTTAGAGCTTTGAGCATAAATACGGTCATTTTGTTTGTTAAAATGTTGCTCAATTGTAAAGATTTTCTCATCCGTAAACAAAATTTTTCTGTGACCTCCCTTTGCGTACCGCTTCAGTAGTTGTTTCGATTTTACCACCCTATTATTTTTTAAATTATCAGTTAAAAAATGACCAGTGCGTCTCTTATAGGCTG
This sequence comes from Lycia hirtaria, assembly GCA_947563715.1. Taxonomy (NCBI): domain Eukaryota; kingdom Metazoa; phylum Arthropoda; class Insecta; order Lepidoptera; family Geometridae; genus Lycia; species Lycia hirtaria. The sequence continues at coordinate 14,200,165 of OX387384.1, forward strand.
CAAGTCCTAAGTCATCTTTTAAAATACGCGACATGGTTCTGGGTGCTATCTTCATCTCCCGAGATAAAATCTTTTGCTTTCGGACAGGATTTCTTCGAATTCTTTCCCTTACTGCTTTGACCACCTTTTTCGTACGAACACTACGTGGACGGCCAGATCTTTTTCTGTCACAAACAGAGGAGGTCTCATTGTACCTATTAATAGCCCGGTACACAAACATTTGACTAACACCAAGCGTATGGAGAGTTTTAAAAATTGCATTTGTCTCCATACCAACTTTGTGTAATGCAATCACAGCGATTCGGTTCTCTTTATCACCCCACTCCATTTTAATATCGCAAAATATTGTACAATGTATTGGCGCCAAAATTAGAAAACTCAATGAACAATCGTATAAAAATGACAGATTCCAAATTCAAATGTAATATCTTTCTTATTTTTAACTGGAACAGTATTTATGGCCAGACTAAGTATATAGAGAGACATGATCCGTCTGGCCGTCGTCTAGTCCTGATCTTAATCCGCTGGATTATGATTTATGGTCAGTTTTAGAGAGTATGGCTTGCTCTAAACGCCATGATAATTTGGAGTCCCTAAAACAATCCATACGATTGGCAGTGAAGAATTTTCCCATGGAAAGAGTGCGTGCTTCTATTGATAACTGGCCTCAACGTTTAAAGGACTGTATTGCAGCCAATGGAGACCACTTCGAATAAGCTTTTATATTTTAAATTGTTTTATATTTATGTATTAAACTAACACACTGTAAAAGTAATAAATATTATTTGCAATAAAAAAATTTTTTTCTTCGTGACAATATTTATGGCAAGACTAGGTATATGATGTGCAAAATATACTACAGAATACACCAAGATACAATTAACACTTTTTTATGTTAAATAGATCTACGATTGACCACCAACTTGCCTGATGGTGTGGCTGAGGATGATACATGTCGATCTAACTAAACTAAAAGATATCTATTCACTCTAGCCTCGAAAATTTCAGGATTGTAGTTCTCATTATTGATCATACTTACATGTAACATATTGATGAATCCGTTAATTTGCACCAAGTGAAATCTATCCATGAACCTCCCCACTTCTACAGCTTGTCCCGGTTTCAGAAATAGTAAGAAATCTTCCACGATATCCTTATGTTCTGTTCCAAATAACTCTTCAATTTTCTTGTACAAGTGTACTGGAGTCTCAGTGTTTGGATTGAAGTTTCTTAACATATTACGGAACTGTATGAATTTGTTTGTAGGCACTGAAGTGGAGGAAAACCTTGATTGTACTTTCTGGTAATATGATCTAACAAATGCTGAAAGATATAAGACAAGTTAATAAAAAGTTGTTTTATAATCTTGATGAATAATAATTTAATACTTGAAATGTGTGTTTTGAAAATAGAAAATAACTATATAGACTATAAAGTGAGTTGAGTTTGTTTGACCATAGAGTAAGTTAACTTTTATAAAAGTTAAAAACATTTACGATGAATAAAATTGGTGTCCTCATTTCTGCGACACTGACCTACCACGAGTTATCTGATTCAGATAACTCAAATATATTTTTTTATATTCTCCTAATATACCTACTTACTCAACATTATATTATTCACCTTTTTCCATCAGTAACTTCAAGACAGATACCAAGTATTCCAGCAAATGTAGAAAGTTATTTGTAATTGATTATCACTTGTTCATTTTGACTCAAACCAAAATAAAAAACAAAGATAGCATCAGCTTTACCTACTAACACTATTAAAGATGATCCTTCATGCTTAAAGACTACCTATATTAGGTAATTCCTTGCTGTGATTTTATTTTATTAGTCACTGTGCCTTGGATGTCCTTACTTACCATTTTTTAAAGCATTATCATCTACAATAGGCGGATCATTCTTCTTCTTTTCAGGCTCTGTTCTACTTTTTACCTCAGCTTGTTTGGGGGCCTCTTGGGGAGCCACCTGCACGACCTGGAACAGGGAAATCCAGTAGGTCAAGGAAACATCAAGCACTAAAATACCATCATCGAGATCTAAAAAAATGGCGACATCTAATTACGTAGCCTATTATTCCACAAAGTTAAAATGTGTTTTAAACAATAAACACACCACTTAAACCTTAGGATTTACACATAGTAAACTTCAAAAGGCCTAGCCCAATGTTTTTAATGGTAATTTTTCTGTGAGCAAAGAAAATACAAAATGTAAAAAGCAATTGATGTTTCGTCTGACTCACCTCGGGAATAACGTGTTTTGGGCTAGAACATTGACTGAAAAAGCTAGTGGTAGGCTGTATTCTACTCCCAAACGCCTCCTGACTGTCCCTCGAAAACAGAATTGGCATGGAAGGCAGCATTTGGAAGATCTGAGGCTTCTCCGCTCCAAGATATCGAACTGAGCAACTTAACAACACCGCACGATTTCACATGATTTTTATTTTCTATTGTAAAATTATATAAAACACAATATTAAAACCACAAAAATATAAAAGAATCAATTAGCTAAATTACACCAAAACCATTGTTTGTGTTTTTATTTCGCACAAGCAACAGAAGCACCCAAATATTTTTTTCTTTTTGACAGATGAAATGAGAGAAGGAAAAGGAAACAGAAAGAACGAGCGGGCGCGGAGCATGCATACCATCTTGAAAAAAACTTTTATAACGAAGATCATATACTTTAGAAGCAGAATAAGACTAAATTGTTTTATTTGTTGTAAAAGAATAAATTTAATTGTTGTGTAGAATTCAAATACATATCAAGTTTTTAAGTATTAAAAATAACACGTTAACACACATTCACACTAACCGCGCGTTTTAAAAGTTTTAAAAAAGTAACTGGAACTACCCGATGAAAAATTAAGTAACCGCGTCGGTCGTAAAATTGCAGAATAATTACTTATTTTAAGCTAATAACAAATAATACAATATTATATAAAGACACGGAATACCATAATATCTGGTAGGAAACTAATATTGGCCAAATTTTATATTACGCAGATGAAACCAGCATTCGTATAAACAAAATAAAAACTGGACAAGTGCGAATCAGACTCGCCCACCGAGGGTTCCGTACAAACTAAATAAAAACGGGGAAATCACATTTTTTTTTTATATTTTCCTTCATAAACCGAAAAATATACCTACATCGTAAGAATAATTTAAAAACCTGTTTTAGCTTATGCTAATGAAGTTCTTTAATGTGATACCCCACATGATACGGTTAATTCACTTTAAAATTTGGGCCCTCATTCCTTGCATAAAGACACTATATTTTTGTGATTAAATTAAAAATGTCCAGTTTTCGGATTTTTTCCTATATGTGTACTCTAACACAATGCTTCTTGCGAAATTTCATAGTTCTAGGTCAACGGGAAGTACCCCATAGGTTTTGATTCCCTTGTGAGTGTCGAAATGTGAGTTTTTTTACGACATATTCGGCTGTAACTTATTTTTACGAAAACTAAGAAATTTTATTTTTCTTTCTGCAGCAAGATACTATGCTATGCTATGGATCTGCGTAAATGGTTTTCATTTCAACTCGATACCTTCACGCGTTCCCGAGATAAAGGTCTTAACACCCGGACAGACGGACAACAAAGTGATCCTATAAAGGTTCCGTTTTTTCCTTTTGAGGTGCGGAACCCTAATAAAACCATCTTGTAGATGTAGATCTTGTAGACTGGAGTACGGATACATAAAAAATCAGTAGGTATAAAAAATGTGTGTACCATGACCGAAGTGAAAGCTTCTTCAAGCGACGTTAATAATACGAAATATTATAGCAGTGCCGCGTTGACTACAACTCTCTCGCTCTCATAGTCGATTCGAGCTGACTTTATCCGAATGAGCATTACATAGCCGAGCGTGACGGCTCAACGTCATTAAATACCCACTAAATACTTCGCAACTAACTTACTAACTTACATATACTTACTACTTATACTAACTTTTTTACCGGCAAGCGCAGCGTAGGAAGACCAGCCACGAGATGGACATATGACCTCATACAAGTGGCGGGAAGACGCTGGATGCTAGCCGCTTTCAATCGGTCTTTTTAGAAATCCATGGGGGAGGCCTATGTCCAGCAGTGGACTTCTTATGGCTGAGATGATGATGATACTAACTTTTTTAGTCGCACTGAGCAGTGCGAAATTTTTCACTTCAAAAAAATTTGCCAGCCCCCGTATTCAGAACTCATTCGGATTCGGAATTGATTCGAAATATACATCTCCCTCTCTGTCGTTTCCATAGATAATGACAGAGACGGAGATATAGATTCCTAACCCGAATGAGTTCTCTATAAAATAAGGGGGCTGGCGTTGCGGGTTTCGGCCATGGCGCATCGAAACTATTTTGTATACTTAGATATAGAAAATATGCACGAAAGTGTGGTTAACTAAAGTAATAAAGTACAACAAAATCATTCTCATTATTTTCAAATTTATTGTATATTATTAGACTCGTTGGTAGTAATTGGCATAATATCAACAGCCACCGCAATTGACCCGCCGACAAAAAAATAATTTGGTGATACATGAACTATACATACATGCTATAGGTGCTTACTTCACAAATGTAACTGACCATGTGAATGTTATCTGAAATAAAAAAAAATGGTTGTCTGTAAAGTCGGTCTACGGACGATAGTTAACGTCACAACGTCATAACAAAACATTAATGAAATTATTGCATACTTTTATGAATAAAAATTTAGCTCAACAATGAGCGTAGCGGGGCACTTTTTCGTGCGTGCAGCCGGCGTTCATCGATTTATTAGACGTTGTCACGTCAAAAATATTTATGTAGATTATTAGAAGTTATACTTATTGTACCGTAATAAATGCAAAACCTTCATTCATTAATATTTTCAAGGCAAAGAACAGTTTTGTAAATATATATTTTTATAACTACCATTGTTGTTTACTACGTTGTCAGGTAACGGCATCGATTTAACTCAATAATACGGTCTATAGATATCTATAGGATTAGAGATACCTTTAGCTCCGTCAAAATCTGTCGGTCAAAGTGCCAGTTATAAATACTATAAAATATTGTAGCAGAATGTAGGAAACGAATAATAGGAGAACACAATATAGAAGAAATAAATCAGAATAATAGCAACGCGATGCGACGTTCCATTTGTTTCCCTATCTATTTTATAGAGTAAACAACGATGGCAGAATACGACCAATGAGAAATTATAATTTCGAAAATAAACGTTCTCATTGGTCGCTTGCTCGCCATTTTAGATGAGAAATATACCTATAGCGTGTATAAACCAACTGTTTCCATGGCAATGTGCGTATGCCAGCAATGCGAAAGATCTGTGCTTAAGCCACTCTTTCGTGTAAGTATATATTTTATGCAAAATAGTTGCGATATTTCATGTGTTATGCGTTTCACGACAGCTCAATGAGAATATAATATTTTGTTTTACGCTTAGGTTTATAAAAGAAAATAGGTACCTACTTATGATATTTTTAATATGGAACTACGAGTACATCTTGCAATTTCCATAGTTAGAGATAATTATTATCTTCTAGATCAACATTGTCTATCCTCTGCCACACCGTCACTTACCATCTGGCGAGTTGGTGGTCACAAACACGCAGATATATTTCGTATAAAAAAATTATATTATATTAACCCACTTGCCCTTAATAGCTTAAAAACACCGAGAATTTTCAACTTCAACAATTCAAAGCCCTTTATGGGAAACCCCGTTACATTTATTTTTATCTACCTAGTACCTACTACCTACTAGGTTTTTTAATACTTACCTATCCGGCTATAAACAGTTTCATCCCATCCCTAATAATTACTCTAACATACACCATTCAACATTGGAACCATGTACGCGTAGAATGCAGAAACGCCACCAAGCGTAGAGCCGCCCAAATCATGCTTCATGTTATCACATCTGACTCAAAATTAAAATATACGAGTATAAGTTTCAGCTGAAGAAATAAAGGGAATACTTTAATAAAATGGCCGCAATTCTTCCAGCTGGATTGAGAAACGGGGTGAGTAGAGATTCCTTGTTCTTTTAGACTTCCATTTATTTCCCATTAGCTATGTGTAATAACTTGACTAGTAAAATAAAAGAAAAATATTATATATGTCCTAACCAAGAAATGCAAATTGCAATGTTTTTACCAAACAGTGTCAGTAGCATTACGTATCTTTTATTTAAAGCTTACTCTAAACGAATTGACCTATATAATCTTAATAAGATTTGTAGCTGTTGATTTTTTTTAAATAAAATTACCTAATTGTTAGACATATAATATACATCTCTATATTTTTAATAATCATTTATACGATTATTAACAATAAAATAAGTTATCAAAAATCATATAGGTATACTGATCCGCGTCTATAAAATAAAATTTCAATATTTGCACTAAAATTTTATCAAAGATTGACTATAACTCTATAACTTGTAAAGCCTACATAAACAAATAAATAAATATGTTTATCGGCAGTGCGCAGTGCGTGAATTGATTACTTGTTAACTTCCGGTTTAATATTGAGGATAACCGGAAATTAGTCAACAGCATCCGGTACATCTATAAAGCTAATAGAGGTATTATATAATTATATACAACGAGGATTTGCATTTAAGGTCATGGAATACAAGAATAAAGGAGTGTAAAATAACGAAATATGCTATCAACTTAGTAAGTAGGTACTTAAATTATGTATTATTATAATTATAACTTTCTAAAATAAAAATGTCTTATATGTACGTAATGGGTAGCCTTTTTGAGATAAAGACGTCAATTCCTAATTTTGCCACATTGCTCTTTCATCGTCATCATCATTATCGTCTCAGCCATAAGAAGTCTACTACTGGACATAGGCCTCTCCCATAAATTTCCAAAAAGACCGATTGGATGCAGCTTGCATCCAGAATCTTCCTAGGCTGTAACTTGTATGAGGTCATCTATCCGTCTCGTTGCTGATCTTCTTACGCTGCGCTTGCCAATTGGTCTTTCTAATCATATTGTAATTTAAATTCGTGAAGAAAATAAAGAAAGAGATTCAAAACAGGCAAAGTTTTCTTTTTTGCCTTGACAATTATATCAAAAATTGATTAATCACAATGTATACGATACACCAACAATAATGCATACCTAAGTATTTAATTAACGCATTGTTCAAATGGTTAAGTCGGCCTTCACAAAAGGAAGTAAGATCCAAGATTTCTCCAAACCACGTTCTCTACAGTCAGGCTTTTGACACAGTTGATATCGCAACGCGTAATAGTGAGTTTAAAATTTTTACGTGTTCGTGCCGTAACAAAGTTGGTAACAGTGATATTTATAAAAATATAGTTAATGCGAACAAAGAATCTATATGAAGAAGCTATATGTTATTTCTATAATAACAAAAAATACAAAAAAAAAATACTTAGGAGTATCGAACACAATTTCCGCCAGCACGTTACGCTTGCATTTTTTCTTCCAACAGAGAAAATATATTCTAATATCCGTTTTTTTTATGGGTTGGACTATAAACGGCAACGTTTTATGTTTTAATTTTTTAAATTTAAAATTAAAATAATATTTGATAAAAGGCAAATATATAAACTAGCTACGTTTTTACTGTTTCCATCAAATAAAAAAAGAGTCGTCTAAATCAAATAATATTTAGGGCTACAAATTAATTGTATTCTGTTGTATGGACAAGTTTACAGTCACCATTTCACTAAATAGCTCTGCCCCCGAGTTCAGAATATGGGGGCTGATCTGAGTGTATCTTTTTTCTCAATAAAATACCCAATGGTGCTGAGTCACTTTTCGATTTCCCTACCGGAAAACTATTAACGAATCTCAAACGATAAACTTATACTGCCTTACTGAAAAATGATATTTAACTTTAAGCAATGCTGAACATATTTTGTCAACTTCTGGCTGACACATAATGACACTTGCGGAAAGAAGACAGAGAACTTAAGACGTTGGTTAAAGTTAAGTAACGTGTTTCGGTAAGACCCATAACGTTTGTAAGCAATCGCAATCAATGTAATAATTAAAATATTGACGACGTCCATAATTTGACAACGACTTAATAAGGTAAATACAGGCGTAACAAAGTTGATCGTGGTTGAGCATATTTGGTTGTGATTGTATCAAAATTGATCGCTGCGTGTTGAACCGTATTGTCACTATGGCTGAAGAAAAAGACGGACAAAGTGTTAAGGACCCGGATAGTGTCGATGGCAGTGCAAAGACTGAAGCCACGACGGATGTCGTGTGTGAAGCTGTAAATAAGGTTTTTTTAATACATTACATATCAAGTTTAAAATGCAGATGTCATCTGCTAATATAAGGTAATCTTGGTGTCTTAAATCATGAGTATGATCATAGTAGACCACAACAGTGGCTACGTCAGACGAGATATGATACCTATTACGAAAGGAAATAAATAATATATCGTTATCTACTAATATCGGTTTGACTATTTTGCTGACTTTTAACTTGTAAGTAATTTTAATTTTCTAATTGATAACGATTAATTGCAGTATTAGCAAGTTGAAGTGGCAGTGGGCAGGGCACATAGCACGTAGCACTGATGGCCGATGGGGCCGAAAGGTTCTCGAGTGGAGACCATACCGGCAAGCGCAGCGTAGGAAAACCAGCCACGAGATGGACAAATGACCTGATACAAGTGGCAGGAAAACGATGGATACAAGCCACTTCCAATCGGTCTTTTTGGAAGTCCATGGAGGAGGCCTATGTCCAGCAGTGGACTTCTTATGGCTGAGATGATGTTGATGATGATGAATTGCAGTATTCGCGCCTTCTTTTCAATGGACTTCAAAAAGGAAGTCAATTCAGTTTTTTTTATGTTTGTCACCGTATAACTCCCTCATTTATTTGGTACATTATTTTTTAATCGGAAGAATATATTTTCAGATTGGTCCCATAGAATTTCATTAAAATTGAGGAAAAACTTGGTTTTTTCAAACAAAATAACTGGAAGAAATATGTCTTCCCTGCAAAGGATTTTTTTTAATACGTATATACCAGTCGATTGTTTTAGTTTTATAAACGGGGGAAGTTTTTATTCGAACAAGAGTTGAGTTTTGAGAATCAGTATACAAATTATAATTTAAATTCAAATCACTTTACGTCGCAGTGTAACATAATGAAATGTTAATGCCCTAAGGATTGAATTAGGTACTTTAGATCTTTTATATACAAATACAAAGTAACATTATTGAGCAGGAAGTATGAAAAGAACATTGAAGCGTGATCTGAAAATAATATTTATGTAGTTATTTAATATTTGCTCGATTTTGTATATTAAATGGTGAAAGAGACATTCGATACGCGATAAGTACTCTCTTTTAGCCTTAAAACATTTGTCACTATCATTACAGTAACTGGTAACTTTACGTCTTCACAATGGTTTATGTGATTCTTGATAATAGTACACACATTTGCATTGCCATTCAGCGAGAAAATGCGGCCAGCATTTTGGGCACTTTGCTTGAAACTGGAGATTGTTTGAACTATCCATAGGCTTTTGATGCCTATGCATCATTATTAGTTTTAGTATAATTTATAAATTTCATTATTTAAACAGTGTTTAAATAATGAAATTTAAACACTGTCATAATTGTGTACTATGAATCATAAGTATTTCTACAAATTGATATATTTGTACACTATGTAAACATTTCTGAATCCATTTTCTCGACGTTTCTAGATAAAAGGCCTAGACGCTAACCGCTATGCGACGAAGAAGACAGTCGCGCAGGGCATGCTTGACATCGCCCTGTTGACTTCCAATGCATCTCAGCTGAAGTACGTACTCCAAGTGGGGCCTAAGCACGAGTTCTATACGCTTCTCGTTGTGCTCATCTCTATTTCTATCGTTCTACAGGTGAGAATGTAAAATTGAATCTTAGTTATGAAAATATGTTTTCCAGAAGATGTTGAACATCATCGGATGTTTATCAGTAATATTTAGTAACTTGTCCCTATTGACTGATATAGGGCTATAAACATGAAAAGTTATTACTCAAAGTATAAAAATGTCTATGTAATACTACTGCTTACAAACGCCAACTGTTTGTGGTATTGTATTGTAATTTAAAATTTATGCGGTTTTGAATGTTCATACAACGTTCGATTGATTTTTTCCTATAAAAGTTTAATAGGGAACTAAACATGAGATTCTGAACATCTGGTGCTAACAAAGTTGGCCACACTATTGATTTAAGCATATTTAAAGGCTTGAAGGAACAAATGTTATGAGTTTAGGTAAATAATACATTTAAATAATAAATAGCTATATAGAAACCATACCAGATACATGGCTGTTCCATAAACGACTCCCATAAGGACATTTTGAGAATCATTGGAAGTCTTCCAATATTGTTGGTTTGTTCTTTAAGTAAATACTCTTAGTTAGTTGTCTGCATATTTTGACCATCCTTTAGATATTGATGGGCTTGGTGCTGCTCTCCTTGAACCTTCTCCGTGACTGCCGGTTTCAAGACCCTCGGCACAAGACATCGGCTCTTAACATCAACTACGCGACAACTGCTTCAGCATTTGTGATCACTGTCTTAAATATACTGATGTCAGCATTTGATTCCTCACTGGCTAGATATCTTGAGATACCTGGCGATTTATAAATAAATTAGACTGACAAACTCATCCAGAAAAGGATAACTCTTATGTTTTGATCTTACTTAAAAGTTCTGTAGTGGAATTGGGAATCCTGGCAAAGTTCAATCATATTGGAATAATATGTATACTTAATATGGGAGAGCATTGTTTATAGCAGAATTGCTTGTGAGTTCACATATTATTTGAGATATACCAGTATATTAACTTAAGCAAGAATTTTTTGCGCAAGAGTTATTGCAATTAAAATATTGGGGAGTAGTTTTACATTTTATATATACAAGAACAATATTTCTAATAAGGATTTTCTTATCTCGTGACTCAGTGGTAGAGAAATCAACCACTTTGAACCAGGGATTACTTTGTTTTCCCGTGGTTGAATTGTAGCAGCGTTCGCACGGTTCGCAAACTTGTAGCTGACTTGTATATTTGTTTTAGCTCCTAGTGGGGTTACTATTCGTGGTGATCGGTGGTATGGACCTGAACGACCACCAGGATCAGCCATCAGCGGTCATCCTCAATGACGTCATTGTTATATTTATATTCGTCATATCCGTCATCAATATTATCATATCCGCTTTTGGGCTAGAATATTCTAATAATCCATTAGTGCTGGATAGATTACATTATATTAATAACAATTATTTGAAAAAGTTTAATGAAACTGTCCCTGTTGCTTAAAAAGAAGGGCTTATGTTTAACTAATTCCTAGATATGTAAAAATAGTGCCTAAAAATATTTATAGCCCTAAAATTAGTAAATGACCACCAACATTTAACACCCTTTGTTATTAACAGTGTGTTGTCGCAGTTCAAAGGTAACCTGCTATTGAGGCGACTCAATTTTGCCAAAACTATTTTTAGTCACAGTAATGCTCTAGGTACGTTATTATAGTTCGCTAAGATTTGGTTATCATTTACTAAATTTGGGCTTCTAATACAATTTTTGGAAGCCTATAAGGGAATCACAAAGTTTATTTCAATGTTCATTATATTTTTCCAAAAACATGTATGTATGTAGGTAGAATTTTGATGTTTTTTATAGTAAAATAAATATTTGTGTCAAAAATATCTAATAACATTATAGATAATAAGTACATACTTACAACCCATTTATAGATCACACAATAATTTGTTCACTTATCAGTAATGTGTATTTTGTTACACGATAATGTCAATTAATGAAATTTGAACGTCGCAGTATGGCAAAATTATAGAGCTAATTATTGTATCCTATCATCTAACCTACTGTCATTTTTGACAAATAAATATTCTGATAGATTTTGCCAAATCCGCGTAATCCCTATTTGGGTTTGACAGAATATATGGCATTCGTAGATTTATCAATCATAAAATTTTTAGCGATTGTTAATTTTCTGTTTAGCCAAACTTTTCACTAAGCATTTCTTGCATGGAATGCTACGTCACACGATATAAAGTATTACGTCACGCTTATTACATGCAATAGTTAGTGAAAACAACAGTTTAATCCGATTTTAACCTTGGTCATAACTTTATAATTTGTGGTATTAACAGAATATTGACACCACCGTTAATCAAATTCATCCAATGTTATAACAGTTTCTGTATTAGTCATAGACGTATGTGTTATTTTATTGTATTAACAGTTGTTTTAATCACCCGCATTTAAAAGTGGCCTCCATTCATTTTCGAAAGCGGAATCCTCATGAATCCTTAATTATGTACTGCTCTGCTATTGAGTATCATGCTGATATCTTGTATGCTTATCATAATTATATTAATTCTACCACAAACTCACAATTAATTTTTGACGTGTTTTTTATGATCAAAAGGAAACGTAGCGAGCTATTTAAGAAATATGATAAGGCTGCAAAGCCCGCAAACGCTTTAAATTTTTTTTTAACGAAGCGTGCTAGTTGACATTTGAAATTAAATTAAAATTCCTTCAAATATAGCATAAGGGCATCAAGATGAACATGGTCAAAACGAAGGATAAGTTGAATCCGCATGTAATGGCCACCCCAATAACTGTGGAGAACTCCATTCTCGAAGTTGTCGACGAATATGTCTACCTAGTACAAACATAATCCAACTAGGCAGGTCCAACTTTGCGATAGAGGTTAATCATGGAATCCAACTCGGCTGGGCAGAGTTTTAACCTAAAACGAGTTCTGGTAAAATATGAAATGTAACTGTACAGAGTTGATTTTCCAGTAGGTAAATTGATTTTTTCTACGTTATACGTGTGGCTTGATAGTAGTTTGAGCTAATCAATCAACCATTGTATAAAAAAACATATGTATTTCAATGGAGCCTCGAATTCTGTGATCTTATTTCAAAATTCAAAATAATAAAAACTGACAGTTTTTATTCTCAGGAATTATGTTCTTGATTGTTCGCCATTGTTGGATCCGTGGTCATACTAAGCGCCTGTGAAAAAACTTTTAGTAATCGAGCAATGATGTTTAGGCACGTTAACCAAAATCAGAAACTATAGATTCTGAATTAAATATAAAGTCGCTATAAATTCAAGAACTGTCAGCAGATCCTTAAACATATACTCAACGTAGTTATATTTGCAGGCGAGCGCGGGAGTCTTAGCCATAGTGACATCTTTCTTCAATGGCGAAGAGAACCAACACCACAAGAAAATATCTGACTGGCTCTACCATACATCGGTGGGCATGATGACTGGGGTGGTGTTCTGTGATGTCATCAAGATGACGTTCGGTCTTGACCCCGCGCTCTCTGAACAAGACTACCTTGGGAATAGAACTTCTCTTTTGTTTAATTTCTTTACGAAAGGTTCTTGAAAAGAAAAATAAAATAAGCTCAATTTTTAGTGCCTTAAGTAGGTACATAAATATTGAGTACATAATTATATAACTGGCAAATTAAATAAATAATTATTTTAGTAAATATCAGGCATTTTAAAGGCATTTTTTAAAGTTAATAATGTAATTTAAGTAGATATTTATAAACTTATGTCTATCTAAAAACAGTAGGTACTAAATCTTCAAAGCACAAGCTAAAAAATGAGTTATTATTTTTGTATTTTTTAGGTATCTAAGTGTTTCAATATAATTAAAAAATACCATAGAAAAACATGTAATGAATACTTTGTAAAATGAATTGGAGTAAATATACATGTTGTAAATTGTAAATATATACCACCAACACTACGGCTTCTGGGAGGCAATTCAGTTATTCAAAACCGATCCGTAACTGAACCTTTTGCGAAGCATTTCCTGTCGGCTGCTATCATTTTTTGATTTAGTAACGAGCGAAGGACGTGTTACGTTTCATCAAATGTGTCAATTGTATGACATAAAAGTGACTGAATCAAAAAAACTATGGCGGCCGACGGGAAACGCTCCACATATGGTTCGGCTATGGAGCGGTCTTGAATAACTGAATTGGGCCCCAGGATGGTTAAAAAAATTTAGTCCGAAATGATTTTCAAACAATACTTAAATAAAGTTTCGTGGAAGTTTCGTAAAGTTTTGGTTTCTTCTAGGTAAGCGTGCTCCTTCATAAACCTCAAAGACAACATCAGGCGAGTTGGCGGTCAAACGTCAGCGTAAACCTATCACTACTAAAGAAATATCGTTATAATAATATTACTGATTTCTCATATCAACATCTTTAAATGTTGATAGCAGTTAGATTTTGGCATTTGCAGCTTTTGTTGTTTTATATCAAAATATAATATATGTACATACTTGTATACACTTTTTATTATTATCTTAGAAAGGAAATAAAAATCAACTAGCTAACATTGACATGTAAAATATCAAGTGATTTTGGAGCGAAAGGCGTCATGATTTTTAAGGCATCACTATTTTGCTTTTGAATTTAACTGCCATTCCATGTGACTTAGAAAATATTATATGACAATAGTGAGTTAAATTAGCACACCGGAAATAATTTTATATTTACTCATTTAAGATGTATATAATTAGCTTTAATTATTATTTTGAATTTTAAATTGATAAATATATAAACAGTCATGTGTGAAAACTTCTATGTTACACAAACTTTTGAGTGCATTCTTGCTTGCTACTTATACTTGTCTTAGCGCTTCCGGTAGTTTACTTATTTTTTAAATTATTTTTTCTCTGTTGATTGATTACTTTTTTGTATTGAACGCGTTACACGTATTTGCCAGTCACAAGCAGAGAGATTTGTTGACATGAATAATATAAGTTAAGTATATTATCATAGTCGTAATCTAATACAAGTAAATAAGTCATTTTTAAATTCTAGTCATGCTAGTACAGAATTTTGAAATGACTAAGAGTTTTATCGATAATATGAATGGATATAGGTATTTCACCACTACACACGTAAATGAACACTATTCAATTAATAATATATCACATTCTTTAGGATACACCATTAATATTCGAAATAACATTAGTTAAGGAAAATAAAACGGAGCGATGGTGACATTTCACGTTCCCACCGAAAGGTCATTCATTGTATTATGTTTTTTTCGAGTTTTGTTGTTTAATTTATTTGTTTTATTTTATTTTTTATTTTCACTAGGTGCTTTCTGCGGCAGTGGCTGTGGTATTAAGCTGCATTTTCAATATAAATAAAGAAGACCACCAGAAGAATGCTGAAATACTCAATAATACGAGTCTAATATTTAAAATATTAAGCATCGCAGTGAATATTCTCATTAGTATTTTTTATTCCATGCAGCTAAATAATAATGTTAATTTATAACTAGGCAGATTATTCTTAAAATTATGATGATAAGTAAAATATTTTCCGTCTTCATTAAGAGAAACGTTAATTGTCACTTTTTGTCCATAAAAAATAAAAAAGAGCTGTTTTTTTTTTTACTTTGTATAAGTACACTCACCTTACTAATTTTATCTGATTGAACCACAAAATAGATATGCCTCAACGTATCGCCTTTTCAAATTTTGTGGAACACCGTTTTCATAGAGAAATTTGAATTAAGCGTTAAAAACTTGATTAAAGTAAACCGTAGAAGCATAACCATTTACATGAATATATTTCCAACCCAACCATACAAAAAATTAATCATCATAATCAGCAGGGTTACGCTCAACTTTTATAGCGATGCAAAGTTAGCTCGCGTTCGTTTTACCTATCTTGATTTTACTGTAATTATAGTGTGAGACAAAAGTGCACATGAGCAAGCAAATCCAAGCCTACTTTGCATCGCTTTAAGAGTTGAGTGTAAGAGCGCTTGTACCTAGACGTCCGTTTTTTTCACCGGAGAACGGAGTGTAGTACTGTAGAGTGTAGACGCACCGGACATGCACCGATGTCCGGTGCGTCTACACACACTCATTATAAACCATACGCCACCGCGAATCCGGTGAAAAAAACGGTCCGTTGTCCCGAAAAAAACGGACGTCTACAAGCAGCCTAACCCTGCTGATAATATTAAACGGTAGGTACAAAACAGTTTTCTCATGTTGTATGAAAAAGCTGGCGATAATTGCTATCTCAACGATCATCTTAATTAGGATAAAATATGTATCTTCTATCACACCAATTACTTATTTCAACACTTTGTTTCCATGTCTTAAAACGTAAACAAAATCTAGGAGAGTTTATTGATCGCCGGAAAAAATCCTTGCTCAATAAGTTTTGATTTTTGGTATTTTTTGATTATTATAATAATAGTAACTAAACATTCTAACCTTCTTTCTTTTGGTCGGTTGGAAATCCATGGGGGATTTCCAAAAAGAGGATGGAGGATGGAGGCCTATGTCCAGCAGTGGACTTCTTATGGCTGAGTTGATGATGATGATGCACAAATTATATAGTTGAACACGTCTCTGCGACATTTAAGTACATACTTATAAAATATAAATACTTTCAAATGTCACAGGGATGTTCATACATTTAATTTTACAATCTTGCATTCACGCCCGCACGCTCTCAACTCTCTTGTTTGCGTGTGATAATAAATACTTCATTTATATATTATGTGAATTGTTTACTGTGTATGGCTAATGCACTTGTTTTGTATTTCTGACAAGTTCAACCTTTGTTTCACATTTGCTGAGCATCCCGTGACAGTTTTTTTAAACAAGGTATCTAAATATATTTAGTTATAGGCAATATTAGCAGGATGAAAGTGTCTATAGGTAACTATTTACTTATTTCGTATGGTGTAATAATTATGAATTTTTATATAACTAAATTTATTACTACAGACCTAAATGTGTTTTATTTAATTATAACAAGTAGTGACTTGTAAGCTTCCACTATTGTGTAAGGTGGTGATTATGCGTAGTACCTTTATAAATTAAATGATTATTAATCATCACATATCCAAATGACCACACAAGTGGAGTGAGACTCTATGAATTTGTATTTTTTTATTTATTACTGCAGATAATATCAAAATATCTAATCGAAAGTGGAATTGGTAGCTACCTAGCTACTTGTGGTCACTCGATATTTTGACATGTCTCTGCAGAGAAGTGAATTTCCATTTTATAAGCTGCATAAGTGCAGTTTCAGGTTAATAAATGGAAATTCACTAAGGGCCTTAATTTACTTGAGCGGGAATTTGTCTTAGAGAATCGACAGGCAAGACTGGTTTTCTACATCTTATACTGTGGATGTATAAATTGTGAATAGAACTTCTAGGCAAGCAAGCTTAGCACGCTTAGACTTAGTCTTCGCTCCAGTGAGACAGTCAAACGCAAGCCCATTCAATGTAAAAAAACGGCAAGGTCAACCATGTCGAGACCCAGTTCATGGCTGGATAGCCTGGATACCAGGGTATTGTCAAAGGGCGTTGGAAGGTCATGTGTTACGGACATGCTGGCGATCGTCTAGAGTTCTACACGGTCGAAAACAGCAAAGTCACCACTATCAGGACCCCGGTTAAGACTGTGTAGCAAGGCCTTTAAAAAACTGTCTTTCTTCTTCTTTTTTGTATTGGAACCGCATTAAAGCATTTGCCAGTGTCAAGTATTAGGGTTTTCTCAAGTTTCTTGAATAGAACAAGTTGTAAGTTCTAGTCACAATCTAAGCAGTCAATTTATAAGTAGAGTCCTGTTTCAGTAAAGTGGTGGCGACTTTACTAGAAGCTTCTATGGAGTTTTGCTGACACCTTAAAATCACACGTTTTACTGCTTTATTACACTTGCCCACACTCACACACTTTAGCGAACACTTAATGAATAAAACACCACCATTTTTATAGCATTAATGTTCAAAATAACACAAGTTTATGAGAATAAAAACATAGAAACAACACGTTACTAAGACGTTCCCGCTAAAAAAACAGAAAAAAAACTCGATATAACTGTCAGTGATTGTTATTTGTCAACATCACTGTCAACATCAAGTTTTGTCTTTTTTTTAGCCTAATTGAATATTAGAGTCGCACGAACTGGTCATTTGCTTAACGGTCAATATTCTCAGATTATTCACGTGCCTTGCATAATTATTTAATAGCCAATTAGCCATTAGCTCTTTCACGACTGACGACACTTTGTATGCTTAAAAAAGAATTATAGTTACATTAAAAGTATTCCAAAAATCCATAAATATTACGTACTTACAATAAACTTTTTTATTTGCGAAGTTACGGAAGTTATATTTTTATTAATAGAAATGGTATTCTTTGTTATTTGTTGCTGGCAAAAATGTTAATTTAACAATTGCCTAACAAAAAACAAAAAAAAAGTGAAATATAGGTATTCATAAAGATAATTAGCGAATTGTTTAATCACAATAGATTGTCCTTCGCCAACTTCACAAGTATTCGGGTATTCGGAATCGGTCAATCGTGCGACTGCGCGCGGCACAAAAAGTGAGAGTCGAACGAGGTTACCGCACAAAGCTGCAGCGATACCTAAACAAGTTGCTGTTTCACGTTCCATTCCTTCGATTTCGATTCGATACGATAATCAGTTTGCTCTGTACACTGACCGCAACTAGACGTGATGGCTAAAATCGTAGTTTACGGAGGTAGGGGCGCTCTTGGCGCGGCCTGCGTTAACCACTTCAAAGCAGCCAACTGTTGGGTAGCTAACATCGATCTAAATCCTAACGAGAGCGCAGACTTCAACATCACCGTGCCTAAAGACGCGTCGTGGGTGCAGCAAGAGGAACATGTCGTGAACGAGCTAGCGACTGCACTTAAAGGTGAGAAAGTAAGCGCTGTTATCTGCGTCGCTGGAGGCTGGGCAGGCGGAAACGCGGCCAAAGACCTCAGCAAGCAGGCTGACCTCATGTGGCGGCAGTCCGTGTGGAGCTCTACTATCGCTGCCTCACTCGCTTCTAAATACCTATCGCCTGGAGGTCTCTTAGCCCTCACTGGTGCTAAAGCTGCTCTAGAAGGTACACCGGGCATGATTGGCTACGGCCTCGCTAAAGCTGCTGTACACCAACTCACAAAATCTCTTGGAGCTAAAGATTCTGGTCTCCCAGAGAATGCATTGGCTGTTGCCATCTTGCCTGTGACACTGGACACAGAAATGAATAGGAAATGGATGCCCAAAGCCGACTTTGGATCATGGACTCCATTGACATACGTAGCTCAGCTGTTTGACAAATGGATGAAGGGTGAAGAGAGGCCAGCCAGTGGCAGTTTGGTACAACTTATTACTAAAAATAGTGTTACCGAGTTGGTAGTTGAATAACTTGCCAGATTTTATCCTAAAGATACTTCCACTTATGTTTACTGACATCAAAACCTATGTTCTGAATTTGACTAAATTTTTTGTGTACATATTCCAAGATATCTTCAGTTGTGAACCAGTTTTGATATTTTTTTATTACCTTGGATGTGATCCCATAAAACAAGTAATTATATTTTAATATTTAGTGGATTTTAACCAGTTCTGACTAAATTAATATTTTGTTCAGACACCTGCTATTCGAAGTCAGTTACACTAAGATGAACAATGATATTTAATGAGAGGTTTTTGCTATATAATAAGAGATTCTTTAATTTTTTAAGTATAATTAGTTGTTACTTTGCTCAGTAATTTAATTGCTATTGCAATATTTCATGAGCTTTGAATGTATTTTGTTACATGAAGGACAATAAGGGAACAAAATCTCATATTTATTAAGTAGATGATTGTCTAACAAATGTTGTTAAATGTTAAAAAAAAGAGTGTAAAGTGGAATTCTGTATACATTTTGAAAATATCTTGATGTGATATATATTAAACAGTATATACATATTAAATTGTAGCAAAACTGTGGTTGTTTTTCTTTCCGTGTACACAATGGTATGTGACCTGACAGATAATAAAGTTCAAACTATAGGTTTCTTATCATAAAAATATAAATATTAACATCATCGGTGATTATTAATCGTTTCATTAAGACAGTAGTTATTGCTTAACTGTGTGAGAAATTACAACAGCTAACAGAGTCATCACAACCTCAAACTTAGTAGGTTTTTTATACCTACATTTGAATAAGCAAGTCACTCATTTAATCCTAATGCTGTATTTGTCATGCCCAGAAATCTGGAAACAATTAAATTGGATCTAGAATAGATTACTGCTTGCACATTAAAGTTCATTAAATTAATATTAATGATGTGGTATTTCCCTATGTCTAGGGAAGTGTCACATTTTACCTTATAGTTTAACTAATGTAAACTGATTTTCCTCAAAAGAGAATTGATCAGCATATTCATTTATGTTGAATCACTGTCATGTAAAGTAAAATACATTAAGAAAAGAAAAAATCATAATGTTGTTTTCATAGATTCATCTCAATAAATTTCTAAGCAATAAGCAAATAAGCATCACTAGATTCAGATATTAAAATTTTATAAGAATTGGTTCAGTCTTTTAGTCATGTAAAGGTAACAAACGTACAGAGAGAAGGTTATATTCGTGTCTGTTTGTGGCATAGTAGTTCGGAAACGGATGGATTAATTTTGATCTAGTTTTTTTAAAGATAATTTCATCGAAATTGTTCTTAGCTGTGTATCATCAAAATCGGTTCAGCCGATTTTTTTTGTCGGGGTTTTTTAAACTTATACTAGGTAATTTATAGCTACGATATGTGAAATTTACGTATTTTCTTAGTAGAATTGGATACAAAAATCATAATCCTTAACCTTATCCTACTGATATTATACAAGAATAAGCTTAGAAAGTTCAAAAAGCCCCGACGAAAAAACCAGCTGAACTGATTATAATGAAACATTGATAAGAACACTGAATGAAATATGCTTTGAAACAAAAAAAAAGATCAAAATTAGTTCATTCGTTTGAGAGCTATTTTAATTAAATAGTTATGATTTATTGTATGATTTTGTTATACGATGTTATGTATATTTTGTGAAATTTCTAAGGGTGCAATTGGCCCGAAATAAATGAATTTTAAATTTGAATTTGAAAGCTACATTTTATGATTATGAACATCACCGTTTTTCATTATTACGCGGGTGAAACCGCGGGGCGCAGCTACTATAAGTTATTCAATTTATGTAGAATTCATGGTTTTAATGACATGGGTGCAATGACGTCAGTGGTGGCAGGGTATTTCCTCACTACCTGACATCAACTACCTACCTGTTAATATGTTATTTTGTGCTCAGTGGTTTTCCTTAGTTTAGATTTTAGGAAAGACGTATGTGAGGGATTTTACAAAAAGGGAATAATTTCCAATGGTTAAACATGATTTTACAGCTAGACGTTAAAATCATTAATTTTACATCACAAAACTTAATATCTATAAAAAATATACATTTGTATATTATTTTTACAACTCAAGTCAAGACTCTTTCAACGATACCTTATTTGTTAAATTTAGACAAGTAGGTATTTTAGAAGTTATAAGGGAACAGATGAACACATACATACACAATTACACACATATCGGTCAACACATAATCCTTGCTTGCTCTTGCTTCGCCGTAGTCGGTTAATTAACTAAAGAGTTTTTTCAGGTAACATATTTTAATGGAAGTATATGTGCAAATATAACATTTTGGCATTCTAATTACCTAGATACTCATTAGAGAGTATTTTGTAGGTGCTGTGAAATAACTATTACATAATCTGTGAACCAGTTTAAAATGTTAGTTTATCAAGTTTCTACGGTCAGTGTCTTTGAGTGTGGTCTACATTTCGAGTAGGCTGATCACACTACTTTCACAAATCTTATCTGGATTTTGTCAATAAAAAAACCGGTTTCATTGCTCAGAGAGTTTTAGCAGGCACCCAGAAAAAAATCAGGTAGCTTGTTTAACGCCTTCAATCTTTTATGAGAGCAAATTTTCTAACTGTTAGTAACTATTAAGGACCTAATAGGCAAGTATAAGTAAAGATTATCATAACTAAAGGGGTGTTATAAGTTTGACGTGTGTATGTATGTATATGTCTGTGGTATCGTAGGTCTTATACGGATCGATTTTGATCTAGTTAGTCTTTTTGTTGCGAGTTCTTAGCTATGTTTGATCAAAATCGCGTTAGCCGTTATTTGTCGGGGGTTTTTGAGTTCTCTAAACTTATACTTGTTATCCTAATCCTAATTATACATATGTACATGTATTAATATTATAAAAGCGAAAGTAAATCTGTTTGTTACCCTTTCTCGAGTGTAGAGAACCTGAGACGGATAGGCTACTTTTATATTATCATCATCACCATCACCACCACAACCGCAGAGCGCAACTAGTTTTAGCGTTTCGTAGTAAGTACGAGGAACTGTCATAAATTCGCCATGTCCGTCTGTCTGTGTCCGTATGTCATAGGCATTTTATTCAGAGACTATCACGGTATTTGTATTTCGTCAACTGGTCTAAAATGCTGTAGTAAAATGTTGGTACTTTAGACATGCATAGAAGGGTTTTTTCAACCTTGTCCTATAGTGTGGGGTTTGGTTGAATAAGTCTCTTAAAATAGGATTAAGGTTTCAAATATAATTTTCTTTTTAGTTGTTATGCTTGTTTTCAGTGTGTACGTAAGTCTAAGAGTATACTATTATATATGAAATGTCGGTTAAGTACCTGCTGTCGCCGAAACATGTGGGTAGTTTGATAAAAAAAAATTTAGGGTGTCTGGAAGAGACCAAGTTGTCTGGATGACGGATGACATCGGTTGTAGTTATAAGACCACCCCTTGTGCCATTTTATCATTACATTGTGGCATCAATAAAGTGATATTAATTTATTGATTGATCAAATCACCCCTTTTTGTTTAACGCCCACTGCAAGAAGGGCATTCATTTAATATATATTTTAGAGTTTTATATTTTATTTGTATATAGACATCTATCTTTACTAATTTGTCAGATCAATCTACTTCGTACGTATTCGTTACAGTGTAAAGAGAAGGTCGGAAATAACCTTCGAATGCAAAATTCAAGGGAAGGTGAAACAAAACAATATTTATAAATAAAAGCATTTATTAAGTCATATCAACATGACTTGTATAGTATAAAATGTTTATATATGTCTACATATCCGTTTAGGTAATTCGTATTTTACTTAATTATAACGGGGTTACTTGCTATAAGAGTTGAGCGTAACCCCCCTATAGTATGTAGGTACTTAGTAATAATATTTTTCTTTAGAATCTAAAATGATATAAAATACAAAATAATTTAACACTTATAACTAGGTAAGTACTTCAATTTAATTTTATTTCTAAATTAATTGAGTTCTTATTTCATAATTAGAGATAATTGCAACGTTTTGATTTATTTAAACTTTCTGTGATGGTTTTTGCGATGAAGAAAATTGTCAAATTTTTATTTGAAGTACAAAGTACAAGTCGGGCCAAGCGTATCACAAATTTTTCCATAGAACAATTTTACTTTTAATCCATCAAAAAGGTTGAGACAATTGGTTGTAGATAAATTAAACTTTGATAATTATGTCTCTTCATCGATTGAATTGCGTTTCAGTTTTGCTCATTTGCGTATCTGGCTAAATGCATCTATTGGCCTTTTGCGTGCTTGATCATATGCGTCGATCCCGTCTAAATCTGTCTGTAATCCGTATGTCCTGTTAAAATTATGAACTTACGCTACAAACTAATATTAAGTTCACCAGTTCAGGTTTTGGAATCGTGTTTCAACCTTAAAACGTTACCGCTTTTTTACCCGACTGCGTGATAAGGAGAGTAATGTTTTTCGAGCGTATGTATGTATGTGGTTATGTATGTATGTTTCTATGTGATCGCCTACAGCATAAACGGCTTGGCCGATTTTGATGTGCGAGGTGTCCTTAGATTCGTCTTCACTTCCACTTTTTTTGTATAATAATATATACTCTCAAAAATAAAAAAATGCGTTTTTTTGTAACCTCCAAGGAATTTTAGTTATAATCAAATAGTTTAACTAAATTTATTCTAAAGAATGCGCATTTATAATCCTTTTATAGTGATATTACGCATACTTTCTCACAAAAAAAACGTGCACTCAACAGCATATCAAGCGTAACGAAATCGTAAGCTAGACTGCGAAAACTGCTTTTCTGCAGTCGGGTATTTTGTTTTTCTTATACCTAACATATATACTTGTTAGCACTCCTATCTAAGAATAGAAAGTTGCTTCAGCGACAGGTGTTTAGTGTTTATACAAAAAGTGTCCATTATGTTTTTTTACATTATGACATATAAGGGAACAGTGGAATTGTAATTTTACAATTAATTTGTAGATAGTGGTTCGATTTAACACTTGCGTAACACATGCCTGCAGACTAGATTTAGAATTTTGAAATATATAGTCGGTTTACGCATAGTTCTATCGTAGCAAAAAGAGGAACTAATGTCGAAGTATATGCTACCATGGTATTCTGTAGTCTCTGAATAAAATAATGAAATAAGGACTCCAACGTTCTCCAACAAGTTCTCAAGCTTCTGGTGTGATTTGTTCAAGTTTTTTTTTTGTGTTGTTGTTTCTTCTAATTAGTAGAAGTTAGAGAGTCTTTATTAATTTGATGAATGTAATAGTAAATTATATTTGATGTCCTCTCGTCCCATAGGGATTGTTTTGGTAAAGATTTCTTAATTTTTATAAAATATGTCAAGATTGATCAATTTTGGTCAAAAACAGAAACCACTATAAGTACTTTATTTTACGCAAAGAGGAATAGCTCTGGTTGAGTAGTATTCCATGAGAGAAGGTCTATGTGGAGCATGGATATGTGAAAATTATGATAATTTTATCTTTGTATTATTTGTGTTTATCATGGATTTCTTAAGTATTATTTTACTTAAAATTTATATAAAATACAGATCAGTTGTTTCATCGATGCAATGTTTAAAGACAAATTTAAGTATTTTATAAAACTTATCCAAAAATAAAATTATATCAGAAACAGCCAAAATTTACATTACGTGGTAGCTACCACTGAGGAAATATTAGATACCTAAATTCTAGGCATTCTGAGCAATTCCGATCATTGCCGAATTATTCCGGGAATAGCCTACCTACTTATCGTTTTGTATATCCTAGGCATTCTGAGCAATTCCGATCATTGCCGAATTATTCCGAGAATAGCCTACCTATTTATCGTTTTGTATATCCTAGGCATTCTGAGCAATTCCGATCATTGCCGAATTATTCAGAGAATAGCCTACCTACTTATCGTTTTGTATATCCTAGGCATTCTGAGCAATTCCGATCATTGCCGAATTATTCCGAGAAGACATGACATGAGTAACGTCACCATCATTGGCTATCAAGAGCCGAATATGTACCTAATTTATGCAAGTGCGACAAAGACGAAAATATAATACGACATCCTTTGATCATGTGTCTACGTATAATTTAGCACTACCATATCAAAACCTACTTTTGACACACTTTCGCAAAATTTAAACAATAACATTCACACAAACATAACACACAAATTTGAGCAAAAAGTCTTTCTTAATAATTTTCAGTTCATCCGACGACAGCCCGTACTGTGTTCCTGAGTAGGTCCGTCACCAGCTCCGTGGTCCGTATGATCTTGTAGCCGATCTGGTCGATGAGGGTGATGGCTGTGGAGTATGGGGGAGGCAGTTCGGAGGTCGGCGTCGGTCGGACGGGGTACCGCGTAGGGATGGCGTTGGATGCTGCGCCTACGCTGGGTTGGGCCCTGGAACGAATGAATGATAATATTTTATTAGTGTTTTTTTATGCAATTGAGTGAATACATTTGCTATTTGTGGAATACGCTTCCTGATGGGTCTTATCCGATAAATATATTCTAGGCGTCGTTAAATCGCAAGTGAATTGGTTGTTTCTGGGTAAGCGCGCATTAGCGTGTATCGCAACGTCGCTTAACATCCGCAATATAGCATAAAAATAATTGAGCAAATATGAAAAAAATCATTAAAAAATACAAATATAAATATATAAATAGCTAGATACATATAAATAGATAGATATAAATAATAATACGCTTTTTTGTAGATTATTATATGTATTATTCATAAGCTAATATACTATTGTAAAAAAAAATATTGAAGATAGGTATATAAATAAATATGACTGAAAAAATGTGAACTTAAGTATAATGTTATTTAAATATAAATATAATTCTTTATATTTTTGATTAAAATATAAAGAATAATGTTTTTCGAGTTATGTATGTATGTTTCTATATTATCTCCTACGTCCTAAACGGCTTGACCGATTTTGATGTGTGAACTGTCGTTAGATTCATCTTTATTAACTGAGTGTCAAACTACATTTTTGAATAAAACACCTGCAAAAATTAAAAATTACTCTTCAACCTCCAACGTATTTTTCTTAACAAATAAATTGATAATCCTATTTTACAATAACTTTGAGCATGCTTTCTTGCAGAAACGTACACTCAACAACGTATCAAGCGTAACGCAATCGTAAATTAGACTAGGAATATCGGTTAAGACCGAAAGTAAAGTAAGTAACCATAAGTGTATTCGGGTATATTTTTTCCTGTAATATAGATACTTGTACAAAATATTGGTAGACTTAGAAATTAACAAACCAGGAAAATCAGACGGAGCCATAAGACTGTCGAAACCAGTCCCTAAACAAGTTAGGTACATCGTATCTGAAGTTGTCCAAAGTTATGATTTAAGTATTTGTGAACGATAATTGGATGAGGAAATCAATCAAATAATGAAATCAATTAATTAATGTCAGAAATTCATGTGTGTCCATAATTTTAATGTTTCTGGTGGAACCCCCTACTGTTATTAATTTGGTAGTACCACAATATTTTACAATTATTTTTTTTTAATATCGTAATCGTATCGATAAGTAATAAGTTGGAAAGATAGAAATTTATGGAAAGGACATAGTAATTGGCAGTAGTTGGATGCGTAAAATTGAAGATCGGACAGAGTGGTGTTCAATAGGAGATAATGATGATGATGATGACTAATGAAATGTCCACTTGTGGTCTAAAGATGGCTGATGATGATGAAAATGTCTACCATCAGCTTAAACCATTTGATAAAATTATTATTGTTTAATAACTGAAACAACCGACTTCAGAATATGTAATTTTTTTCTATTTATTTAGTTTTAAAAAACACAATAAAGCGATTTTGATGAGATATGTATGGGATCAATCTGATGTACCTACTATTTTAGATTAACAAATAATTGATTGTTTTTTTTATTTTATTTAAATATTTATTATTATATACAACACCATTACAGCCAATGCGATGAAGTACCTAAATTATTACATATAAATACTTAATGTTTTAAAAAATTTCAAGCATTACACTAACCTTGGCAAAAATGCACCTCTCAATAGACTTGTTTCCGAATTAAATATAACACACAATAAATATGGCTTGGATCTTTTTACTTGCAGCTTTAACTCTTTTAAGCGGGCCGTTCATAACATCGAGTTCAATCATTGACCTGATATGTACTACTTATTCACTTTGACATAATTATTCACACTTTTGTATTCTAATATTCGTAAACTTAAGTTATGTAATTCGTTTTGACATAAATCTATTTAATTAATTTTCTGACCGCTTGTGTCCTAATTGCATGTTGTCGGTGCCTATAATTATGTTAGCATTTAGCTCTTAGACTTATGTTCATGTGTTACTTTTAACAGTGTAAGAATGTATAACATGTTGGTACCCAATAAATAAATAAATAAATAAATAAATATTTTCACAGAGCATGCGGACCACCTCTGTGAATTTTGTCAGATTACAGTGAAAAATGTCTATCTCTTCAGATACAGTAATAGTTTAGAAATGTCTGAGCTAAGAGGTAAGAGGACAAACATTTAAAAAAATACAACCAAATTGTTAACCTCTGCCTTTTTGAAGTCGGTTGGTAATGGGATGTGGTTTTATAGTGGCCACGGCCGCATATTGTACGTAAATACGTATACAGAATATACGTTAAAACCACCTGAAATGGCGCTTCCCTCTTTGCTGCGCGCTATGCGTCGCAGTCAATTTCCTTGATGCTAGAATGATCTAATAAAATTTTTGATGTGCCAACCCGCACTCGACCAGCGTGGCAGACTATGGCCCTACCCTTCTCACAATGAGAAGATGGCCTGCGCCCAGCAGTGGGACAGTTTGTACAAACAGGGCTGATAAAAAATATATATGTACATACATATATATAGCTGGAATAGCAACCTCTATATTCATTGATTTTGTTATTATCAGTCGTTTGAATTGCCTCCAGCCATAGAAGCAAATTTAGAGGCGAATTTATAATTTCCTGCTATAAAGTAGGCAGTTAGTGTGCTTACTTGGTCGGCACGGCAGGTCGCATGGAAGATATCTTCACGGTTGGTGGTGCCGTCGGCCGCGTAGTGCCTGGCGCTGACGATGGACTCCCTACCATCAGCTCGCCGTCCCCGCCAAACCTGGAAGTAGACAATATTGGAAAATTAATTAATGGGAATGTAACACTAAGATACTTTTTATTTATTTTGTACCTAGTGCTAGTTTGTTGCAATTATACAGTTGTATTAGTCTAGGATTGAGGCAAATATAATTTAAATATCGGAACATTTCTTACCATAAATTTAAGTACCAACTACTGTTTGCCTTTCCTTAATTATTAATTTAGATCTTTAACGGAGTGTAATTCCAGAATTGCCTCTTTTTCAATAAATTTTATACAGACGAGAAACAATTGAAAAATCTAAAAAAAAAGTTATTTGTTATGCAAGGCTGCAAAGTTGGTTTTTGAGGCGAGTACTTGTATAGAATCCTGAGCGTAGCGAGGGTTTCAAAAGTACGAGATCCAAAATAACTTTGCTGCCGAGTGAAACATAAAATTTTTCACCTCACCACAGCGAGGAAAACGCTAGTCCAGTGGACAAAATGCACTTTTCCACTCAGATTTCTAATGACAAACAGAATCTTTCCGAGCTTGTGAGGTGAAAAATATAATGTTACAGATGCATCTTTGTATTAGTTATTTCCACGGTTCCAAACTTTTGTACTTTGATCATATGAAAATCTGAATGAAGTCGATTCAGACGGTTTTTTCCATTTTGTGGTCTAATTAAAGATTAAAATCGTATGAAAACGTTATAAAACAGAAGACAGATCAGATATTTTCAGATATTACAGGCATTTTCATGAATAATTTTTTGATAGCTATCAAATTATCAGTGTTGATTTAGAATTAGAAATTTTAGAAAAATTATTGAAATCACTAGAACTGCTTGCGCGGATTGTCACACGCATCATACCGCCATGTTTTTGCTCCACTAAATGTGACCGTATCAGATACAATTTAAACGTCATTATCAATTGCAGTGATAAACGCTGCATAAAATTGGACAAACACAGTTAAAGTCATAACTGTATAGTTTTTTCAATCAATCAATATATTTTATTTCATAATCACAAGTACAACTCAAGTTGTGCAGAAATACAAATACCTATCTTAGTAAAGTGTAGCTTGTGGAACATGTTAGTGACGTGCAGCACCTTACACTAAGTAAAACATGTATCGTGGGTGCTGCATAACCTTCAGTGTACTGATAGAGGAGGACACGTTTACAGCTTGATATAGTAGAAATTAGGTTTCTTTTTACCATTAAATTTGTATGCAAACAAACGAATGAACTAGAAAACAGCAGCCGTACTCTCAACTTTTAAAGTTCGCTCAGCGCTAGTTTTTATATTGCTTTTTTTGCAATTAAGAGAGTGACAAAAGTAAAAGCGATTATTAAAAATATCAAAATTTAAAGTAGGCTCATTTGAACTTTTGTCTCAAACTTTTACGGCCTTACCGAAAAACGTTACTTAACTTTAAACATTGTCTTAAATTCACTGTCCTTTCCGCACGTGTCATTACGCGTCAGCGAGAAGTTGATAAAATAAGTTAAGTAATGCTTAAAGTTAAGTAATGTTTTCGGCAAGACCGTTAATAACAGAAAAAGCAAGATAAAACGGGGCCTTGAGCGAACTTTGTATCGCTATAAGAGTTGAGAGAAACCCCGCTGATTTTCCTTTTACATCGACTAATGCGCGTTCAATAATTATAGTTTAAAAAACTGAAGCAACTGACTTCTCATGGATCCCATTGTCAGAACTGGACCAAATTGAAATGGGACCACACGGGAAGCACCAGCTTTCAAATAAAAAAAGAATCATCAAAATTGGTTCATCCAGTCGAAAGTTATGAGGTAACAAACATAAAAAAAAACAAAAAAAAAAACGAATCGAAGCTCCTCCTTTTTGGAAGTCAGTTGAAAATCTAATTCAACAAAACAATCATCTATTCATCCAAGAAACAGCCTAACCGGGTAAGTAACTACAATTTTCACACAGTTTTTATAGAGATTACAATAGAATTTAGATTGAGTGTTAGAAAGGTGTGTGCACACTCATGCATTTCAAATGATCAGCTACTGCCACACTAACCTAGGCACATGATTTCACTGAGACACGCAATGCTGTGAGAAAACACTCATGTGCATTGTCTCATGTACGAGATCACGCGAGCTTCGCTTTGAGGTAATAATAAACACATTAACGCATTCCTCATTTTATTACCAATTTCTCTTGCAAAGATGATCTACTTTTACACAGTTGGTGGTGGTGGAGCTGGTGGTCAATCGTAAATCTATCTTGGATAATAGAAAAAAGAACGATTTATGTAGCGTAACTTAATGCCTTCCACACACGGGACTACTCGAATGTGACTCCAGTTTGACACACATACACAATTGCGATGTATTTCATACATTTTATCATTTCTTTCCATCGCACCGTGTGCGAACAACAACGAAATTGTTTGGCGGCGATTTAAGAGAGACAAGGTGAGACGCTTAAAAAAAAAAACTTATTTAAAAAAATATGAATATCAAACTTTTTCGCTTATCAAACTCGAGCCGCGTTCCGAGTAGCCCCATGTGCTATTATACAGTTACTTACAGGTACTATTATGATTGGTTTGCTTGATAATTATTATTATTGAAATTAAACAACTTTTATCGGATTTATCCCTTTACATAATTTTAGGACCTGATGTTTCGAACAATTTGTAGTGGTAAGGGAGAGGTGTTATTTTCCAAAAAAAGAGTAGTCTAGGTCTAGGTCTAGGTCACTCAAGAAATGAATCAAACGACAGCTCGCATAGTAAATTTGGTCAAGCCATTTAGGTTGTACGAGGTAATATTGAAACATACATACTCGTATACATATAACTATATTCATACCTACTACACACATCAAAATTATTTCTCCCCTTTTGCCGTCGGATAGTAAAAATAAAATACCCAAGTGCATAATCTGAGGTCTAAAGATAATCTACTTAATTGTTCAAACTCACTACTGGTTGGTAGAGTACCTACTCAGCTTGCAAACAGCATTGCCATATTAAATAGCAATACGCTTTGGGACAGACGCACCAGCATTTTGTTCACGCGTCGCGTACCAACCAAATACCAATAGTACCAATGTGCTTGATGCCAGATTGTCAACTTGAAGTTGGCAGGCACCCAGTAGAAAGTACAGGCTAGGGCCGTCTACCAAACCTACATAAAACTGGCCTAAAACAACAACATTTAAAAGTTTTATGGCCGATTATGACCTAACTAGAACTAGTTAACCTTGTTAGGTATGCCAATAAACTTTATTGTCATGTCGCATTTTGGTAATGTTGATTTTTTAATGATTTATTATAATTAATCTAATATACTACATGCATTTGGTCATTGTACCAGTATCTCAACATTCTTGGGTATTGTCAACAGTCGTGGGACTCATGAGATTCTTGGGTACTTCTGAACCGGACAATTTGTTTCATATAATTTCATAATTCACTAGATCAAATGTATCATCATCATTATCTCAGCCATAAGAAGTCCACTGCTGGACATAGGCCTCCCCCATGGATTTCCAAAAAGACGATTGGAAGCGGCTTGCATCCAGCGTCTTCCCGCCACTTGTATGAGGTCATCTGTCCATCTCGTGGCTGGTCTTCCTACGCTGCGCTTGCCGGTACGTGACGGTATCAAATGTATATATTTAATTATTCACTCTATGAAAAATTGCAAGATTACAGCTCTCAGGAAACAGTGAAGGTGGCACAGAATTTTATTCCTGTGCAGTACGCATCAAGAATGTGGACGTGAAACAAATATGTATTAGGTGATATAGTGCGTCAATTTTCTCGTAGTTCCATAGTGAAAACTTGTCTAGTTTAGACTTGTTTAAGTAATGCCAATAGCACTTTATGTTATATTTTAATGTAATGTACCTACATTTCTTACGACGCCCGACAGAAGTGATAACTTAAATTAATATAACCAGACGCAGTCTGCGGCTGGCGCCCTAGTGTTACGTAACGAAGCGGTATACCCTCCCATAAGAAGTTATCACTTCAATAAATATAAAATAGTTAGATACACACAACCTGTGTATCTAACTATAACAAATAATCAAACTACTGTCGTCAAAAATAAGGCAGAAAGAAACCAAAATGATGGCGGGTCGCGTCATAAGTTTTCGGCTCCATCGACCATCAGTTTTGCGTACTATGTGCTCTGCCCACTGCCACTTCAACTTGCTAATCCGCTGTGCTATGTCCGTGACGTTCATTGTCTACCAATTTCTTTATTACTGATTCGATTTCTTAGGTGAGATTGTTAGCATCCAATAGCTGCCACGGTGCTTGACTTTGAGCTTATAAAGTCCATAGCGAATAAGTACGTTTTATTGGCATTATTAAGTCACCATTGGTAACAGTTTTCTATTTGAGGCATTGATGTACATATGTGCAATGCTTTGCCGCCATCTCTGGGTCCTGAGACCTACAATCTTGGAATTTTCAAGGCTAGAGTGAATAGATATCTTCTAGATCGACGAGCTCCATCCTCGGCCACACCGTCGCTTAACATCAGGCGAGTTGGTGGTCAATCGTAGATCTAACATGCATTAAAAAAATGTGGTTTCCGAACGCTGCCCAATTCAACCCAGTTGGGCAGCGTTCAGTAATAAATATAACTACTCTTCTTTATAATACAACAGCTATACTAACGACTAACGTGAAAAAACCTACATAACAGAACCGAAATGTGATAATGGCAACATTAATTCGATTTGCGTGCTACAAATTATTCGAGTGTTGCTTATAAATTCATAACTATGTTCTGGTAAACCTGTTATTTAGAACTACCTACTTTAACTGCGTTGGTAATAATAGATACAAACGTGCATAATGCAATATGTCTGTGGTTTCTTTCCGTACGGAACGGTAAGACTTCACTATCATTTACCGGCTGCTTGTCTGGATGCTTAGGATATTGTCGGTACGAACGATAAGTACCAATGATATTTTATCTATAGAGAGCTTATACTTATTGAATATGAAGTAAAAGTATAGAAAATCTCAGTTCTCAGTTTCGAGGATAAGGCATCCTTAAATCCATGGGGGAGACCTATGTTCAGCAGTGGACTTCTTATGGCTGAGATAATGATGATGATAAAGGTCTTTTAGTATCTTGGTATTGCACTTTTAAAACACACAGGATGGTGTTGTCACTGTTCACAAGTCACGTCACGACACGCGTCTAACAGCATTGCCTGAAATGTCGACGAGTCGGGCAATTACCTTATTTAAGGCTTGCCACGCAGAGCCGGGGAAAACCTGTCTACGTATCATTGATAAGTATAATGATTCTTACAGACATTCATACTGATACACTGGATTCGATTTTACAAATCATTATTTTAATACATTTCTCGATCCACTCTTCGTTACCTAGGTAAATGTACAGTTTCTTCTAAAAGCGTGTAAATCAAATAAAATTTACAATTTCAACATTTTTACTATTTTATTTATATTAAGTACTGCTAAAAGTTATGCTCAAAGTTTTGTTATAACTCTTAGAATACCATAAAATCATAAAGTAATCAACTCGTCAAATTAAAACTGCTAGAAAATAATTTACACTGCTAGGTATTGTAAATTGTACATGTCTCCATTTTATTGTCATATCTAAAAAAAGGATCCTTTAAAATTGAAATCGATTAATTAATAAAATAGGTAAAAGTGCGAGTCAGACTCGCCCACCGAGGGTTCCGTACAAACTAGTAGATAAAAGGGGAACATCGTATTTTTTTCATATTTTCCTTCTTATACCCAAAAATATACATCGTAAAAATATTTAATAACCTGTTTTAACTTATGCTAATAAAGCTCTTTCATATGACACCCCACATGATACGGTTAAAGAACTTTAAAATTTGGACCCTCATTCCTTGCGTAAGGACACTATTTTTTTGTGATTAAATTTTAATGTCCTACTTTCGGATTTTTTCCTATATGTGTACTCTAACACAATGCTTCTTGTCAAATTTCATAGTTCTAGGTCAACGGGAAGTACCCCATAGGTTTTGATTCCCTTGTGAGTGTCGAAATGTGCAATTTTTACGACATATTCGGCTGTACCTTTTTTTTAATGAAAACTGATAAATTTGATTTTTCTTTTTGCAGCAAAATACTATGGATTTGCGTTGAAATTAAAACCATATGTTTTAATTTCAACGCGATATCTTCACGTGTTTCCGAGATAAAGGTCTTGACACCCGGACAGACGGACAGACAGACGGACAACAAAGTGATCCTATAAGGGTTCCGATTTTTTCTTTTGATAAAATCGTTAAGTAGGGATATAATGAAAAGTGAGACATGATTTTTTGACGTGATAACGTCTTATAAATCGATGAACGCCGGCTGCACGCACGAAAACGCATGACTCTTGTCAGGTTTGCGCGTTTCGCCTGAGCCGAGCGTGCAAGCGAGAGCGCGGAACAAGCGATAGAGAGGCACGATCGGCCTAACCGTTCAGCTTGTGACGCATCGTTATCACGTAAAATTATCGTCCGTAAACCGACTTTACAGACAACCATTTTTTTAAATCAAATTCTAGATCATATACAAAAATATACAATAGTAAAGTTATTATTTGCTTAGCTATCATTCA
Source organism: Lycia hirtaria (assembly GCA_947563715.1). Taxonomy (NCBI): domain Eukaryota; kingdom Metazoa; phylum Arthropoda; class Insecta; order Lepidoptera; family Geometridae; genus Lycia; species Lycia hirtaria. The sequence continues at coordinate 14,235,199 of OX387384.1, forward strand.
TCAGTTATTAAAACGGTAAGTCGACCATGAAAATGCAGCTCTTCGCCTTGGCGAGTCTAAATCATTCCCAACTAAGAACTATTACGCTTGACTATTAATCTAAACGATGTGAGACCAGGCACGTCGATTATCTCATCAATGCAGTGCTATTAGTCTTAAGGTGACACTTGTTCAAATGGAGCCTATTAAGGGGATAAAGTGCTGGAGTGTTTTCCGTTGGCTGGAGGCTTTTGATCTGCTTTGTTCCGGCAAATCTTAAAAAAGCTTTTTTGTTCTATTTAGTTTTAACACCATGTTAGTTGCAAATAAAAAGCTTACGACGACTAAAATTGACAAACTCTTTTCATTAGATAATAATAGTATAGATATATAACAAGGAAGCAAAATGTTATTTTTATGGCAAAGGTGTTTGTTTGAATTTAGAACCTAGCGAAGGATTCTAAGCTTGGATCTTGAGCGTAGCAAGATATTCTATAATAGTAGAATCCCGAACAAGAATAAGTGTAGTAATCTCAAAAACCCTTGGCAATAAAAGTTTAAGGTTCAACCGATTTTGATGAAACAAAGCTAATAAAACTCTCGATGAATCCTCTTTTAAAAAAAAAAAAAAAAACTGGATCAAAATCGGTCCATCCGTTTGAAAGCTACGATGCCACAGACAGACACACAGATACACACGTGAAACTTATTAACCTCTTTTTATCGGGGGTCGGGGGTTAAAAAAGCGAGGAATAGATAAAATTACCCCGGGTTAAATTTTTTACTGGTCAAGTTTTTTTTATATACAATATGGATTTGCGCTTGGCCGCTAACTCACCTGATGTTAAGCGATGTTGCGGTCTACGATGAAGTGCGCTTATTACACAGTCTGGTTTTCATCAGATAAGAGGGAGAGGTTAAGGAGATGGAAAACCAGAATAAACAAGAATAAAACCAGAATAAATAAGAATAAAGTAGGTATTATTCCTACTGCGCTGGTGTACATTTTACCCCCATACTCGAATTCAAATATTGGAATTTTATAGAGTAGGTATTTAAATAATAGTTTTAAGTATAATGCAAGGGCTGTTTCCGCTATTGTTGCTGTTGATTTTTAACCGATTTCCAAAAAGAAGGAGGTTATCAATTCGGTCTGTATGTTTTTTTGTATGTTTGCTCACCGATTACTCAGCCAATTGTGCATTGATTTTGATGATTATTTTTAGATCGTATGATCTAAAAATAATCATCAAAATCAAGTCTCTGAAGTATTTCAGAGATGGTCCCAAACAAATTTTATCAAAATCGATGGAGTACTTTGGTTTTTATAACAAAATAACTGGTAAAGTATCATCCAAACAACTGTAGAAAAGTGAATATGCGTACATAAGCAACTTGCTGTTCACTTTTCTACAGGCATTATACATATTGCGTATTTTGAAGTCGGTTAAGTCAGTTTTTTCCATTTTTTTAAAGTTTATTTATGTTATGTTGAAGTTGGAAAAGTTGTAGAGTTCTAAAGTAGTTGTTTATTATGTTCTTAAGACGGATCTTTACTTGCTGGAATCTTTATTTCTATAAGTACCTATAACAATTTTTTTAACTTGAAGCTGCGTATTGTGAATTGTACTTAGACCCATTGAACTTAGGCTATAAATCTATACCTACTCGGTAATAATTTCCGCGAAACTTTTTTGTAATATGTTTAATCAAGATGTTAGCTGTAATTGTACTAATTATAACAGACCAAATTAAAATACAGCGCTCTTTATAGTTATTTGGCTTCATAAAAACTGACTGGAAATACCGAAAATAGGTTTACTCAAGTGGCGTTGATTAAAATACTTTTGCCATACAAAAGTATTTTTACCAATTACAGTCAATCTTACTACCTTAATACAATTCCTGTTTTCCTACTAAAGTAAACTTTTTGCTTATATTCTTACCTGTTTACAATCATCGGCCTAGGCGAAGTAAATACCGGCGTAGGGTTGGTCGCAGGTGCGGCTGGAGCTATCGCAGGCGCAGGCTGGGGGACGGATGCAGGCTGGGGGGGAGAGGGCGGTTGCTGAGTCGCTGTAGATAGGGGGATTACCACGCCTGGGGGATATAAAAAATATTATGATTAATTGTAAGTTATTAAAACAATCTAAACTAAAATATCGAATTTAAGTTAAGACAATTAAAGTAAAAAAATATTAAAACATACTTTATACTTTGAGTGCTACAGCCAGAAAGAACTAAATTAATTGAAAACGATTTAACACAAAATGCCAGAGTCCTATTAAGAACGAGTAAGGGGAACTGAAATGAGGGGTTTCTTAAAAAAATAATTTTGAAAATTGCCGATAGATAAGCCTAAGTTTAAGTAAAAAAACTCTCTATAAAAGGTGCATTCCAAACGTTACATATCACATTTTTAATAAACTTATTAGTCCATGATTAAAAATATAACTAAAATAAAATATTGTTAGCTTGGCAGTTGAAACGATTGAAATTTGAATAACGAATGAAATTAGGGTTTTTTTAAAATGCCTCATTATTTTAGCTAGATACGCATACCCTTTCAATTAAAATTTCAATCACTGAAATTCTATTGGATTCTTTATTGAACAGTTCTTTTATGGATTTATATGTTATATCACACAATACATCATCGCTGACTGACCTTCTCACGAGACAAATGTCCTTAGTAGTCTTCACCCGAGACTCTTAAATAATTAACAAAGGTATTGTGTTAAATAATTAAATCATTTAACTTAAATGACCGATCATTCTAGATTTAATCGTGAATGAGTTTTGGCTGAGTTCGTTATATTTTAGATGTAAAAATCAACAAAAACCGTACTATGCCTCATTATTTTGTTACTGACAGATAAATGTAGAGCTTTGCATTTAAAATACTCCTAAACGGTTTTTTGTTTTTGTTTCGTTTACAATAAATTGACAGTGCTGTGTATGTCCGTGTAAGGCTTAATGATTTTTTTGTGATTGTCTTTTGAGTGTCATTGAACGTTAAATATATTTTAAGGCATACTATTGTAAGTTTGATACTGATGGTAACGTATTTTAATGAATAAATACTTGAGTAACTGCGATATAAATAAAACTGATAAAATATTTTAGATATTTTTGTTGTGAAAAGACACTTGGGAAACTTTTAATTGTTTTGCTAATGATATTTGGTCGTATAGTCTCAAATTTGATACTAAGAAATTGTTTTTATCTATGGAAGCATTGTTCTTGAATCTTACTTTATTAATCAATATTTTAATTATGCTACAAACTATTCTAGCATATCCCTACAATCTTTTCTTCGTCTTCGCTTTATTTATTATTAATAAAAAAATAACGCTTTATAAATTATACATTTCGTTTCCAACAAAAACTAATAATAAAAAGTATTTTTATGCTATGAGATAAAATAGGTGCCGTTTTCTCAATTTGGTGCTCTCACATAGGAATACCGTTACATACCTACTGGATGGATTTTTCCTTTCTTTGACTTTTTCAGATGTTCCTCGTTGTGTATTTATAATTATTTATTATGTTTGACTTTTAATTGCAGTATTTTGAGTTATAATAATTGCAGTTCTTAAATATAATAAATGCTTATTTTATTATGGAATATAATAATGTTGGTTATGTTGGAATCATTCATGTTTATATACAGTAATACAGTATACTTTAAAAGACCCTTTCAGTGTTGGCTTTGGCTCACTGATGCTTACCAAAGTACCAGGATTGATTCGTGTGACCATCGAAACATTGTAAAATAAAAAATAAAAAACTCACCTGAACCAGGAATGGAGTTGAAGTGTTCTTTCGCGAGAAACTCCTCGAAGTACCTCGTGAAGTCGCCAGTGGGGTCCCACCGCGCGGACAACTTGGCCCATTCGTCGGGGTACTCGTATTTCAACCTCCTTATAATCTTCACTGCAGTCCGCTTCTGTCGCTCTGTGCAGCGGACGCACTTTGTCCTCAGCGCTTCAGGAAGCAACCCTAAAATAAGCCAAGACAATTAAATTTATTATATTTATATTGATATCAACCAAGAATATATTCTTGGTTATTATGAAAACATTTATATCTTGCAAGCACGAACTTTTATGCTTGACAACCACTTGATCAATTTTGCTCATATTCACAATGTTTCTGCCAAATATTACTTAAATCTTCCTGTAAATAGCACAACAGCAAACTTCTATCCCTTTTCAAGGAAATACTCACCCTCCCTTTTTCCTTCTGATAAAAAATAGCCAATAAAAATCTTTGAATTGGTTGACCTTTTATATTAACCAACTTTTGTCAAATAGGAACTTTACGCTAAGTTTTTTTATCTATCTCTCTATTTTGAGGTCAATAAGGTGGTTCGATTTTCTTACAAAAGGGTTTTTTACCAATATAGTCGAAAATAATAAATATGGCGTATAGTTTTACAATGAAATAATTATTGTTAGTTTTGATATTGGTCTTTATTGGTACATCACATCTGTTGAAAGAAAATTAGAGATTATAAGCAAAAACGTTAATTAAATATCTGGGGGCACAGCTGTGCCCCCGTCATGTGAGCCAGCGGGTTCGGCCGGGATTATTATTTATTTATTTATTTATTTATTTATTTATTTACAAATGAGTGCCACGCTTACAGTTTGTACCAAAGCGCGCGACACTCTAGCATTACATGAACATATAAGTAGGTAATAACATTATAATTTGCTAAATAAATATATGAAGATAGGTAATTGTATAAATATGCCAATAAAATCAAAATAATATAACATGTCAAATAATCAAATAATACCGATCAAAATAATAATTTAGTAATTACAAAATGGAACGAGAGAGAAGAAGAAAAGTACAATTCAATTTTAAAAAAGTAATAAAAATTATATCGATACAATTAAATTAATATAATGTCAATAATATAAATGAAATAATAATAATAAATTAAATACACAAACACATAAAAATATCAATAACAAAACAACAACAAAAAACACATAACTAAAGTACATAAAACAATCAAACAATATAATAATTACTTAAATGTTAAACACTCAACACACATACTGATGAATACAAATAACTTTATAGTAAATATATCAAGATCTGGTTGTTGAGCAAGCAAGGCATTGAGCAGAGTGATGGCCTGGGCCGTGGGAGCGTACTGCGCGGTGCGCGTGCGCGTTGCCGGGATTATATATCCATGAAATTGAAAAAAATAATATGAATACAATTTACTCCTGATTCTCCTGTTTTCTTTTATAACATGATTTACCCCCAATAAAGACCGATATTAAAATTAACCACAATTAGGTACTTCATTGTAAAATTATACTCTCTTTGATAATAATTGGTAAAAATACTTTGTGTAGTAATGGAATCACCCTAATTACAATGTTTTAATAATCGATATCTGGTAAAATGAGAAAGCTATTAATTTTGTAGCGCATTCATGCTCCGTTATTGAAGAGAAGAATGATTAGTGGTCACAGCTATTTCGATGAATATTTATAACCAATGTTTAACATTTACGATTTTTTGCGTCACTAGTAATATAAGCGTACTCATTTAAAGTAAAACGGTAAATAATATCTAGGTAAGTGTATTCTAAAGCGGGGTCTAATGTTCCAAATTAATATTTTAGGATTATTATATTAAATTACGGTATCGAAAATTTTAACATCGAAAAATTGATATTGAAATTTTACGGAATTTTTGTACCGATTTTTTCCGGACATTTAAAATAATTATGGAATTTCGCAAAATCTGTAAATAATACCACAATAACTATTTTATGTACCAACCAAGTTATTATATTATTCTAAATAATTTTATTGATATAATTTTTAATATATTAGAAAAAAAAAGGCATCTGACGAGCTGAACAGCCCAGATTCTTCCGCGAATTTGTAATGGGTGGAAAATAGATAAGAGCGAGAACAAAATAGCTTAAACACTTCCATTGACAAAAGAGTTTTGAAGAACTTCGAGAAACCCTTATTAATTAACCACGTCCATCTGTCTGTCTGTATGGCACAGTCATGAGACTTAGCACTAAACACAATAAACAAAATTTCGTAAGTAGATGTGTTCAGTAAACCGCAAAATGCCGCAAGTAGTAAAATTTTCAGAAAACAATCGGTCTTGGCCACTTATTTTTGTTTACATTTGATAGATCTACGATTGACCATCAACTTGTCTGATGCTAAGTGACGATGTAGCCGAGAATGGAGTTCGTTGCTCGGGAAAATATCTACTCACTCTAGCCTTGAAATTTCTAAGATACAAATCAAGAAGTTCTCAGGAAATAATGAAGGCGGAAAGAATTCCAATCATTAATACCTTTTCACTTAATTTTTATTGGTAGAAGCTTTTAAAAGCAGTTTGCTGCTACTTAGCTAAAGGAAGTCCTTAATCGGTCCTCTGTACTGCCTATGGAAACTAGACTGTTAATTAATGATATATATATATATATATATATATATATATATATATATGAAAACAGGTAGCAGTCGATCCGGTTTAACACGTTGAATATGGTGAATCTAATTTAACAACTTCTATTTTTAAAATAATCGCCGGAAAACACGACAAAACACGCTTTAACACAAACTATTGAAATAATTGCTACCTACCGTCAGAACCAATGTTTTTGTACACGAAAATTTATAGATCAAGATTATAAAATTATTCCTTTGAACTTTGATCGCTTTTTATGAGTATTACTGGAGATTATACATTAAAATGCATAATAAGTGCATATTAATTAAAATATTAATGCACTTTTTGTACTCGTACTAGTTTCGGTTGAGATTATAAAGTTATTAATTTTTTATACCTCTAGGAGTTCTATTAATTTCGATAACACGTTTAAAAAATTGCAGGCAACCTCCGTTCTAATCGCTGAGCAACATTGAATATATTATAATGGAGTTGCGTAATAAGGAATACAGTAATTAATTATATTTATACAATCGTGCTTCACACTAGGTTTTAGGTCTGAGCAAGTTTTGACGTGATAACGTCTTTTAAATCGATGAACCGGCGTTCAACGATTTAAATTTCTTTTGCGTGCGCTGCACGCACGAAAAAGCATGACTCATTGTCATATTCCGCCTGAGCCGAGCGTGCAAACGAGAGCGCGGAACAAGCGATAGAGAGGCACGATCGTTAAGCGTTCGGCTTGTGACGCATCTTTATCACGTAAAATTATCGTCCGTATACCGACTTTACCGACAACCATTTTTTTCAACTTTCTATATAGTAGATATTTAATAGTAAAAAAATCGCAAATAGTTTAGTTATTATATTCATATACCCATTAGTGAAGTTAGTCGAATTTCAAAGTTCTTGGTGTCATTAAATTATTGGATATTAAATATTACATAGATAAGACCGGATCTTAACATTGAACGAGTAACGTTCCTTTGCTCAATTTCATTAAAAAACCGGCCAAGTGCGATTCGGACTCGCACACGAAGGGTTCCGTACTATTATCTATAAAAACGGCAAAAAAATCAGCAAAATAAACGTTTGTTATATGGGAGCCCCCCTTAAATATTAATTTTATTTTAATTATTTATTATTAAAGTGAATAATATAACTCAATATCCTGTGAATATTTCAAGCGTCTAAGTACATGTTGCCGTTATCAATATCGAGCAAAACGAGCAAAAAAATCACGTACGGACAGACAGACAGACAGTGGAGTCTTAGTAATAGGGTCCCGTTTTATCCTTTGGGTAAAGAACCCTAATTATACAACAAAGTTTCATTTATATAACTACTGATATTAACATTGAAATATTAAATATTACTAACAATAATTACTGACTAAGTAAATTTATACATGCCTATTTGGCATAACAACATAATTGCGTGCTGTTTTATGTAAAGCAAAACAGTAATTAATCTGTCATAGAGTATGTTGGACTAACTAGCTTAAATTAATCTCATCTAATTGAACGTAACATAAACTGTGATGATATGTGATGTAAAAATAACTGTGATAACGTGTATATAATACAATATTGCATGGACATACTCAGGATTAAACAGAGGGGGTAAAGAAATAAAAAAACCTGATGATATCTCGTTCACCGAGCATGGGGCGGGTTATTTGCATAATATGAAATTTTTAAGAAACAAATGAAAATGGAATGACATTTTATTTTATTATTATGATGAATATTCACGGAAATTTTAATTAAGTTTAATTTTAATAAATACCATCTCATCCACAATCCACTACTGGATATCCTCCGGAATATCCAAAAAGACTTAGTGAAAGCAACTTGCATCCAGCCGAACATAAATAAATACAACCGAAAAATATTACTTTCATGCACAGTCGGGTAAAAAGCACAATTATTTAAAGCGTCATATATTTAAAATTCTATATCCAAGCAAGACGTTTTTATACTCATCCACCTAGATTTCTTAGACAGTAAACATACAGTTACGCAATTTTTATACGATAATGGACCATAATAGTCGCAACAGAAAGACGTCATACGTTCTAAGTAAGGCATTTTGTATTCAGTCAACTTCGCCGTGATCGCTTTGCATCGTATCGCTCCGTTCTATTTCCTTGTTTGTAAAGTAATGAATAATTTAAATCTTTTGTCATATATACTATGGTAATTTAGGCGTAAGTGACAATAACATAAATAGCTGGGTAAGTTCCGCCCATGTCATACCCAGCTATACTAAAATCAAATAATATATGTATATTAAAAGAGCGATTTTTAGGGTTCCGTACCCAAAGGGTAAAAACGGGACCCTATTACTAAGACTTCGCTGTCTGTCCGTCCGTCCGTCCGTCTATCACCAGGCTGTATCTCATGAACCGTAATAGTTAGACAGTTCAAATTTTCACATTTTGGGGTGTAGTGGGGGGCTCAACAGTGTCTTTAAAGTTTTTTTCACTGTCAGGTAGTTGCTGATCGTCTTGTATTCTAGCAAGAAGACAACCCCTGGCGTCACTGCTTGCCGCCCATAATCTCTCCGTTAGTGGCTCCACGTAGCTGTAGTGTACACAGCGGCCACACCCCGGTCACCACGACGATCCGTGCGCTAAACCTAACGGAGGGGGCTGTATTCAATTCAACAGCTATTCGGGAGATCCCCCGAAAAGTACACAAAGTCTGCATCGGTGCGGAAGGCGGGCACAGTCGATAGACTAATGACTCCGGCGATTCGCAGCGACGTAGCAAGGTGATGTGATGCGCCTTTAAGGGCGTCAACCAGGATCTTGTATGGTTGACGGCCAATTCACTGCATCTCTACTACCACCGGTCGTATCAGGTAACTGATCCACTGGATACTGGTAGAATGGGACGAGAGAGTGGGTTTGCACCAGCGCAACCGCTTACTCACTTTAAACAACTCACGCGCAGATGAACCTTGGCTAGAATATGGACTACGAGCAAAAGACCTATGGCGATGGGGAGATGGTGGTGGGAATTCGGAGCACGGTGTATCTGGTTCCTAGCTGTCTACCTGCACATATGGCGGTCAGATGAGAGTGGTCGCTTCTGGACTCGACTGGGGCGGGAGGACAGGTTCGGCAGCACATCTGATGACTAAGCAGCCCTATTTAGGATCGCTCTGCTTACCTCTGCACAGAGGAGGGGCCTAGAAAAGGTGGCCCAAACATAGTCCGCTTCCACCCTTCACCCGGATGGCAAACCGCGGTCATCGGGCACCGACTTAATCGCGGTCGAAAAACAAGTAGAAAAAATCAAAAATCTCAAATCCTAAATTCAAATTATTTTAATATTGCAACTTGGAATATCCGAACTCTTTTAGACAGTCCAACTAATCTATGCCCAGAGCGCAAAACTGCGCTTGTCGCTAGGGAATTACAGAGATATAATATTGATATAGCTGCCTTGAGTGAGACTCACCTATCAGACAGCGGTGAGCTCTGCGAAGACCGCGGTGGGTACACTTATTACTGGATAGGCAAAACTTCCACTGAGCGAGCTAGCAGTGGAGTTGGATTCGCTATTAAAAACAGCATTGTCAAGACACTTGTAGAAATGCCTAAAGGTATTAATGATAGACTTATGACACTTCGATTACATATCAGTACCAACAAATATCTACATCTAATTAGTGTCTATGCTCCTACTATGACGTATACTGATGAAGACAAATTGAAGTTTTATGATGATTTGAAAAACGTTTTAAGAGGCATACCTTCCAGCGATAAAATCATTTTATTAGGTGATTTTAATGCTCGAGTTGGCTCTGATTATCACGTCTGGAAACAGGTCCTTGGACGGCACGGGGTCGGTAAATGTAACACTAATGGAGAGCTGCTCTTATCTCTTTGTGCAGAATTTAACCTGTGTGTTACCAATACCTTCTTCCGAATGGCTGACAAGTATAAAACATCATGGATGCACCCACGCTCTAAACACTGGCATTTGATAGACTATGTCATTGTTCGCAGAGCTGATTTGAAAGACGTATCTATCACCAGAGCAATGCGGGGCGCTGAAGGATGGACTGATCACCGTTTAATAAGGTCGAAAGTCCACCTCAGCTATAAGCCGCCTCGCCGAGCAAAACATAAAATTCCAGCACGGCTGGCCTTTGCAAAGCTGTCAAATTCATCAAAGGTTCAAGAGGATTTTAACGCCGAGTTTAACATAACACCATTGAACACCACGGGCTCAATTGATGAACATTGGCGCTCCCTAGCGCAATCACTTCACAATGTAGCCCAAAAGGTGGTCGGAAGGCCAGAGAAGAAAAATCAAGACTGGTTTGATGACTCCGATGCTGAGATCATGACACTCATCAAAGATTCAAGGAGTTTAGAGAAAGCATCCTCCACAAATCCTCAGCGAAAAACTATTCAAAGACAGCTCAAATCTAAGATTCGTGACCTCAAAGACCGTTGGTGGTCGAAGAAAGCTTTAGAATTGGAACATCTGGCGAATATCAAACAGACCGGTCTTTTCTTCCAGTGTCTCAGAACTGTCTTCGGGCCACGTTTCAAAAAAACTTCACCCATCTTCTCCCGTGATAAATCAAAACGACTGACTGATCCCAATGATGTAAAGTCGCTGGGCTGAGCACTTCAGTGAAGTGCTGAACCCAGCTGGACATGGTGCTGATCTCACCTACATAAGCTCTCTTCCATCTCTGCCTTTGTGCCCAGAGCTTGATGACCCTCCATCCTTTGAGGAGTTTTTCGTTGCGGTTAATCGACTCAAAAATGGTAAAGCCGCAGGTTCGGATAGCCTACCGGCTGAACTGTACAAATATGGTGGACCCAGCGTTCAAAATAGGCTATTTGAGCTTGTGTTGCGAATTTGGGATACTGGCGATGTTCCGCAAGCGTGGAAGGACGCCACTATCTGTAAATTATATAAAGGAAAAGGAGATACTTCTGATTGTGGATCATACAGGGGTATCTCATTACTCAGTGCGGCTGGCAAGATATTGGCTCATGTTATAAATCATCGGCTGGGAGTACTAGCGGAACGCATTTTACCTGAGAGCCAGTGTGGGTTCCGCCCTGGCAGAGGTACGGTCGACGCTATCTTTGTCGTCAAACAGTTACAAGAAAAGTCTTTGGAACAACATCGCCCACTTAATATGTGTTTTGTCGACTTAGAAAAAGCCTTTGACCGTGTACCGAGATCTGCACTCTGGACCACTCACTAAAGCTGGTTGTCCTGAGAAGTTTGTTAATTTAGTGCGCCAATTTCACGATGGCATGATGGCTAGGGTGCAGCACGAAACAGACTTCACGGACCAATTTCTAGTAACCAGTGGCGTTAAACAGGGATGTGTCATGGCTCCATCTCTCTTTGGTTTTTACTTCGCCATCGTATTGAGAGACTCTTATAGTGACAATACTGGTCAGATATGCCTAAACGTCAGAACAGATAAAAGTGTATTTGACATAGGGCGATTTAGAGCAAAGAAATCAGTACAGGAGTTCTCTATCGTCGACACCCTTTATGCTGACGATGTTTGCTTGATGGCCAGTGATGTTAACAGCCTGCAAATTTACTTGAATCGCCTAAACGAGTCGTGTCAAAGGTTTGGCTTGGTCATAAGTGCGTCGAAGACCCAAGTGCTCAAACAACCTGCACGTGGTACAACACCAGACCCAACACCGATAACTTTAGACGGTAAAGCTCTCGAGGAAGTAACGTCTTTTCGGTATCTAGGGAGTTTTGTTCGCAACGATAACCACCTCGAAACTGAAATCTCCTCAAGAATTGCAAAGGCTGCGGCATCTTTTGGCATGTTACGGAAAAGAGTTTGGGACTCGCATGATCTGCGCTTGCACACAAAGATCGCTGTGTATAAGGCTATAATTTTGCCCATATTATTGTATGCCACCGAGACATGGTGTCTCTATAGAGGTGACATCAGGCGCCTCGATACTTTCCATATGAAGTGCTTAAGATCAATACTTCGAATAAAGTGGCAAGACCGAGTATCCAACTCTGAAGTATTGGAAAGAACTGGGCTGTGCGGAATTGAAGCATTGCTGATAAAAGGTCAGTTGAGATGGTGTGGACATTTGGTTCGTATGGATGACTCCAGGCTGCCTAAAGCTGTCTTCTACTCACAGCTGAAGGAGGGAAAGTGCACACCTGGGGGCCAATTTTTACGCTACAAGGATGTCCTGAAACGCCATCTCACTGCATGTGACATCCCGTGTGAAGGTTGGGAAGAGCTCGCGCAACAGAGACGTGAATGGCGCAACTCTGTTTATAAGGCTGTTACAAATTTTGAAGAAAAGCGCAAACAAGACCTAGATGCTAAACGCCTTTTAAAGAAGACCCGTCCGAAGCCTTCCTACAACTATACATACAATGCTGAAGGACTATTGCACTGCGCGCCATGCAATAGAATTTGTAACAGAATTGAAAACAGATGATGTATTTCTGTTGCCGCTATAACAAAAAATTCTAAAAGATATAATAAAATAAATATTTAAGGGGGCTCCGATACAACAAACGTGATTTTGTTGTTCGTTTTTGCTCGATATTGATAACGGCAACAGGTAAATGCTTGAAATATTCACAGAATATAAAATTATATTATTCACTTTAAAAATATATAGTTAAATTAAAATAAAATTAATATTTAAAAGGGGCTTCCATACAACAAACGTGTTTTTTTGCCGTTTTTATAGATAATGGTACGGAACTCTTCGTGCGCGAGTCCGACTCGCACTTGTCCGGTTTTTAATATTTCATAATGATGTTGAGTGTACTTTGCAAAGCTCTCGTATAATTTTTTTTAATGAACATTTTTAAAATTGTTAGTTACAGTAATTTATTATATAATATATTTACACTGAAAAATTCACATCCGTAAGTTAAAAGCTAGAAGTAACATTAGAATAAACTAATTTTTAAGAATAACTCTTGTAAAATCAAGTATTCGAATCACGAAACTACTGAAAAGATAATTTTTTTTGCGAGTTAAAAAAGCTTATGATATTCGTGAAGTGAAGGTAAGGAAACCTTGAACAACTTTCATAAGTAGTCAAAATACATCGTACAAATATCATACATTTGAGAAACATTAGATACCTTCTATTTTGCGCAGTCGGATAAAAATAGAAATAATTATGTAGTTAGTAAAAAAAAATATTTTGTACAGGTCATCGATCTTACGTTTTTTACTTCAGACAAACGTAATTATATGGCATCAATGAATTTAACGCAAAACGCAACAAATTATCTGGATTTTATTTTTAGCTTGTAACAAAAAATACCTAAAAATATAATATCTCTCTAATTTTGGATCAGAATGATCTCGATCGAATTGAAGTACGATTTTTTACCACTTAAAACCGGAATGCCTATTTCGAGACATTAAAATATGCTGTTGTTTTTGCAAACATTACTGCTCCAAAATAAAACAAAAAAATGTTAAAGATTTTATAAAATGTTTTATTCCGATTGACTTAACAGCAATTAAATAACGTATTAAACATTTACGTGATTATAGTTACGTATTAAATTATAGAGTTGTTGGAATGTCTTATGTATTATATAGACGTATAAATAATAAGTGTCTACATATATAACTTCAATTAGGATAATTTTACAAGCCGTTCGGCTTAAGCTCGTAAACTTGATCAGCTGTATCAATAGTTGCAGAAGTTTCATCAGCTCTAAAGAGAAATCCACTCACTCTTAAGAGACATGGCACAAAATGGCCCTGGAATGTTGCTCGCCGCCACTAGAGTTCATAGCACCCGCGGAAGTACTCCCCCCAGGCAGCAACTTACGTGTGGTGTGACCCAAAGGCATCTCAGCATTTTTAAACATATAAAATTATTGAGTACCTAGGTTTTAGAAAAGTGATTTTATTTATTTATTTGTCGTGCTAACAGTGCATCAGCACCTAACACTGAGAGACCTGATTTAGGTCTCACCTTAGGTATAGTAATAGCACAGAACAAAAAACACAAATACTACGCCCTATTATTCAGCATTATTTGATCAGAATACTTGTAACAAAAATAAATAAATACAACCATCAGTACGAGAATGTACATTATGAATACGGATATTTTTGATTTCTAAGTGATTTATTCATTTTCGAATCGCAAGAACTATTCTTGTGGTTTTCCTTGATCAATTTGCATTTTTGTAGCAAAATTCACTTAATAAAGTGTGATATAATTTTTTTTTTTTTTTTTTTTTTTTTATCAGCCCTGTTTGTACAAACTGTCCCACTGCTGGGAACGGGCCATCTTCTCATTGTGAGAAGGGTTAGACCATAGTCTGCCACGCTGGCCAAGTGCGCTGCCAACTATTAATAAATATTAATATCAACTTAAAAATTATAATATCATAAGTGATAGTAATACACTATCACTTATTTATTTTCTTAAGTATACATTTTTACAATATGTCTGTAAAAACACATTAAGAACATTATAAAACCTACACCTAGATTGTCACCGGCAGGGGACAGGGCCCAACCTGCTGGCGGTGGGGGCTACAGAGTGGGGAAACTCCTGACAATGCGCGCCGTGTCCAAGACAAATCACATGTATACCATTTACATATTATGTTGATATTATTAATATTATGTTTAGAAGGATAACTTAGGATAACTTATAACTTAGTTTTTATATTAATTTTAATTTAAAAAACCTCGGATATATGAAAAAAATCTCATCTATATCTGCTCATTATATTACTAAATATTATAAATAAAAAATAAATATAAATAAAGAAATAAAAATACATGATAAAATATAAAAAAAAAATATTATACTGATATATTAAAATATTATATAACTATAATGGTCTTGGTTATTTAAGCTCACCACAAGTTATTTAAGCTCTACCGCAGAATTCATCGACATGCACAATAAAACCACATAAGGATTGTGTATAGCATGACAAAATATCATCGTGCGCTTACATTGTATAATAGAAAAAAAAAAATTGTTTCATCTAATCGTTTTTTTTTGGTAAAAAGGTGCAGCAAAGACGGTTCGCCTGATGGTAAGCGATAACCGTCGCCTATGGACAACTGCAACATCAGTGGCAATTACTGTTGCTTTGCTAGCCCAGAAAGGTGCTTGTACAAACTCTTTTAGAAACGCTCTTACACGAAGATCTTTGATAAATGACGAATAGATTTCAAGAACACAAACTTTCTTGCTGAGACTTGACGACCTTTTGACCAAATCCAATCGGAAAATAAATGGTGCCGTAGTAAACTGCATAGATAGATAAACTCTTTGTTGTACACACCGTAAAATTTACAATCAAAAGAAATTAATTAAAAACTAGTGTAACAACTGGCGGTCTTATCGCTAATAGCGATCTGAAGTTGAAACCACCTGTTTACCAGGTTTCGTGAAAATTTGTTGAAAAGTACGACGTATACGCAAGTACCAAAATCCAAATAAACATCTGGACGGTATATCCCACAGTATCACTGACAATTTTAAAAAGGTTTGAAAAGTTATGCTTCCCAAAACATTACTGCAAAAAGTTATCCTGAAAAATATCACACCTCTGTCACGATGGTTTTTTATCACTAGCTGTGCTTTACGATTTTACTCGTATATTATAAATAAATAAATAATAAATATTTGTGGACATTTCACACAACACCATCTAGCCCAAACTAAGCAAAGCTTGTACTATGGAACTAGATGGCTGATAGAATACATATATACTTTTTTTTGTAAATATATACATATGATACATAGAAACACCCAGACACAGAACAAACATCCATGCTCATCACACAAATGTTTGCCCTGGGTGGGGATTGAACCCACGACCTTTCAGTTCAGCAGGTAGACGTAAACACACTACCAACTGAGCCACAAGGCCAGTCATGTGTATATTGATGGATATGAATAAATAAGATAAATATAAATAGATAAGATAAGATAAATAAATAAATAAATATTTGTGGACATTTCACACAAAACCATCATCATCATCTCAGCCACAAGAAGTCCACTGCAGGACAGGCCTCCCCCATGGATTTCCAAAAAGATCGGTTGGAAGCGGCCTGCATCCAGCGTCTTCCTGCCACTTGTATGATATCCCACCTTGTGGCTGGTCTTCCTACGCTGCGCGATATACAGCATTACATATTTATAACATATATATATTTGTTATACACACATAACAAACAGGAATGAGAATAAAGTTGCTTTTACTTTTATTGTTTAGGTACTTTTATTAGATTATTTGTCACAAATACAATACATAATAATTAACGATAGCCATTTTGCATGTCTAAAGAATGTTTGCGGTTAACTATGAATTTATTACAAACCGCAAATGCAACTCTGCATAATGTATGCATAGAACAAATTGATGATAGCCTTTTTTGTAAGCCGTCCCTGTTATGTCATTCAACTATGACGCGTGGAGACCGCTTGTGATGTATCATCATTGCATTTTGAGTTGTTATTTCCATATTTTATCTATAAATTATTTTTATAAACACTAATTTACATTATTACAGCTCTAATAACAAGGGTTACGTCTTTTTTTGTGTAAACAGGATAAGAAAATTAACACATATAATTATTTAAGTGCCACACCCCATGGTTCGCCATAAAATCCCAATTAACACAATTCACAACGAAGGCATCTCCTTACATTTCGGGTCAGTAGTTCAAGCTGTACGGTTTGTGTCACCAAGTACAAATCTTTTAATATGTATAGAGTGAGAATAAAAATATTTGAGTGCGTTTTGACACAGCGCCATCTAGGCCCAAGCTCAGCAAACCCAAAAAGAATAAAATTTCTTGTTTTATTATTTCATTTATTTTCATGATTGTTCATGTGTTCACTGTTTACTGAAACCACAGCATAGTTTGGGAGTTTATAGCTCTGGTTAAAATAAAACTACAATTTATTTTCTTTCGTTACCCCCATTTTCTGTTCCTGAATACGTACCTCACTTATTTTTGCAGTTCCAATTTTTTTTGGTAGTTAAACCACTAATTTTATTATTATAGTATTGGTGTTTAATAACTAGATATAAATAGAACAAGTAAACTAATAAAAAAAAAATACTAATTGATATTTATTGTTGTCATAAATTATCCGAAGCAAAAACTTGGCAAAAATATTGTGAAATATGGCGACTTGATTTGAGCAAAATTATTAATTTTTACGGTGGTGCTTGATCTATTAATAGTATTATGATGTAGGTACAGAATACGTAGTAGAACAGAAGTTTCTTGCTACGACACAATAAAGCTCAAGACAATTTGCACAGCCACTTACAGAGTGCGTTACCGCGTTACGTTCTATCACGTAGTTCGTTTGTCGCACAACTAAGTACCTACATTAGTACTTGGATACTTTAGTGTCCAGACGAACGGGGGGCAGGTCGTATGTAGCATTATACCTCGCAGAGTGTGCCTACTTTATACAGACTACTTCAAGTTAATTCTAAGTTAGGTATCATAAAACGCGATGATTCTAACAAAAATATCCTTGTTTTGTTTTTGAGTAGGACTTTCCCACAATTTAGTTTTCGACAGAAATAATTATATTAATTTGTTTATCATACCAACAAGTAATAAGTCTTAGGCCAATTTTTTAACGACTTTCAAAAAGAAGGAGGTTCTCAATTCGACAATTCTCAATTTTTTTCCGCCAAATACCTCAGAGGTACAAAAAAAATATTTAAAAAAATACATAAAACAACCATAAAAAAATATTATAATTCGTTTCATAGAACTCTTTGATTCCAGATATTTTAACCTCCGACCCAAAAAGAGGCGTATTATAAGTTTGACGCGTGTATCTGTGTATCTTTATATCTGTGTATTTGTGTGTCTGTGGCATTCTAGCTGTCAGACTTAGATGTAATTGTACAAGGTAAAACAAGAAAATTACATGCTTAATCTGTTTATTGCAAAGATAATTATTGTTTCTAAAGCAATTATTAAATTCTCGGGATACCTACACCAACAAGTATATAAACTGTAATGTAGGCATACAATTAAGAAAAAGAAAAGGCAAAGATATTTTAAGAACTAAATCTGTATAGTTCCCGTCACGTAAAAAGAACGCTGATTTGTTCGTAAGCGCGAACAAACCAGCGTTCTTTTTACGTGACGGGAACTCTACCTAAGAATTATTGAGTGATATAATCTGCCATTATATCACTCAAAAAGTCGTATAGATTCGACATCCGAAATAGTTGGACTTAAAATTTACCTTCCTTGTGTTTGTAATTATTATAATGAAAAGTTACTTGATCCGTATAGCATAAAAAGTAGACAAATTGTCTTGCTCCTATTTTTTTTACCAAGCAGGAAAAGAAAATAAGTTACAATAACAAGTGAATAAAAATGACGTTTTTTTATTATAATTTCGTATTGTATAATTTCAAATAATGTAATATAACGTTAAATTCAATTCAATTAATGATAATGTGTCCATTCCTCAGCGCACGACGTGTTATTGTATAACTGGCCACAGGGTGTCCAAAAGATAGGCTTGCCTAGTTTGGGGCCCGTAGGTAATTATATTTTTTAGCTCAAATTTCTGAATATGTGTAATTCTCTCTTGTAATACTTTGAAAATGTATGTATTATTATTGAAATAAACAATTATTATCATGTATTATTATGTTAACTTTCTGCTCCAGGCCTGTTGAAACATATTAGGTATGTTATAGCGCGTAGACAGTGGATCACCTTCAAAATGGATCTAAGCTGACAATTCGCACACACTTCTAAATTCGTCAAGGCGTTTAGACTACAAAAAGTAACACCGAAAAAGATATACATATGTTAAATATTTAATTTGCAAGCTTTCGTATCAAAGGATGCGGGTGCCTATCACTGGCCACGTGTTTGTTTGTCTGTTCTACATTTAAACGGCTGTACCTTTTGAGCCGTTATAGGTAGGAAGTTGAAATTTTGACAGAGTATGCGATATTATGGCGAATTTATCATGAAATAACAATAATATCAAAAAGTGAAGAAATGAGAAATTCGGGAGGGAGGGGCGTCCCCATACAACAACAGTACCTATATTTTTTTGACTCTTTGGGAAAAATGGTAATGGATACAAATCGCAAAATTTTCAGAATTAGGTATAGGAATAAATCTAAAGCATAACATCAAATAATAAAAACAGATCAACTACGAGTCAAGCTTGCATTAATAATTTTTGAACTAATGGGAAATTATTGTGGCAAGATAAAAGTAATTACTACGGAACCCTAAAAACTGAAGGTCGGACAATCTAGTTAAAGCAGTCTAGATAAAGTCTGTTCAGCTAGAGAAGTAATGTAGCATTGAGGGTGCTGCTGACCTTATTTAATTATTTTGTTCAGACAACATAACTATACCATGGTAGTAGATATATGTTTCCAGACGTGAGTTTCGTGTTTTGACATGACAGTTATCTATCTAAACAAATTCTACACTTCATTACAAGTAATCGGTTAAAAAGTAATAATTATAGTTTAAAAAACTGAACCAACCGACTTCTCATGGATGCCATTTTGTCAGAAATGAAATGGGACTACATGGGAAGCACCAGCTTTCAAATAAAGGAAGAATCATCAAAATCGGTTTACCCAGTCGAAAGTTCTGAGGTAACAAACATAAAAAAAAATACAATCGAATTGAGAACTTCCTCTTTGGAAGTCGGTTGAAAAAAATAACTTCAAAATACGCAATTCGTTTATTTAGATGACATATTTTCCAGTTATTTTGTTATAAAATCCAAAATATTTAACCGATTTTGATAAATATTTCTACGGGACCACCTCGGAAATATACCCTTTCAAACAAAAAAAATATGTTTTCAAATCGGTCCAGGTGTCTTCGAGTAATCGGGGAACATACGAGTACATAAAAAAATGATACCGACGAATTGAGAACCTCCTCCTTTTTGGAAGTCGGTTGAAACACCTGTTACTCACCAATCACAATATGACCTCAAAACATAGTCGAGGTAAATGATCACAATTCCTTTGATAGAGAACCGTTGCGACAAATATGGCTCAACAGACCATGAAGTGGTCTTCCATCCGTATCTGGCGTATGCACTTGCTTCCGTGTAACTGTTCCGTTTTCAAAATAGGCTCGACTAATACGGTCATGAGAAAAAAAAACAATTACGGTATTTCACCATGAGAAAAAAAATAATGTCTATGGTATTTCAAGGTATAATGCTTCGTTAAAATTCTATGCTATCTGTTTCTCATAAAAACATGTTTTATATTGTTCTTTAATGACATTCTTAAAACGCATTTTACGGTAATTTTTTTACGTAAGTAGTTATTTATGTGTGATAATATCTATATTATTTAAATTTGAGTATTTTAATTGATGCCGACTTCAAATGCCGAAGGACAATATAGTGAGAAAATTTGTGAGAGTTCTTAACTTTTTTGAAGTTATGTGAAGTTTGCTAATCCGCTTTTTTCCCAATTTCCCTCAAGTCCTATAACTAACTTTTACAGTATGCTCGGGAAGAGAAGCAGCTGGTACATTCTGTTTTTCTTTTTCGTTTTCAGCATGAATGAGGAAAGTAGTAGATAATATACAATGTTATTATTGGATGCGATAAAACTTTAGTAAGCTTATTGTTCAAGTATGGAGCGTTATGTTATTGACTCCGAATTATTATCGCGAGCAAAACCGCGGGAGCAATTAACTTCTCAAAAAAATATTCATCATCATCATCTCAGCCATGAGAAGTCCACAGCTGGACATAGGCCATGGGGACATGGGGGACCATGGACATGGGGGACCGGATTTCCAAAAAGACGGCTTGCACCCAGCGTCTTCCCGCCACTTGTATGAGGCTCAGAAAAATATTTTTTTTTACAAATACCACCTACAATGTTTTAATGACATGTTATAAAATTACCTATTATTTAAAAAATACAAAAGAAATATTTTTTAATTATTCAGATTCAGATAGGCACTGCATTAATTGCGCTTCCTGATAATTTTATGCGCTTCTTAAGTACTGATATGAGAGATTAAAATGTCTTGATTACCGTAATGAATATTTATTAATTTCCTGATACTTGGTTATGACACTGGTGTTATCTTCCATCTGTATACGATATAAAATATGACATGTTATTGTCTTGTAAAGTAACATGCAGGTAACATCATGCATGGCAATCACCATGACGGTTCATGTTATGAACTGGTCATGTATGACAATCAACATGGCAGCTCATGGTGTATTTGTTTTCCTTACTCATTAAAGTGTATAGAACCTATTCGTGTAAAGAATAATGCTGTCCTTATTACCCAACTGCGTAAGAAGGATGTTTATGTATGTTTTTCGAGGGCTATGTTTGTATGTATGTTTAGGAGTATGTATCTATATGAGCTCCTACAGCCTAAACAGCTTGACGAATTTTGATGTGCGAGGTGTCGTTAGATCCATCTTCACTCCCTGAGTGTTGGCTGTATTTTTTTGTAAGAATAATAAATAATACGACTCTCTCAAAAAATAAAAAAACTCGCTCTTTGTTCTCCTCCAACGAACTTTTTCGTGATAAGTGAAAAGAATTATTCTAAAGAATGTGCACATATAACCTTTTACAGCGGTTTTACGTATACTTTCTCACAAAAAACGTGTACTGAACAGCGTATCAAGCGTAAACCGTAAGTTAGACTGCAAAAACCGCTTTTCTGCAGTCGGGTATATTTTTTTCGGTTATCTAGACAAATTCAAAATATTCGGCTGTTACAGGCTAGAACATAATTAATACTAGGTACCGTAGAGCAAGCTCGCTCCACAAACATATTTAATTTAATAGTGACTTTCCATCGTAAATAGCGCAAGTACTCATAATAGAAATTGAAGTATTGCAAGAGAAAGTTGTCATCAATCCTTTGCATCAGTAGGTCTGAATAGAAAGTTCAGTATTGTTTATTTCAATCAACCTTTAGAAATAGGCACTTTCTCATTAAGGTCACAGAACAGAAATAGGCACTTTCTCATTAAGGTCACAGAACAGAAATAACGTCACATTCGTCATAATAAATCTGTTATCATTGGTAACATAAGTTATGTAAGTTACGAGTAGGTTTTGGAAGATCAATTCTTTATCTTCATAAAAGTGAAATGTACGCACCGCTATGGGCGAATACTGCTATACAATTTGACTAGGTCGTGTCCGCGACTTCATACACGCTAAATAAATCCCGCGTTCGACCTGCGAGGAGACGTCCATTAATCACGTGATGTTTTTTTAGCAACTTTTTGACTTCTCCCTCCTCCCTAGTGATACGTGTAGAGGTTTTAGACTATTTTATTATGAAAACTAATGTGGTTGTTACACATTTTTATTTTGAACAAACGGGTTACTCACGTCTATTTTTGAGCCGAATTCTCCGACTATGGTTTCAACCGCATACGGCGGTCTTTTACAAAAGGAGAGCGCAGACGTCACTCCCGAAGGACGTCTCTTCTGGTACACAGACCACCAGAGTACCAGACTAGACATCCTACGGGAGTGACGTCTGCGCTGCTCCTTTTGAATAAGACTGCCGTATGCGGTTGAAACTATAGTCGGAGAATTCTGCTAAAAAATAGACGTGGTTTTAGACTAGTTTATCTGCCGACGAGACCAAAACGTATGTAGTACCAAATCGTTGTCCACCATGAAAATAAGTAATAATTCACTATGCAAACAGCAAATGCGGGCACTTTCTATTACCATGTAAGGAAAATAATTATTTGCTCATACCAACTAGAATATACAAATATGAATGATGATATAATATTTTTAGGGTTCCGTACCTCAAAAGGAAACAATGGAACCCTTATAGGATCACTTTGTTGTCCGTCCGCGTGGAAGTATCAAGCTGAAATTCATATAAAATACTCAGGTCTACTGTCCCTTGGAGCATTGAAAAATCAAACTTCTCAGTTTACATAAAAAAAAGTTAAAGCCGAATATGTTGCAAAAAACGCATATTTCGACACTCGCAAGGGAATCAAAACCTATGGGGTACTTCCCGTTGACCTATAACTTTGAAATTTGGCAAGAAGCATTGTCATATAGTACACATAAAGGAAAAATTCCGAAAACTGTACATTTTTGATTTAATCACATATAGACCCTATGTCTTCATGCAAGGAAGGAGGGTCCAAATTTTAAAGTGCTTTCTTTAACCGTATCATGTGCGGTATTATATGAAAGAGCTTTATTAGCACAAGCTAAAACAGTTTTTAAATATTTTTACGATGTATATTATTCGGTTTATGAAGGAAAATATAAAAAAATATATAATTTCCCCCTTTTATCTACTAGTTTGTACGGAACCCTTGGTGGGCGAGTCTGACTCGCACTTGTCCGGTTTTTATTTTGGATTGGAAGACAACAGCTATGAAGTTTACTCATAACGAATTTACCTACAAGTTTTGTAGCCCGAGCGCAAACGTGTAATTTCACACGGTGCTGTGATGAATCCATTACAATATTATTGTTTAGTGGAAATAATAGTTAAGTGATTCAAATATGTTGCTTTCCGGATTCCGAGCCGTGCTTACGTGATATTCGCACGTAAGTGTGACGCACTTCAAAGGCTAGACCAGCCCCCGTATTCTAAACCCATTCGGTTTCGGAATCGATTCGATTTGTATATCTCCGTCTCTGTCATTCTCTATGGAAATGACAGAGACGCAGATATACAAATCGAATCGATTCCGAAACCGAATGGGTTCAGAATACGGGGGCAGGAATCGACCAGCCCTAGTCATAATCGACCGATACGATCGACAGCCATCGATCCGTGGATCGAATGTGTAATAGCGGCCTTCGCATGATCTGTGTCACTGAACGGGCCGCAGTGAAAATGTCAACACTGACTCACTAATGACAGGTGCTATGTATGGTGTTTATCTAGGATAATCTGGATTTTTGGCGGGAACGTTTTAGTAACGTGTTGTTGCTTTGTTTTATTTTCTTATACTTGTGTTATTTTAAACATTAATGCTATAAAAATGGTGGTGTTTTATTCATTAAGTGTTCGATAAAGTGCGTGAGTGTGGGCAAGTGAAATAAAGCAGTAAAACGTGTGATTTTACGTTGTCGGCAAAACTCTATAGAAGCTTCTAGTAAAGTCGCCACCACTTTACTGAAGCAGGACTCGACTTATAAATTGACTGTATACGTGACTTAGATTGTGACTAAAACATTTACAACTTGTTTTGTTCAAGAAACTTGAAAAAATCCTAATACTTGACACTGGCAAATGCTTTAATGCGGGTCCAATACAAAAATGAAGAAGAAGATCTAGGATAATCAGTAAACTGTCTCTTTTCTACCGCCTATGAGCCTACACTTTGGAGAATGTGCACGGGAACTACATAATAATAATAAATAAACAAATATTCGGGGACATTTCACACAGCACCATCTAGCCCAAACTAAGCAAAGCTTGTTCTATGGAACTAGATGGCTGATACAATACAATACAATACAAAACACTTTATTGACACCATAATAAAATAACATTAGGTACATAATTAAGGCGTTAGAAAGGTAGAAAAGATATTAAATATATATACTTTTTTTGTAAATACATACATATGATAGGTACATATAAACACCCAGACACAGAACAAACATCCATGATCATCACACAAACACATCACTCCCTTACGGAATGTTTCGTAAAAAGCTAAAAACATGGCTTTTGGAAAAATCTTTTTACACATTAGACGAATTGTTAAATAAATATAATATTAAATATGCTACAAACTAGATTTTAAGACTGACTTTTAGACATTAAGGAGATCTGATACATACTTACCTAAATGTAACCGATTTAAAAAAAACATTAAGCTAGC
Source organism: Lycia hirtaria (assembly GCA_947563715.1). Classification (NCBI taxonomy): domain Eukaryota; kingdom Metazoa; phylum Arthropoda; class Insecta; order Lepidoptera; family Geometridae; genus Lycia; species Lycia hirtaria. Next base: position 14,260,518 of record OX387384.1, read on the forward strand.
GACATCGTGGCGACGGAAGTCATAATCCTACACGTAATTTTTGAAATTCCAAAAATACCAAACCTGGGCCCTAAAAGTATGTTTGTATAGACTTAGTGGCCAGCCCTATTGTCAGAGTTATTAAGCCGCCGAAAGGCCTCTGACTTGGCTTGACGATTACTGAACAAATCGGGACCTACAATTTAACGTGTCATACGAGCCACGGTAGCGCTCAGAAAGAAACGCCACTCACGGTCACCCATCCGAAGACTGACCGGTCCGTCCGTTGCTTAACATTGGTGAACGTTAGGGAACACCTAGTCAAGCTACGCCAAGAGCGCTACTGGGCCTGGATCTACCTTTTTACCTTATTACCTACGCCCTTATTCCGTATGACCATCGGCCGCGTTACGTGAATTTGACTTAGGAGCGTCTAAAATGAGAATTAGACTTTGGCTTCTTAAACTTAAACGCTAATTTTCATTGTCAATGCACCCACGTCACGTTCACGTAACGCGGCCGATGGTCATACGGAATAAGGGCCCTGTGCGTATAAGCTATTTTTGTACGCAAAAAAACAACCGTCCGGTCATTCAAGTATCAACTTCGAATACTGTGGAAGAAACAAATAGGAAGTAGTTAAATCACAGTAAAGTCTATGAGTTAAATCCAGAATAACTTGAAACTCGTTAATTATATCGACTGACACGGATAAACTATTAAATTAGTATTTGGCGATATTTGGCGATTAAACACCTACAAAACAAAATAACAAATGTGTGACAAATAACCTCTTTTATTTTTAATTTAATGTGTTGTTTATGTATTATTTTTTCTGTTGTATGTGTCTATATCTAAAAATGTATACAAATTTAACAATCAAAATGTTAAGTTAGGTAACAATTAATTCCAAAACCACAAACCCAACGGCGCGCAAGGATCTTTGACGTATTTATATCTACGTTGTTAGTGACGTATTTTTTATAAATATTACGTATTACGTATTTTAGTCAAATATATAGACACTCGCTATGATACTTATTAGGGGTATTAGAGGAATCTAACGTCATCTCACAGTTCTTACGCATTAAAATTGATTGGGCGTTTTGGCCCTAGGACATAACACAAATGTATATTACCGTTAAACCACAATCTAAAGAACTGTGTCTATGTCTAACTAAGTACGTACGTAAGATACGTACCACAATCTAAAGAACTGTGTCTATGTCTATCTAAGTCTAGGGGTCAGTATATTTTAGCTACTGACACAACTTTGAATTTATTAAATAAATTGGTGTTCCATCTAGAAAGTTAACGTAAGAATGTTAAGGTAAGTTAGAAAGAAACCCTCAACAAAATGTGTGGAACTTTTTTCATCGTTTTTAGCTGTATTCTAACGATGCATAGTGTGTGTATGCAAAGAGAACTAATATGAAATTTATGGCGCTGATGTTCTTTTTTTCAATATATTGTTCGACTACCAAAACAATCAATACGTCAGTTCTCATTTGCCACGACAGTTCTTTTTTCAAACAAACTCTACAGCTACTTTTTTCAGCTTACTACAGGATACTCTCATAGCTCATATTTAAACTTTAAGTTATAGATGTTAGAATTTTCCTGTAAAGATAAATTGAATTTTATTCTAAAAGCTACGTATTTGCTTTAACTTTTCTGAATGATTCGGTCGTATTCTCAAATGAATAATTTCCTTGTAGGTCTGTTTAAATTCTGGACAAGTTTATGTTTGTCACGGCGAGAACACAGCGGTTTACTTGAATACATATTGTTCTTTAATGGTTTTGTTTTTTTATTTTTTTTGCCGTAATTTGTCTATTTTTGTCAATTTCGTGTTTTTCCCACGTGGTTGTTTTTGTTCGAGTTTATCGATATTTTTGTTTGTATTGGAATTCTTGTTAATTATCTTTGGGGCAATTAACTTCTGTTCAAGGTTGTTAATTAAAAATAATAATATGTTTGCAATTTGTCTAGTTGGTAGTAATTAAAAAGTTTTTACTTCAAATATAACTCATTTAAAAATAATGAAGTACATTTGTTAAGGTAATCCCAATATTATTTGAAACAAGTTTACCTCTATTTTGACCACTGGTAACATTTATAACTTTTTTGTAGTAATTCAGGCACATACTTAAATGCCTAAATTACTACAAAAATGCATACCTATATGCAAATGGATTGTATATTATTTTGTAGTTAATAAAGGCACTTGTCCATATAAATTAGACCATTGTACATTATAATGTGATGTCACGTAATATGAAAATGTTATATGTATATTACAAGTTACTGATTAGTGAAATATAATGCTTTTGGCTGAAAGGTAGGCTTTTCTTTTAGAAAACGACGTTATTTTTTAAGTAATGACGAGTCTAATAATATCATAAACGTTATAAAACATTTATCTTCTTTTTGGGCAATCTACTTTAATCTTATTAATCTTCATAAATAAAAGTTTCCGGCAGCCTAGTGGTGAGACCGTCTGACTTGCGATCCGCAGGTCCTGTCATGTCATGTTATGTGCGTATTGTTGATTGCCGCTAACTTCAAACGGTGAAGGAAAACATCGTGAGGAAACCTACATGTCTGAGAGTTTCAATGTTCTTGAAGATGTGTGAAGTCTGCCAACCCGCACTTGGACAGCGTGGAAGACTAAGGCCTTACCCTTCTCACAATGAGAAGATGGCCCGCGCCCAGCAGTGGGACAGTTCGTACAAACAGAGCTGATAAAAAAAAGCTCAGCTCGCCTCGGAGCACAGATACATATAACTTATTTGACTGGACATGTCTATAAAACAAACTGGCCTTGTGGCTCAGTTGGTAGTGTGTTTACGTCTACCTGCTGAACTGAAAGGTCGTGGGTTCAACCCACCCAGGGCAAACATTTGTGTGATGAGCATGGATGTTTGTTCTGTGTCTGGGTGTTTCTATGTATCATATGTATATATTTACAAAAAAAAAGTATATATGTATTCTATCAGCCATCTAGTTCCATAGTACAAGCTTTGCTTAGTTTGGGCTAGATGGTGTTGTGTGAAATGTCCACAATTTTTTATTTTTTTTTATTTAAACAGTTAAATTTAAAATCCCTTCCTATCAAGTCTTCACCTAGTTATTGCGATCGCAGAAAGTCCCCAAAACATTATATTAGTATCGATAGAGCAAATTAATCACTGACCGCATATTTTATGAATCGCTAGTCTGCCTAATCCCTATGATATCCTCCCTACCCCCTTTTATCCTCACCTTAACTAGGATGTTAACCCACTTAATGATAAAGGATGATGTGTATAAACAACACTCATCATTTCTCATTTAAACCACCCCACTCCCCACTGGCAGCAGAATGAATGTGTATACCATTAGCGCTGAACTTCTGCTGCCAAGACCAACCCACTCCCACTAAACCTTCAAAACCCTTTTTCCAAAACAAAAAAAACCCTATGATATATCGAAAATGCTAGAATTAGATTGCATTTTGCAACTGACATTGACATGATTCGTATTAAACCTGTTTTTAGCAAAACAAATCGGCAATTATGTAAAATAGAGGTATTTTAAATATGCATGTTAAATGTCAACGAACCAGGTTCTTACTTTAATGCATGCATAGACTGATAATGCATATTATTATCTACCAGTTTTAAATGTTATTTATCAAATAAATAGGAGGAACTAGATTTCTACAATATGACTGGGAGTGTAAAAGCTATATTTTTGAAATTTTACAAGAGCTCAGTAGTCTCAGTGAACAATTGAATTGAATCGGCGTATATTAATTAAAAAAATATGAATTACTAAAATTTTAATTCTTATTCATACAGTAAAATTTTTTTTTTGACAGTAGAGCAATAGCTTAATCGACCACGATTATTGACACAACAAATCAAGATGACAACAAATAAAAATAAATAAATTGAAATAATAATAATTAAATAACCAACATAACGTATAAAAAAAAAGATGACAATTAAGTAAAGCGTTCCAATGTGTCTTATAATCGTAAAGGAACTTAAGTACAATCTAGTTATTTAAAAAAATGCCTTTTTAATGTTTGGTAGTCATCATCATTGTCATCTCAGCCATATCCACAGCTGGACATAGGGCTCCCCATGGATTTCCAAAAAGACCAATTGAAAGCGGCTTGCAGCCAGCGTCCTGTATGAGGTCATCTGTCCATCTTGTGGCTGGTCTTCTTACGATGCGCTTGCCGATGTGTGTAGTAACTACGAGGAACCCTCATAAATTCACCATGCCCGTCTGTTTTTCTGTCCGTATGTCACAGCCATTTTCATCAGAGACTATTAGCGCTACATAAACGAAACCTGTCAGGTCGATGTGTTCTATAAACCGCTATCAAATGTCGTAGTAATATAAAAAAAAAAAACGGACAAGTGCGAGTCAGACTCGCCCACCGAGGGTTCCGTACAAACTAGTAGATAAAAGGGAAAAATCATATATTTTCCTTCATAAACCGAAATATATACATCGTAAAAATATTTAAAATAGGCTAAACCTGTTTTAGCTTATGCTAATGAAGCTTTTTCATATGATACCCCACATGATACGCTTAATTCACTTTAAAATTTGGACCTTTATTCCTTGCATAAAGACACTATTTTTTTGTGATTAAATTGAAAATGTCTAGTTTTCGGATTTGCTCCTATATGTGTATAACTATCTATGCTTCTTGCCAAATTTCATTGTTCTAGGTCAACGGGAAGTACCCCATAGGTTTTGATTCTCTTGTGAGTGTCGAAATGTGCGTTTTTTACGATATATTCGGCTGTAACTTTTTTTTTACGAAAACTCAGAAACTTTATTTTTCTTTCTGCAGCAAGATACTATGGATCTGCGCATATCGTTTTAATTTCAATTCGATACCTTCACGTGTTCCCGAGATAAAGATCTTGACACCTGACGCACAGACAGACGGACAACAAAGTGATCCTATAAGGGTTCCGTTTTTTCCTATTGAGGTACGGAACCCTAAAAAGATTAATTACCCTATTTATTCATTTGGCACTCAAATGTTAATTATTTTTTTGAGTTCCTTAAACTTGCTTGACTTCGCTCCGTCAAGAAGTAGAGAAGAAACTGTTTTATTTACGCAAGATTGATCTACGATTGACCACCAACTCGCCTGATTTAAAACGACGGTGTGGCCGAGGATGGAGCTCGTTGATCTTGAAGATTCGCTCTAGCCTTGAAAATTCCAAGATTGTAGTTCTCAGGTTCAAGGTTGATACAGAACCTTTTCCATGTCATTGAACCAATTATAGACGACTAATAATTGGTAGTTGATCTGTAGCTGGATTAATGTAGACGAATTGTAGCTGCTTGTACGACCAATAGTTTGTCTGGTCATCGCTTGTATAGTGCACATAAAGCCAGCTGCAGGCAAAAATACAATCCTTTCAAAACCTATTTCCTCAACCTCTATCGTTATTTCCTATTATTGAAACAGTTTTTTTTTTGCTTAGCAATACTGGTATTGCAACTTTGTAACATAATCGTGAATGGAAACTCCAGGTTTCCGGTTTTCAATAAAAACACCTACCTAATACCTACTTTATATACCTAAGATAATCAAATGTGTCGTCATGTACAGCTTTTTCTGCCAGATTTACTATAGTTAACAAGAATTTGCATTTTTTAATTATTTTTCATGCAACAAAATACGAAATAAATCGTAATTATTTTAAACCTTACCCAAAATAACTAACCTAAACTAACAACTGGTCAACTTAGCATAAGCTTAGAAAACTGAAAACCACCGAAAAAAAATCGGCTTGTCTAGTATAAAAACACAATTAATTTCTATTAACATAATTATTGCATCCAGCGTCTTCCTGCCACTTGTATGAGGTCATCTGCCCATCTCGTGGCTGCCTCGTGGTTTCCTAAGCCGCTTCCAATCGGTCTTTTTGGAAATCCATAGGGGAGGCCTATGTCCAGCAGTGGACTTTTTATGGCTGAGATGATGATGATGATGATGAACATAATTATTCATAACATTAATACAGGTTATAAATCATTTATGAATATTAAAATCAATCTTATAAATCAAGTACGATCCAATTTAAAAAAAACTTGAATGCCCGATGAGGATAAGCTGATAATTCTATGTATTGCAATCACTTAGAACTAGCTACGAATAAATGAATCTGAAGTAGCCACCTACTTCAGATTCATTTATTCCTAGCAAGTTCTGACCCCACGGTCAGCACAGCATGTTTCCTTTCGCCATTTATCTCTATCAGCCTTCATCTCTACATTTACACCTCTCACACACATAATCTTTCACACAGAGAATAGTACACACAACCTATAATTCCTTAATCCTAATATAACATCTCATTTAAACGAAGCTAAATAAAATAATCTAATCTAATAACTGATTTAAACTAACTTATCTAAATTAAACTAATCAAAAAAACGATTAAAACTAACCTAATAACTTTCTACCATAACCTAAAACAAGCACGTATTAAACCTAACCTAACAAATCGCTACCATAACCTAAAACAAGCACGTATTAAGGGCCGCTTTCTTAAATATTTCAAAACATAATATGGTAAGCAGTTGGTTTACGCAAGCATCTGTATCGTCATTATCATAACGATCTAATATGAATCTGTTATTATTTGACAAATGCATTTTTAATCGTCATTTCATGCAAAGTTACCCAACGAAGTTGCAGTACCTAAGTACCTTCAATGAATGCAGTTAGGTAGGCGCGAGCTATTTTCAACGAAGCATGAAGGCAGTGCATCTGTATTTACATAATATGAACATTAGTTTGAGCATAACGTTATAACTTATTATAACTGCAATAAACATTTATGAGTTAATAAGCTAGGTACAAAATTAGATTGTGTCTTTACGTAGTAATTGAATTTTTTTGCAAGTAGATCTACGATTGACCACCAACTCGCCTGATGTTAAGTGACGGTGTGGCCGAAGATGGAGCTGCCTTAAAATTATTTTGGGGGGGGGGGGGGGGGTACTCACCTCCTCTATTTGTAAAGTGGGGATGAGTTATTTTGTCATCTACCTCTTGGGGTAACCTGTTAATGTATAAATACATAACTTATAAAATACTGTAGATATGTGAAAACCATTATTAATTTAGCGATCTGTTTGAGAAATATCAAACTTTAAAAGTAAAAATTATGTTAAAGTCAAGGGTCCCAAATTAAAGGTGAGACTAGGTACCTAAGTACATTTACGTCAGAAAGATGGGTATTGGCTATTTTTGTACGACAGCTGATAATTCTATGTATTGCAATCACTTAGAACTAGCTACGAATAAATGAATCTGAAGTAGCCACCTACTTCAGATTCATTTATTCCTAGCAAGTTCTGACCCCACGGTCAGCACAGCATGTTTCCTTTCGCCATTTATCTCTATCAGCCTTCATCTCTACATTTACACCTCTCACACACATAATCTTTCACACAGAGAATAGTACACACAACCTATAATTCCTTAATCCTAATATAACATCTCATTTAAACGAAGCTAAATAAAATAATCTAATCTAATAACTGATTTAAACTAACTTATCTAAATTAAACTAATCAAAAAAACGATTAAAACTAACCTAATAACTTTCTACCATAACCTAAAACAAGCACGTATTAAACCTAACCTAACAAATCGCTACCATAACCTAAAACAAGCACGTATTAAGGGCCGCTTTCTTAAATATTTCAAAACATAATATGGTAAGCAGTTGGTTTACGCAAGCATCTGTATCGTCATTATCATAACGATCTAATATGAATCTGTTATTATTTGACAAATGCATTTTTAATCGTCATTTCATGCAAAGTTACCCAACGAAGTTGCAGTACCTAAGTACCTTCAATGAATGCAGTTAGGTAGGCGCGAGCTATTTTCAACGAAGCATGAAGGCAGTGCATCTGTATTTACATAATATGAACATTAGTTTGAGCATAACGTTATAACTTATTATAACTGCAATAAACATTTATGAGTTAATAAGCTAGGTACAAAATTAGATTGTGTCTTTACGTAGTAATTGAATTTTTTTGCAAGTAGATCTACGATTGACCACCAACTCGCCTGATGTTAAGTGACGGTGTGGCCGAAGATGGAGCTGCCTTAAAATTATTTTGGGGGGGGGGGGGGGGGGGGGGGGTACTCACCTCCTCTATTTGTAAAGTGGGGATGAGTTATTTTGTCATCTACCTCTTGGGGTAACCTGTTAATGTATAAATACATAACTTATAAAATACTGTAGATATGTGAAAACCATTATTAATTTAGCGATCTGTTTGAGAAATATCAAACTTTAAAAGTAAAAATTATGTTAAAGTCAAGGGTCCCAAATTAAAGGTGAGACTAGGTACCTAAGTACATTTACGTCAGAAAGATGGGTATTGGCTATTTTTGTACGACAGAAAAACCTGGTTATACCAGAAAACAACTTAGCGAAACCGCAACTGCAATTAGTAAATTGCGTTGGTGCAATCATACTTATCAAAATATATAATCAACTTGATTTGTTTTTTTTTTTAACTATTCATACCTAAGGAATTTTAAATTTACTAAAAATAATACTGCCAACGTGCAACTTTGACACTGTGTCCAATATTGAACGTACCCTTTTTAGATGGTTCTTGATTTTTTCCCAGTAGATAAGTGGTCAAATAAAATAACTTGATTAATTAACAGTACTTTTACTACTAATCCCTTGAGAAAAAAATCAAGAAACTTCTAAAAAGGCTACTGCAATGTTTGATACGAAGTCAAAGTTACCCATGTTGACAGTAACATGGAACTTTTTAAATACAAATTTCTAACAAGTATGTATATTAAAAGAAAACAAAATACTCGACTGCAGAAAAGCAGTTTTCAAAGTCTAACTTACGATTTCGTTACGCTTGATACGCTCTTGAGTGTAGGTTTTTGTGGGAAAGTATGCACAAAGTCGCTGTAAAAGATTATAAATGCGAATTCTTTAGAGTAATTGTAATAAAATCACTTGTTTATTATGAAAAAGGAACGACGGAGGTTACGAAAAAACGCATTTTTGTGAGAGATGTATTATGATTATTAGAAAAATATATAAGTCTATAACACCCAGGGAGTGAAAACGAAGCTAACGATACCTCGCACATCGAAATCAGTCAAGCCGCTTAGGCTGTAGGTGATTATATATAAATATACATACACATATATTCATTCACATTTACGTACATACAAACATACATACACTCGAAAAACATAATCTTCCTTCTTACGCGGTCTGGTGAAAATTTAGTATTGAATTTGTTATATATATTTTTTTTCACACTAAAAATCTTATACTTACATATATTATGGAAATAATAAATACAATAAATTATGTTAACAAAATAAAATAAAAAAATATTATTATGAAAAATAATACTTAATTGGGGATCATTTATAACATCCATAGGCATTAACAGCCTATGTATAGTTCAACTAATCTTCAATTTCAGGCAAAGTGCCCAAAATGCTGACCGCGTTTCCTGATTGGGTGGGCAAGGCTTACTTTTTGTCTAAACTCAAAATTACTCCGTCTGTGTAGGTAAATGGAAGTGATACCTATCGCAGTTAAAAAACTTGCGTTACAATTGTATGATGATATCGAAGAAAAATTTTATTAAAGCATTTTCTAAACAAACTAAATCGTCTCTCACCTCTCTAATATCCCCACTCAGTGATTTTATGTCTTTATTTATTATTAAATAAAGAATTAATAGCTATTTTAGACAGGAGCAATATTTAAAAACAATTTTTTTCTTCGTCTCTTCATCTTTTAAATTGACTGAGGAGTAAGAACATAATATAGGTATGTTTTTTTCTGATTCCGTCGCCCGTATAAATCTGATGATATCTGATTAAAACTTTTTTTTATATATTTCTCCTCTCTAAATAAACAAATTTAGCTCTAACGTTTCTCATCCTACTCAATGATTTTATATGTTTAAAATGCTGTGATGCGCGAGAGAGATAGCTGTGCGCTTTAATCTCGACCATATGCCCAACCTTGAGTGAAGACGTATCAAAACTACGACGAATGAACGAAATAATGTAATTAAGTGATACTTGAAAGATTTTAAAACTGCGGGGAAATTTTTAAATTACAGAGATGGACTGCGGAAATCTAGCATTCATGCATTGAAGTAGTGAGCAAGTTTTACTACTTCCCGTTGGTATTTAAAATAACTAGTTTCTGAATAACACAACGGCACAAGTATTAAGGAATTTAAAAAAGTAACTATAATTAAATGTCATATAATAAAAAAAAATTTAAAACAACTAGTATGTAATCAAAAATAATCTTTTAATCTTCTTATAATTATGTAAATCGCATCTCAAATTACTACATATATATTTAAATGCCAAGTGAAAGATAACCCTCCCACGTTTGAACTATGATAACCTCGCGCAAATATCACAATCCTATATATAATATCTAAATAAACAGAAATAATGTACCAGACAAGACGACTTACAGGAGTAACGTCTGCGCAGCTCCTTATAAAAAAACCGCCGTATGCGGTTGAAACTATAGTTGGCAATTTCGACTCAAAAATATACGTAAATAATCAGGAAATTGTTCAAATAGAAATAATATAGGTAAAAATATTTATACCTAGTATTTTTTTTCACGTATACTGTATTTTAAGCTACTAATATTTCTTTTTATTTTTTTTCATTTTATTTTTTTAGGGTTTGAAGTTTAGTGGCATTTAATTTTTTCTGCAAACATATGTGTATTCAAATTTTTCGAATATGACTTCTTTTTAGGTGTCTGTAAACTTTTTTTTAACTGTCTATTAACTTGTTTTCGTTAATTAGGTACTTACGTATATAAAACAAGTTAGTTCGGTCTGTCTAATTCATAATAAAATAGTCAGTTTTGTACAAAATTCCAGCTGTGTTTAGAGTGATTAAAACTTAATTATAACCACAATAGGTCATACTCGTACAATTAAGATTTTTGAAAACAATAGACAAAATGATAAAACAGCAAAATCTAGTCAATTAACGTCTTCCTATTTAGCCTAGCAATTATTGCAAAATCTTAGATAGCTACGTCCAAAATTAAAATAAGTGCCATTATGAATTCAGGAAATAAGGTTAGGATTTAATAATTTTAGCAGATAAGTGGCCAAACTTGTTTGTAACAACTTGTCTAATACTAATAACTTGTCTAAAACTAATAACACTTTAGGATTAAAAGTCGTCTAATTCTTATAGAACCTCCATCCGGTAAAACTTGAAAAGTACTTGAGTATTTTTTTTTGTTATATTTTAGGTACAGTCTAAATAGTTTCACATAATCAAGAACATAATAGCAAAAAATATCTAAATTGTGTCTACGGTTTTGTTTTCTCAATAAGAAAAGAGTAGGTAGGTCGAATCGGACCTCTCTTTCGCCAGTTTTTTTTGAAAATATGAAATCTCATTACGTATCTACGTAAAATAATGGTAAAATAAAATCTAAAGGACAGTACTTATTACGAATATACATGAGTCGTTTTTATTTTGTTATGTATTTTTCCCCGATGCAACAAGAAGGTTGTTTTAATTTGACGTGTAACTCTCAAATGGATGAACCGATTTTAATCTGGTTCTTTTTGTTAAATTAAATAAATAACTATCAAGAGTGTTCTAAGTTACGTTTCACCTAAATCGGTCCAGCCGTTTTTATGTCGATAGGCACATTCTCCTTATAGTACGATAAAGAATGGATAATATGAAACGAACACTACATAAACGAGTCTCTATGTTAAAAGACCCGACTGCAGAAAAGGTGTTTTTGCAGTCTAACTTACAACTTCTTTGTACTTGATATGCAGTTGAGTGTACGTTTTTTTGTGAGAAAGTATGCGTGAAGTCGCTGTAAATGATTATAAATGCGATTTTTTTTGTATAACTCTGGTAAAACCACTTGTTTATTACGAATAAGTTTGTTGGAGTTTAGGGAAAAACGCATTCTTTTTGCGAGAAATGTATTTCTATTATTACAAAAAAATATAGCGTAGGCTGTAGGCGATTATATAGAGATATACATACATACACTCGAAAAACATCTCTCCTTCTTACGCAGTTGGGTAAAGGCTTATGCTTAAGTTATGTAGAATGACGTTCGTATACAAATTTGACCATATAGAACTATGACATCTTACGAGTGTTTCACGATTCGGTTTCGGATAATTCGGTAATGTATATGACGATTCCATCAAAATGGACCTCCATACATTGGTGGTGTAGGTAAATTAATGGACCTCCATATTTCGGTAGTGTATCCTCATCATCATCTCAGCCATAAGAAGTCCACTGCTGGACATAGGCCTCCCCCATAGATTTCATAAAGACCGATTGGAATCGGCTTGCATCCAGCGTCTTCCACTTGTATGAGGTCATCTGTCCATCTCGTGGCTGGTCTTCCTACGCTGCCCACTGCCACTTCAACTTGCTAATCCGCCGTGCTATATCGGTGACTTTTATGCGTCTACGTATCTCTTCATTTCATTTAATCTCGTAGACAGACTACGAGCATGGCCCTTTCCATAGCTCGTTGCGGTAGTGTATATATGAAAATTCAATTCGAAATGGACATCCATATTTCGGTGACATGACATTCAATTCAAAATTGAATTCTGTTTTGGTGGTGTATATGATGATTCAATTCGAAATCGACCTCCATGTTTCGGTGCAGTTGCATGCGTATTCACATGCATACTGTTAGGTATGATATTTTATGAATTTCCGTAGTAATTGTTATTTAAATGAAAAGTACTATTTACTAACAATGTAACAAAGACACACATTGTATATAAAAAAGTACCCGACGACAAAACATATGTCACACAACATTTAGAGACGTATTTAACAACATATTTTAACAAATAAAACCGGTCAAGTCAATGCTTAAGAAACTATTTAGTCTTTAGCTAAATTGCTTGTCCAAATAGTTATTTATAAAGAAAATATAGTTCGCCAGTCGAGTAACAATATACCTATGACATATTGTGTATATTTTAAAAACAATATCCTATGTTTTAGGCAGTCGGGTGATAAGAATCTTAGATAATTATATTTTGGGTACCTTTTCAATATTTTTGGAACATGAATTATGGTAATTATATACGAGAATATGAAAATTAAAGATAAACAAGTTAACAAAAGTCTATTTTATTCAAAATTCAAATAAGCATAAGATAATTTAATTTAATCAGAAAAAATCTTAATACTATTTTACAAATGCATTATTTTAAAATAAATCAATATCAACAATCTCACGCTACAATTATAAATGCGGAAATGCGATAGTTTGTGTGTATGCGTAAGTGAATGGGTGTATTTTATTATTCTATCACGCTAAAACGGCTCGGATTTGAATGAAATTTAAAACATATGTAATTATGTTGGAATAACGCATGGGCTATTAATTAACCCCTTATAATATACAAACTTAGGGGCAGGAACTGTGTGATAATATATAGGTAATATATTTTATGTTGCTAACCAAAAGTTCCTTAAACCGCCAGCGAATCTGGTAGGTATATATATGACATCTAAGTACAAATAGTTAAACATGGTTTTCAGTCAGCCTAAGAACAAAAACAAAGCTATAACAATTTATATTTATCAAAACTATACAAAACACTTTTCAAAATTCATAATTAAAATCATAACTTACTTTTCAGAGCTTTTCCTTCAGGCGTGCACCTTAGACCAGTCACCAGACAATCCACATAGTTCCTAACTAATCTCTTATTGCTAAATATATCGTCTACGTCTAAATAGTCATATCTAGAGTCATATCTCGGCATCGACGTCATATCGCCTGTGTCTTGGCACACCACTGCACAAAAACAAACACAGAGGGTTATCACTGCACGCATTTTGGATTAATAAGTCACAGTCTTACAAACACTATTTTATAAGAAAAAAATTAAGAAAGTTGTTGTCTATTTAATCACCATACGATTACAAAAAAAAGAAATAAGCATAGACTATAAAATTAAGAAGGAATTAACTTTTTTGTTGCGTAAATCGTAACGTTCGAAAAATATTTCGCGCGGATTTTCGCGTCGTCGCGCGTGCGCGCCCTGTCAGAGTAAGCGTGATATTGCTAGATGCGCGCGAATTGGCAAGCGGTTTTAACAAAGTTGTATTTTTGGTTGTATTCTTGCACATGCTTTCCTTTCCGATGTTGTATGTTGTTGTTCTGTACGAGACAGGTCCGTTTCAAGGGTGTAGATGAGGGTTAAGTATCTGATTTTGATAAAGATATCTTTGAGGTGGACCAGATTTTCTTAGTCCCGTAAATTGAGTGAATTTTGTATTCATGTTGTTTCGCAATGCAAGGACTTCAGGTGTCAGGTGTCTATAGACCGGTAAATAAAAGGTAAAGTTTTTGTATTTACTAAGAAATATTTTCACAATATCATTTGATATTGCAATCAAAATTAACATTTTAATCGGTCTAGCCGAGGTCAAGGTTTCGTGAGTTGAAATTGAAAGTTTGAATTTGTTATTTTAAAATCATCAGAAATCAAACTTTTATTTTATTTAATTATATTAAATAAGCGGCCAAGAATGTGTCAAGAAGAGGCACTTTGTGAGTATTGTTTAAAATAAACACTTCACAAAAAGGTTAATGACCTTTGTATTGTCACCGTGGGTAACTTTGAATCCGTGTCAAACATTGTACGTAGGTTTTTTCCGAATGTTTTCGAATTTTTCTCAAAATAATAGTGCTGAAAACGACTGGTAATTAATTCATTATTAAGTAATTTGACTAAATTTTTTTTGGGAAAACGCAATAACCTTCAAAAAAGCTATGCACGATGTTTGACATGGATTCAAAGTTACCCACGGTGACTGTACTGTAATATATTTTAAATATTTTTCATAGCTTTATCTCAAACATTTATTTAAAATCGTAGAGTTTTTTAATTTTATTTATTAAGTATACCATTCGATTACTATTGTTAAATTTGAATTTTACGTCTATATTTTTTCAATAAATCAAAGATAATGCTTGTTTTTAACCGACTTCAAAACAGGAGGATGTTCTCAATTTCGTTGTATTTTTTATATTGGCCATCTCTTAACTCCGGTCATTTAATTTACAAACCCATTTGGTAAATTCGTATTTATTTGAAAGGATATGTTTTCAGATTATATCAGATTAGATTAGTCACGTAGAAATTTCATCGAAATGGGTTTAACAGTTTGGTTTATAAAACGAAATACATAATTGGAAAAAATGTCATCCAAGTGAACGAAATTGCGTATTTAGAAGTCGGTTGTTTTAAATTTTTAAACTATATTTATCATTACGTATTACAAAGAATAAACCAAATGATTATAATTTTATTACCTACCTCAGTTCCTTTCCATTCTTTGATTTTTTGTTTATTTTGTTTACTTTATGAGTTAAATATGCATATCTAGATTTAAAAAATAAAAATAAAAGTCCATAAAATGTCTTGTCAAGTTTTACACCGGCATGAGCTCAATATTAAAATATATAACTCCAAGCTATACGCAGCGGTAAACATTTTGAACAACGAATCTTCGGAAGAGAGGAAAGAGAGGGCTCTCTTTTGTTAATCATCATAAAAAAGGAGGAGGTTCTCCATTCGACTGTATGTTTTTTTGTATGTTTGTTAAGCGATTACTTCGCCAATTATGTACTGATTTTGATTATTCTTATTTTGTTTGGTATTTAATGTATGTATGTATGTATGTTTGTATGATCGCCTACAGCCTGAATGGCTTGACCGATTTTGATGTGCGAAATGTCGTTAAATTCATTTTCACTTCCTGAGTGCCATAGCGTATATTTTGTAATAATAATAATACATTTCTCCCAACGAACTTCTTCGTAATAAACAAGTGATTTTACTAGAATTATTTTAAATTAAATGCGCATTGCATTAAATTTATAATTTTTTACAGCGGTTTTACGCATACTTTCTCACAAAAATGTACACTCTACACCGTATCAAGTGTAACGAAATTGTAAGTTAGATTGCAAAACGGCTTTTCTGCAGTCGGGTGTTTTGTTTTTCTTTTAAAATAGATACTTGTTTTCAGTTTAGTTCTGTTTTCGTTATGTCGCGTCGATATGCTGGAGAATAAAATTTTGCAGCCTGTAAGGGATAAATTGTTTTAAATTTTATCTAAAAAATAAACTTTTACCTATCAAAAGAAATTCTTCGCGTGCCTTCTAGCCTAATTAGAAAAAAATGTGTAAAAAATACAGTATGCACCGCGGAGATAAAGGTATTTTTGTCTTGGACGAGTTTGAATGTCCTCGTTACACTACGGATTCTAGTCTTAATTTTTTTTTAATACCCTCTCTACAATCGGGAACCCTAGAATCCTTCGTTACACTCGAGATTCAATATATCGCCCGTGACATAAAATACTACTTTATCCCGTTGGTACATCATTTATTACAAATATTTTAATGGTACCATGCCATTTACAGAAATACACTTTCACAACTTCAATGTTCTTAAAAAAATTGCTACGTATAAATGTATGTTTTTATAAAACAAGTAAGAGAAACTAATAAAACAAGAGGTGTGAGAGTGTTTATCGAGTTAGTAAAGGCTGCACTTCATTAAATGCAGCAGAAAAAGGACTTGTACATGCTTGAACCAAATAGTTGCAGTTAGACTAGACTATCTTTATATTTTGTGGTGTGGACGTTTCTTGCCTGCAGCTCTTTTTGTTTGGCTACAGATGTGGTGACTCCTCATTATTATTTAAACAGACGGGCTACTCACTTCTATTTTTGAGCTAAAATCTCAGACTACAGTTTTAACCGCATACGGCGGTCTTTTTCATAAGGAGCAGCGCAGACGTCACTCCCAAAGGATGTCTCGTCTGCTACAGTACCCATTTGTAGAAATAACAATGTATAACAACCACGCTAATTTTTATTATAAGACTCCTCATTAAGTGCTACTTGTGTTTACTGATTTGTATTTGACGTTTTAATACTTTACGATCAGAGACCAATCTGTAATTACTCGAGAGGTGCTCCATAATCGGGTAGATTTACCGTAAGTTTTCTGCAATTACCAAAACAGTCTCCTATGAGATCACAAACGGAACGCTCAGTACATAGTGTAGTTCTAGATGGGAGTCAAACGAGGAAACCCATTGTGTAGGGTCAACCATTCGGAACCACTCTTGCTTCACGTGGCGCAAGAGCTAGTGCTTGTTTGGAGTAAGGTACATCATATTTTGGAGTCGACTGACGAAGCTGACATATATGTTCCAAATATTTTTTTAATAAATCTTGTCAGTAAATTAAGAATAAGGTAATAATATTATAAACATAATCCCTTATCCTTTATTTACTGAAATTTATTGGACGAGAGTTTTCTTTGAAAAATAAAAGAAACTTAAAAAATTTAGAAAGTTGGATTCCTTAGCGAAATACAAGTTTCGAAAATATAGTTTTTATATTAGCAGGATTTTTCTTTGCAACATGAATAGTCTGCAGTGATAGTAGTGAGCCCGGAAAAGTATAGTACTTTTGCCAGATATATTCAACTTTAGAGGCAGAAATTAAAATAATCGGCCAAGTGCGAGTCGGACTCGTGCACGAAGGGTTCCGTACTATCATCTATAATACTACAAAGTTTAGTTCTGTTTATAAAATAACGAGAAATCAACGAAATTCCAAGTAGTAAATTGCAAACTTATAGGTAGGTTTTCGATACACATACGGGCAGCATGACGACGCTCGCACGAACGCGCGCGGCTATGGCTCGCTCCGTGATGTTACCTCCCTTGCTACCCATGCGGCCGTTGTTTAGCAACCGCCTCGCGCTCGCGCCACCACCACACCGCGGCGCGTAGCTCGCACCGCGTTTAGATGCACGGACTATTTTCATTTTGTGAGTTTATTAGATTAGGTATTTATTTTTATAGTTAATAATATATTTCTAAATATTTACTTACAAATATTCAAGTTTCTACCTGTTAATTAAGATCGAATAAAAATTGCTTAAAAATTACGTTTGTTGTATGGGAGGGATGTAATATTAAAGGGAGGCTTCCCTTTAATATTTACTTTATTGTGATTTAATTATTTATTTTGAAAGGTAATATACGGCAACGGAAATACATCATTTGTGAAAATTTCAGCTTTCTAGCTATCACGGTTTATGAGATACAGCCTGGAGACAGACAGACAGACAGACAGACAGACAGACAGCGAAGTCTTAGCAATAGGGTCCCGTTTTTACCCTTTGGGTAGGGAACCCTAAAAAGAAGTTTGAATAATAAAAATACTCATTTTTGTGCCACTGATACGATTTCGTGGTAATTTAAAATACTAATAAATTCCCGACATAAAAAAGTGGATGAACCGATTTTGATGAAACATAGCTCGATAAAATTTTCTTTCAAGCAAACAAAAAAACTAGATCATATCCATCCGTTACTAGAGAGCTACGCTGCTACAGACGGACACATGAATACTCAAATCCTTACGTCATACTTATAACACCTCTTTTTTTGGGTCGGGGATCAATAAATAAAACCAGCCTAGCGCGTGTCGGTTCACTTACCTACGTAGTGTACCTATAATATTAAATATTTTTAATATAAATTACGGTGGACAGAAGACATCATACAAGTGGCAGGAAGACGCCGGATGCAGGCCGTTTCCAACCGGTCTTTCTGGAAATTCATGGGGGAAGCCTATGTCCAGCTGTGGACTTTTTCTGGCTGAGATGATGATGATAAATTAAGTATTTTTTGAGCTAAGCCGCGCACGGATAGACAGACGGACGGACGGACGTGGTAAAACTACAAGGGTTATTTGTTAACTACGGAACCCTATAGAAGCGAAAATACATTAAAGTAATTTTATTTACAAACATTTTTCTAAAACTGGCCAGCGTCTCTTGCACTACCGTAAGTATTTTTACAATGAGTAATGTAGGCAAAGTGGGCGTTTACTGTTTCTACATGTAATTTGTGAGTACGGTGTCATAAGCCATTTTCCGGTGGTGATTTTCCAAATTAAGATTAGTAGGTAATTTTGCGATAGTTGCAAAAAATAAATAGTGCGTTACGCCTTGAAAAACAAACCTTTTTTCCTTTTTCTTCTCCTACAGGGATATTCAAGTCACACAAGTTGCGTTATTACTCATTGAAAATAAAATAAATAAAACCGGACAAGTGCGAGTCAGACTCGCCCACCGAGGGTTCCGTATAAACTAGTAGAAAAAAATGGGAAATCATAAATATTTTTTTATATTTTCCTTCATAAAGCGAAAAATATACATCGTAAAAATATTTAAAAACCTGTTTTAGCTTATGCTAATGAAGCTCTATCAAATGATACTCCACATGATACGGTTAAAGAACTTTAAAATTTGGACCCTCATTCCTTGCATAAAGACACATTTTTTTTGTGATTTAATTAAAAAATACCAGTTTTTTTTTAAATAAAAACTACGGGTCACTCATGTCTGTATTGAGCCGAAAAATCCGACTATAAAACAGACGTGAGTGACCCGTAGTTTTTATTTAAAAATGTGTGAAAACCACGTTAATTTCCATAGTAAAATTACCAGTTTTCAGGTTTTTCCTATATGTGTAATCTAACACAAGGCTTCTTGCCAAATTTCATAGTTCTAGGTCAACGGGAAGTACCCCATAGGTTTTGATCTTTGTGAGTGTCGAAATGTGCATTTTTTACGACATATTCGGCTGTATCTTTTTTTTTAAGAAAACTGAGAAATTTGATTTTTCTTTCTGCAACAAGAGACTATAGATCTGCGTATATGGTTTTAATTTTAACACGATACCTTCACTCGTTCCCGAGATAAAGGTCTTGACACACGGACGGACGGACAGACGGACAGACGGACAGACATACGGACAGACGGACAAAAAAGTGATCCTATAAGGGTTCAGTTTTTTCCTTTTGAGGTACGGAACCCTAAAAACGATCAAGTGTGTGTTGTGCCAAGCGCAAAGTAGGGTTCCGTAGTTGCACATAATAATTTATGTGAACTTAAAATAGGGATACTATGAATGTACGACCTAACATGTTAGTTTAAATGAAATTTGTGTGAAATTTTCATTTCTTACTTCTCTAAGTACATTTTTAAGTTGATTTGACTATTACTCGTTAACTGGCAAAGCCTACTTAGCCGTGATAGTTTATCCTTTAATTTCATCATATACGAGTATGCTACTATTTACGGCCTTACCGAAAAACGTTACTTAACTTTAAGCATTATTTAACGTATTTTGTCAACTTCTCGCTGACACGTAAGTAATGACACTTGCGGAAAGAAGACAGAGAATTTAAGACGATGGTTAAAGTTAAGTAACGTTTTTCGGTAAGGCCGTTATAGTTCAAGTCAACCTAAAAGGTTCAGATTTATCAACCCCCGGCCCAAAAACGACGGGGTGTTATAAGTTTGACGTGTCTTTGTGTATGTGTCAGTCTGTAGCATCGTAGCTCCCGAACGGACGAACCGATTGTTTGAAAGGTGAATTAGTCGGCAGTGTTCTTAGCTACTTTTCATCAAAATCGGTTCAGCCGTTTTTTATGTCGGGGTTTTTAGAGTTTTCTAAACGTATACTTGTTTTAGTAATCGCAGTGAACTGGTCGACTGACGTAGCGTCGATTTATTTATTTCCATACTTAATCATAATTGTTTTCCTCACATTTGACCTTTCCTTAAAATTTATTAATGAAATATAACTAATTCAGACTGATTCTAAAAAATACAGATTTAATAGATTTAACTACAAGGAATACTTATTTACATAGTTATAGGGAAATCCATGTTTTTCACTGACGCAATGTGTTACATTTTAACCATTGTGCAATAGTTGCTATTTTCGTATATTCTTAGTAAAAAAAACTAAATTAAATTTAACTGATATTTATCAGTTAAATTTAATTTAGTATAATTTAGTATAATAGTAATAAAAAGTAATAATTGCTAAAATCGTGTTATCAGTATGATTAGCAGGTTCCATACATATAAAAATGTTATACGTTTACTATCTGTTAACAAGAATTAGGTTCAAGTTTTTGGGGTTCCGTGGAACTACGAGTTACTCTTATGAAATCGTCTTGTCTTTCCGTTCGTCTATCCATATGTCATATCTATTTTTATACAAATAATTTAGACAAGCCTAACCATCTACACCTATTTTGATAATCCTCAAATCTTAGCTAGAGAGACGTACGTTATATACCAAGAATGTTATGCGAGGCTATTGAAATTAGGAAATCATCATCATCATCATCATCTCAGCCATAAGAAGTCCACTGCTGGACATAGGCCTCCCCCATGGATTTCCAAAAAGACCGATTGGAAGCGGCTTGCATCCAGCGTCTTCCCGCCACTTGTATGAGGTCATCTGTCCATCTCGTGGCTGGTCTTCCTACGCTGCGCTTGCCGGTACGTGGTCTCCACTCGAGAACCTTTCGGCCCCATCGGCCATCAGTAAATTAGGAAATACCCGAACTTTAATAGTGAAAATGGTAAGTACCACCTACATGGCGCCCAGTCATCAAATTAATAAAATCTTAGCCTCAACACTGATCTACGATATATGTTTGACACCGTGAGCGACTTCTGCGTGCATATGGAACGTTTTGCATTAAAAGTACTTTTTAAGTTAAACGGTTTTATTGAAAAAGAAAGACAATGATGCACGTAATATATTTCATCATCATCATCTCAGCCATAAGAAGTCCACTGCTGGACATAGGCCTCCCCCATGGATTTCCAAAAAGACCGATTGGAAGCGGATTGCATCCAGCGTCCAGTGTATGATTTCATCTGTCCATCTCGTGGCTGGTCTTCCTACGCTGCGCTTGCCGGTACGTGGTCTCCACTCGAGAACCTTTCGGCCCCATCGGCCATCAGTTCTACGTGCTATGTGGCCTGCCCACTGCCACTTCAACTTGCTAATCCGCTGTGCTATATCGGTGACTTTTGTACGTCTACGTATCCCTTCATTTCTGATTCGATCTCGTAGAGAGACTCCGAGCATAGCCCTCTCCATAGCTCGTTGCGTGACCTTGAGCTTCCATATAAGGCCCATAGTTAGGGACCACAGGGTAATGTATTTAGTGTATTCTAATAGAAAAACCCTTTCATTTGATACCCATATTGTGGGGGTAGTGAAAAATATAAAATTCACCATTTTGTGGCGGCGGCCATATGGAAATTAGAATGATACTAAATATATTTAATTGTGTTGTCATCTAAACTAAAGGCGTGTACCAAATATCAGATCAATCTGTCAACAGGAAGGGGGTCAAATTTCGATTACTAAATTTGCCACAAAAACACAAGCAACAACATCAACAACAAACAGGGGAAATAAAACCGTTTAAAAATAGTAGGCGGTAGTAATATTTTCATAACAAAAAAAAACCACTGTCGTCTAGTCTCACTTGTGACCACGGACGCTGCAAAATGTTCAAACGTCAGGTCACAAAATTATGTAAAATATATGCGAAAAAATCCGTTAAAATTTGTTTTCTGTTCAAGAAGGTCTACTTTGCTTAGGATTACGAACTTAGCTAGTTTTAATATGAACATAAAAAAAAAACAATAAAGAATCTATTTTGGAGGTTGCGTGAGCCTAACAGGATCTTATCTAGGATGTCACGTCTTGTTGTACTTACTGTGTACTTTAAACACATCATACCACTTACTTCCTATATTATTATTACTGTCCAGCCCATCTCATGTTACTCCTCAACATTTAAATTAAATACACATGTAAATCTACATACCTAGACACCTAACAAGAATGAATTCTCGATTTAGCCAGTAAGGACTGTATCGAAACAATAATTAACTAATTGTAGTTTGAAAACTGATAAAACCGACTTCAAAATACACATTTCGTTTACTTGGATGACTTTTTCAGTTATTTCGTTATAAAAACCGAAGTACTAAACCGATTCTGATAAAAAAAATATGGGACCACCTCTGAGGTATTTCCTACCAAACAAGAAAATAATCATCAAACACAATTTATAATAATTGGAGGAGTAATAGCCGAACAAACATACAAAAAGACATATATTATAGTCGAATTCAAAATTTTTTGAAGTCGGTTAAAAAATAATAAGATCTTAGCGTATTTAATTAAATATCTTCAAAATGGTAAAGCGGCGGCATAATAATTTTGTTTAATTTTATAAGAGAGTTGGTGGTCAATTGTAGATCAATAATGTATAAAAAAAAAACAGTTAATTTAATTGTTTTGAAGTCGTTTTTTTTTCATTACTTTTATGTGTGGTATCTCACAACTCCGTTATTTATAAACCGATTTGAAAAATTCTTATTTTATTTGAGGTTATGATTTCAGATAGGTCCCATAGAAATTTTATCTAAATTGGTTCAGTAGGTACTTTGATTTTATGACCTTATACCACCCTCCATATTTCACTACAGGACATGTAAAAAGTCGGCACATTACCATCCATTTCTCATTGGAATGACTAAAATTTGGACACAACGATTTATGTCCACATTTTTGGTGCGTGCTTCACAAGAGTGGATCTCCCTGCCATCTTTGTTACCTGAGTTACAATGTTGGAATTTTCAAAGTTAAGACTTCAGGCTAACACTGGAAATTATCTATTCATAGATATCTTTAAAATCTAAGTGCTTCATCCCCGGCCACACTGTCGCTTACCATCAGGCGAGTTAATGGTCAAACAGGATTATTCCCGTTGTCCCTCAATTCCGTATCCCCGAATAGTCGAAAAAGTTGTGCTGATGTCCCCCACTGGGGGACAACGCCACAACTTTTTACAATTGTTCCCGTTGTCCCCCAGTGGTGCACAGTGATACATTTTCAAAAAGTTTTCCTTCAGAGTCACAAGGTCTAGTGAGCCAAAAGGTCCAATGGACAAAAAAAAACAAGACCCAAAATGTCTAGTCTGAAATTCAGTTGTAAATCAAAGCCGACAGATTTATGTAGATCGATTAGTATAAAAAAAGTCTATCTCTAAGCACATTATTATGTCGCGTCCTTGATCCGTCACCTAACTGTTCCGACATGCCACCGAACGGATAGTGAGTTTAGTCAACAATGACGACCTGCTTTTGCTTCTTAACCGGTCGAAGAAATCGTTTCCGGCCGTGAGTGTGCTAAATATTGTTTATACCTAAGAAGCTGTTACATAATAGAGGAGCTAGGCCGCTATAATCGTGTTCACAGACGATCGAATGTTCGCTCCGAACATGCAGCGAACCATCAAAAACCGATCGTGTACGCGCGTTCACCGAAATTCTTAGTGCTTGGAATGTTCGCTATGACGTCACAACCAACAATTTTTCATTCTTTCCGGACAAATCGGTCTGTTAATACGTTTACGTAATTCTTAAGCGGTCGTTGTTAATGACCCGTTTCTCGGAGTTTTGGCGGGAACGTCTTAGTAACGTGTTGTTGCTTTGTTTTATTTTCCTAAACTTGTGTTATTTTGAACATTAATGCTATAAAAATGGTGGTGTTTTATTCATTAAGTGTTCGATAAAGTGCGTGAGTGTAAGCAAGTGAAATAAAGCAGTAAAACGTGTGATTTTACGTTGTCGGCAAAACTCCATAGTAGCTTCTAGTGAAGTTGCCACCACTTTACTGAAGCAGGACTCGACTTATAAATTGACTTGACTGTATATGTGACTTAGATTGTGACTAGAACATTTACAACTTGTTTTATTCAAGAAACTTGAAAAAATCCTAATACTTGACACTGGCAAATGCTTTAATGCGGGTCCAATACAAAAAAGAAGAAGAAGACCCGTTTCCCTACGACCCTAAATCTGACACGAATTCTGTGACCGACGACCTCGCGCGGGACATCGCCGACAACGCAGGCGACATTCTACGTGTCGCAGGACCTGTCGCGTGTCGACGCTTGGACAACGTCGACCTGGCGCGACTTTCTCTTTCCGTAAATTTATAGTACTTTTTCGTGTCTCTCAGTCGCCTGACGGTGATGAAAATGCGTGTCGTCGTGTGTTCCGCAACTATACGCCACTGTGGCAGTAGCACCACAACTTGTGTGTCTGTGTGTGTGAGAGAGTGTATGTGTGTGTGTAAGGGCTAAATATCGCTCAATATTGTCGCCAAACAGTCGCACATAAATGTCCCGCTACTACCCGCGACATGTCTTAGTACCCTATAATTACCATGTACCCTATATTAATTAACGACTTATTGAACAATATAATGTTGGTAAAAACAATAAATAAAATACCTACACATACTAAATATATTAACATAATATAATAAAATAAACTCTAACTCTTAACTAATGTTAATGTAAGGCTGAATAAGAAAAGTAAGAATAAGTAAAGAATTAGACTTTATTTTATAAGCTGGTTATTTATATTGTTCTTTTATATTTTATTGCTCATACATGTTGCTACGAATATTCATTTAACACTTGGTGTCAAATTTATCTTTATATAAAGCTGTGTACTGTTGTAATTGGATTTTAGGTTCACAATGTTTTTCCGGTTGAGCTTAATGTATATTATATAGCCTAGTATTTGTAACTGTACCTATTTCAATAAAATAAAATAAAATAATTTTAAGCATAACGATCAACAAATTCCTTAACCCCTACCCTCGATGGACTACTGGTAACTAGAGCTATTGATTGTTTTTGAAGCTCATGTTTTATTTTATATTTAGGGTTCCGTACCTCAAACTGTTGTCCGTCTGTCCGTCCGTCCGGGTGTCTTGTGAAGGTATCGAATTGAAATTAAAACCATGCAGATCCATAGTCCCTTGCTGCAGAGAGAAAAATCACTTCTCAGTTCTCACAAAAAAAAGTTACAGCCGAATACTAAGGCCGAATGTGTTGCAAAAAACGCATATTTCGACACTCGCAAGGGAATCAAAACCTATGAAGTACTTCCCGTTGACCTATAACTATGAAATTTGGCAAGAAGCATTGTCATACAGTACACATAAAGGGAAAAAATCGAAAACGTTTTTAATTTGTTCACAAAAAAATAGTGACTTTATGCAAATTTGAAAGTGCTTTAACTGTATCATGTGAAAGAGCTTCAATAGCACAAGCTAAAACAAGTTTTAAAATATTTTAACGATGTATATTTTTCGGTTTAAGAAGGAAAAAAAAATCCCCATTTTATTTACTAGTTTGTACGAAACCCTCGGTGGGCGAGGCTGACTCGCTCTTGTTCGGTTTTTTATAGATGTGTTATTATTGACTAGCTTTGTGGCTCAGTTGGTAGTATGTCTGCCTGCTGGTCGTGGGTTCGATCCCCACCCAGGACAAACATTTGTATGATGACCATGGATGTTTGTTCTGTGTCTGGGTGTTCTATGTAAGTATGTATCATATGTATATATTTACAAAAAAAGTATATATGTATTCTATCAGTCATCTAGTTCCATAGTACAAGATTTGCTTAGTTTGGGCTAGATGGTGTTGTGTGAAATGTCCATCATCATCATCTCAGCCATAAGAAGTCCACTGCTGGACATAGGCCTCCCTCATGGATTTCCAAAGAGACCGATTAGAAGCGGCTTGCATCCAGCGTTTTCCCGCCACTTGTATGAGGTCATCTGTCCATCTCGTGGCTGGTCTTCCTACGCTGCGCTTGCCGGTACGTGGTCTCCACTCGAGAACCTTTCGGCCCCATCGGCCATCAGTTCTACGTGCTATGTGCCCTGCCCACTGCCACTTCAACTTACTAATCCGCTGTGCTATATCGGTGACTTTTGTACGAAATGAAATGTGAAATGTCCTCAAATAATTACTTAAAAACATATATTTAATTATTTATTATACAACCGGAAAACAATACGTAATTAAATGAATAAGATTTCATTTAATTACGTATTGTTTTCCGGTTAAATAGTTCTGGAGCGTATAACTCCATCGCCGGCACCTTTACATAAACTAGGCTTTCACTTACCTTATGGTATCAAACAGGAATTATGTTAGATAATAGCTGGTTGTGGGTTAACCCTATTTAGAAACAGACAGACGTTGCTATTATTCGATTATGTCACAAGTACAGTAACCAAACATTCGATTTTTCCTACGGCTGTGTCAAAACCGAAAGTAGGGTTCTGGGGGCTTAGACAAGTGGCATTCTAATTTCGTGAACGCCAGTAGAATAGAAAAGTAAATGTATGGGATTGACATTAGCTAACGAAACGTCACGTGACGTGACGTCACAGTTTCTTAGCGTTTGGAAGCGTAAGCGTTTGTAGAAATAGAAACGTTTGCCCTTTGTCTGAATTATGTTAGATAATAGCTGGTTGTGGGTTAACCCTATTTAGAAACAGACAGACGTTGCTATTATTCGATTATGTCACAAGTACAGTAACCAAACATTCGATTTTTCCTACGGCTGTGGCAAAGCCGAAAGTAGGGTTCTGGGGGGTTAGACAAGTGGAATTCTAATTTCGTGAACGCCAGTAGAATAGAAAAGTAAATGTATGGGATTGACATTAGCTAACGAAACGTCACGTGACGTGACGTCACAGTTTCTTAGCATTTGGAAGCGTAAGCGTTTGTAGAAATAGAAACGTTTACCCTTTGTCTAAGTCTGCTGATTTCAATCCTTATGTATATATATGCCCACATAACTTCTAATATACTTGACATAATTTGCCAAATTAGATTATTGTTAGAAGCGTCTTGATTGTCCGATGGTTAGCTATGTGACTTCACCATCATCAACATCACCTATCATCATCATCATCTTGTGATTTTACACTAAATTCATTATTTCAGTGGACCAAACAGATGCGCAATCCGCCACCGCGTTGTATTAATCGCTTTGATGAAGTCGGGTATTGCTTTTCACGAGAAAGTATTTATTTATTTTATTTTATTGAAATAGGTTCAGTTACAGATAATAAGCTATATAATATATATTAAGCTCAACCGGCAAAACATTGTGAACCTAAAATCCAATTACAACAGTACACAGCTTAAATAAAGATAAATATGACACCAAGTGATATGTGAATATTCGTAGCAACATGTATGTGAGACTTTGTACATTATTTGGAATAATTATTGTGAAATTACTTATTTTTCACATGTATAATAACTAAAAGTAATGTTAAATATGTTGTAAATATATAAATAATATGTCCAGTATTTTCCCATCTGTCAGCTGACACAAAGAAGTAGCACTTGTTAAATGTATTTCGTTTGCTCGATCAATTATCATCAATTTATATACAAGTATAAGTTTAGGAAACTCAGAACCCCGACAAAAACGGCTGAACTGATTTTAATGAAACATAGCTAAGAGCACTTTCGATAAAATCCTGTTTACAAAGAAAACTAGTTCAAAATCGGTATATCCGTTTGAGAGCTACGATGTCACAGACAGACACACAGACACACAGATATACAGAAACAAAGATACACACGTGAAAATTATAACACCCCTATTTTTGGGTCGGGGGTTAAAAATTGAGACAATAAATAAATAAATATTTGTGGACATTTCACATAGAAACACCCAGACAAAGAACAAACATCCATGCTCATCACAAAAATGTTTGCCCTGGGTGAGGATCGAACCCACGACCTTTCAGTTGAGCAGGTAGACGTAGACACACTACCAACTGAGCCACAAGGCCAGTCCTATCGAAATGAGATGTATGAGCACACTACTCGGATACTAGGTTACAAAGATCTAGGGAATGGAAAGTGTCTAAGTATTACGTTTTATCACTGAGGTCTTCTAATAAAATCTTTTGAATCAGTGCGTCTCGAGCTAAAGCGGTTAACGGCTGTTATGTAATCAAATTTCATTTTAGCGTTCAGTAAATATAGGTAAAGTACGGACGGACGCCGAGCAGGAAGAATTTCGTACATTGACCTAAGATTATCTATCTCTGTCACTCCCGCGTGATTTATATTGCTATCGCGCTCGCACAGGTGCAACGACCGGCACCGAAATTCTTCCTGCTCGGCGTCCGTATTTTAGATATTTATTTTTTATAGAAGATAGATCTACGATTGACCACCAACTCGCCTGATGTTAAGCGACGGTGTGGCCGAGGATGGGGCTCGTCGATCTAGAAGATATCTATTCACTCTAGCCTTGAAAATTCCAAGATTGTAGGTCTCAGGAAACAGAGATGGTGACAACGAATTCCATTCTTGTGCAGTACGCAACAGGAATGTGGATCAATATCGCTGAGTACGGATTTTTGGCATTTCAACAAGAAATGGGTGGTAATTCGCCGACTTTCTGCTAGTCCTGTAGTGAAATGGGGAGGGTGAATTATTGTTACACACCATACAATTACAGTAATATGAGAGCAATATAAAACTAGTGTAACAACAGCATAAGCATTGCCATTCAACGTGGCAATGCGGCCAGCATGCTGTACGCTGCCAACTGGTAGTGGGTTTGAGCATTTGGATTATCTTTAGACCTTTATCGGTCTGGGATGATGGATGTGCTTTTTGTGTAGTAGTTTAGTTAGTTGAGTTTGTATATTGTTGTGTTGTAGTTAATAAAGTGTAACAATTGGCGGCCTTATGGCTAATAGCGATCTCTTTCGATCAGCCCTAGGATGGTAAGAAACGAAAATAAGATAATATAACCAATCTCATAATCGATCTATCTAATCTAATACCTTTAATTAAACGGGCAATTCTTGTATATACACTTATATAATCTGAATCTCGGAAACGGCTTCAACGATTTCAATGAAATTGGGTTTGTAGGTTGATTAGGGGACAATAAATCGATCTTGCCAGGTTTAATTTTTATTGAACCCGGGTTTGCTCGTATTTTCAGTCATAAAAAATCCGAGTGGAGCTCTGTCGCCTAGGTACTATTATTTTTATCAAAGGTAAGATTAATAATCCTGATAAATTTATTTCTATAATCTCCAATCTAATTCGCCCAATCATTTGTGCGTACATCGAAGACACCATACGTTACAAACGTACATTACATATGTACATTAGTGTAAGTATATAAAATATACTTCAATTCGTTAGGCTATCCGGGCACAAACTTATAACGTCGTATGTTCGCCTATTACATAAACACCTGTTTTAACTACTAATGCATTGCAACAACCTAACCAAGCGGCTTAGTTTCCTCGTACGAGTTCCTGATTATTACGCATAGTTTGCATAATTTCTTACTTTAAAATATCCAATAATATACTTAGGTATCATATCGAAAGAACACGGACAAATCTAGAGGTATCAATTGACACGTTCACAATATTATGTTATATTTTAGAGAAAAAAAAAATAGTTTAAAAAAACTGAAACCACCGTCTTCAAAATACGCAATTCCGGTTACTTGGACGGTGCGTTATTTAGTACACATGAATTGTTGCTTGGATGACATATTATTTCCAGATATTTTGTTTATTCGCTTCCTGAGTGGGTCTTTTCCTATAAATTTAATCTGGGTGTCTTTAAATCACGAGTGAATTGGTTTCTTCTAGGTAAGCGCGCTCCATCGTATACCGCAACGTCGCACATCAGGCGAGTTGGCAGTCAAGTGCAAACCTATTACTACACAAAAAAAATAGATACATTTACAGTAATTAACTATATGCCATCTATGTAAGCTAGAAGATATCTTTGAAGAGTTTCACGTAGTGCTAAAATATAATACTTTGGAGCACAAATCTTAAAAACATACCTATCAACATCAGGAAGATGTCTTGCAAGAAGCCCAGCACTAGAAAAATAGAGGATGACTATGATGATGATGAACATCCGTCAACAATCATATATAATATAAGGAAGTTATCTAAGGAAATTAAGTTCTCTAAGTACTGCTTAATACATACAAGATAAATAAGCAATAAAAGTATCTAAACAATGGGGTTATCTTTTTTTTTAACGCAAGATAGATCTACGATTGACCACCAATTCACCTGATGCTAAGTGACGGTGTGGCCGAGGATCGAGGATGGAGCTCGTCGCTCTAGAAGATATCTATTCACTTTAACCTTGAAAATTCCAAGATTGTAGTTCTCAGGAAACAAAGATGGCGGCAAAGAATTCCAATTTCCATTGTCCAAGAAGGTTGCGTAGCGACATCTGTGGAGACAGGCTATTATAGTGCTACCACGATAATTGCACGGTTGAGAATATCAATGCCAAGATCAAGTTCAAGTAATGAGTACTCGCAGTTGAGGCAGATCGGTTATTTGTGCCGTAACTGAGGAGTTATTTAACGAATTATTCCTCTGTTTCATAATAATCTAACTCTATCAATTAGATTTGATGTTGTTACTCACGTACGGGGGAGTTACTCTCATCTCTAATAGCGGTGCAAAGTTGGTTCATCATCATCATCATCATCTCAGCCATAAGAAGTCCACTGCTGGACATAGGCCTCCCCATGGATTTCCAGAAAGACCGGTTGGAAGCAGCCTGCATCCAGCGTCTTCCTGCCACTAGTAAGATATCCTCTGTCCACCTTGTGGCAGATCTTTCTACGCTGCGCAAAAGTTGGTTCACGCTCGTTTTTATCTTGCTTTTTATGCTTCATACAACTTTGAATTATATTTTTAATAATCACTAGCGCAAGGTGAACTTTACACCGCTATAAAAGGTGAGAGTAAGCCCCCCAGGTAGGTTTATTTTTAGCTGATCTTGCCATAACTTGGTACACAGGTTCCAATTTTATTGATTTTTTTGTCTTTGGCGATTTTTAGAGTTCTGACCGTGGCTTTGCTCAATAAATATTAATATTAGAAAGTTCTAATTTGGTGAACTTACTTATTAATAATGCCGAAAAAGTTGTAGAATAAAATCTCGAATAATTACAGTTAAAAAAACTGAAAAACCCTATTTCAAAATATACATTTCTCGCAAAAATAAAATAAATGCGTTTTTTCGTAACCTTCAACCAACTACTCGTATTTCGTAATAAAAAAATGATTTTACTAGAATTATCCTAAAAATGCACATTTAAATCTTTTATAGCGATTTTATGCATACTTTCCAACATAAAACGTACACTCAACATCGTATCAAAATCGTAAGTTACACTGCAAAAACTGCTTTTCTGTTTTTTATTTTTTCTGCTATTTTGTTTTTCTTTTAATAAAGATACTTGTTAAAAGGCTCTTTATTGAAGCTGGTCGAGAAAACCTAGAATGTGGAATGTCCTTCCTCGGAGGAGGAACGACATTCCACAATACTTATTTTTGAACAAGGATCTTAAATATAAACAATCTGTTCTTAAATACCCCCATGATATGGGTGTTTTTTTTATTTTTTTTATTATCAAAAATAGGCTTGCGCTTGACCGTCATCTCACCTGGTGTTAAGCGACAGTTACGGTCTACGATAAAGCGCGCTTGCCTAGAAGAAACCTATTCCTACCTACCTACTCGCGATTTAAATGAGAGAAAAAAAAGGAAAAAGGAAAGAAAAGGTGTTAAAGGAAAGGGTTTGTCGAGAGGAATAATTTATTTCTTATTTATGTAAATTAGCATTTTGTAAGTACCTTGACAAAGCATGTTAAGGATAAAAAATGTTAGGTTGCATATAAGCAGCGACTTCATTCCAAAAACTTAACAATACATGCTACTAACAATAATTACGAAAGAGGTCGCCGGACTTTAATCACCTATTCACAAATTAAGTATTTAGAGACGCATTGACCTTTCATCTTTCAACATACAAATATTCCGAGCTGCGTTTTACTACTTGTAAAGTTGGCTCCACATTTACTTGTTTT
Source organism: Lycia hirtaria (assembly GCA_947563715.1). NCBI lineage: Eukaryota > Metazoa > Arthropoda > Insecta > Lepidoptera > Geometridae > Lycia > Lycia hirtaria. The sequence continues at coordinate 14,293,299 of OX387384.1, forward strand.
CTTGTTGTTATCGGTTTTTACCCCGATCCAAAGTAGAAGTATTAAGAGGGGGGGTTATTATAGGGGTTATAACACCGTATCGTGTGTATCTGTGTGTCTGTTTATGGCATCGTAGCTTTCAAACGAATGGGCCGATTTTGATCTAGCTTTTTTTGTTTGTGGGGTCATCGAAAGTGTTCCTAGTTATGTTTCATCAAAATCGATTCAGCCGCTTTTTTGTCGGGAGTCTTAAGTTTCCTAAATTTATATTTGTTACAATATACTTATCGCTGTTGGGCCTACAAGATTCTGTCAATTCTTGTAATTCCCTGACTGCAACAACTTAAATAGTTACATCAAGTGGTGGAAGTGACGGGTGACCAGCATGCTGGAGGCAGCATGCTGGTCACCCGTCACTTCCACCACTTTGCTCAAAAGGTAAGCATTACCATCCAACGTAGCAATGCTGCCAGCATTCTGGCCACTTTTCCTACTACCAGGGGACTTTTTGAATACATTTTTATTTTATTTGTCTTTTGTATATGTAATTATTAAAATTGTTTTTTATGTAGTCTTAAAGTGTATAAAGTAGAGGTAAGTATAGTTATAGTTATTAGTACCTATAGTTTTTTCTTACATGTCGTTTCTGTAAATAAATAAATTTCGTTACATCATTATTGTTATTATTCTGTCTTATTCTTGACTAGTTTTGCGTCGTGGGTTTTCCCTCTATTTTATAAGAACATTTTTTTTCGGGTTATTTTTTTCCTATGTATAATGTAAGTAAAGGTACAATATATTTAAATCCATTCAGTAGTAGTAGAGTGCAGAAGTAACAAACATTCTTGTGTACTCTTAACAAGGTAATTTTGTAAAATTTCGCATTTACAAAATTAGCAAGATGAGAAAGTCCTCCTTATTGTGACTATTGTGTGATTATTGTGTGTAGTATTCCTTATTGTGACTTTTTGCTAGAAATGGTTTCGTAAAGTTACGCAAGCGTTTTAAACAGTTGAGAAAAAATTGGTGCGAAAATTAAAAAAAAAACATGTGAGATTCGACAGGACAATGATACGTGGTACTTTAATATCAGTTGTTTATTACATTGTTGTGGATCCAGCTTAACTGTCTCTAGAAATGACCCCCGAACTGCTTGACTCTGACAGTCATGATAATGTCGCAAAATGTCTTATTAGTTGATTTTATTAACGAAGTAAGAAGGAATATGTTTAAATGTGTGCGAGTGTGTGTGGGGAAATGTATGTGTGTGGAGAGTGTGAGTGTGGGGATATGTGTGTGTGTGTTCAATATAATGCGTCTTGGTAGAGAAATAGATTGTAGGCTAGAACTTTATTGACCGAGTGATCGAAACGAACATTTCGGGGAGTGTGCGCAAGAGCTTCACGACCTAATTCCACCCTCCCCATTTCACTACAGGACTAGCAGAACGTGGGCGAATTGCCACCCATTTCAAGTTGAAAAAATCCGTACTCAGCGATATCGATCCACATACTGCACAAGAATGGAATTCGTTGCCGCCATCTCTGTTTCCTGAGACCTACATTTTAATCTTGGAATTTTCAAGGCTAGAGTGAATAGATCTTCTAGATCGACGAGCTCCATCCTCGGCCACACCGTCGCTTAACATCAGGCGAGTTGCTAGTCAATCGTAGATCTAAAGTGTATAAAAAAAAAATACTTTTTACTAGGTTTTATTTAGTTTCACCTGTCACCTTTGTAAATAAATGCAAAAAATCTATTTAATGTTCTTGCATGATCGTTTAGCTCTTTACAAAATTATACTTAGATGATGATCTCAAATGTCAGCGATTTCTAAATTATAATTTATACAAATTATCTAAATCTTTATGTTTGTAACCTTGCATAAAATTAATGCAATGTTTATTAGTTATACTTCATTTTTGCTTTATTTTCTTTCATTTTATGAAATAAAGGTCTCCAAGGTAATTTTTCGGTGATTACTGTGTGAATTATAATCGGCAATCTTAACAAAAACATATATTACAAAAATGGGAATGTACAGCGCATATATACAAAGATTGAGATCAAATTACATACCAAGTGTCTGCTAAAATCTACTAATATATTTGCCTTGTCTACATTTGATATAATTATAGTTTTAAAAAATATATACGCGTCGACTTGAGAACCTCCTCCGTTTTTTGCGTCGGTTATAAACTAAAAAACCGAATTCAATATACGCAATTTGTTTACTTGGATGATATTTTACCAGTTATTTGGTTATAAAAACCAAAGAAGTTAACCGATTTTGATAAAATTTATATGGGTGGTCCCATATAAATTTTGAAGTATCACCCACCAAAAAAAAAAGAATTATCAAAATCAATATACAATTAACGGAGTAATCGGTGAACAAACACACAAAAAACATACAGTCGAATTGATAACTTCCTTCTTTTTAGAAAAAAATAATACTTCCTGTCTGTCGGTCCATATGTCACAGCCATTTTACTCACAGGCTATCAGCTCTACATAAACTAAATTTACCATGAAGATGTGATAAGTGATCCCTACACAAGTAAAAGCTTAGAAAACTCAAAAATCCCCGACAAAAATACGGCTGAAGTGATTTTGATGAAACATAGCTAAGAACACTCCCGGCTAATTTACCTTTCAAACAAAAAAGAACAAAATCAAAATCAGTTTATCCGTTGCGCCTCGATGCCACAGACAGACACACACAGACACTTCAAACTTATAACAGCTCGTCGTTTTTGCGGAGGGGTTTAAAAATAGCGGTGAAGTACATGTAAAGAAGGGTTTTTTTTTATCCCACCCCATCGTATGGGGTACCGTTGAATAGGACGTTTAAAATAAGACTAAGGTCATATCTAAGGCCCTATAAAAATTGCAATTAGGATTATATCAGACATACAGACAGGAAGATACTCAGATAAGGTATATTCATTTGAAGATACCCTTTGTAGCTCTCTCACAAAAGTTAGCACATAATTATAGTTAAAAAACTGACGCAACCGACTTCTCATGGATGCCATTGTCAGAACTGGACCAAATTGCAATGGGACCACACGGGAAGCACCAGCTTTCAAATAAAAAAATAATCATCAAAATCGGTTCACCCAGTCGAATGTTATGAGGTAACAAACATAAAAAAAAATACAAAAAAAATATAGTTTAAAAACTGAAGCAACCGACTTCTCATGGATGCCATTGTCAGAACTGGACCAAATTGAAATGGGACCACACGGGAAGCACCAGCTTTCAAATAAAAAATAATCATCAAAATCGGTTCACCCAGTCGAATGTTATGAGGTAACAAACATAAAAAAAATACCAAAAAAAAATACAGTCGAATTGATAGCCTCCTCTTTTTTTGAAGTCGGTTGAAAAAGAGCCGTTTCCTTCGAGTTATAGGAATAAACATCATGCAACGATAGTTTAAGCATAAAGAAATAATTATAGTTTACAAAAGCTGAAAACAAGCTGACTCAAAAATTCTCAATTCGTTTGGATGACATTTTTTCCAGTTATTTCGTTTTAAAATTTCAAAGTACTGAACCGATTTTGATAAAATTTATATGGAACCACCTCTGAAGTATGACCTATCAAACAAAAAAAAACATCAAAATCAATTCACAATTCGCGGAGTAATCGGCGAACAGATACAAAAAAAAAACATACAGTTGAATTGAGAACCTCCTTCATTTAGGAAGTCGGTTAAAAATAATACAAGATCTCAGAGATCTTTGAAATGGTAATGCAGCGGCATATTTTGTTTAATTTTCTAACTTTTTCAGTTAATTGAATTGTCTTGAAATCGTTTTTTTATCAGCCCTGTTTGCAAGGGCGTCGCCAAGGGGGGGGCAAGAGGAGGCAGCTGCCCCCCCTAGAGATTAATAAAATGTAGCCAACTGCAAAGCAATCAAAGTCCTAAGGCCGTGCAATTGTACCTGTACCTACAATTCATATTTTTCTCATCCTCCATAATATTAACTTGCCCCCCCTGGGCCATGGGCTGGCGACGCCTTTGCCTGTTTGAACGGGCCATCTTCTCATTGTGAGAAGGGTTAGGCCATAGTCTGCCACGCTGGCCAAGTGCGGGTTGGCAGACTTCACACATCTTCAAAATCATTGAGAACTCTTAGACACGATGTTTTCCTTCACCGTTTGAAGTTGGCGGCAATCAACAATACGCACATAACTTCGAAAAGACAGAGGTGCGTGCCGTGGGATTCGAACCCAGGACCTGCGGATCGCAAGTCAGACGGTCTCCAGACTAGGCTGCCGGAAACTTCATTTTATTTATTTAACAACACAAAATTTACATTATAAATTGGCTTATAAGGTACCTAAAAACTACAGTTTGTTTGTACTAGCACCTTCATTCGCAGCGCGCTGACACTTGTAACTGTGCTTCCTACACTATCGCTATTCTATTACACATATATTTAGCAAAGGTAAACAATTACATTAAATAAATTTACATACGTTCAGTGAGTATTACTTTTATGTTGACTGAAACACTGGGGGAATAAGTATAATCTTATTCCCCCAGTGTTTCAGTCAACATACTTCTCAAAATTAGTAAAATTCTTGTGTATACTCATAAAATGTACTGTCACTTTATCCTAACAGAGTCTCGTGATGGAGTTCCTTCCAAGAAGGGACAGATATAAATATAACAGTACTTCCACGACCTGATGGCCACGATAAGTACTTAGATACATATCATTTAGATATTTTATGTTTAAGAACACACTTACCATTTTGACGACGTCGTGAAAGTCTGGTACCGTTAAATCGTTCGTGGTTCTCTGCAAGCCGGTTCTCGCTATCGCGATGCATGAATATGCGTTTCACTGCATAACTCGGAACCCGCCAAGTGCATGCATAATGAGTCATTATTTCTATTTTTACCCGACTTTCTAAGTCAATATTTCTTTATGTTTTAACCGACTTTCAAGAAGGAGGAGGTTCTCAATTCGACTGTAATTTTTTTGTATGTTTGTTCAGCGATTACTTCGTCAATTATGAATAAAGATAAAAATCATCAAAATCAGTTGATGTTTATGGGTGGAAAAAAGATTTTTCTTATTTGTATAAAAGAGCGCAAGACAAATAAAATCATTGTAAGCAATGAGTTGGCGCCAAGACTATCAGATACAAAAAAAGTTTTATTCGCGCATATCATAATAAACGGTTTTCTGTAGCTTGACCTGTTTATTTATTTGTTTGTTTGGGTCAAATTTAGTAATTGAAATTTTACCTCCTTGCAGTTGAGGGATCGATCTGAAATTAGGTATACACCTTTAGTCCTGATGATAATACAATTTAGTATATTCTGTATTATTGTAAATCCAAGATGGCCGCCGCCACAAAATGGCGGATTTCATATTTTAACACAACCCCCACAATATGGGATTTTCTAGTAAAATACAGTAAATACATTACCTACATTATCTTTCTTTTCAATAAAACTGTTTAACTTAAAAAGTTTTTTTAAGTAAGTACTTGTTTTTGCAATGCGTTTTGGACAGTGGGATAAAAATAAAATATAAAGGATATAGTTATATGACATTAAAAACAAACACTCCTTTATTACCCGACTGCGTAAGGAGGGTTATGTTTTTCAAGTGTATGTATGTATGTATGTATATTTCTTTGACACGCCCTAGGGCCTAAACGGCTTGACCGATTTTGATGTGAGTGGTTTCAATAGATTCGTCTTAGTTGTGAGAGTGACACTGGGTACATAAAAATAAAACATAAGTTAGGCTGCAAAAACCTCTTTTCTGCAGTCGGGTATTTTGTTTTTCTTTTAACATTGATACTTGTTTTATTTTGTATTGGACGGAATTTTTAAGTTTTAATCAGGTTTTTTAAAATCAGGTTTCTATTGTTGACCGGCAGACACGAAAATATTCATGAATATTTTCGTCTGGGACTGATTTTGTTTTTGAAGTGTCTTTTAATAATAAATTTACCAAACTGGCGCCATAGAGACCATGTGTTAAGGCACCGGGGTGAGTATCGCAGCTGGTTCAATATGCGACATTTTATACAAGATAAAATATTACATAATGTAATTTGAATAGTAGAGAATATGAGATTTTTTTATATGCCCTGTTTGTACAAACTGTCCCACTGCTGGGCGCGGGCCATCTTCTCATTGTGAGATGGGAAAGGTCCCAGGACCTGCGGATTGTAAGTCAGACGGTCTCCCAACTAGGCTGCCGGAAACTTCAAACAACGAACAAAGAAGGAGGCTACCAATTCGGTCTGTATGTTTTTTTTTGTGTGTTTGTTTACCGATTACTCAACCAGTGCATTGATTTTGATGATTCATTTTGTATTTGTTAGATCACACTTCAGAGGTAGTCCCATATAAAATTTATCAAAATCTTTGGTTTTTATAATAAAATAACTGGTAAAATATCATCCAAGTGCCTGTAGAAAAGTGAACACCAAGTTGTATTGCGTATTTTGAAGTCAGTTTTTTCAGTTTTTTAAAGTACATTAAATTACTAGCTGTACCGTCGTAGTGGTGAATACATAAATCGGTAAATCGTTGTAGGGGTTCCGCCTTTAGGTTTTCCTTCATTAGGGTACTGTATCAAATTCCATATTGATCGGTCCAGCCTTTTGATCACGTCACAGAAAGATATAATTATTTTCGCTTTTATAATATAAATCGGGATTTTTAAGTTTGTTACACTCGTTTATTAATCCAAATTAAAATAATCCAGAATATTTCGTTTCCATGGAGTTAAATTTCGCAAAGTTAATCAAAATACATTTAGTATGTAATTTTGTACAAAATAATTATTATAGTTTAAACAACATGAAATAACCGAAATCCAAATATGCAATTTCATTTACATAAATGATATAATTTTTCCAGTTATTTTGTTTTAAAAATCAAGCTACTGAGCCGATTTGAATGAAATCCGTATGGGACCAAACATATTCTTTGCAATAAAAAAGATTTTTTAAATGGAATTATATAAACGATGGAGTTATGAGGTAACAAACATAAAAAAAAACTGAATAGGTAACCGCTTCCTTTTTGAAGTCGGTTAGAAAAGAAATCTCACGAGATTTATGTAGACAGCTGCACTTACACTGGCGCCTTAAAATAAAAACTAAAATTCGATACATATAATGTTGATTATCTTTTGATAAACAAAACCATTTACATTCTATATAGTTGGCAAAATATTTGCAAGTCTGGTTATTGACCTGATATTCTAGTTTCGATGATTACTATTAACTAGTCTGTGATTTCGATAAGCGAAACAAGTTTTCTTGATACAATTTGGTTGCAAATGAATTTGAAAGTCAAATCTTTTTAATTAATCACCAACATTTTAAAGTGTTTTCACTTGAATAAAAAACATTTTAATCTAAAATATTTTATAGAAGCCAACCAACTTTTACATGTCAAAAACACCAACAACCAAAAGACAATCAATTCCATCAAACTAAAAATAAAACATATAAACTTCTTGGAGCCTTACCGGCCAGTACACCACACATTTATAAAGTCTTTTTGAAACATTTTACTTTAAATTAAATAGATTTTTCAAATCTCATGCTCGGAAAATACACTCAAAGTTTTCACACACAGGGTCGAAAACACTTATTTTTATCCCTAGGGAGAATCCTTTTTCTGTGCTAGGCTGTCAAATTATTAAACAATCACGTTCTATTTTAACATTCCTATTCTTCTTCTTCTTCCCTGTATTGGACCCCGCGATTAGCGATTTGCCAGTGTCAAGTATTGTAAGTACAACGAAGTAATATAGTATTCTTGTCATAGTCTAAGTCACGTAAACAGTCATTTTTAAATTAGAGTCTTGCCTCAGTAAAGTGATGGCGACTTTACTAGAAGCTTATATGGAGTTTTGCCGACAACGTAAAATAACACGTTTCATTGCTTGATTTTATTTTCTCATTCTCACTCACTTGATTGAACACTTAATGAATAAAAAATCACCATTTTTATCGCATTAATATTAAAAATAACACATGTTTAGGAAAATAAAACAAAGAAACAACATGTTTCTATCATGTTCCCGCCAAAACTCCAAGATTCATATTCAACCATTTCAATTATTTACTTCTTCTTTTTCCCTCACGGGGATGTGGACTCGCGCGGTCAGCGCATTTGCTATTTTCTTCTATGTTATGCATCTTTTGACTTGAGTCCCGAGTCTGTATTTGTATTCCTTATAATTTAACCAGAAATCTTATTGCTAAAAGCGATCTCTTCCAGACCAACTTGTAATGAAGGTTATATTCGTTTTAAAAATAAGTGTTTACATTGCAACATTGTACTTTGTAATAAAATAATAATAATTATTACTCAGAGTCTAATTATATTGTGTTATTAACAGGCCATCTGCTGATCACGGGCGCATGCACGTGCGATACCTATACCTATCCTAATTATATGCCATATAATATTGGTATGCAATCGCCATTGCAGAGATGTACCCAAATGTAGATTAAGGAGGGTAGAAAAGACAGATGTTTTTTAAGGCGCAGAATCAGGTGGCAGAGCTATCTCGCACACGCCACGTTTTTTCAGAATATAAAATTTATCAATTTGATAAATATTTTTATTTTGGCATTAAGTGGATATTATTAAAATATAGAGAACACATTACATTTTGATAAATATGTCAGATATGTGAAATATACAAACGTAGAAGTTTTAATATTCATGCGTTTATCTCGGTAAAAATAACAGTTATTGTTAATACATTGTGATAATATTTTCATTAGGCTAAAATACGCATAATTATGAAGAGAATATTCAATAATTTTATATAAAAAAAAGTGTCGCGTCACGCGTGTGAGCAAGACAACGACGCTACCCAACTCTAAGGGCCTTACCGAAAAACGTTACTTAACTTTAACCATCGTCTTAAATTCTCTGTTTTCTTTCCGCAAGTGTCATTACGTGTAAGCGAGAAGTTGTCAAAATATGTTAAATATTGCTTAAAGTTAAGTAACGTTTTTCGGTAAGGCCGTTAGTTTTAACAAGATGGTTCACTGCGGGTTATGGCTATCCGTAGAGTATAGATGCATGCATTCGATATATACCTGCATAGATAAAGATCGCAGATAGTTATAGTAGTGATATAGATTATAGAATGTAGAAAAAACAAAAGTTGGCATTACCTATATCGATAGAATGTTGTGTCAGCTGCAGGCGCGTTGATGTCTTTTCTTCGAGCTTACGGCTCCCTTTCGACGCATGATGCCAAATACGCAAAGTACCATTTGGTACCAAATTTTAGCTTGAAAAAATTTCAACATGTGACGAATTTACGGCCTAACACTCGATTTATATTTTAACGTTTTTAAACTCTTTCAAATCGAGAGTGTTCTTAGTTATGTATAATCATAAAATTAGTGCCGCTTCCAATCGGTCTTTTTGGAAATCCATGGGGGAGGCCTATGTCCAGCAGTGGACTTCTTATGGCTGAGATGATGATGATGATAAAAGTAGTTTGTTTTGTTGATTTACTAAGCCTGGTGTTAGTATTTTTCTATGATGGGATTAAAGAAGCTGTGATGTGCTTGTCAAATTTGTACTATGTTATTTTTTTTTGTATGAGCTATTGCAGTTGTCTCTTGTGTCATATCTGCGCATGTCTCTGATCTGTCAGTACGGGATGGAAGCTGTGACGTACGAGTCAAGCTCACACTATGTTAATTTTTATTTTAGTATGAGCCATTGCACCATCATCATCATCTGCCTACCCCCCACGAGATGGGCAGATGATGATGATGATGAGCCATTGCAGTTTTGCGGTTATTTTTTGTTTCATATTCTGCACATATTTCTGATCTGTCATTATATGGGAGTATGGAAGCAGTGATGTGCGAGTCAAACTCATACTATCCCAGATAAAATTTTTAGTACGCACTACTGCAGTTGTTTCTTATGTCACATCTGCACATGTTTATGATCTGTCATTACGGGAGTGAGTATGGAAGCAGTGACATGCGAATCAAACTCTAAACTCGTACTACGCCAGTTTTAACTTTAGTCCGAGCTACTGCAGTTGTTTCTTGTGTCATATCTGCACATGTCCCTGATCTGTCAGTACATTATATAGCAGGGAATCTAGTTGGTCTAGTCCTGCGTCAAGGTGAACGTGCGTTACACCTGTAGCTACTATAAAGGTGCTCCCTCATTGGGAGCATTCACGTGTAATGTAACTTTATAGATTCGACTTTGAGCATCACATTACAATACTACCTCCATGACTGACAAGCATTCGCGTGTAATGTAACATTATAGATTTGATTTGACCTCCCTCACTAATGTAACGCTCGAATCTGTAACGTTACATTACACGTAAATGCTCGCAGTGAGGGAGCACCTTAACAATACTTGTTTCACTTCTTATAGCTTTATGTTCTTAACATTTTTATGCGACCGATTATAAATATCTTTTTACACGACTGCCATATAGGGGAGTGTGATGTTTTATGTAACATATATACTAGTTCTACGATCACTAGACCTCGCGAACACAAAGACTGTACTCGTGAGGTCTACTGCTACTGTCCGATTATCTTGTTTATATTTGTTTCTGTCAAATATTACCAAAATTAGTCCAAGAATAGTTTCGTAGCAAAGATCTTAACTTTTCAACCAAGTTTTAATAACATTTTATCTCGTCAACTTGTGCACCGATTTTGCCTATTTCTAAAATACTTGTTTAAAATTAACTAAGTACTAAATATTTCCAACACATATTTTGTTAAAATTGGTCAATAAATAACGCCAAAGCAAACTTTCCCCCGTTTGGGGGAAATATCCTACTTATCAAAGTTCCCGATGAATAGTTTGACAGCTTAGGAGGCAATCGTACTACCTCTGAACTATGAGGTTCAGAGGTAAGACGATTGCCTCCTAAGCTGTAGATCGTGGGTTCGATCCCTCCCCAGGGCAAACATTTCTGTGATGTGCATGGATGCTTGTTCTGTGTCTTAGTTTTTCTATGTATCATAAGTATATATTTATTTATTGCACAAAAATATATTTACTAAAATAAGTATACATACATTCTATCAATCATCTAGTTTGCATAGTGGGTACAAACCTTGCTTAGTTTGGGTTAGATGGTGTTGTGTGAAATGTCCACCAATAAAAAAATTATAAAATTGAGAAACCAGTTTATCAAGTATCGACAAAATTGTATTCAAAATACGACATGTACGGAAAAACCAAGAAATTTCCGGAAAAAAGAAGGAAAATCTTGCTAGTTGATGCTTCTTAGCATTTGACCTTCGTTCCTTACTCGATTCACTTGTTTTTTAAGCAATTCTATTTATGGATCAAGACTACACAAAAAAAAAGGTCTTGCAGGTCTTCAAAACCAGTACAGGTACTTATGTAGAGATATACTCGTGTGCGTATATTTTACCTGTATTTACGTCCCTTTATTATGAATGATTTGAATAGAATACGCATAAAGCGTTTAGGGTAGTTTTATTCGTTTTAACAACTTCAAAAAGTTGAAGGTTAACAATTCGGCTGCATTTTTTAAATGTTTGTTACCGCATGATTTTCACATTTATAAACTAACTTGAAAAAAATATCATTTCATATTTAAAAAAATAATCATCAAAACCGGTTCAGCAGCTTAGTATTTAAAAGAAACATGCGAATTTTGAAATGGATGATTTCAGTTTTTAAACTATTATTACCATTATATTAACTTACCATTATATTAGCATATTTGAAAGGCGTCAGTGGCGAATGTAAACTATAACATTTTGTGGAAAGAAATGTTTATGAAGGAACCATTTCATAATACCAATACTATAATGAGCGAATGCAGAGATCAACTCTGAGTTATTAATATCCATAATCGGCCTAATTTGTTGTGAAATAATATACACGCAAGCTAACCTCCCAATACCGGGAGGTACCAAGGTATCCTATATAATTAAACAGAACCTCTGTGTAATTAACGGGGGTATGTAATCAAAGTAACTTATATTTAGCATTTTCTGCCACTTGTGTGAGATCTTCTGTTCATCTTGTGGCTGGTCTGCCTACGCTGCGCTTGCCGCTGCATTTTGAAACATCGCGTTTCAACGCCGGAATTCGGTGCGTTCTGCGAACGCATCGTATTTCAATTCGGTGCATTCTGCGTAGATAAATGCGCGAGGTAGCATACAATTTCATGCAAGGATTAAAATAATTAAAAAACTGGAAAAACCCACTTCAAAATGCGCAATATGTTTACTTGGTTGACCGATTTTGATAAAATTTATATAAGACCACCTCTGAGATAAGTGCGATTCAGACTCGCCCACCGAGGGTTCTGTACAAACTAGTAGATAAAATGGGGAAATCATTTTATTTATATTTGAGTTGATTGAATGAAAGGTAAATTGCGGTTTACGATTTATGACGTATTAAAAAAAAGCTACTTACTAGATCTCGTTCAAACCAATTTTCGGTGGAAGTTTGCATGGTAATGTACCTAGGAACATAATATTTTTTTTTAGTTTTATCATTCTCTTATTTTAGAAGTTACAGGGGGGGGGGGGGGGGTACTAACGCAAGCTATTCAGTTTAGGAAAAAATGATATTAGAAACCTCAATATCATTTTTGAAGACCTATCCGTAGATATCCCACACGTATAGGTTTGATAAAAATTTTTTTTGAGTTTAAGTTCTAAGTATAGGGAACCCCCAAAATTTATTGTTTTTTTTTCTATTTTTGTGTGAAAATCCACAGAATACATCTACTTACCAAGTTTCAACAGTATAGGTCTTATAGTTTCGGAAAAAGTGGCTGTGACATACGGACGGACAGACAGACAGACAGACATGACGAATCCATAAGGGTTCCGTTTTTTGCCATTTGGCTACGGAACCCTAAAAGAAACAGTCGAATCAAGAATCTCCTTATTTTTGCAAGTTGGTTAAAAAAAGTGCGCTGTTCCAGTCATGTCCTGTTTCCCTACAGGCATAGCGATGTTCAATGATCCATCAATCGAGCTAGAAGTCTGCCAGATGGTAGCTTTCTATTTTTGGATGGTGGCCAACTTTTACCAACTTATAGAAATAGCTCATTCGTTTGAACAAAATAACCGTCACACTCCTTTCCTACTGCTTTTATATGGTTATACAAATATTATTAATTCACTGACCGCTAAACGTATTCGCGTCTACATGCTAATAAAATATCAATAAGTATGTCCAGTGATTCGGTATTTTCTTTTGTTATGTATTATTAGTGGGAGTAAGTAAATTTGTCAGATTGACATGGTACCTTTTCCTTATTTTGTATTTGAAGAGTCAGCATGCAGTGTGTTTGTACAAGATATGTTTTCTTGATATTTATTTGTTTTTTACAGGTCTTGCTGATCAAATACATTTTACGCACGGTTTATCGATTTCATATTTCGCTTGATAGTAAACTTTTTTCTAGGGTTCCGTAGTCAACAAGGAACCCTTATATTTCGTCATGTTCGTCTGTCTGTCTATCCAGTCGTGACTTTGCTGATACTCTTAGTACTAGAAAGTTGTAATTTCGTACGCTTATTGGCGCCGTCATGGAAAACCTGAAAAAAATATCGTTTGTTACCTCCGCTGTACCTAAAGTAGGGATGATTTTTAACACGCTTTTATTAGGTAAGGTATGTAACTAACTATGTAATGAAATCTAAGGTAACTAATTTAACCATCTTCAAGGATCGTAGCGCCATGAAAATTGACAGCTGTATGTAGTTCTGATGACAATACAATAATATGGTACTGTCGAACTGATCTGATGATGGAGCCGGAAGATATGAAGTAGAACTTCATGATGGAACATCGTATCATAGCTGTGTTTGGATTTGTTAGAAAAGTCTTGTAATGAACTTTGACCAATAATTTGTAGCGTGTTTTTTAGTTTTTTAAACTGTAATTTATTTTTCATCTATCTCATGGCGTGGGGTGTCACTAAATAAATAATTTAAAAATATCGTGGGTGTGCAAAAGCCATTTTTTCGGCCCAGGGATTCTTTGATTAAGTTTTTTTCGTCTTGTTCGCGAAACATCGGTGCGGTCCTAGAACTTAGTGCTTTCCGTCACAGAGATTTCCCCCCGTCAAGAAAAGAAAAGGTATCATTGGTATAGAAAAAACACAAGTCTCCGGCAGCCTAGTCGGGAGACTGTCTGACTTGCAATCCGCAGGTCCTGGGTTCGAATCCCGCGGCAAGAAATTATCTGCATATTGTTGATTGCCGCCAACTTCAAACGGTGAAGGAAAACATTGTGAGGAAACCTACATGTCTGAGAGTTATCAATGATCTTGAAAATGTATAAAGTCTGCCAGCCCGCAATTTGGCCAGCGTGGTAGACTATGACCCCTTCTCATAATGAGAAGATGACCCGCGCCCAGCAGTGGGACAGTTTGTAAAAACAGGGCGGATAAAAAAAAACAGAACAAATACACTTGTGAGTGGGTATTTTCTAAGCGGAGGATCTGCGAGGGTAGTTAGTAAAAAAATTGTTTCCCACAAGAATTGACTTTATTCTACATAACATAGAGTTCAATTTACAGTTTGTAACGGCTTCGCACCGATTTTCTCTGCCATCTCCTTGCTCAAGTCTATCTGGCCTTGCGAGTAGACGATAGTTCCTCGAGCCCTGGTCTTCTCTGCGTTGATGCGCTCTTTGTCTCCTGGTGCCAGGACTGGAAGAGATGGATCCACCTAGCACGACAGAAGAGCAAATGAGTTGATTTCTGAATACATAAATCATACTGTTTATGCTGCTAAATATACCCGACTGCAGAAAAGCAGTTTTTGCAGTCTAACTTACGATTTCATTACGCTTCATACGCTGTAGAGTGTTTTGGTGAGATACATGTTTTGTAAGAAATTATGCATAAAATCACTGTAAACGATTACAAATGCGTATTCTTTAGAATAATTGTAGTAAAATTGCTTGTTTATTACTAAAAAAAAACGTTAGGGGTAACGAAAAAAACATGTTTTTATTTTTGCGAGAGATATTATTACATACAAAAAATATAGCTTAAGACACTCAGGGAGTGAGAATAAATCTAACGGCACCTCACACATCAAAATTGGTCAAGCAGTTTAGGCTGTAGGCGCTCATATAGAAAAATGCATACATATATTCACTCGAAAACATAACCCTCCTTCTTACGCAGTCGGGTAAAAATACAAAATTACATCATTTGTTTTTAGATACCTTTTTGTGAACTAACTAAATTGTGTGGGTTTTAAGACTAGTAGGTCTATTCAACCTTACTTACAAGGATCTACTTAGAGGCTGCTAAAATTTGCATTTGCATTGCTATCTTGGCAAACATGGAGTAAACACACTTTCTACACATTGTTGCATCTTGGCCTTAGAAAGTAGTTACGTGCCAATAAGAAAGTTTGTTTGACTTCCCAGTATTGCCAGTAACATGTTAAATACTTAGTTAGTCATTTTCACAAAGTCAAAAGCAAAAATAAATTTATTTTGCTGCTGGACTTTTGAGTTTATCGATAGATATAATATGACTGATGAAGTGAACCGAATTTTCATTTACCATTTTGCTCGCTCAGTCTTTCATTTTTCCATGTTCAACAAAATAAAGATTCTGATTCTAATTCCGTATTCTTTAGTTTGCCCTTTATCATGCTGAATGAAAATGAGCCAAAGTTCGCCCAATATTCCTACAAACTATTATAAAAAATAAAAACAACTACGGGTCACTCACATCTGATTTAATCCGAACAAGGCGTGCGAGGCGCGTCACCGATCGAGAGTGACGTTTGCACTGCTCCTTTGAAAAAGACCACCGAATGTGGTCGAAACTATAGTCGAATTGTTCGGCTTAAAACAGACGTGAGTGACCCGTAGTTTTTATTTAAAAATGTGTAAAAACCACGTTAGTCTCGATAGTAATGTTGTAAAAATGTCGTATATAATAACACGAATTACCGTGTGAATAACCGTGTAAGCAAATGTGAAAAAAGTATTCTCTGACCCATTTTAGCAATGGTTAAAAAGTAAACTCACCGGCTCCATGTTCCTATAATGTTTGAGACAGCTAGCTACTCGGTCGCCACAGCCCGGGGCAAAAAACTCAGGGTCTATGGCGATGAAGCACTGTCCATTGTCAGGTGGCCCACTTTGAGAGTCCAGCTCCCAGCCGCGGATCTCGTGCGTCATTTTAGATCCTAGAAAATACAAAGGTGGGTGAGTGAGTGAGTGAGATGGGTATTGTTTTCCAGAAAGCCTCGATAGCGTTGACGGAATAACTTGAACGCGTTTCGTTGTGTTTGGTCCTAATTTATATAGAATGTGAGTAATAAAAGAAAATGAGGGAGACCTCTTCTCAGTATTAAATTTATTGCAAGTTTGAAGTTACTAAAGTTTTATTTTTGGCCATTTTAAAACGCGTTCGCTTTGGGGTCATAGCAATGACGTTGAAATATAAAGCTCACACTACGTAAGCCTGTAAGTACCTACGAGAGCACAGTACACGTGTGTGCACAGGATAACTAATGCTTCTTCTTCTTCTCAGCCACAAGAAGTCTACTGCTGGACATAGGCCTCCCCCATGGATTTCCAAAAAGACCGATAGGAAGCGGCTTGCATCCAGCGTCTGCCCACCACTTGTATGAGGGCATCTGTCCATCTTGTGGCTGGTCTTCCTACGCTGCGTTTGCCGGTGCGTAGTCTCCATTTGAACATGTTTCAGCCCCATCGGCCATCAGTTCCACGTGCTAACCTAACTACGTCATGATGGTATGATGCCGTTTCACTTGTACATCTTTTGCGATTTTTTTTGTGTACAGTGCAAATCAAATCGCTGTAACTTCGTTTTCATCCGACTTCAATATTATTATTTGACGTGATAACGTCTTATAAATCGATGAACGCCGGCTGCACGCACGAAGAAGTATGACTCATTGTCACGTTCCGCCTGAGCCGAATGTGCAAGCGAGAGAGCGGAACAAGTGATAGAGAGGCACGATCAGCCTAAGCGTTCGGCTTGTGAGGCATAGTTACACGTAAATTTATCGTCCGTAAGTCAACTTTACAGACAACCATTTTTTACAGAAATAATTAGATTACCAATCAAATCTGCATATAAAAAAATGTTCATGAACCTCATTGTAAATAAATAAAGTATTTTAAGATTGCGGGTAAAACTGTGAGCTGCAGCTAGTATGTTATGAAATGAAATGAAATGAAATGAAATGAAATGAAATGAAATGAAATGAAATGAAATGAAATTTATTGGAAAAAATGCTATGGCTAATAACAGACACCGAGGAACAACAATATGAAAATTACAACTAAATAAAATTACAGTTACAACGGTGTGCACTGAAGCCCACACTAGGGTGACCTGTGTCGTGGGTTTCAGGCTCCTCCTTAAAACATACAAAACATATAAGATTCACAGCTATTAGACTAAACTCATTTTATGAAAGTGTAATACATAATACATAAGTTGTTGAAGTAGATAATATAAAAAGAACAAAATAGTACTTTCAGCCCACTAGATGCTACAGTGAGGTTATGTTCTTTATAGACTGTGTTCTGAGTATGCGTGAGTGCCAGCGTCTGTGCGCATTTATGATTGAGTAGGAGAGTGGAGAATGCATGTATGTGTGTATGAAAGAGTATTTGCGTTAATGTGCGGGTAGACGTGTGTATTATTATGTGGGTTTCCATGATTTTTAGCATATAGAAAAAGATAATAGGTGTGGGCCTGGGCATCGCCTTTCTGCAAGATCACTGTATAATAATGGAAGCCCCCATTTTTATAAAGCGATCTTCTACCTCCCTGGTATTTTCTTATTGTGACTGAAAATCAGACCACACTATTTAATTATATTAATTATTTTTTCCGTGTTTGTATAATTTTGGGTAGAAAGCCATGCACTGATCTTATTTTTACATTCAAAACGTGTATTTTCTAATATGTCAAGCTTGTTGTCAAGAAATTGATAAAGGAACGGTCCTTTAAAAGAGTAAGCATTTTGTGCCAATGTAGTTCTCGTATTTGGTAGTGGCCATGTATTCCGGCGACTGTTAGTCTTTTTCGTTTGTTTTGCGCTCAACAAAGCAGTTTTGTGGAAACGGACAACCACCGCAACAATGTATAACTGACGGACGGTTAGATATTTGGTATCTTCATAGAGCTTACTGATAGAATATCTAAAAGGTTTTTTGTACGCAACTTTCAGAAGGGCTCTTTGGGCTCTTTCTACATTAATAAGACGTGTGGTTGCTGCAGATCCCCAAGAAACAATACAGTAGCTAATGACCGACTGGCATAAAGCTAAATAGACCATTCTTAGTGTTTTGGGGTCAGCTATTTTGCTTAATCGTTTAAAGATATGCAACATTTTGCGTATTCGTGTCCGCAAACAGGTCAAGTGATTATCAAATGTCATTCTATGGTCAATAACAATACCAAGGTATTTGATATGATTAACACATTCAAGCATGGGACATGCACATGTTGGGTTCGTGTGTGATCCACATGAATGGAGCTTAAGTGTATAGGTCCAGGACTGGTTCTTTGGTTAATTCGGAAAGCCATGTATTTGGTTTTGGTTGTGTTCAGTGTGAGCAAGTTATTTTGTAACCACTCTGCCACCTGGGCCATCCCCTGCTGGGCCACATCGACGACATCATCCCAAGTATCCCCGTAAAATACAAGCGCAGTATCATCTGCAAAGGTAAACAGATTCCCTTTTGTGATCTTTAAATTGCACAGGTCATTGATATACGCCAGAAACAGTGTGGGTGCAAGTACGCTTCCCTGGGGAACTCCAAAAGAGACAGATTCGTAGTCACTGAACTGGTTAGAGATGCGGACTCTTTGCTTACTGTCACTCAAATACGAGATGAACCAGTTAAGTGCACTTCCTCGCACTCCGAGAACCTCTAACTTTTTTAGTAGAATTGGCCAAGACACTGTATCAAATGCCTTGGCCAAATCTAGGAAAATCCCTAAGCACTTCTTTTTTGAATCGAGCTTGGATGACACTTTATCCACGAAGGCTAATACGGCATCCTCAGTGGATTTATTGGGTCTAAATCCAAATTGATTAGAAGATAGAGTTATAAAGCTCGCCTTGGTTGTGTTTGTAGATTTCATCATCATCATCATCATCTCAGCCATAAGAAGTCCACTGTTGGACATAGGCCTCCCCCATGGATTTCCAAAAAGACCGATTGGAAGCGGCTTGCATCCAGCGTCTTCCCGCCACTTGTATGAGGTCGTCTGTCCATCTCAATCTGGTTTGTAGATTTCAATCCCACACAATCCAGTTGCTGATCAAAGCAGAATATAATCTTTCGAATACTTCCTCACCATCACTATAAAATTTACTTATGATACTTAGTTTCTACTTACCCGAAAGTCCACTACATAGCACTTCGACCAGGGCACTGAGCGCATATCCTTTGTAACCACTTGTGCTTTCGAAGCCTCCTAGAGGTAGAAGGCAACCAGACTCAAACGCCTGCAGAATAATGTGTAATAAGATTATTCTTTGAAGCGCCTGACTTGAAACGTAGATCATTCCCTCCTTTAACTTTATATTATAAAAGCGAAAGGAACTCTGTCAGTCTCACTGTCTGTTTGTTACCTTTTTACGATCAAAAGGCTGAACCGATCGGTATGAAATTTGGTAGAGAGATAGTAAACCTGGAAATGGACTTGGCTATTTTGCATCCATACGTAGATGAAATCGCGGCGTTCCTCTAAGATTCTACATCATACATCTATTAAAAAATTAAGTAAAAAAGAGCCACATTCGTGTACCTTATGAACGAAATAAGTTACATGTATCGATCTTTTTTTTTTACTAGAAAAGCTTATTTTTAACCGACTTCCAAAAAGAAGGAGGTTCTCAATTCGACTATGTTATTTTTTTGTTCGCCTTGATGACTTTGATGACTTCGTCAATAGTAAATTGATTTTGACAATTATTTTTTGCTTGGTAGGCCTTCAGAGGTGGTCCCATACAAATTTTATCAAAATCGGTTCAGTCCTTTGGATTATATAACAAAATAACTGGAAAAATGGCATCCAAGTAAACGAATTGCGTATTTTGAAGTCGGGTTTTTCAGTTTTTTAAGGTATAATAATTTATAATTATGCTTATAAATGTAGCTAGTGAGAAAGTCATCTAAGTTATATTTTCTTTATTTCGAATTTCACTCAATTTCGTTGAACTGTTTTGGCATGCAGATTTTTTATACTCACATAATTCGATGTTCTATTGGCTATGGCTATGGCTTTGCACACTCATTTACGTTGTCGATATAATAAACATACAAATTGCATAGAATAAATGCAGAATATCTATGCCACATCGATTTGTTCGGTCGGTACGGTCCAATTAAGTCAAATCAAAAATGGCTGAGTCAATTTTGAGCCGTCCTTGAGACCGCTGACTAGTCAAATTTTATGTTGATTAGTGTTTGGTAATATTAGTTTATCTAAAAATTTGTTCTGTTTCGGTTAAAAAAAGTGAACATTGGGTTAGTTTCTTATTGGGTAAGTATAAGTACTTACTTTGCCAGGGTCTGTTGTCACATTTCCGTCTGGTCCCAGCGCCCATCCTTCAGGTATTGGTTCATTTCTATGTATTTGCACTTCTATCTAGATAATAAAAAAAGTGGATTTAGAACAATTATAGCTCTGTTCGAGCTATTAATTATGTAAAACTTTTGTAATATTTACTATAGAAATCAAAGTAGTTATCTCAAATTTTAAGTAAGTAAATTTCCAACAGGGAGAGACGTCACCGCTGCTCTTTTTGAAAAAAAAAACTGCCTAATGCGGGTGAAACTATTGTTGAAGGATTTATTTTTTTATCATTCTAAGGTACTACTTTGGGCAGAGGGCAGATACAAGATTCCGCCACTCCGTTCTGTCTTAGGCGGCCCTCTTTATCCCGCTCTACATATGTTTATCTGTCTGTCGGAAGACTTGGATGACCCCAAATTTTACTTACAAAGCCTTTATCACCACCATCATCTCAGCCACAAAAAGTCCACTGCTGGGCACAGGTTTCCCTCACAGACTTCCAAAATGACATGGTGGAAGCGAGTTGCATCCAGCGCCTTTATGCCATTTGTGCAATGTTATCTGTCAATTTTGTGGCTGGTTTTCCTACTCTGCGCTTGCCGGTGCATGGTCTCGAAAACTAGGCTTGACCTTCGTACATTTACGGATTGGTTCATTTCTGATTCGATCTCGCAGAGAGTCTTCGAGCATAGTCCTCTCCATAGCTCACAAAACCTTTATAAATTTCATAAATGTATAAAAAACTCTTACTTTCCCCATGGCCACAGCTGTGGTGGCCATGTCCACTACGAGCGAATCTCCTCCAGTTGCCGGCGCAGCCATTGATATTGGATTTGTACCTAACGCAGCCTGAAATCACCGAGAAAGTACATCATTAGCTGTCTTTTGACTATTTTGAATACTAACTGGTAGGTCTGCCTGTTAAGCCGTTAGTTCGTGGGTTCGATTCCCATCCAAGACAAATATTTGTGTGATGAGCATGGATGTTTGTTCTGTGTCTGGGTGTTTCTATGTATCGTAATTACCTAAGTACAAAAGTATATATGTATTCTATCAGCCGTTTAGTTTCCACAGTACATACGAGTTTTGTTTATTTTGGGCTAAATGGTGTTATGTGAAATGTCCACCAATATTTATATCAAATTCAAAATTTTGAATCCTTCTGAATAATAAATAAAATAACTTTATTAAACTTTAACAAACATTTAAAAATCATTTGATAATCTAGTACTTATAATCTTCTTTTTATAGTCCTGCTATAGCTGACCTTGGTACCCAAACTAGGTTAAACTTGTGTACTGGCATACCAGGGCCCTCCGCCGGATACATAGTCCTAGAGACAATTTAGAGGATGTATATGTATTCTTTGCAAAGTCTAGGCAATACTAGGCATCCATTAAGAAAGGATTAGAAAGAAACAAAATATTCTTGTTACATAAGTAATGCTTAGTTAAAAATAATTTTGTAAGAAAAGACACATATGATAAGAAAGTAGTCAGGTTTTAATTATTCTAGCAATACTTTATTTAAAAGACTTGTTTTATTCGAATAATAGATTTTCAAATAAAGTTCTAAATTAAATTGTGAATACCTTCTTAGATCTGGTGGGTACCATGATAGGCGAACTGTTAGTGAAGGACATGCCTATAAGCCCTTCCTTCTCCGCCTCCAGCGCCCAGTATCCAGCCATACCGTAGTGGTTGCTACCTATGACCCAAATAATTTAGTTAAACTTTAGAAAAAGCCATTGGCATGAAGAGTTGATTATTTCAAATAAAATATTTTTATAATTCCTGCAAATTTAGTAGGTTATTAGGAATTGCTCGTGTTCCTCTCCCATCCCGCTGTCACCTCGTTCCCGCCGCACTTCCGTGCCGTACCCGCCCTGTTCCCGCTAAGCTCCAACAAGTTATGTCGCCGTTCTTTTGTTTCCTGTGACTTTGGATGTGTTAAAGTTGTCATAATAAGGTGAAACAATGTGGCGGAAAAACGTATGTACTAGGTATTTTCAAAATGTTAGTAAAACCGCGCATATTTTATATAATTTTATGACCTAACGTTTCGAACACTTTCATTTCATTGAGTACCAATCGTGAAAACCTCAGAAAACATTATGTTAGTAAAACTCTAAAGAAGCTTCAATAAGTTACTAGCATTTCGACTTGAATGCGACTTATTTTGCTTGATTTTAGCTAAGATTATGACTTGTTTGACGATCCACAAGACACCATAACCCTTTCATGAGAGGAATAAGATTTTATATCTTACGTTTAGCAGCAACGATGCCTATCCCAGACTCCCTCGCTTTCTTAATAGCTATATCCATACAGAAGTGTCCCACAGTCGCTCCAAGTGCATCCTGGCCGTCTACCCAAGCTGATGCTGCAGCTTCCTTCAGGACCACGGGCTTGGCGTGCGGGTTGGTGGATCCGGACCTGATATCGTTTATGTATAGCACTGGAAAAAGAACGTAAAATGTATGTAGAAAATATCGCAGAAAATCTCTTCAATTCGCAGAATAGATAAAAAGCAGACGAAAAGAGAAAATTTTGAGAGGAGCAAAATTTTGTACTCCCCAAGTTTTGTAAGTATCTGTCTATTTTCTCTAGTCTGGGCTTCAATATATGTCCAGCATTTTCTTTCAAAGTTCTTTTACAATAGATAGTATCCACCTCATAGGATTCCTAACTGCTACATAATTATGATAACTTTTCGGCCCAGCTGGCCACCATGCAGTGCTACATGCAACAATATTAAAAATAACAAAGGACAACAGATATGAGAAACTCCTTTTGAGAACTTTTTGAACATTCATATACTCACCCAGCCTGTTCAGCCCGTGGCTGAAGTGTCCTGTGACGTCAGCATGCAGCAGCAGCGCCGCGTGTGCCTTCGCCTCCGTGTCCGGGGCTCCGACGGCCTTCAAGCTGTCCTCCATGAACCGTCTGACTTCTTCTATGTGCACCTCCGGCATTGTGGCTGCGAGAGAAAGAGGCCACAGTGTGTATATGGTATTTATTGTTCTATGGATATAGGGTGTTGTAAAATTATATAATTTTCTTATTCATTGATGAGCTTGCGTTTGATCGACAGCCCGCCTGATGTTGAGCGACGCCGCGGTCACGATGGACTGATGAGACTAATAGCCATAGACAGATAGATAGATAGATAAACTCGTTATTGTACACACCATAAAAATTACAATCAAAAAAACTAATAATAATTAAAAACTAGTGTAACAACTGGTGGCCTTATCGCTAATAGCGATCTCTGCCAGGTAACCTTAGGATGATTAGACGAATGAATGATGAATGACGATAATGATGAACTAATGATGGTGGAATATTGGTGGAGACTAATGTGCATTGCAGTGAAGTGTGTAAAATATTTTGTTGGATATTTATTTTACGATTTCGTTTGAAATGAACATGACGTTAAGCGACGGTGTGGCCGAGGATTGAGATCATCGATCTAGAAGATATATATTAAAGAGAAACAAATAACTTGTAAAGCTTACTATATACATATATATATATTTTATAATTTACAATTATAAAATGTTTATTTATATATTTACAATATTTTTACATTTTATTATTTTTAACGTCATTGATTACTTAAATTATGTATTTATTTAAATTGATTATAGTAGTTGTGATAGAGTACGGTTTAGTATTCTGTGATAATGTGTAAGATAAAAGTTGAAATACAGACTATGTAATTTATTTATTTATTTATTTATTTAAGTACATATGTAATTACAATTTATTTATGCTATTATACTTTAATTTGTATGTTGATAACTATGCTAAGCATAAGACGGATACATTTTAAGCCTTAATATTTAATATTTACCCCTAAAACGGGTTTTACACATCTCAATACTTTTCATTTCATTTAAGTGATAGGAAGATGCTGGATGCGAGCCGTTTCCAATGGGTCTTTTTGACAATCCATGGGAGGGATATTTTATCCAGCAGTGGACCTTATGTGGTTGCAATGATGATGATTAAATAATTTTTTATAACACCCTGTAACTGTAGTTACGACACTCTGATCGAATTTCATAAACCACAGATATGATATTCTACACAATTATACATATATTAAAGAACCCAACCTACTAGTATTTGTATACAACTTTGTAATCATTAATATAGATAAAATTGATTAAAAACATTTCTTATATTACATACCAAAACAGTACCATACCACACACAGTACTTACAGTACCATAATCTAAACAGTCACCCCGTATATGTCATTATTTAGTTAATAATGTTACTTGCTTAATATCCCGTTGCACGCCCCGTCTGATTTCTATTTTATATTTTTCTTCATCCTATGGTTGCCTGGAAGAGATCGCTTTTAGCGATAAGGCCGCCTGTTGTTGCACTAGTGTATTTAAGTACTTTGTTATTACTTTTAAGGTGTGTACAGTAAAGAGTTTATCTATCTATTTAACTACATACCATTAAACTGTCACTAAGAAGCAGCCTTGTAAATTATAACAATGAACCGAATGGTATTAACTCTACCAAAAACTCAGAGCAAACTAAATTTCTTGTCTGAATTTATTGTAAACAGGTATAATATACATACTCTAACTATAAGCCGCGGCTTCACCTGTGGGCGATTATTTTAGGATTATTTTTTTCGGGATAAAAATTTGAAATCATATGCGTAGATTCATTGATTTATTTATTGCAATATGTACAGAGCAAACTTATATAAGCTAGGTACATACCCTGTTATGGGGGATTGCAAACATACATTTTTAACCGACTTCAAAAAAAGGAGGTTATCAATTCGACCTGTAATATTAAAATTGTTACAAGTTATGAAAATATACAGATTGAAACAAGACTTAGGACTAAATGTTGCATAATTAAATTTAGTTTTGGTTTCCTAGAGTTGAAATTGTTCAGGTCATTTGGTTTCTATAATTTATCCATAAATATGAACATTGCTTTGAACTTGCTTGAAAGAAGAATAAAAAACTTAAAAAATCAAGGCAAGGACTCGGCTAGAGATATGCAAGGCGTTGCCGCGTTGGACGGTATTGCGTTGAACCTATCTATAACCCGAAATACATTTGTTCGAATCTTACTTGCCCGAATCCGTTTCATAGAACTGCCTGATATAAAAAGAAAATATAAATTGATAAACTTATTTATTTCCAAAATTACAACAATTATACAGTAACAATTATATAGTATTGCTGATAACATAAAAATACTTAACAAAATGTTTTACCGACCAATTTGAACAGATGTTTCAGATGTTTTACTTGACACACATTTCTGATTTCGTAAGTGTGTTAGCCATAAATTTCATTTGCTCGAACAATTATTAGCTTAAGTTCGTCAGGTTTCTGTCTTATTATATCGTAAGTTGTAAGTATATGAATTACTCATCAAAGCCTATGATCGTAAGACTTATAAGCAAATCATAGGGCTGAGTAGGAACAGTATGCGCACTCTGGTCAGAGCCCTGACTGGACATTGTTGTCTTAATAAGCACATGTCCATTATAGGACTGAGCGAGTCAAGGGAGTGTAGGCTTTGTCACGAAGCTGATGAAACACCTATGCATATCCTCACAGACTGTGGGCCACTGATGCACAAACGTATCCTTCATCTGGGCAGGCATACATTGCAGCCAGACGAGGTCAAAAGTATATCTCCCAAGAAAGTACTGAGCTTCCTAATGAACGCAGGACTAGGGAGAGAACTGTAATACAGCGGCAGTCACAATAGATCTCAATAGGTCGCAGTGACATTTAAGCCGCCTATCATCAAAAAAAAAAGTATATGAATGAGAATTTGGTCCATTATAATATTTTGTTTTCCTCTTTTAACGAAACTAGGTACCTATAATATAATTAGCTACTGTTGTTTTATGTATACCCATTTTGGTAAAGTTCTGCTTTAAGGCCACTATCTGTTGCCACCTGTCCTATCCGTGCAAGGTTGCCTGGAAGAGATCGCTCTAAGCGATAAGGCCGCCAATTAAAACACCTAGCTGTAATATTATTCTCTATGTATTTAATGTTTCTGTACTGTGGTCTTTTAATAAAGTGTTATCTATCTATCTATTTATATCCAGAAAACTTATTATGCTGCTCGACTTGGCCGGGGCCACTCCCGTGCCCCCAGATTTACAAAGATTTCGTTATCAGATATATTCAATTACCAGGTTAGTTTCGCTAGTTTTCTAATTAATGTACATATAAACTTTCGTATTACAGATATTCGCTTATCAGATGAGATATTTAATGAGCAAATGAGATTTTACTAGGGTCTTTTGGAAAGGCATTTTTTGTTTTTGAGTAAATTATATTTGATATTTCATAATTCGGATCATAATTACCAAAATTGTTTTTTTCATATTTTTTTTTAATTATTTCAGTTTTCAGTTTTTATAGCAATTTTTCGATATTTTCGAAATTTTCTTTTTTGTGCGCCCACAAAAAAGCCCTGATTATAAGTAAAGCTATTATCATATATATATAATATTTACACGCGGCTGCACTTGCAGAAGATCATAATCCAACGGGCAACAAGAATTTTATACCAATAAATCTGATAAATAGCCGAACACAGAGACATGTCAATTAATTTAATACACACTTGCATGTTATGTTATTAAGATGATGTAACGATGATAACAAATATTGATAAAGTGTATCGTACATTTCACGACAGTATGAGGAAGTTATAACTAAGTAATTACTATAACAAGTATATTAAGAGCAATTTTCAAGACACCACTAAACCAATTAAAATGTTCAAAATAACTAAATGCAAAAAACGAACGGAATTTTCATACAATATTTGAACCAATTGTACTGTTTTGCCCAGAACGGGCATACCATCTCGCCTTACGGCGTTTAACCGGCAGATCCGCCGTCATCGAATTGCAGTTTTGCGCCGCCCTCATAATATCCACTATTGCATATTTATACCTCAAATAGCATCATTGCTTCAACAAACTTTTGTTTTATATTTGAATTATGAAAATTCTTAAAATCACTGATTGTGATAAGAATTTTCATTAGTTTAGTGGTGCCTACAGGATTGACCATATTATTATACTATTGTAATTATATTATAATACTAGCTGTTACCCGCGACTTCGTACGCGTAAGAAAATCGTTCATAAAGCAGCGCAGCAGCGTGAAACTGCTATCCGCATCGCGCTTTCCCGATGCTATGGCATCCCCGCCCTAGCTTGGGTTACATTATTGAAGTTTTAGTAGGGATCCTTAATTTTTTCTAGTAATAAATATAGACTATGTTACTCAGAAATAATGTAGCAATCTAATGCTGAAATAATATTTTCAATCGATCCAGTAATTTTTAAATAGTTTATTCGTTGCAAACATACAAAAATACAAATCTTTCCTCTATATACTCGTAATATTAGTGTAGATGTAGATTTGTAAATAGTCAGAAAAATCCTAGGGGCAAATCATGTTCCAGACACTCAATGATATCACACACACACTTTGGTGACATTTAAATGTGTCTGGGGGTTGGTTGGTCCCTAGGATTTGTCTGCTTATTCTTTATACGTATCTGTAAGTCAAGAATAAGCTTTATATATTATATCTAAGTATAGATAAGTAATATTTTAAGAAAGAATATTTGTATAAACTACCAACTTTAAACATGTAAATGAAATATTTTATCTATTGGCTTCATGATAGTACTTATTCTGCCAGTAACGTTAGTAAGTTAAGCTATCTAAAATTATTTTAAGAAATCGTCTTACTAAACTGTGTATACTTCTCTGTAACTGTAGTGTAATAGTGGTTATTTACTTACTGATAAACAAAATCTCGACTGTTCTTTGTTTACCATAATTTTAACTCCGAGTGCGTCTCTCGCACGAAAAAATAAGGCCTATTTTAAAATATTTTTTTCCTATGTTTATTCGAGTCTTAAAACCCCGGTGTCATCATCATCAACACGATGTTATAATAATACGTATTGTCATTAGATTTTACGGATCTCATCGAGTAATATGTACTAACAAGTACGTTTATCACGGATTTTATTTATTTTTAATCGACTTCCAAAAAGGAGGAGGTTCTCAATTTGATATTATTTTGCTTGCTTAGCGATTATTTCGCCAATAAAGAATTGATTTTGTTTCATCATCATCATAATCATCCACAGGGCCGATTTTGATTTTTTTACCGACCTCCAAAAAGAAGGAGGTTATCAATTCGGTCTCTATGTTTGTTCACCGATTACTCAGCCAATTGTGAATTGATTTTGATGATCCTTTTTGTATTTGGTAGGTCATACTTCAGAGGTGGTCGTAAATTTTATCAAAATCGATGCAGTACTTTGGTTTTTATAATAAAATAACTGATAAAATATAATATAAGATACTAAATAATTGAACTCTTTATTGCACACACCTTAAAAAGTAATAACAAATTACTTAAATATACTATGCACAATATGCACATAACTGTTTTTCATGAGGCTTCAGAAGTGACGAATCTTGGGTAATGAACGTGAATAGTTAAGATGTAATTGTTTTCCGAGTGTATGTACATACATTATCCTCTAAAAAAAATGTACTCATTCGGCAGTCCGGTACAAATAGGGCTTATATAGATTCCATCATATGGAGCTATATACTCACCCAGCCTGTTCAGCCCGTAGCTGAAGTGTCCTGTGACGTCAGCATGCAGCAGCAGCGCCACCTGTGCCTTCGCCTCCGTGTCCGGGGCTCCGACGGCCTTCAAGCTGTCCTCCATGAACCGTCTGACCTCCTCTATGTGCACCTCCGGCATTGTGACTGCGGGAGAAAGGGGCAAAAAGGACATATGGGATATGCATTGTAAATTAATTGACATATTTTATGAAGAAGAGAACATATTTAATATTTCTCTTTTTTAACTGGACTTAACAGTGGTACTTGTGTGGAAGATATACTACTGATATAAACTACTGGCAATGATATATCAGCACTAAACTAAAATATAATATAATCATAATAATTTCGATAAAATAGCAGTTTTAGAATAGCAATATTACTTAAAACGCTTTTTAATAGTAACAGGCGTTTGAACGAAACCTGAATAAAATAGAAGAACGAAAATCTTGCTAGTTAATGCAGATACTTCCGTTCATCTCGCTCACTGTGTGTGTGTGTGTGTTGCTGCAGGATAGCGAGTGAAACTAACAAAATTTATATTGACTAAAGAAACTGGGTTTTAGTCTTTAGGACTATATAAAGACGTTCTTAATAATTTCTCATTTTCATTGTACCAAATACGTTGTACCCAAAATTCCGTTCATTCCGTTAATTCCATTTTGATGCGTAGGTTCTGCACAAGAGTGGAACTCCGCTGCCTTCTCCGTTTCCTGGGAACTAGTATAATAATCTTGGAATTTTCATGAATTTTCAACTGAATCTTCTAGATTTTCATGCTCTATACTCGGCCACACCGTCGCTTACCATCAAGCGAGTTAGTGGTCAAACGTAGATCTATTTACTACAAAAAAAATAGTTATTTGATGGTTGATGATTTACCGATTGAAGTCAAGAAAGGGTTGGTTGAAGTCAAGAAAAAGTTATGAATTTACCTACACTACACAGCGGAGATTTAATTATGAGAACAGGGCGCTTTATTGGATGCAGAGCGAGATAGCAGCGAATGCTCTGGAACTCCTATTACTTTGTTCATAAAACATATTTTCATGTTAAATTGATTTTAACAATTAATAAAAACTGCTTTTTCCTATTTCCTGATTTTGTGGGTGTACATTGAAAGCAAATAGTAGCAGAAAATTAAAACAAAGAAAATTCTACGCTACAATGAAAATTGTAAAGAAAATTGCAAAGCAACTCTCTAACGTAAAGAGCATTACAATAATAACCAAAGAAAATTAATACTCTTTTCGGAAATGAGAGAAAAATTGATTAGGGTTAAAATTTTGTCATCTATGTCTACGTCAATTTATTATCTAAAAAAATGTTATTGCTTTCTATTTTATTATACAACCTTTCTATAGTTATGCAGTAAGTACTGTAATTCACTATGTATTATAATTTATGATTTGATACTCGTATAGGGTATCTAACCCAAAATATTTAAAAGAAAAGTCAAAAGTAGAAAAGAAAAAAAGAAGAGGAAGTCCATGGTTATGATTTTTAGTGTACATTTTCGCGAGAAAGTATGCAAAATGCCACTTTCACTTCAGGATAATTCTTAAAAATAAAATTATAATTGTAAAGAAAACGTTGTTACGTAAATGTACGTTGAGAGTTGTGAAAATGTGCATTTTTTTATTTTGTGAGAAGTAAGTGTGTATTATTATTTGTTATTACAAAAAAAATATAGTCTGATAGAAGATCTGATACTCGGTAAGTAAAGATGAATCTAATGACACCTCGCACATCAAAATCGGTCTAGCCGTACAGGCCGTAGGAGCATAGTATACTGTGGTAGGAGGTAATATAGAAACTTATCCACATATATACAAAGAAACACATCCGAAAACATAACCCACGTTCTTGCGCAGTCGGGTGAAAATGTTGTTACAAACCTACAAAGAATTTGACTGCATTGAAAAAGGAATTCACCACAGTGCCACAACTGCATCTAATTATCCTTTGATGGATTTAATAAATCCTAATTTATCCTTAATTCCGAATAAGTTTCCCATAAATACGAGTAGGTACTTTATCGGTCTATGACTGAGTCAAACTGAGGAAAATAGATTTTGTACCGTATACCTAGTGTCCTTGTAAACAACATTATCTGGCAAGCTATGGCGAGCGGCAAAATTAAATAAACATGCCATCATACCAGTATACCGGTTCAGACGAGGCAGACTGCACGTGTGTTCAAAAGTTTATTTATGTAAGTGCAAGGAGGTTGACATCTTTATTTCAAACTGGCTGGTATTGATTAAAAAGTAAGTTTTTATTGTTTTTTTTTATGTTGATGACGACTGTGTATTTTGTCATTTAGCCATGATAAGAGTCTATATGCATTTCATTATCGTGATTAGAATGTTGTTTGAGGAGTGAATTACCATAAATTATGGGTTGTTGTCACGGTTTTAGGTTCGCTTTATCATCATCATGCCCATTTATTTTGAATCAAGACGTTTCGCTTTATTTGCAACTAACAATGTAATAAAATCTCACTCGAATAGGTACTCAACAAGGTTAACATTTTTCATATGTATATGGATGTGTGTGGACATGTATGTATTAATATACCTTCTTTGGCATAAATGGCTAAAAAACTGAGCGAGCAGAAAGAGTTGAAATGAACTCGTTCAGTTCTAGGGGGCGGAGCGTGTCTTGGAAAATCTTTTTTGGTCAAAGTGAAAGTATTTTTTTTACGCAAGGTAGATCTACGATTGACCACCAACCCGCCTGATGTTAAGCGACGGTGTGGCCAAAGATGGAGCTCGTTGATTGCGTCGATTTGCGTTTCACATGAGTGATAACATGCATTTAGTGTTCTTAATTTTATTTATTATCATAATTACAAAGTTTAAAATAAAATACACATATTTAACACCTGAAAACCACAAATGGTTTGTGGAGGTGCTGATTCACTGCAATAAACATATAATCAATAACAAATCAATCTACCTACATAATTATTTAAAAAGTCAAATGAAGTTGTATACGAGTGTTGTTAGCGTGCTTCATGTGTGTTGGAGGAAATACGATCTGAGAGATGACGAAGGAGTCCGTTCTGCTTAGTCATTTAGTTATTTCCCGCTCTTTACCCTTTCGCAGTGGAAACCGGGCATAGGATGCAGCTCGTTTGGAAATCTCTGCAAACGATCCAAACCATCAGTTCTCAGGCGTTTGGTCGATATTTAGAATTAATGAGTATGTTACCTATATCAATATATTAAAGGAATATGATATATATATATGTTACTGTAAAAGCCCGAATATTGGTAAATCTTAGGTTTTACCAGTAAATCTTAGGGTTTACCAACACGAGTCGGTAAATGTAAGAATATGTAAAAAAGAAACGATTTTATCGGGCTTTTACCATTAGAATTTAATACATGCTAGGTTTTACCAGTGACGGTTGGTAAATGTTAGTTTTGGAAATAAAACAATGCATATGTTACTGTATTCGGCTTTTACAGTAACATATATAATAACATTTGTTTGATTGAACGATGTAGCTTGGTGCAACGCAGTCTTAGGTATAAGCAATAATTTCTTCAGAGATTAGGTTATGTTTTTTTTTTTTTTTTTATACAAAAAAAACCATAACCCTAATCTCATTAGAAATTATTGCTTATACCTATACCAGGATCAACTAGTTTGGCCTAGCCTAAACTGGTCTATTATGCATTGTTTTATTTCCAAAACCAACATTTACCAATCGTCACTGGTAAAACCTAACATGTACTAAATTCTAATGGTAAAAGTCCGATAAAATCATTTCTTTTTTACATATTCTTACATTTACTGACTCGTGTTGGTAAACCCTAAGATTTACTGGTAAAACCTAAGATTTACCAATGTTCGGGCTTTTACAGTAACATATATACCAACGTGTATCATATTCCTTTTAATATATATATTACTTAGGTACAACAAAAATATTTGAAATGAAGTGTACACAGATAATTGAAACTAAAGTAAATAAAGAAGATAATGTGGGTCAACTTTGCTCTGTAATATTTTTTGTACTAACCCAAAAGGAAATCATTATAATTATAATTATATTTTAACCCAACTATACAAAAATGAACGTAGGTAATGCTGTACAGAATTACTACTTTCTATGAATAAAATGTACAGCAGCTCGCAACACACTTTTATGGTGAAATTCTCGCCACAGTTATTACTAGTAGTTCTACGAACAGTAGACCTCGCGAGAGAGCTTATTTGCAGCTCACCTTGGGTCATCTGTACATAATACCTACATAAAGTTGGCTTGGTAATTAGCGCCCCTTAAATAAACTAATTAAAGATCCCCCCTTTTTATGGGAACCTTCCCTCCTATTAAAAATCACTGACGAACTAAAACTTTAAATTATCCATATAACCTATACACCAAGTTTCATCAAAATTGGTTCAAAATTACGTCATGTACGCAAATACGAACATATAAACAAATTTACAAACAAATTGACAGACGAAATAAAATTTGACCAGTTGATGAAGAGACGCTTCGCTCTGTCAATTATTGTTTAAAAACTGAAACAATCAACTTCAAAATACGCTATTTCATTTACTCTCTTATTTTTGCTTGAATTATAGATACTTACTAAAACTAAAATATTACCCTCATTCTTGGTCAATCGGTTAAAAACCAGTTTTAGTTTAAAGAAGTACTTATAGATTTCGTGTCATGTATACTTTACATACATATTATGACTTGGTGTCAGATACACTGGTCATTCCTCACGTAAGCAGTACTATTATGAAAGATGCGCGTGCGCCGCCACACGTTCATATCTTGGCTACACATTTATCGTCACACGACGAATAAAGCGATTCGCATCATTATCATCATCAGTCATTATCTTATCTACCCACTGCTGAGGTTTCCTCTTTAGTGCAAATCAAGCAATGCACTGCAAATTCAGTAATTATTGACATTTCAGCAAAAGCATCACCTTTGTTTCTTTACTGCACTATTGATATCATTTGTCTAACTAGCAGAAGGTCTACCAGAGGGTCACAATCCATCTCCTGGCCATCGCAATCCTGACAGCTTTGGTCAACTTTCTTCTTTCCTCATAGCCCATGGTAACAGTTTCAGGGTGCCCAAAAGACAGGCCCTGCCTAGTTTGGGGTCCGATGTCAATGCGCAAAGGTACCAAACTGTGTATTTCTACCGTTCAGCGTAAAATCTGATTCTAACATTGGGTTTTCGAGGCTTCAATTTATATCCTGTATCCAGTCCAGGCTAGAGAACGACACTACCTGTAAATACCTATTCTTATTCTTATGTTAGATGGGGGCGTTAAGTCCTGCACTGAAGTCTCGCTTGGGGTGTATTGTGCATTTCCCCCCGCCAGCATTTACCCAAGCCAACCTAGCTCCTTCTAAATGTAAATACCTGTAAATACCTAGCTTGTCGTCCATACAGAAATAGCAATTATTGTTGTTCTTTACTTTATCAACGGGATGTCAGGGGTCATTGCAATTTTTCATCTAGGTTTTTTGTTAGGAAAAGGATTTGGTCGAGATTGTATATTTATTTCTTGTTTGTTTGGAGAGAGACAAACAAACAAGAAAAATGGCTCATGCATGGCAAAAGTGGGAACTCTTTCCGAATAAACTAACCAGTAATTTTTATGTCTGGGGTTTTTAAGTTTTGTAATTTAGATATACTTAGGTATATCTAACTGTACGTATCTGCAGTTACGTAATCGAGACAAAACTGCCAAGTGTTTGCAAAAAATCCAAGTTGGCTCCGTATTTAACTTTGAACAGTAGACTAGACCTCCTAGACTTAAACAATATTCGCAGATATATTGTATGTTATGATGTTTTAAATAAAATGAGATAGTAAAATCGTATGTATTGTCCAGGTTTGTTGGACTCAATAATAGAGACGAAAACTATCTGTATGTACTATTTTCGAACACCTGGAATTGACAGTCAAGTAATATGCACGCTGCGACATAAAATTCTCTATTCTTTTTGTCGTGCGAGAACGTGACAAGATTACGGATTTCTATGTCTATCTCTTTTTCGCTCGAGAAA
Organism: Lycia hirtaria; assembly: GCA_947563715.1. Classification (NCBI taxonomy): domain Eukaryota; kingdom Metazoa; phylum Arthropoda; class Insecta; order Lepidoptera; family Geometridae; genus Lycia; species Lycia hirtaria. The sequence continues at coordinate 14,328,617 of OX387384.1, forward strand.
ATATGTAGAGAAAATTGTGTCGCAGCGCGCATCTTGGGCCTACTGGACAGTCTTTTAAAAGTGTCATCTTTTATTTTTAGTATGGCGAAGGTTGCGACAACAGAAGCGTACCGGTTCATGACAGACTGCCTAAAGGCAGTGGGCACTGCAGCGAAGGCAGCCGAGATGCAAGCAGAGCTGCTCATACAGGCGGACAGGATGGGGCATCCCAGCCACGGACTGAACAGACTCGGTAAGATAGAATTAGCGGCAAACATTGTGCGAAATGTTTCATCTCGCGCTCGTTTTTATTTTTTGTTGAAAACAAAAGAGATAACGTGATGATAGATTGCTCAAGATGTTTACCGCTACGTATAACAGTAAACGAAGGCATATAATTTATGATAATAATGTAAATATTAATATTGTAAATAGTAGTGATAAGTAATGCACTAAAAGTAATGAATGAAGAAGTTACTGCCAGGCTTCGTAACATTAATACTTGTCGCTAAGTTGTTAATACATAATTACAGCGCTCAGGTTGAGGACGGGACACATGCCTCTAAAAAAATTCGCTTTTCTAATGAGGAAAGCAGAGTCACCAAACTGTGACGCATGTGGAGTGGAGGAGGACGAATACCACTTGCTAGTGGAATGCGTCCGGCTTCAGCGTGTAAGACGTTCACTTGAGGTGACTTACAAGTTGAACAAGATGGACGTGGGCCGATTTAATAGGATTTTAGCGGATCCTAACTCTGACGCAGTTAAAGAGTTGTTTGACTGTGTAAGTCATCTCAAGTGATCAATAGTTTAAGAATATACAATGAGATTGACATGTTTATATAATAAAAGTCCCAAAAATAAACATGAATAAAAAAAAAACTACACATACTTAACTTATAGTTAGTCTACAAACAATAGACTTCGCGCGCACAAACTTTGTACTCGTGAGGTCTACCGCTCGTATTCAAAACTCTTTAAACTTTAAAAACTTTTAAACTCTAATTCAGAATTGAGTATCGAATGTTTCTGTCAAATATTATCAAATTCGGCCCAGAAATGGCCTCGCCAACTTCTCTTTTCAACTGAGATTTCATAGCTAAGCTTTTATTTCGATAAAATTTCGACCCATGTTTTCCTTTTTTCCTCTTTTTGGGAGAAATGCTTATTAAAAAAATCCGTCAACCAAACATTCTATAAAATAGAAAAACTTGTATACCAAGTTTCGCGTCGCTCATTCTGGTATCTACTTAGACTGTTACACAAATAAGCAAACAGATTAACCCCAGACTGACAAAGGTCTAAAGATAATCTAAATGACCAAACCCATTACCAGTTGGGAGCAAATCCAGCATTGCCGAGTTACAGTTTTTTTTTTACTTTTTTTTGTGATTTCCACATTGGTCAGTTACTGCACACAAATTTTCCAAATATCGCTCAGAAATTTCTTCGGAGAAACTTCCTCTCTGCCTGTAAGAGGTGCTTTATTTCAATATATTTCTATCAAATAGCCAAGTTTTGATTTCATTTCTCTATACTAAATTGTATGGTCATTGATCCAACTGGTTGAAGTCATTTTGCTTTCTAAGCATCGTGGTCTTTAATAAAGATTTATATTGACGCAGGATTTGGTATTTAACAAGTGACAGAGGAAAGTGGCAAGAAAAACCATAAGGAATTATTACATACGAGTATATAATGAAAAAATATATGATCAAATTCGTTTCTCGAGTAGTTTGATTTTGAAGCAAATCGTTAGCAGAAGCTATTAATGACTTCTTTGGCAAAATTTCAAAATAGAAAAGTTTGAGAGAGAGAGATAGAGAGAGAGAAAGAGAGAGAGAGAAAGAGATAGAGAGAGAGCATGCTTTGTTTGACTAATAAATCGCAATAGTAAAACATAGTAACGTAATCTAATCTTAGGAAACGTCAAGGGTTTGTACACAATAGACCTACGGGACGTGCTGTTAGGGTCAATGCAGATAGGCAAAGTAAACAACCTATTAATCTGTTTGTTTTTCACTTGGTTTCTAAACTAGACCAATAAATAGATATAAATGCGAAATTAATCGGCTTCTTCAAGGCTTTATCACAGAATACGTCACTCCCTGTTGTGAAGACACTATCTCATATCATTGTTTGGGTTAACTCAGTTTAACAACTAGCTGCTACATACCACTGTCTCACTTTTAATCTTCAATTCGTCTTACAGAAGTGGTAGTAAGCAAGGCAGGATATATTTTAAACGCAGAAATGAAGTCGAACATGTCGCAGGTCGACAAGTTCTCGAGTGGAGACCACGCATAGGCAAACGCTGCGACAAGTACGACTAATCATCAAATGGGACAGAAGGCTACTCAAAGGCATCAATGCAGCGGTACAGAAAAACACTGAGTGCAGACCTCGGTCAGGATTGTTAGAATTCAATGGTGAAGGAAGTTTCCTTGCTTTTCCTTCAGTTGCTGGAAAACCTTTGCCCAGCAGTGAACTTCTCGTGGCTGAGTTATGATCGTGATCCCAGAGAAAGGAAAGAAAAGATGTACACGTCCCTTACGCTATTGCTATTATTTTGTGTCATTTTGTTGAGTGATAAGATATGATAAAGTAACAAACAATTTTACGTTATGTAATTCTAAATTTTTTTTTGTCATACATCAGATAAAATAAACTTAAAATCCTTTTGTCAGCCCTTTTGCACTAAGTAAGGTTAATTTTCTTATTTGTGTGTTCTCATTCAGTCAATTGTATGACATTGAATGTATAAACCAATGATGTTCTTGCACCAACCATACATATAGCCGAGTTACTCCTCCATATCAGTCGTGGTGATATCATATCTGTATGCACCGCTTGCAGTTGCACCTACAAAATATATATCTGTATATATGTGTGAATACTACACGTATCCACACATACATGATATATATTTTATATATAAATGACTTACATAATAAACGTATATATCTGAATCGTTTCGGTTACGCTCTATATTTATTATTATAAAGCTGATTTTGTTTGTTTGCGGAAATCGTAAGAAATCAGCACAAACATTTTTTATTATCTCCACAATAAACGCGCACTTGTATTATTTTGATCATACAAGTATAGCTTTACCTGCCACATGGCAGATCAGATCACGCCAAAGATTATCGAGACGTTATCTTATTTTATCGATAAAAAAATAAATATAGATTATTATTTTTATCTGGAATTTTATCTGGAAGAAGCATAATGTATTATACTCGTAGGGGAAACTCGGGCAAGAAGATTAATTTATTATACTTCTTGCCCGAGTTTCCCCTACCAGTCGGAATATAAAAGTACTTTTAATTTTTTCTTCTTAATACCTGATTCACCATGTTAGCAAGTTTTCCCTTATTAAATAACTCGCTTTTAATGTCTGAGCTGTGACAATAATTGCCATAATTTCGTATGATTTAAATACCTCCCCGAACCCCTACGAAAGATTCTGAGACCACTGTAAAATACTTTACAAAACAACTACCATTGCTTTCGTTTTTCCCAATACGGGTTATATATATATACCCTTTATTGTACACACCTTAAAAGTAACAACAAAGGACTTAAATAAACTCCAACAACAAGTGGCCTAACGTGGCGTAACGTCCAACAACAAGTGGCCTTATCGCTAAAAGCGATCTCTTCCAGGCTTCCATGGCAAGAAGAGAAAAATTTGAATTATAAATTAGACGGGACGTGCAGAGGGAAATTAAACGAGCAACTTTATAAACTATAGATAACGACGTAAACATACATACTAATATTAATTACATACTAATACTTATATAGAGAGGAATAATATACACTAATTATTATTATAGTAAAGGAAGAAAGAAATAATGGCGCGTTAAAGACTATACTCAGCAGTGGATGGACAATGGTTGATGATGATGATGATTATAATAATAATAATGCTTCACCGGCGCCAACATGCGGCGCCACTATGGGGCCCATTCAGTGGGTGGCGAGTCATGACCTGCCTCAATATTTTTGGATAATGAGACAAAATAGGCAGGTGCCGTGATCTCAACCTGATGCTCCCACACAGAAGTACCGCATCTTACTCACTGTGTGGGAGCATCAGCCAATAAACTAGTTTTCTAAGTCATAACCATTTCATCCCAATAGCCCAGATTTGTTAAATTCCATATTCTACAATAGTTTCATTTGCCATCCATATACCTAGTGTCTGTATTGTTTTATATTTTATGTAAAATGGGCCTCTCAGTGTTAGCTTCGCCTCATTGATGCCCGCTAAAAGACCGGGCTTGACCCGAGATTGTAAGTAAATAAAGGGAATAATAATAAATACAACACAACGAAATAAACTTAAGCAAAAAAAAAAAAAAAAAAATCCATTCCTGTTGCGTACTGCACAAGAATGGAATTCTTTACCGCTATCTCTGTTTCCTGAGACCTACAATCTTGGAATTTTCAAGGCTAGAGTGAATAGATATTTTTTAGATCGACGAGCTCCATCCTCGGCCACACCGTCGTTTAACATCAGGCGAGTTGGTGGTCAATCGTAGATCTATCTTGTATAAAAAAAACGAGCATCACCTTCACAGGAAGATCTAATTAGCTAATAGCTAAGAGTTAATAACACCATATTACCATTACTGTTTCCAGAAATGTACATCAACGATATAATCTCAGGCGCTTGCAAGCCCAACAACGTGCCAACTGTGGTGAAAGAAAGCGCTTCTACAGCTCTTGTTGACGCGAACAACGTGCTGGGCGCCACTGCTAGTCAGTACGCCATGGATATAGCTATCAATAAAGCTAAGGAAACGGGCGTCGGATGGGTGACCGTTCGAGGTAAGTATGAAAGATAAGAAGATATCAATACGACTAATATCTTCGGCCAGTACACATTTTTGAGAATATGCGCTAACAGTAGGTACGTGGATTATTCTCAAACAATCCACGTAAATAAAGACTTAGCTAGCTTTCGATTTAGATGTTTTAGGAGAGGAATATTTAAGTCCATCAAGATCACTTGGAAATACATTTTTCTTGAGATAATTTTTCAAAAAGTTCAATGGCCCTTGAGCTAGAACATCCGAGGACAAACTACGAACGAAAATAGATTATCATTGTACAGAAATGGTATCGTATTTTGACTGTCAAGTCACTTCTTCATCAACGTAATTTTTGAGTAAATTGGGTAAACACGAAGTAATGTAATGGAATAAATTAATATCACAAACGCTTCATACATACTCGTATAAACGTAAACCGTTCCTGAAACATTTAAAATTGAAAGAATAGTTATTTGTTATGCAAGGCTGCAAAGTTGGTTGTTGGGGCGAGTACTTGTACTGAAACCTGAGCAAGCGAAGAATTCTAGGAGGTTCAAATATAGAATCCTGAGCGAAGAGAGGGTTTCAAAAGTACGAGATGCAAAAGAACTTTGCTGCCGAGTGAAACACAAGATTTTTCACCTCACTACAGCGAGGAAAACGCTAGTCCAGTGCTGCCACCTGTGGCTTGTCAGTGCGATTATTCAAAGAAATGAGGTTGGCGCACTGACATGAAATAAGTATTTAATGCATTTTCAGTGGACTTGCGGTATAGAAAAGTATGGAATAGAATGGTTCGAATTTTAAAAACTCTTTCCACCCTAGCGGACAAAATGCACTTTTTCACTCAGATTTCTAATGACAAACAGAATCTTTCCGAGCTTGTGAGGTGAAAAAACTTAAGATGAACCTCTCGCAACATATCATTGCTTGGTATTAGCACGTCTGGAAATAAAAAAATACGAACTTCTGGAAAACGTAACAAGTATTTATTTACTTCTAGCAGCAGTGGTTAACCCGCGTAGTGATGATGATGATGATGATAAAATATAGCCGATGCCCTTCTCCAGATCCTAATGAATCTCTGTGGCGAATTTCATAATGATTGATTCAGCTGTTTAGCCGTGAAAAGGTAACAGAGATACCTACTACAGACAGAGCTACTTTTGCTTTTATAATACTAGTAAATGATGATGATGTTGGTTTATTTCCAGGATCAAATCACAACGGCATGGCAGGCTGGTGGGCCAGCAAGGCAGCAGATAAGGGCCTAATTGGAATGGCGTTCACAAACACATCGCCTCTTATGGCACCGACAAGGAGTAAACAGGTACTTTTTTTATGGCAAGCGCCTTTATTAACTACAACACAACAATATAGTACAGACTCAACTAACTAAACTACTACACAAAAAGCACATCGATTACCCCAGACCGATAAAGGTCTAAAGATAATCCAAATGCTCAAACCCACTACCAGTTGGCAGCGTACCCAGCATGCTAGCCGCATTGCCACGTTGAATGGCAATGCTTATGCGTTGGGCCAGATACGCGCCAGCATTTTGGTCACGCGTCGCATCGATCAGGCGCTCAGACAGGTACTTACAGACTTACTAAGATAATATAAATAAAAATTCGTCACGTACCGCGATTTTTCTCGGTTTCGAGAAATCTCTTTTTGTCTTAGTAGACATTTAAAGTTTCAAGGATCCCTATCCAGGCATCCTCCAAATTTTAAGTCTCGTAGACCAGCAGTTTAGGCTGTATCAAGTCTTTCAGTCAGATATAATACAAAGTCTTTTATAGGTCTATAGTCGAAAGATTATAATTTCAAAAACTATAAATAATAAAAAAATACTATGGAAATTAACGTGATTTTCACACATTTTAAGTAAAAACTGCGGATCACTTACGTCTGTTTTGAGCCGAAAAATCTGACTATAGTTTCAACCGCACCGTCACCGACCGAGAGTGACGTTTGCGCTGCTCCTTTGAAAAAAAGCCGAATGTGGTTGAAACTATAATCGGATTTTTCGGCTCAAAACAGACGCGAGTGACCCGTAGTTTTATTTAAAATAAAAAAAATATCTGTACCCCGCTGTTTCAATCGCGTTTGATGCAATTGCAACGATGATGATAAAATTAAGCCCATGTCCCTTTTCATGTTATGAAATGTAACACTGTGATAGTTTAGAAACTATCTCAGTGTCAAATTTCGTAACGATCAGTTCAGTTATTTTTCAGTAAAAAAAGTAACAAACAAAAAGGTAGAATTACTAACACTTTTATTAATATTAGTTAGAAAATAATGTCTGCAAAATATCTTGTGAGCAATCTACTTCATATATCTTTTGAGCACCTGTTTTGTTAGGTTATAGGACATCTGTTTGTGTTTGTTAGTCAGCCATATTTTCGAGTCTATTTATGACATCTCGTTACTTAGTTTTTTTTTTAATATAGAATAGTTCTACGTTTGATCCCAGAACGCCCGATGGAAAGCGATGCTGTGGCATATGATGAATATTCTAAGCTATAATGGTATTTTGTTTAACGTTTTCATGTTACAGTCTGCTTTGGGAACAAATCCTTTATCTGTGGTCGCGCCGGCTGCTAAGGGGGAATCTTTTTACCTGGACATGGCAACTACTGCCGTTGCTGTGGGTAAGGTGAGTTCAAAATATGATTGTTACCCCAGAGAAACAACTAAAAAAAAGCAAAAAAAAAAGTGTGTGAAAAGTAGAGTATGTACCACGGGGATACACCTTCTTGGGCGACTTTGATTCCCTCATTACACTTCAGATTCTAGTCTTAAATACCTCGCTTCGCTCGGGATTTAACTCTATAACACCCTAGACTCCTACGTTACACACGGGATTCAATATGTCGCCCGTGACATAAAACACTACTTTATCCCCTTGGTGCATAATCTACTATTATTTATAGTAAAACATATTATTATAGTTAAGGTGTATTCTCAGTGTTTACGTCTTTTTATTATTTGTCCAGCATATTTTTATTCGTGATGACCTATAATTGGCTATAATATATAAAATACTAATAGAGTAAATAAAATACTTCTGTTTTTGTCGCATTTGTCTTTCTACTAGAACTTATGATTTTAGATTCCAACAATAAATTAGAACTGCAGGCGTAGAAAAAAAAACGGTAATCTCTAGTATATTCATGTTTACTATTTATACTGCTGATAAAAATACAATTTAATATACGTCTTCCTCAGATAGAAATGCAGAGACGTAAAGGAGAACCCATTCCGCACGGCTGGGCGCAAGGACCAGATGGAAAGGAAACCACAGATGCTGAACTAGTAAGACGTATTAAAATTGTTAAAGTTCTGACCCAAAGATTATCACAATAATGCAAATCGATATCTGTTTTCTGCGAAATACAACGTGGACTGTTCCAAGGTTAGCGTGAAATAATTTTCTGGTGATTTTAGGCCGTGGGCCTCCCCCAAAAAAACCGGTTGGAAGCAACTTGCTACCATCTTCCTGTTACTTGAAGGTCGTCCGCCAATCTTGTGGCTGGTTGGCCTACGCTGCGCTTGCTGCAATTATTGATTGATGAAATACGATTTTTAAATGTTGTGTAAAGTTATGGAAAATTTCGGTTTGAAGATTTTTTCAATATTTTTTGAATTGGCTCCACGATTTCCAAAATATAGATGTTTTTGTAAGTGATAACAAAATCAAAATAAAAATGACACATGACACATTTTAGTGTCGATATAAATAAAATGAACTTAAATAATACTAATAATTATTATTTGAATATTAATAATATCCCAAATAATAATAATTATAGGTTTAGCGTTTAGTGAACGAGCAGCACACCTCTTGACACCCTTAGCCACCCACACCAATGTTGCTTCTCCGGCGCCACTATGGGGCCCATTAAATGGGTGGCGAGTCACCCGCCTGAATGTTTTTGGATAATGAGACAAAATAGGCAGGTGCCGTGCTCTCATTCTGATGCTCCCACACAGAAGTACCGTATCTTACTCCCTATGTGGGAGCATCAGCTAATAAACTAGTTGTCTAAGTCATAACAATTTCATCTCAATAGCCCAGATTTGTTATTTCCATAATAAACAATAGTTTCATTTGCCATCCATATACCTAGTTTCTGTTTGTATATCCTTTGTAAAAAGGGCCTCTCAGTGTTAGCTTCGGCCTCACTGATACCCACCAAAAGACCGGGCTTGACCCGAGATTGTATTTAAATAAAGAGATTATAGTCTAAGAAAACCGAACAACCGACTTCAAAATGCGCAATTTTTTCGTAGCAAATAATAGCATAGATTTTGATGAAATTTCTATGGGATCAATCTGAAATAACATACTGTCAAACAAAAAAGAGTTTATAAATGACTTATGATGTAACGAAATAAAAAAAAAAATACAATCTAACCTTCAAAAAAGGAGCTTAACATCCTTATTTGAAGCTGGTAAAAATGATGCTATATGCGAGAGAGATAGCCGCGCATGGCGAGCTTTAGACATATCTAGTTATTCCAAATTGGAAGTCAATATATTAAAAGATTAAAAAATTTGAGAAATTTTCAAAGATTTTTTTATTTTCAGGCATTTAACACAAGTTGTCTGATGCCCTTGGGTGGTGGAGAAATGAACTCCGGTTACAAAGGGTTTGGACTCGGAGCCATGGTGGAGCTCTTTTGCGGTATATCATCAGGTAATATCTGCCTTTCCTAACATACCCTCTTTCTTGTGCAGTCGGTTGACAATGTAAAATTATTTGCGAGATGGTGAGTTTTATTGCGGTACCCCTTATTAACATTACTGTGGCTTGCTCACAGCTTTAGCACATTATTTAAGAAAAACAAAATAATTGAAATAGTTTGCATTTTCTCATAAAATTACGGGTTCACCTACTTACTCACTTAGACAAAATCTCTGAAAATACTTAGTTTTAACAGCATTCAACAATCTAATCTGTTGATGACCAGCGCTTCTTTAACTTTCTAAATATCCTCATTGATAACAAAAAATAAAACCGGACAAGTGCGAGTTAGACTTGCCCACCGAGGGTTCCGTACAAACTAAATAAAAGGGGGAAATCATATATCTTTTTATATTTTCCTTAATAAACCGAAAAATATACATCGTAAAAATATTTAACACATTCCTTGCTCACCACTCGGACCCGAGTAGGGGCTATAGTAGCGGCGCCTCCCACTCGGATCCGAGCGAGCGAACGTTTGAGGCAGCCCTCATTCCTTGCATAGAGACACTATTTTTTGTGATTAAATTAAAAATGTTCAGTTTCCGGATTTTATATGTGTACTCTAACACAATGTTTCTTGCCAAATTTCAGAGTTCTAGGTCAACGGGATGTACCCCATAGGTTTTGATTCCTCTGTGAGTGTCGAAATGTGCGTTTTTTACGGCTGTAACTTTTTTTTACGAAAAATGAGAAATTTAATTTTTCTTTCTGCAGCAAGATACTATGGATTTGCGTATATGGTTTTAATTTAAACTCAATACCTTCACGCGTTCCCGAGATAAAGGTCTTGACACCCGGACAGACGGACAACAAAGTGATCCTATAAGAGTTCAGTTTTTTCCTATTGAGGTACGAAACCCTAAAAAGCGAAGTTAACTGTTCCTCTATTCCTCTATCTATTTACGACTTAATGACTGAACCGATCGATATAAAATTTTGGTATGGAGATAGCTAAGAACCTGCAGATGGAATAGCCTATGTCCATTTCATTATAATCATTAGCGTTTTTCATCAATAAAAGGGTGAAATTGCGGGCAGTATATTAAAAAACGTTCTTTCCAAAATGTTCCAGGTGCAAACTACGGCCACCACGTCCGGTCGTGGTCACACAGTGGTTCGGGCGGGCCGGCCAACCTCGGCCACTGCTTCGTGGCGGTGGACCCTGAGTGTTTCGCGCCCGGCTTCGGAGAGAGACTTGCTGAGAGCATCCAACACTGGAGGCAGTTAGAACCAGTGAGTAGACTCCTTCGTTCTGAAATATACCTACGCATGCCTCTTCTCTGCGAAGATTTTTCTTTCTTTATGGCAGTTATAATAGATGTTGATGGTTTTCTTTCTCTGCTTTGTGAAAGAATGACAAGTTAAAGAGTAAAATCTTCGGTTTTTTTACAATAGATACATCTAGTTGACCACCAACTTGCCTGATATTAAGCGACGGTGGTATTAAGCTATGGCCTTACCCTTCTCACAATGAGAAAATGGCCCGCGCCCAGCAGTGAGACAGTTTGTACAAAACAGGGCTGATAAAAAAAAAGCGTCGGTGTGGCCGAGGATGGAGTTCGTCGATCTAGAAGACTATTCGCACTTGAAAATTCCAATATTATTATTTTTACAGTTCGTTAAGTTAAGTTAAGTTATAAGTTAATTTCATAAGAGTGACAGAATTCCTTTAATAGGTTTACCAAAATATATCAAAATGTGTGCATTACGTGAGTGTGTGTTATGTGTCATCATCATCATTACGCATTTACTGTATTTGACATACATTTGTGTAGCGACGGGCAGAGTGACTTTACAGGCCATAAAAAGATGTTAATAGTTCTTCGCTCGATTCGCAGTCTTTTGAATCGTGAGAATAACCACGTGAGCTTATAGTAGGCCGACCTGCGCAGCACATTCATGGTACGGAAGTCAAGAAAGGAGAACTCCATCTTAGTTTTCTTGGACTTGACAGACGGACCCATCTCTACCAGTCCTGGCCCCCGGAGATAAGGAGAAGAAAGCCGCTGCCGAGACAGACAGTAGAGGAACCGTATCGTATGTAAAACAGCAGATCGATTCCAGCGCAGCACTTGCGAAGAAACTCAACGTCAAGCCTATGGATGTTGAACTAGAATAAGGACTCATTCTTACAAATAAAATTAATTTTAATGGATCTATCGCGTATATTATTATGAATTTGTTAGTATTTCAAATATTTTCCAATGTTCGTTGTCGCCAGAGACTTATTTTTTTACTACACATAAAATAATATAGTGTCAATTTTCATGTGAAAGTATATAATACTTACTATTAATGTATTCTGTGGTGAAAGATAAGTATTGTTAGATTCGCTTGTACTTTTGGAGTATCAGGCTAAATTTTATATGAAAATAAACGCGGACATTGTAATTTAAATATAAAATAGCGGGACGTCAGTATAAGTCTCATCGCCCCCATCTCCAGTAAGAATAAGAACTACCTGCTTAGTTTGTCACAACCTTTTTTTTTTTTACGTGGGGAAATGCATTTACTCATACCCATCCGCCCCGGTGGGGGAGCGGCGGATTATGTCGGACTCGACATCAGAGTGGTGTCCCTACCGACTAAAACCTCACGGTGTTCCAACTTTAGCGCTTACAGCCAGACAGTGGGCACTCTCCCAGACTCTCCCACCGTTTGTCACCACCTGCTCTACATTTTTAAAATGATATGTTTATACTTATATGCTAGGCTAGTAAGTTTCATTGTGTATGTTGTTCCTTGTTGACTACGGAAACCCGAAAAATGCCATCTACACTGTTCGACCTGATTTAAGTAGCATTATAGTTCGCTTCGCGTAAAATGACGAGGTACCTACCTCGCGAAGCGAACTGTAATGCTAGGTACTTGAATCCGGTCGAACACTGCAGATGGCATTTTTCGAGTTTCCGTAGTCTACAAGAAACAACATTGAAAGTAAACGAAAATATCTCCTTGAAACAAGGAGAACCAATCTCAGTGAGGATTGGAAATATCGTTATTCTTCATGGACAGAGTGAAAAATGATTGTTGGTGATAACTAAACAAGTTAGTTCGTTGTAATGAAACTAGATGTCGCCTACGGTCGGTATGTAACGTGATTAATTGCAATTCAAAAATTGCAGTCGTTTAACATCAGGCGAGTTGGTGGTCAATCGTAGTCTATAATGTATAAAAAAAACAGCATTTGAATGCTAATTTGTCTGTTGGAAACCACAATGTGATCGAAGATGAAACAAACAAACGTAGAAGTAGTAAAACTAACTAGTTGGCTAGCCTCGCAGCTCAGTTGGTAGTAGGTATATCTACCTGCTAAGATATAGGTCATGGGTTTGATCCCCACCCAGGGCAAACATTGTGTGATGAGCATGGACGTTTGTTCTGTGTGTGAAAATTTCTATGTATCACAACTATGTATTTACAAAAAAATAAAAACAATGTATTGTATCAGCCATCTAGTTTCCATAGTACAAGCTCTGCTTAGTTTGGGCTAGATGGCGTTGCGTGAAATGTCTACCAATATTTATTATTATATTGTTCAAAGGACCCGGTATCTTTCAGGAATTGTTTCCTGGAAGCCGACAGTCTGTTTCAGGGTATGTATGTATTACATACAGACTACTCACTTTCCACCCTCCCGCCAATCTTGAGTTTCTTACCCGCTCCTTGCGCTCGTTTGCCGGAGATTGCCTGCACGGCGCATTCGTTGACAGTTGCGGCAGACGTTGAGCGCGCGATTCCCCGAGTTCGACGACGACGTGACCCTAACTTTATGCATTTGTGCGTTATATAAATAAGTTATGTATTGGTCTGATAGATAGATAGATAGACAAACTCTTGTCTGACATGTGTTGTGTTCCAGTGGGAGACAGTGGCAGTGCAATGCAGTGGAATAAAGTAGGCTGATGACAATTATGAGTTATTTTCTACCGACTTCAAAAAAGGAGGAGGTTTGTTGCTTCAAAACTTTCGACTGGGTGAACTGATTTTGATGATTATTTTTTTATTTGAAAGCTGGTGCTTCCCGTATTGGGACCACACAAGGACCAATTTCAATTTGGTCCAGTTCTGACAATGGCATCCATGATAAGTCTGTTGCTTCAGTTTTTTTAACTATAATTTTTTATAAAAACCAACGAAATATTGTTCGAAATCATTTATTTTGATCAATATTTTTTATGGAAGTCACAGCTTAGTTTAGTTTAACAAGACCTTCATTGACACCTCATTTACATTCAGTAACTTAATTATAATTCTCGCGTTTTTAGGGTTCCGTAGTAAACTACGAACCCATAAAGTTTTTGATATAGGTACTATACGAAATAATTCCGTGGCACCAATGACGGCAGTGAGTGTTTTGAGCTACAGTGACTCTATAGTCTACTAATTAGCGTTGAAGCCATAGAAAATTTCTCATTTCTATGGTTGACGCACAATGTTTTTCTTTCCACTTTCCCACGAAAAGTGTGTTCACAAATATCGCCTCGCCTCTTCGACAGTGATATAATGGTCTAAGATCCCGCTATAGGACGATCTTCACCGAGCTGGTTAATGGATGAAAAGTATTTTATATTCAATTAAATATGTCAATAAATATATTGCAAATGGGTTGTCTAAAAAAATTCAGTCCAGAATTATTAATATTTTTTTTTAACTTTTCACTGGTTTTTGTTAATAGACAAATTCCATACCAATCGAAAGTATGAAGCCCATATAATATGCAAACGTTAGGTTGACTATTTTTTTCCCGTCACAACTCTTGGGTAGGCAGGTATAAACAGGTAAATCGATACTAGTAACTTGCACCAGGCTGGTTAATGAATTAAAGTTAAATTAAAATAAAGATTATTTACACATACTTAAATATATTGAATTTGTCTATTAACCAAACCAGTGAAATGTCTTAAATAAAATGTTTTTTTTAAATTAATTAATCATATTCTGGACTGAAATTTTTTAGACAACCCATTTGCAATATATTTATTGACATATTTATTTGAATATAAAATACTTTTCATCCATTAACCAGCTCGGTGAAGGTCGTCCTAATGCGGGATCTTAGACTATAAATCTTGAAATAAAGCTCTCCGCAAAAAGAGACAATGTGATATTGCGAACTGACACACCACGTCGTCTCAGTGCTTGTTTGAGCTATCTACCATTCATTGGTAAGATTTTACAGTAGAAGAGATTTTTGCTATATTTTCTTTTTAAAGTTATGCTTTTAAGGATTGAGTCTTTTTTTATAGATGAATATAAAAAAAAACTCATGTAGGTATAAAAAAGACTTTCAAGCTTTACAAATATAACCTTTTTCAAAAAATAGAGCAAAACACTCTTCTCCTATATATCTTATCTATATATCTTATATCTTATTGTTACCAATGGTAGATAGCTCAAACAAACATTGAGGCGACGAGCAGTGCAGTATCTTTCACTTTCAGCTTCGGTATTTGACGCGTTATAAATACCACGTTTTTCGATAAATAAAATCGAATGCGCTGGTTTTAATTTTATCAAATAATACAAGTTTTTATCGGATTTATTAAGTTATGGAAGCAACGAGGCGATATGGATAATTATCATTTATTTACACTGGTATTTCGTAAAAATAGAATTTTCGCTACAGAGTTATGACAATGTCATACAAAATATTGACAACGATTTTGTATGACATTGTCATACAAAATGTTGACAACGATTTTTTATGACATGTCATACAAAATATTGACACCGATTTTTAACCGCATATATCAGAACGGGACAGTAATGGTAGCAGGCAGTAGCGGTAAGAGATTTGTTTATATTCTTGTGTTTTTCAGCAACTTCTGTGAATGATTGTGCTGCATGTAAATGAGGTAATATAAAATATGGTAAAAAAATCGCAATTTTCGTTATAAATTAATTTAGCATGGAGGTAGCTAAGTCGGAATAAAAATCACATTAAATCACATTAAAATCATTTTTCAACTTAACATTGTTTCTACAAGAATAAAAAAAAGTTCCAAAAAAAATTCTAATAATTCAATATCTTATATTGTGACAAAGATTTTATATTTGTCTTTGCATATTAATTATATCTCTGAGGAAATTTTATTATTAAATAATTATGAAAGATTTCAGTAAGTACTTTACTTATTTACATTCCATCTTATGGATAAAAAAGGTTTTAAAATTATAATGCAATAACAATAATGCTAGGTATCGATGCACACAGACTGCATCGCTTAAAATTGTCTAAGTTAACATACATGCTGACTCAGGTTAGGCGAGTGAACGTAAGCGCCAGTTTGTGGACAGTAATTTTTTTCTAGACTTTCCATCACTCGCCATTAATCGTCTTACTTGGGATATGTGTCAGTTTTGATGATTTTTATCCACATTTCAAAAGTGTTCATTGCTCACCACGGTCTGCCCACAAAATATTGGCCACTCGAATTAGGTTAGGTCGTCAACCCTAGCACAACACGTATTGGAGGCTTTACATACACCGGTTCTTATTTTATCATAGAATTATCACTTAACAGTAATTAGTTATTTACAATTCCATAGAGCAGAGAGCTTGAGTTTTAATTATATTCGAATAGAAAACGCGTCCGTTCTCGCTACCGAACGTTCAGTCAATGTACAAACATTACACGCACACACACACACCACGCGACACTCCAGTCGGGTGGCGGTTAGTTCACGTCACTGAAAAAGTCACTGAAGTAGTGAACAGAACTGCTGTGGCAGCGGGGAGTGAGGGTCGTGCGGGGAGCGGGGAACACGCTGCTAGCAGCAGTGTGGCCGCGGCCAGAAGCACGCCGTGGGGCGGGGATGTCGTGTCGCACGCGTTGCGGCTCAGGGTCGCCGCCATCTTGTCACCTGCAAAATATTAACGTATTCACATGCAGTGATATCATAGCCATAGAGCGATACTTGTGCCAGCAGCGGAAGCACCAATTGTAACAGAACTAACTTCAGAAAAAAATCATAGTACTTTACGTAAAATAAGTCGTCGTGCTTCAATAATGGGAAGCAACTCATAAATGTGATGATAATAAATCCAGGAGATACGGTTTCGTGTTACAGCTACTTATCTATATCTACTATCTTTATACAACTCGATAGCTAAATAATCAAATAATTCGTTACGGAGCATGAGGATGCATCGCGCGCAGTGGAGGGGTAAACGTAGCCATTTTGAGGTCGTTTCGTTGTATGTTAAATATACATATTCATAAACTGCCGTAACCACGACTAATTTTAGTAGAGATCTTTCAGTCTAAAACTGACGCCCTTCCTTCTTTACAAAACTTACTCCCTCATTCTGTCTTTCGCGTTTCGGAACTCTGAAAACCTGTCTCTTTCTGCTTTGTAGGGTATATCTCTATCTTTTTTATTATAGCTGCCACTCGTGGCCAGGGGGTAGGAGCGAGGGTAGTATGGAGCTGTACTGACTGCCTTCAGAGACGTAGACGTAGATGTGCGCAGGCTCAGTGTTGGCGGCGCGACATGTGTAGTTCCCGGAGTGCGCGGGCGCCGCCGAGCGGATGGCGAGCGCAGACTGCGTCTTAGGTCCCGGCTCCGTGTGCACGGTGACCCCACGCGCCGCGTCATAGTTGATCATGCGCGCGTTGTGGTACCAGAACACGTACTGCGGAGGCACCGGGCTCTGCAATAATGTAACGCTCACTTTAATTTTATATCTCTTCAAGAAGAATCTATCTTAAGGTGCGTACAGACTATTTAACATAACATGTTATATAACATTGTTATATAATTTGTTTCAGATAATGTGGACACTGAATGTTTTAAAACATGTTATAATAACATGTTAATTATATGTATAACTATGTTATATTAGTCACGTGTACTCGGTCGCGCAGGCGTAATTCTCCATAGTGTATTTTCATGAATAAGGTTATTCACCATCGTTTCGCTAGAGTATTTTTCTCTAGTCAATAAACTAGGACGAACCCAGCATCAACTTTTTTTTTTTTTTTTTGACACACTATATAGCACTGATGAACGACGAACGACAATGGTTATATAACATTGCTATATTGCATTGTTATTCTAATGTGTACAGTATTGTTTTATGTTGCAATGTTGAATAACAAGGTTACATAATGTGGACGTGTTATAAAACACAAGTTATATAACATGTTATATAGTCTGTACGCACCTTTACTTCGTTTTCGGCGATAAATGAAAATGTTGGTATCGATACAACGCAAGCATGAAACGCATTGAAATGATTCCTACATAGGTACTATTGGTGCTGATGGCACAATGTGACATCAAATAATCTGTAAGTATAAGATCACGCAGACGAGAAATATAATGGGAGCTCTGACTGAACACTTTGGAATTGTCGAAGTTGAATTTGGTTTGACATATCAAGAAGCAGAAGAGACGATAAAATAGTGCGGTTGCGAGTAAAAGGTTAACAAGTAAGATTAGATTTTTTTGACCTGCGTTGCTCCAGGACAAGCACTTCGTACTTTATGATAGTATTACAGATTGCAAAGGTCATGGTTACCCTTCTTTCACGTAACCTAATGGAGTAAGGTCAGGTCATGTGGTAAGTACAAAATAACCCAACAGTAAGTACCACGTGCGTCTAGGAACTGAATCCTAGAGTCAATGACTTTCCATCACGTGGACGTAAAGTCTAAAACAAAATCACGGATATAGTGACCTGGGTTGACCGATACTCATATACTGACAATGATGAACTTAAAGATTTTGATATAAGTAATAAAGACAAAACCTACTTTAGATTGAGAAGTATATTTTTCTGCTTTGAATTATTTTGAAAATCGAAATTATTTTAATCGTGTAAGGGGTCTAATTAGACCTCATTGAACTCAAACGTTTTGAGGACTGACGCTAAATACCGTTGATACTTCATCAAAGTCTAGACTCCTCTTACGATTGCGTTCCTACCTTCTCGATGATGCAGACGAGATTGATAGTGGAGCCTGCGTCTACGTGGTGCTCGTCAGCCCCCAGGATGAACGCCTCGGGCACCGCGATGTGTAGGTGTACCAGCCGGGACAGTGTGCCCGATCCCGTTGATACCTACACAAAGGCATGATACATTTCATTACAGTTATAAACTCTTTCTCTATACAGTTAATTGAATGACGGTAAGGTCGTAAGCGATTACATAAAATATGTACCGAAATAGAAACTGACTCTAAAATAATATAAGTAATAAATAAAGGTAAGTAAATGTAAGAGGAGAGGCAGAAAAAAATATTGTCATAAAAATAAAAATAATAGTATATGCGCGAAATATTCACAAAAGTATAAACTTGGTGTATGCCAACGAGCAATGGAACGCAGCATACTGGGTATCAAGAGGACGGATAGAGTTCGTAGCACAGTACTGCGTTCCATGACTGGTATTGTCGAGGTTGGCCAGAAAACTGCCAAATTGAAATGGGATTGGGCGGGCCACGTGGCAAGGATGCATCCTGATCGATGGGCCAGGATCGTCACACAGTGTGTTCCTGATGGAAGACGTTGCGCTGGAAGGCCTAAAAAACGCTGGCGTGACGATCTTGATGCATTTCGGGAAGATTGGCAGGAGGCAGCGATGGACCGCGATTTATGGAAGGAAATGGGGGAGACAAGGCCCAGGAGCGGGACAGTATAGGTTAATACAAAAATAATGCGAAATATATAATAGTTTCAGTCGACGTTCCTGTTGTACCAACTCGTAAGCCAACATAGAAGAACAGCAATGATCAAACGGTGATACGCATACCTGACACTCGTAGGTACCGTTGTCTCTCTTCTGCACGTACTTGATCTGCAGGATCCAGTCATCAGAGCCTTCGCTGTGCAACACCTGCAACAGGAGGCGAGCGAATACAGAAGAAGAAGACAGGAAGAGTCTCGAATGGGATGGCCGAGGTAAAGGTCTCTTTTACTTTAAAAATACACGTCTTTCCACAAAGTAGATACATTTCCTAAGATAGGTATATATGAAGGAAGCCGCAAACGGCTTTGTAGAGGCAAAAAATTACCTGAAAACGTTCGTCGTTGGTATACATGAGGACGCCGGAGCTGATGATATGCCAGTCCCGACGTCGCACCCACGACACCTGCCGGAAACAGGGTTTTCATCAAATACATTATACTTCAAGACGTCTACAAACGTTGTAGTTTTGGCGGGAACGTCATGGAAAAGTGTTGTTGTTTTATTTTATTTTCCTAAAGTTGAGTTATATTGAACTTGAATGCTAGAAAAATGGTGGTAAAGATAAAGATAAAGATAATTTATTTGCATACAACACGAGAATTTTATACAACAAGTGCATAAAAGATGTTACACTAAATTTAGTCGCTTAAAATCATGTTGTGCCGATTAGGCGTACAAATGTCAGGTAGACAGCATCATGCACATGCGAAAAATTAAAAAATAATAATTATTATTATTTGTTATTAGATTAATACACAAACCAAAAATATCTATAATATGACAAAGCAGAAGCAATAAAAGATACACATAATGTCAAATAGAATTAAAATTTGTCATTTAAAAAATCATTAATAGAATAATAACACTTCTGCAATAACAATGCCTTCAACTTTTTTCTAAATAAATTACTATTCTGGTCTCTTATTGACTTAGGAATCTTATTGTAGATTTTAGGACCCATACATACGATGCTATTTTGCATCAGTGCTGTCTTTCCTTCATGTACGCGCCGTTTGTCTTGGTCGCGCCTATTTCTTACAGTAGTATCAGATAGTGTGGGGAATCGCTCCCGGTTTGTTTTTACAAAAAGGGCCGTTTCTAAAATGTATAAACACGGAAGTGTAAGAATTTTATACTTTAAAAAATAGGGCTTACAACTATCTCTTTTTTTGAGTTTAAACATTGAACGAATACAGCGTTTCTGCCTTTTAAAAATAATAATTTTATTTGTTGAATTTCCCCAAAAAATAATCCCGTACCTCAAAATTGATTCAACTAACCCATAGTAGGCTTTAAGTAAAGATTCTATATTTAGAGTACGAACTAGTTTGGCGATGGCATATGTTTGGCTACTTATTCTTTTCGAAAGGTGCTCTATTTGTGATTTCCAATTCAATTTTCGGTCAATATATAATCCAAGAAATTTTGAGCTTTCTACTTCATTTATAATGTTATTGTCATATGCTACATTAATATTACCTTTGTTTGTTTCTCTTTGTCTAAAATGCATTATATTTGTTTTATTTAGGTTAATTTTTAAGTTATTGTTGTCAAGCCAAGATATAACTGAGGTCAAAGATTTAACAATATCGTTTTCATAAGAGTCAAGTGTTTTACATGCTACGGTGATAGTGCTATCATCTACAAATAATGTCATAGGTTGAGATGTAGCATTAGGCAAGTCATTTATGTATGCTATGAATGAAAGTGGTCCCAGGACACTACCTTGTGGAACTCCGTACGCCACTTTGCGTTCATATGATCTATATATTTCTTCTGCTTTCGTGATAAGATTGACTCGACTGATTTCCGTGATTTGTATTCTATCTGCTAGGTAAGACTCTATCAAATCTAAAACGTTACCACGTATTCCATACGCTTCTAATTTACTAGCTAAGATTCTGTGATCTACGTAATCGAACGCCTGCGTCATATCACAGAATATGGCGCACACCGGAGTGCTTTTATCCATACTAAGACGTTTTTAATGAAATCGTATATGGCCATATTAATACTTCTATTTTTTCTGAAACCCTTTTGTTCATTGCATAGAATATTATTTTTCTCTAAATAATCATTTAACTCATTATAAACATACTTCTCGAAAATTTTTGAAAATATCGATATAAGTGCAATGGGCCTATAGCATTCCATTTTCTCTCTATTGTCTTTTTTAAATAAAGGTTTAATAATGGTCGTTTTCAGAGAACTCGGAAATGTGCCTGTGGATATACACAAATTAATAATATAGCTTAGAGGGGTACATACATACTCACTTACTGATTTTATTATGAAAGTTGAGATTTCGTCATCACCAACACTTTTAGTGTTTTTAAGGTTTTGTATTATTTTGCTTATTTCTTGTGGCGTGCTTGGTGCCATGAACATAGAATCTTTGCTATGATTTATATTAGCTGTCACTTTATATCCTGACTCAGGGACCGGTTTTATTTTATCTATGAAAAAATTATTAAATGCGTTGGCTATAGCTATCGGATCCGTTATATCTTCATTATCTTGTTCAATTTTTGTTATGGCTTCTTTAGGTAAATTTAATTTGGTACTATTTATGATTTGCCATGCAGTTTTTGACTTGTTATGAGATGAATTTATCTTAAAGTTATTTTGTGCCCGTTTAGTTAGAACAATGATCTTTCTAAGACGTTTTGAGTAATTAAGGAAGATACTTTTATTAGTTTTTGTAGGATTCAGTCTATATTTCCAAAGTAAATTTCTTTTGTTTTTGCTACAAATTTTTATGCCACGTGATAACCACTTTATGGATTTATTAACTCTAATAATAACTGTTTTATATGGAAAGCACAAATTATAGTATAGTTTGAAGTTTGAAAAAAAGTAATCATATGCAAGATTTGCATCAGAAAAGCTGTATAGTTCTTGGAATAAAACATTACTAAGACACATTTTAAATTTATTAATATTTTCAACAGAATAATCACGCTGCTTTTTCCTCCAGAATTTAAGTAGCGCGTTTTTATGGACTGGGAACTTCATTACTAAAGCACTGTGATCAGATAAATCTAATTCGTGCACTTCCGTATTACAAATCTTTTTACAGTTATATGCCATATTATCGATACATGTTTGGCTTGCAAAGCGAGTCGGTTGTTTCACCGCCAATTTAAAATTATGGTTTCCTAGAATTGATTCGAAGTCTGATGTCAAATTAGATGCTTTTAATATATTAATGTTAAAATCACCAGCAATGACGATTTGTTCATATGGTACTTCATATTTCATAGTTCATATGGTTGTTCATATCATACTGGTGTTTTGTACATGGAGGTCTCGCATATACAAATTAAGTATCATTCAAATAGGAAAGCTTGGAAAAGTTTATCAATAACCGTAATTTTTTTATAAGGCTGGCAAGGTAATAAAAGTATTTTTAGCTATTAGAATCTATTTATAATAAATAATAAATAACACTGCAATGGTCTCATTACATCAGGTAAGTTAGCGGTTAAGCGCAAGCCTAATTATATGAGTAAAACAAGTCATAATCCGCTTTTGACCGTATTGACAAAGATGCTTATAAGGCTGTCAGCATTCCTGCGCTGGATACCAATTTCTGTATCAGAAACCATCCGGACACACCGGACCGGGAATCAGCACAGTGGTCTCTAATGCGCATTTAAGATAGAAACACAAAAATATCTGCAAGATAGGAATGTGGCATGTGCAGAGTATGTACGCAGTGACTCAGCGCCGTAGAAACAAGACAGTTCAGAAAGACGAAGTCTGGAGCGTGAGAGAAGGTGAAAAGGCACTAACCCCACGTTCGCCCAGATTCCTCACAGGACAGTGTAAGAAAGCAAGCGAGCCGAGCTGCGCGAGCACGTCTTCTTGCGTGTTGTTAATGGTCGGTTCGCGATGCAGCGCTTCCAGCGAGCCGTACCAGAGCTCGCGCCAGGCTGCCACCTCTACGTCAGACGGCTCCAGCGCAGCCAGCTCCGTGGTGGTGGTGCCGGGGGGTGCGAGGGAGGGGGGCACCTCCACCACGCCGGCGGGGGGTGCTGCTGCCGTGCACACGGCCAGCACCAGCGCCACCACTGAGCGAGCCGACATCACGCAGCCGTCGCGCCGCGTGCCCACTCCTACTCATACATCTACGAACAAAGATAACTATTTTTACCTACAACAAAGTTAAAGCTGAGCTTAGCTTTTATAATCTGGAAGGGATCGCTTTTAGCGATAAGGCCGCCTGTTAATTTAATTTAATTTGTTAAGTTAATTTTATAATCATTACATTAATATAAAATTAATATTTAAGTGGGAGCTCCCTTACGACAGACGTGATTTTTTGCAGTTTTTATAGATAATGGTGCGCGAGTCCGACTCGCACTTGGCCGGTTTTTTTATTATGCTGATTCATATATTGTCGAAAGTGGTAACTTGGTGGCAACACTTTGCGATCTACCCAACGGACATTTTTGTGGTGAAAAAATATACTTCTTGTGTGGTGACAGATAGTTTTAATTAAAATTCTATAATCAAATTAAGCAAAAAGCTCCAAGAAAGTGTATTCCATGCATTCTTATTTTGCCGATAGCTGTTATCCATCTTCAACAAACTATAACGAACAATCTGAAGTGCCGGTGTCGGCGACTTGCATCTCCAATATTTTGACGAAAATCAATAAGAGATTGGTGGTATCGTGGGCCCTATCTAAGGCAAAAAGTACGTACGTACATAATATATTTATTTATTTTTAACATTTTTTTACAATATTTTTCTTTAAAAAAAATATATCCTTACTAATATTAAATAATCGGCCAAGTGCGAGTCGGACTCGCGCACGACGGGTTCCGTACTATCATCTATAATACTACAAAGTTTAGTTCTGTTTATAAAATAACGAGAAATCAACGAAATTCCAAGTAGTAAATTGCAAACTTATAGGTAGGTTTTCGATACACATCCGGGCAGCATGACGACGCTCGCGCGAATACGCGCGGTTATGGCTCGCTCCGTGATGTTACCTCCCCCGCTACCCGCGCGGCCGTTGCTTATCAACCGCGGCGCGGCACTCGCACCGCGTTTAGATGCACGGATTATTTTCATTCGGGGTATTTACTTAAAAATATTCAAGTTTCTACCTGTTAATTAAGATCGAGTAAAAATTGCTTAAAAATTACGTTTGTTGTATGGGAGCCCCTCTTTAATATTTACTTTATTGTTATTTAATTACTTATTTTGAAAGGTAATATACAAGTAAATATTCCGTGAAAATTTGAAGCGTCTACCTGTTACCGTTTTTAATATTGAGCAAAAAAATACGAAAAAAACACGGTTATTGTATGGGGACCCCCCATTAATATTTTTTTTTTAATTTTTAGTATTTGTTGTTATAGCGGCAACGGAAATACATCATATGTGAAAATTTCAGCGTTCTAGCTATCACGGTTTATGAGATACAACCTGGAGACAGACAGACAGCGAAGTCTCAGTAATAGGGTCCCGTTTTTACCCTTTGGGTACGGAACCCTAAAAAGTGGAAGTAAATGTCTGTTTGTTACCTTTTCACGGTTAAACGGCCGAATCAATCGTTATGAAATTTTGCACAGAGATATTTTAGGACATAGATAAAGATATAGGTTACATTTTATCATCACCACTTTTCAACACTATGCAGGCGAAACCGCTAGACGCAGCAAGTAATAATGATAAAATAAAAACCGGACAAGTGCGAGTCAGTCTCACCTACCGAAGGTTCCGTACAAACTAGGTATGATAAATAGTTCGGGATTTTACATAGTTTAGTACAGGAAAAAGCGAAGAGAGGTCATTACCCAATAATGGGTCATATTATTCTAAATATAATAATATACTGACATTTAATTGATTATTTTAGAGTACATGGATTATTGTTTTGGATTTTAGCTTTTATGGCTTAGCTGCAATTTGGTTATCATATGTGATTTTGAAATTTTAATGTTTAAAGTTTATTATTATAAAATGTTGTAAGTTTTATGGGCCAATTAGTAGCCTGAAATAAATGAATTTGAATTTAAATTTGAATTAATATTTATTGCTATTATAGCGTAGTATATGTATAGCATATCTATCTATTAATGATAAAATATAATAAAGTTATTATTTATAGCAATAATTATTATTACCATAACTGTGCTGGTTGCCGGCCATAACTGTGGTGGTCAGAAACCGCCTACATAGCATTTCTATTGCCTTCTTCTTCTTCTATTCAACAGGTACTTATTTTTTGGCTATGTACGTTTTTTTTGTAAATAAAAATATTTTCATTTTTCATTTTTTCATTTTTTTTTCTATGTGTCTGTGTGTGTGTCTGTCTGTGGTGTTGTAGCTCCCGAACGGATGAACCGATTTTTTTTGTTTGAAAGGGGAATTAGTCGGGAGTGTTCTTAGCTATGTTTCATCAAAATCGGTTCAGCCGTATTTTTGTCGGAGGTTTTGAGGTTTCTAAACTTATACTTGTTACCTAACTACAGCAAATTCAAAGATCAGTTTAGCTTTTATAATATAATCTATTTATTTATTTTCGCATCTTCCTCATAATGTTGCCTGGAAGGGATCGCTTTTAGCGATAATGCCGCCTGTTTCACTGGCAGGTAAATATTTTCTTATATATTATTGTTATAGCTAATGTGTAAACAACAGAGTTTTATATATCAATTTATAATATAAATTAGTAGATACATACATTCTTATAATATAAGTAACGATATGTCGTACATATTGTAAATATTAAATAACTAAGCCAATTTTGATTAACAAGGTGGCAATTGATTTTTTACTATACTCCGAATATCACTTTTATCGAGATACATAATTATATACTTAATCATCATCATCATCATCTCAGCCACAAAAAGTCCACTGCTGGACATAGGCCTCCCCCATGGA
This sequence comes from Lycia hirtaria, assembly GCA_947563715.1. Lineage (NCBI taxonomy): Eukaryota > Metazoa > Arthropoda > Insecta > Lepidoptera > Geometridae > Lycia > Lycia hirtaria. The sequence continues at coordinate 14,354,782 of OX387384.1, forward strand.
TTTCCAAAAAGACCGGTTGGAAGCAGCCTGCATCCAGCGTCTTCCTTCTATCTAACATACTTAATGTTTGTTATCAAAACAAATAACAGAAAAGCACATTCCAGGAGGCTTACACAAGTGGCAAAACTAGCAAACGTTTCTATTTTTACACAAGTGGCAAAACTAGCAAACGTTTCTATTTTTACACAAGTGGCAAAACTAGCAAACGTTTCTATTTTTACACAAGTGGCAAAACTAGCAAACGTTTCTATTTTTACACAAGTGGCAAAACTAGCAAACGTTTCTATTTTTACACAAGTGGCAAAACTAGCAAACGTTTCTATTTTTACACAAGTGGCAAAACTAGCAAACGTTTCTATTTCTACACAAGTGGCAAAACTAGCAAACGTTTCTATTTTTACACAAGTGGCAAAACTAGCAAACGTTTCTATTTTTACACAAGTGGCAAAACTAGCAAACGTTTCTATTTTTACACAAGTGGCAAAACTAGCAAACGTTTCTATTTTTACACAAGTGGCAAAACTAGCAAACGTTTCTATTTTTACACAAGTGGCAAAACTAGCAAACGTTTCTATTTTTACACAAGTGGCAAAACTAGCAAACGTTTCTATTTATACAAACGCTTGCGCTTCGAAATGCTATGAAACTGTGGCGCACCGTCACGTGACATTTCGTTAACTAATGTCAATCCCATATTTACTTTTCTATTGTACTGGCTTTTAGGAAATTAGAATAGCACCTGTCTCACTCTCTAACCAAAATTATCTATCCCATCAAAAACATAATATTATGTACAAAAAGCCAAGTCTCGCAACGCAGCTCTTCTACCACATAACGTTGTGAGATCTAATGTAAAACCAAGTCGGTTAAATAATTTAGTACTATCTATGGGAGCATTTATATAACTATTTTGTAAGAAATTGTGACCTAATTAATAACATAGTTAACTAACAAATTTTGTAGTAACCGTATCGATATTAGACATCTTTATTTCTTTAGTAATCAGAATGACTTGGCCATCTTGGCTTGGATTTATCTACTATTGTTATTTTTATCTATATATAACAACGTAGATAAATAGAATAGACTCTCTATCCAAAATTATAATTTTTAATATATTTTGAGCCGAGCCGCGGACAGACGGACGGTCATGGCTAAACTATAAAGGTTCCTTGTTGACTACGGAATCCTAATAAGCAATATTTTAGACCAAGCTTGAATTTACGTTGTGCGCTGTAACGAATAAAATTAGACATTAGTGCCCGTAGGCAGGGGGGGGGGGTTGAACCCCCCAATCCCCCCTGCTTACGGCCTTGAGAGAAGGAGTAACAACATGTATGTTATTAGGCAGTTTAGACCTGATCACACTAATTAAACATAATATGTATAATTAGTGTGATCAAGTATAGACTGCTTAATTTAACTTTGTTTCATAAAACATACAGACAGCTTTGTTCTTTTAAATTTCATGTCATGAAATATCGCAAAATAGTCTACACAAAAAATACTCGCGAAGTAGTTTTCTTTTAAATTACAGCATTAGCTATGGAACCCTACTATATGCATGTACCGACACGGTCTTGGCCACTTATTATATACGTAGTACATTCGTTTTCTGTCGACGACAAAGCAACTGTATTTGTAGTTTCTTACACTTGTTTTATTTTCATAATGGCCTTCCATTTGTTATCTTTCTGGTGGCTATTGTGCTTACCTATTTGTTTTCTTTGTAAGTTCAGCTATAAAACCCTTGACAATACAAGATTTCAGCACTGCTCTGAGTACATTAACTTTTTTAAGCAAACATTAACAAAAGGCGGAAATATAAATCTCTTGGCGATGGTTACATATTTCTGCTTTTTGGTGTGGAAACTTTAGGTCCTTGGGGTCCAAGTGCGTGCCAGCTTTTTAGAGAAATTTCTATGCGATTGATAGAAAGAACAAATGACCAAAGGGCTATCGCTTACCTCGGTTTGCGGATTAGCATTGCTATCCAACGAGGCAATGTCGCCAGCCTTTTGGGAACGTTGCCCTTGGACTGTGACCTAAGTTCCGTTTTTATCTTCAATCGTATTTATTAATATCTTTAATCTTATTATTAAACTAAAATATTTATAAATTTCGTTTATAGCATACATTAGTTTTATGATTTTGATTCTTTTACAGTTCCATGGGATTGAGATCCTAGTAGGTCCTATGCTTTTATTATTAATTAAATATATATATATATATATATATATATATATATATATATATATATATATATATTTTATATTCGCACGTTCCGTGATAAAGGCTCCTAATAGACAAACGCAACTTTATGCTGTTTTGAATTTGAAAATATTTTTTTTCTAAATAAAGAATCATTATAATGATTTCTGGGATTTTCACGATTTTTACTCATTGTAATTAATTATTAATTAATTACGTCAGGTCTTATTTACAATGTGCGCGATGAATTCGTTAATAGTTGTTTAATTTCAAAAGAAACATGATATTATATAATAGCGTGGCGCATGTGTTTTCTTACGCGTATGAAGTCGCGGGTACTTACAGCTAGTTATACAATAATTGTGACTCACAGTCAAACAACCACTTCAGGTTTACTAAGAAGGTAGGTTAAGTAGGTTTTTTGAGATCGATATTTTTCTTTTTATATCATTGTTGTTGTTGTTTTTTGACTATTTTGATTTCATTGTTGCTTCTCTGGCGTTTCTGCAGTATAAGTGTTAAAATATTTCACTGTAGAAGGAATTGGTTCAGCACGCAAGGTACCTTCGTACGCAATGGCGCATAAGTGTTTTCGTAACAAAAACTTTACTATGAAAATCATCGAAAAACACAAAATTTTAATAAAATAACGCCAACTGAAACAACGAGGAAAAATATTTACAATTCATTTAAAACCCTCTCTTTGACTGGGGCGTAATGTCATTGCCAAGGCGCTATTATGATAAAATATTAAACTTATAAAAGCCGCCAAGTTGTTGAATACGTTTCCTGAATAGGTTTTTCCGGATGGGTATTATCTGGGTGTATTCGAATCGCGAGTGAATAAATTCCTTCTAGGCAACCGCTCCACAGTAGACCGCAATAGTCTCTTAAGGCAACGCTTACTCGCAAAAGCAGCGAAATACTACTTTTTGAAAATGTACAAAAAAAATTGTACTATTAGTTCAAGCTCAAACTTTTAGTATGTAAAATGTTGGTCTGTTGGCTAGGGTTCTCTTAGTACAAAAACATGATTGCTGAAAAAAGTCTCGATAGCTTTATTATTCAAAAAAAATATGCCATTTTATTTATTTTTTATATTGATCTCAAAGTTGCTTAAAGCCACCAACACCAAAGTTACCAGGTTAAGTAGCTATTACATTTTTAGCGTTCTACTAGTATACATTTTTTATACGTTTAGTGCACTTTTTTATAGTGTTTTATTTTACAATAATTTTGTTTGCGAGCAGCAGTCCCGCGGTGCGCGGCGCGGCGGCGTCGTACGTACTTTTATACATGAATACACCGCGCTCAAGAAGTGCAGACTGAGGTAGCGTAAAATACCTAAAGTTCTGGGGAAGCTTCGTCTTAACATCAGGCTAGTTAGCGGTGAGACATTTCCCGCGCCTAACATTTTTTAAAATTGTACTCCGACCCGCTTAAAGCATTTGCCAGTGTCACGTATTAAGATTTCTTCAAGTTTCTTGAATAAAACAAGTTAAAAATGTTCTAGACACAATCTAAATCACGTTTAAAGTCATTTTCAAATTCGAGTCGTGCTTCAGGAAAGTGGTGGCGACTTTACTGGAAGCTTCTATGGAGGTTTGCCGATAACGTGAATATACACGTTTCGTCATTTTATTTCACTTGCCCACACTCACGCACATGACCAAGCATTTAATGAATAAAACACCACGATTTTTATAGCATTAAACTTCAAAGTGACACAAGTTTATGAAAATAAAATAAAACAAAACAACAACACGTTTCCATGACGTTTCCGCCAAAAACACGCGCCTGACATTATGTTATATATTTATGTGTGTATGTGTATGTGTGTCTGCAGGTATAAATGTAGACCTAATGTTGTGATTGATCACCGCTGTGCCTGAGATTGATGTGTTTTTACGAGCTCCGCCCGCCGCGAGCTAGCGACCCTCCGCCTGTCCTCGGACTCGACACTCGACGTTAATATTGCTAAATAGATATGTCCATTAGCTACTTTTCTATGGAAAATAACGTGGTTATTCACTATTTTTAAATTAACGGGTCACTCACGAGCTTAACCGAAATCTTCAAATGTAGTTTCAATAGTAGGGAAACTAGTATCCATTGAATATTTTCAAATTACGACTATTTTGAGTACATTATCCGACTATAGTTTCAACAGTATTAGGTCGATGGTCTTTGTCAAAAAACAACTTACTTGTCTAACCGGTTAATGTCGGGTTTCGCATGCTTTCAAACTATTAGCTTTTTAATTATCTTATATAGGTAGGTATATACGAGTATGAAGTAGTAAATATTCTAGTTTCAGTAGTGGATACTTATCCCAGTTCTAATCAGCGTTCATCAGCACATTTGATCACGAGGCTTAAATTATATTTCATGCGGTCACATTTAGTGGCGCAAAAATATGGCGGTTATCAATGACTTTCCATCACGTGGATAAAACAAAACAAACAAAGCAAAAAAAAAAAACTCACGGAAAACTAAAACAAAAAAAATATTCACGAACATAGTTCCCGAGGTGACCGATACTCATATACTAAAAGATTTTCTTATAAAGACTATCGCCGCGCTACAGCCTAATTTAGATTGAGTAGTCTAGAGACGTCTATTTTGCCCTATTTTGCCGCTTCGAATTATTTTGAAAATAGAAATTATTTTAATCGTGTAAGGGGTCTAATTAGACCTCATTGAGCTCTGACGTTTTTGAGAACTGACGCTACATCCCGTTGATATTTTATCAAAGGCGGCTATGATGCAGGTGAGTCTCCGCGCGAGCAGTTTTAGTAGTTTTAATTCTGTTCTAAATTAACAAACGAAGGTTAAACTTTTAATAAATATTTCTCCTACATAAATAAAGAAAATCATGTCTCGCTTTACTTATATCCCTATTCAGTGATTTTACTTGTTTATTAGGGTTCCGTACCTCAAAAGGAAAAAAATGAAACCCTTATAGGATAACTTTGTTGTCCGTCTGTCTGTCTGTCTGTCTGTCTGTGTGACCGTCTATCCGGATGTCAAGTACCTGTATCTCGGGAACGTGTTAAGGTATCGTGTAGAAATGAAAACCATAAACGCAGATCTATAGTTTCTTACTGTAGAAAGAAAAATCAATTTTATTAAAAAAACGCACATTTCGACACACACAAGGGAATCAAAACTTATGGGGTACTTCCCGTTAAGCTAGAACTATACAATTTGGCAAGAAGCATTGTGTTATAGTAATCATAGGAAAAAATCTCAAAACTGGATATTTTTAATTTAATCGCTAAAATTTGGATCTTTATGCAAGGAAGGAGGGTCCAAATTTTAAATGGCTTTAACCGTATCATGTGGGCTATCATATGAAAGAACTTAACTAGCACAAGCTAAAACAGGGTTTTAAATATTTTTGCAATGTATATTTTTCGATTTATGAAGGAAAATATTAAAAAAATATATAAATTCCCCCTTTTATCTACTAGTTTGTACGCAACCCTCGATAGGCGAGTCTGACTCGCTCTTGTCCGGTTTTTTATTCATAAATAGGCTTGCGTTTGACCGTCAACTCACCTGTTGTTAAGAGACAGTTAAGTACGGTCTACGATAGAGCGCGCTTGCCTAGAAGAAACATATTCACTAGCGATTTGAAGACACTCAGATTATATCTATTTGGAAAAACCCATTCAGGAAGCGCATTCCACATTTTAGCAAGATGAAAGTGGAGCCAAAGCGTTTCGTACGTGTTTTCGGAATATCAATCATGTAACGATGTCGCTTTTTCGTGCTTCTTGCTATGCACAATAGGTATAGTAATAAGTTAGGTAAGTTAAAAAGAAAAAATCTTGTCTTCCCGTAACAATGTATATTATGTATATTAGCAATATTATGTAAAATTGACAAAACTCACGTACCCCAGTGTCTGTGTAGCTAAAAAAAAAAAAAAAAAAATTCACAAATGAGCCTCCTAGCACGCCTCTTAATGGTCTCTAACGCCGACGAGCTGGTACTTAGAAAATTCGTCCCAAAGGTGCGAACGTACTCCATGCACGACCTAACTTGTGCTTGATAAAGTGTCAGCAACTGTTCCGGCGTGAAGTTCTCTACTAGGATTGAGATTTTATTAATTTACCACGAACCAGCAAAATGTGGAATGTCCTTCCTCGGAAGGTTTTCCCGCCGAGCTTCAACAAAGAGCGTTTTAAAAAGGGTATCTACAAGCACCTTTCCGGGTTAGCAAAGCAACAGTAATGTCAGTGATGTTGCAGTTGTCCATAGGCGACGGTTATCGCTTACCATCAGGCGAGCCGTCTGCCTTGTTGCTTCACCTATTTTATAAAAAAAAAAAAAAAAAAAACCAGGTCCGCCGAGTGCGGCATTCACTAATCATATTTTCAATTTGTATACTTTTTATACCTACGTAAAACATAAAAGAGACAATATCTGTTTCGTATAAAATTGAGTAATTACGTTAAAACTGCTTAATAATCAATGAAATAAATATTCTAAATAATTATCGATTTCTAGACCCTAATAATTCAAATAACTATAATGATATTATAATGGAGAGGATGTGTAATGACTCAGCATCTTGGATACTAGATGACACGAGGTTTTTACTGAATCATTTTACGATTCAATCTGAAATAAAGAGGACAATACTAATGTTGCTACTACGCTATTTGTATTTTAACTTTTATTTCTGTAATTAGCCAACTTTCATCAAGATTTCAGAGATACCATTATAGTATATCAAATTTACGCCACTGTCATTCAATGTGATTAAAAATTTGCACGGGACTAAGTCGTCAATTAAGACATGCGGCCAAATCTGTATTCTGCGTGTATATAGAACGTTTTGTTTTAATATGTAAGTTATATGCACATATAATTTTGTAATAAAAAGACAACTGCGAATAACTGTCGTTTATTCTCGTCTAGACTGCAAAATGTTCGACACGTCTGGTCTTAAAATGAAACGTTCTTTAAATGAAATGCCAATTAGATAATATTTGTTTCAATTTAACTGTGTTTAAGACTTTCTTCTACCAGTTTTAGCCGTTCGCCACCACGTATTTTGAAGTCATTAAAAGGCAAGGTTCAGTTTTCCATAAAAAAAACTAATTTGAATATTGAACACTTTGTAAAGTAATATATATAAATCTAACCGGTTCTGAAGTGTACTTAGAATAAATTACTAACGAAAAGCTTTAAACTTATTGAAATTAATTATTTTTTACGGTATTATAGCATATATTTTACATACTTTTATGACATAGAGTTTCGAACACTTTATAGTGTCCGTGGTCATAGGTCATAAAAATATTTAAAATATACGTTATAAATTCGTTAAAAAATGCTTAATTTCAATGAGTAAGAATCGCGATAACCATAGAAATAATTTAATTTTTGTTCATATATGTACCTAGATTAATTATACTTAATTTTCCGCTTTATACCATGACCATTTTCATGTGATATGGTCAATTACCAATAGTAAAATTTGTCCAATCCTAAATACAAGTATATACAACATACAACCTCAACGTAAATGGAAAAAAAGCTAAAATTTAAAAAAATATATTTTAGTTTTCGCAAACTGATATAAAATACTATAAATTAGTAAATTTAATTAAACGCAAATCATAAAAAAAGTTTGCAAGTAACAACTTTATCATACCACATTACATTTAGTATATGAACATAGTAAGGAGTTACATTCAGGGGAGAATCCAAGTAGTATTTCCGGCTTGAGATGTTAGAGCTACCACTGCACTACATCACATCATGTCAAACGAGCACCGGCTCTGAAGCGCTGGTAACGAGCGACCGAACGCTGGACGGGTTATCACCGCGACGGCTAGAGAGAGACTAACGCGCCGGCCGCCGACCTAGAGCGGACCGCAGCGCGCATTCGCTCCGCAACCGGCGCCCTGAGCACAGCTCTCCATGCGTGACATTTTCATGAAAATGTTGCGAATTTCCCTTTAACTGAAATTATATTCCTAAAATACATAACAATGGCTAATACCAGAATTTCTCTAAATTATGTATATATTTGAGATTTTTCGTTTTAAAAGCTTCTGGAACGTATTTCTATATACTCTGTAGTAATTTTGAACTAACAGCGTTCAATACATATAGAAATTTTTAGTAAAACATAAACCCTGTATTGTAATGTATGTCGTTGTAGAGTCGGAAGTAGTCTCCGGGCGCAGAGCGCGAGCGAAGCGGCGGGGGGTGAGGGGGTACCCGTGACGTCACTTGCTTTCCTCCCCCTTCCCTCCTCCCTCGAACCACGCGCGCTCCACTAACACCGACATAAATCCTCCATACCATATAATAAATCCGCGAATCGACGACTTTTATTATTTTTTCTCGAAGAGAAAATAAAAGATTATTATGCGAATCGGCGGAATAAATCAGCGTGGATCGCGGTGCGACGTCGCGACGGGACGCGTGCCGCGGAAACGTAACTCCATCCTCGACTACCGGCTCACGAATCCTTATTATCTACCCTCGCTTACAATTTTCTTCGCTATTTTATAGCTGTATTAATAGATTGTTTCGTTTTTCATGCGTAATATGTTTTCGAAAGCTACATTTATCGATCGGCTTTGTAAGCTGAAATAGATAATTATAGCTCAAAACACATTAAAGACTGACCTGAATATTTTCTAGATCAACATGCCATATACCAATAAATCATGTACCATCATAATTTATGAGTTGACGGTCATATCTATGTATGTAAAATGCAAAATTAGAACTCCCGTCTGGTTTATACATTAACACACAGCTTAAATCACTGGTTATTTAGTCATGAAATTCGGAGAATGTATCTTTGTAAGGTAATAGCATCCACTAAGATGAGATTTCTTGGGTACAGGTAAAATCGCGGCACAAGGTAAGATTAGATGTAAGTTTAACTAAGAAAGCGCTTTCTTACATTATTTTTTACCTCAGCCAAGATTTGTTCATCATATTTTTCATATAGCGTGGTCAGCAAACCTATCAAGCTGGTCTCCCGATAAACCTGTCAATCATTCAAGAAGTAATACATTTTTATAAATATTTTCTTTCAAATGTATAAGTGAATAAATCAACTCCGGTAATCTTGGAACTCAAAGATAAAAATATCTCCCACAACCTATGTTAAGCTTTGATTAGGTTGCTGGTGGCTTTAACCGAACGAAGTGTTCCTGCGTATATTTGCGTTTTGATCGTACAAACTCAGCCGGGCGAGTTGTTTGAATGCCAGTGCGGTTCGAAACTCCGGTTCATCATAATTAAGGAGATAAATTGTGAATTTGAGGATGGAGCTAATCGTAAGCTTTGGAATTATAAATGGTTGGTCGCGCCCCGCACCTCTCACCCTGCACCCGCAACCGGACTAACAGCCAAATTAATTTCTTTTAGTAATGCATCAACTTTTAACAAAAAAATTGCAATTATATACAACTGTGTTAAGCTAAAAGCAAGGTGCAAATGTTGAGTGCAAAATTTTGGGAGATTTTTTATAAGAATTTCAAAATTATAAATTATGATTTTGCTGAAGACGTAGCTAACAAGTATAAGCTTATAAAACTCAAATTCTCCTGACAAAAACCCGGCTGCACCGATTTTGAAAACACATAGCTAAGAACACTAGATAAAATCTTCTTTTAAACAAAAAAAAAACCTAGATCGAAATCGGTCTATCCGATTGAGAGCTACGATGCCGCAGACAGACACACAGATACACAAACATACAGATTATCTATATATATACAGATACACAGATTTACAGATACACACGTTAAATTTATAAATCTCGTGGTAAATTTATATGGTTAGGTCAGATTAGATTAGGTTAAAAAAAAAAACCTAACCTAACCGTAAAATAATACAATTTATCTCTCGTTTAGAATCCTACAAAAGTTTATAAATTTCCTAGAAAATTTTAGGAAATTTAAAAACTTGCGGATCTTGTTATTTTCCGGTGACTTAAACATAATATTGTCCGCATCCTCGCTCGCTGCGCTTTGCGTCTACGCCCGCTGATTACTTCTATCCGTTCGCTCACCTATTCGTAGCATCCTAGTGCGTAGCGTTGGGCTACGTGCTGCGTAGCATCCGCTACATTGTCATTATGGTTTGCTGCGGAGAATGCTTTGGCATTGAATATTTTTTATCAGACTGAAAAATATATGCACGTACAAACCTACGGTTGAATAACTTCACCTTCCTTGCTTTTCAATCATAATTATGTATATGGATGTAACTATCGGTATCAATCTCTGTAGTCTAATATGACCGATTTTAATGAGCAAGCTAGATTGTTCTGTATGTCTTGTATAATAAAAAAAACTCATACACTGTTTTTATTCTTAAAAATTCAAATATTCACCCATACTAAAGATATAAATAAATATTGGTAGACCTTTTACATAACACCACCTAGCCCAAACTAAGCAAATATATACTATGGGAACTAGATGGCTGATAGAAAACATATATACTTTTTTTTGTTAATACATGATATTTTGATACATAGAGACAGCTAGATACCAAACAAGCATCCATGCTCATCACACAAATGTTTGTCCTGGGTGGGATCGAACCCACGACCTACGGCTTAGCAGGGACACACTACCAACTGTGCTGCGAGCCCAGTCAAATAATCAATTCTTTAGTCATTACTTGGGATTGATATTTGGACCTTATATGCACAGTTTTATTTGTATACTAGCGGACCCGGCGAACTTCGTTTCGTCTAGAAGTCGAATGTCAAATCATCGTCAATAGTCACAAAACCGACCAAGAGAGAGTCGGAGAGTTCTGAACAAAATTTCGTCAATCAAGTACATATAATTGTCAAGAGTGCTGCTACCTAGAGACATCGTTTTATTTTTCCTGTAAAGTTTACGTAAACGGCTATCATGTCAAATTATTTTAGATAGTTGACCCGGTGATATTGTGTAGTCACCAAAAGTTACCAAAAATCGATATGAAGTGAAGTGAACTTACCGTGATTAACAAACACTTATTAGCAAACAAAAAACTACTTAGTCTTTAAAACAAAACGAACTTTATCAAAAACATATAAAATTATTATTAACGCGGTTATGTGTTGTCACAGATTACCACAGATTCTTTTGTTTTAAATTGAATGACGTTGACATTCGTTACGCGCGTTTTTTAAAATATGCAAAATTAAATGTATATTTTTCAATCTTTCTGAGAGATTTTCTTAATATTTGTTTCCGTAAGAACCTTGTACAGAGTATTAGAAAACTACAAAAAAAAAATAAGCCAAATCGGTCAAGCCGTTTTCATGTTATGTCGTGACAACGGAAAACGGGTTTCATTTTTATATATATATAGATAGATAGATAGATATAGATATAGATAGATAGTGTGAAATATGTTACAACAACAAGCAGCACCCGGCGCCGGCACCGGCGTCAGACTTGTATATAACGAGAGCCGTCTGTAATCCGGCGGCGGCGATCGAATCGACTTCATAAAATTAATAGTTGGGAACGTCATATCCCAATCTGGGCGTAAAATGATTACGAGAGCCGTTAAAGTTTAAGCACCGGTTCCGGCCGCGTTGCGCCGATATCACTGCGCCCATTACATTATACGAGGAAATAAATAAGGCAGCTAAGTCACAGTTAGAAATACACCACACATGTAAGAGTTACAATACTATTCAAGTCTAATTTTAAATGTTGACGATTCAATTCCTATTTAGTATCTATTTAATGCTAATGTAATAAACAAATTGGATTTATTTCTAAATTTCAACAATCTCTAATTCCTATATTAAATTATATAGGTAATTGTATTCATTTTTTTTTATATAAAGTATCATTTATTGTAAAATTCACCAACTTGAAAATTGTGTAATGTACATATTAGTTCACCATAGGAAGGAACTAGCTGCCAAGATACCGGTAGGCGACCAGTTTGGTGGCTAGGGTAGTCGTTGTTATAAGATGTACTCTTTACGTGAAATAAATGATTTTGAATTTGAATTATTACGGTAAGCGTACACTAAAATGGCTAATACCTAGGTTATGCAACGAATTATCGGAAGGATACGAAGAACAATTTAGAAACAATAGGCATAAGGTAGCATTAAAACGATTGTTGCTAGATAAAATACCAGAATAAGTTAATACGTATGTAGGTCTTTTTAATGCTATCTTAGCTTATCTTATTTGTATAAAAACTCTCCATCTGCCATAAAATTGTAAATCACCTACAAACTGAAGTATTTTTATTGTGAATAAGAGTTTGTTATCTGCCTACAAACTGCTATGCAGTTTGGTAGAACTGTGTCATTATAAATTTTCGTGATGAAATTAGAAAATAAATAATTAAAAAATATCTATTTATAAATAGTACTGAGCTACCATAGCTATAACGAGCGACCTAATGCAATATTAATTGTTATTTTATACACCCTGTCTATTAGTGACAACATACACGACTTCTTGAAGTCTTTTGTGTACACCCCTTAACCCTGTGTCGCCCGTTATTAAATAAATAAATAAATAATAAATATTAGTGGACATATGACACAACACCATCTAGCTCAAACTAAGCAAAGCTTTATTTGCTAAATACTTTTTTGTAAATACATACTTATGATACATAGATACAACCAGACACAGAACAAACATCCATGCTCATCACACAAATATAATATGCCCTGGGTAGGGATCGAACCCACGACCTACAGCTTAGCAAGCAAACCTACTACCAAAACTGAGCTGCGAGGCTAGTCGAAGATTGAAGATGTGTTCGATTAGATTGGTTACAGCGTTTCGGAGTGCGTTGCTATAGTCATTTCGGCTAGGACTCGTGCGCGGTTGTGGACGTTGCATAATGTGTCTCAACGCGCGGTAATTTGTCATATTGATGATAAATAGGGCAATTACACTTGAGTGATAGTTTTATTCGAAATTCTGTTTACAGTTGAAGCTGAAAATCATTAAAAATGTGTCCATGACCTTACGCAATTACTCTATTTGACACGCATATGTTCGTTCCAATGATATTTCAAGTAAATAGACATTAGATATATGATTATCATAATGAAAGGATATAGGTAGCTTTAAAAGGCGAAGTGATATAGTTAGCCTTAAAAGGCTTAAAATTTACTTAGCTGAGCTTGAGGTATCTCGTATTGTAAGCCGTTAGTCCCAGACTGCACTTTGTGTTTGTGAAGCTGCGCTAATTGGCGGGGCGGAAGCCACACAAACACAACTTATATGCTGTTGCATTTTAAATATTAATTGTGTTGGACATGTTGTGACTAATTTGTCAGAATTCTTGCATTCATTATATGTGTTACATTAACAACAAACATAATCGTATGAGTTCGTTTATTGTTTCCCACAATTCGTGCAATCATAGAACTTCCGGTGGCATTAAGTCTGCGAGAAAGGAGTGTATAACAGTGTGTTTATTGTGTGACTATATCGTGTTCCACTGTTGTTTGTTGTTCACGGTCATAATTCTTAGCGCTTGCGGGCGTGGAACATTGACTTCACAGTCCAAGTTCCGCTACGGATGGATTGCTTTACCCGACTTGCAAACAAGATTTTAATTTCAATTTAAAAATAATGATTCGTCTGATTACGCTCTAACAGTAAAAGTAACTCAGTAATGTTAGTAATTTTGTAGAAAAAGTCTAAATTACAGGAGAACAGTATAAATATATTTAAAAAAGAATTAATAAGATGCATAAATAAAATTTACACCCTTTTTTTTAAGATATTAAATCTACATTTGATCACCAACTCGCTTCGTGAAGGTAGAGGATGAACCATGTTAATCTAGAAGATTTCACCTTAACTGTATTGATGATAGTGATATAAGAGATTTAAATGCAGAATAATAACTAAAGACACATGAAATATAGCCTGGAGACAGGGATGTACTCAGGATCTCAATGAAAACATGTTCCTATGTCGCGGCACGGCGGCGGACGGTGGCGGCGGATGATTGATGCGCGCCGCTCCCTGCACCCCGCATCCCGCATCCCGCGTCCCGCACTGTGTATCGCAGTATACGACCCGCCTAATCTAAACCACTAGATAATAGAAATGGTATTTGCATAATGGAAAAGAAGAGATTTAGGCGACGGAATATAATGTGGTGTGAAAATGTCCATCAATATTTTGTTAAATATCTATGCTCAAGTAGTCCCAAACAGACTTGGCATGATTTAAAAAATGAAACATGTATTATGTATTTACATAATGTAAAGTCCTACAATTTCTTTTTCACACGGTCTTTTTAAAGTATTAAGTATTTGTTTGTCCAAAATACAATCCAACAAATACAATAAGCGCCCCCACCGTCAACTTTCCTTCTTTTTAACCGACTTCAAAAAAGAAGGAAGTTGTTTTTATGTTTAATTCCATATAGTTTTCACGTGTTCACATAATGTTATATCAATTTTGTTTCAGTAGTTTCCTATCTTCATTTATATGATTATTTTGTTTGAAAGTTTGCTGATTGAAGGCGGTGGTTTAAATTTCTTAAACTGTATATTATTTTACTTAATGCCTTCAGAATTATTCTAATAATTTTATAATATTAGAAGAATTATATCTCTATCTATGTCTATAATCGAAATTCATTTATATCCAAATATGACCAAAATATGTGTCTGAAGTTAAAAATTTCCATTTGGTACCTACGGCTTTATTTGTGGGTGTTTGCTTGTTGTGTTTTGTGATTTTTTTGAAGTAATTACCTCCTCAATTGAAAATGATTCATTAATATAAATTCAAATAAATATATCACTGGCCATACAACGCGGTAATGTCAGCCTAATGGGCACGTTTGGACGGGGAGATACCTCGTTGAGTTAATGTTTTAGTTTTAAATTGTTATGTTACATTACTTGTTTATTTTGACATTGTTTTATATTTATATTATATTGTTATCAATTTCTACACCATACCATATTAATGTTAAATTAATATAATAATACCGAATTATAAAAATAAATAAATTATAATATTGAAGCATCAGAATACCAGAACCATTAGGGGAGAACAAATTATTTATACAAACAGTTGATAGTAAAACCTAGGTCTGAAATGGAGATGCTGCGAAAGCTTTTAAAGAGGCTGAGAATGGCAACAGAAAATAGGATTATTTTCAGTATATTGGCCCTCATTCTGATTTATGCTAGCAAGGGCAACTGTAACTAGGATGAATTTCAGTATACTGGTCCTTATTCTGGTGATTTATGCCATCAAGGTTATGTCAAACTATAAAACAGATAATGTAGTGTAGCACAAAGTAACATGTTACAGTGTTCCACGATTTGAACGGTGATAAATAATCGAACTATACCCGAGATCAGCCAGCCATTGCACTGCAGTAAATATAATAACCTCACAAATTGTAATCCTGGATCTCCCAAGCGGCCTTCCAAGCGCAGCGGTGTAATCGCATGTCAACTTTGTTACTTTGGATTTCCCTTTAATCCGATGTGTTATTTTTTTTTTATAATTTGCTAAACTATTTAAAGAAAGAAGTTCTCAATCGTGGTAAAATAACAGGATGCAGTTAGTATAGGTACAAACATTGCGATTATTTCCGGCAAGGGATTTAACTCTGTTCGAAAATTAAATTGGAGCCTTCGTGTAAAAAAAAGGTTTGTGATAGTAGACCGAGTGTTGGAAGCGAATAAAACTATCTGCATCAATTAGCAAAATGTTATTTTTTCTGTTTGTGTATAAATTCTGAATATTTGTTGGTTTTCGCGTATATGTCGTATTTTTCAAACAATCTAGGTTCAAGGTTTTACATTGGCATCGAGGGAGTATTTCTCTCAAAAAGGGGAAGAGTTTGCCATGGTGCTATTTACTGATCGATTTTGATAATATTCGCTATGAAAGTTTTATATTTTTTTGAAAAGTTGAAAGTTTCCGGCAGCCTAGTTAAGTTTCCAGCAGCCTAGTAAGTTTTCGGCAGCCTATTCGGGACTTGCGATCCGCACACATTTGAAATCCTGGGTTCGAATCCCGTGGTACGCACCTCTGTCTTTCCGGAGTTATGTGCGTATTGTTGATTGCCGCCAACTTCAAAACGGTGAAGAAAACATCGTGATCTACATGTCTGAGAGTTCTCAATGATCTTGAAGATGTGTGAAGTCTGCCAACCCGCACTTGGCCAGCGTGGTTGACTATGGCCTTACCCTTCTCATAAATGAGAAGATGGCTCGCGCCCAGCAGTGGGACAGTTTGTACAAACAGGGCTGATAAAAAAAAGTTTTATATTGTATTCTAAATAATGATTTCAAATACTTGTAAAATCAATAAAAAAGTTGTCATGACAGAAGGCTCCGAAATCTCCAATAAAAAGGTAAAGTTTGCTAAAAGGCCATTTGTCGCCCAATTTTAATATTTGGCAGAAATCTTCGATACCCAATTCTGAATAAAGTTACTTTCAGACTACACTATAATATAATAGCATATTATAGTATATAGCTCATAGCACAACAATATCACGCACCATACATTGTTATGGACACGTTTACACTGTACTGTACTATATAGTATTGGCTTACTATACCCTATAAAATTGGTGCGATGCGCTGAGTTCATGCTGTATATATATCACGCTCCGCCCTCTTCCTCCTCCCTCACCCCCGGCCATCGCGGTCCACTGAGGTTGCTATATACTTTAAATGCTTGCGATAATATCGCGTAATATGAACGCCATGTTATATACTATAGGAATAGGTCCTTCTTTGCTATACTATATAGCACAATAGTATAGCGTAGTCTGAAATTAGCTTAAGTCATTTTTATATCAGATAGATCTACGATTGTCCACCAACTCCCCTGACGATATGAACAGTAGATCTCGTGACCACAGACTTACTTGCTACAAAAAGTTAGTTAGTTATTCGTGAAGTATATTATTTGGAGAACTACTAGTAAGACCTACGTCACCGTGCCAGTTTCCCTTCACAGGTCTGAAATCAAATATGCTAGTTTTAGTACGACATGACATCGTCGCCGCACCTTAAAAGACACCACCCCATTTATCGTGCCCTGTCGCCGGGGATAGTATGGTGTAATTAAGAGATATGCTCCCGATTTGGTCTCGATCCTCTTAATTTTCAGACAGGGACCGAGAAATCGGGTAGTGTAATACATACGTTTTTGTGTAATACGCATTTTACAAGGAAATGCCGTGTGTAGTTTGTCGCGATATAGTCGCGTGTCTTGTGAGATGTAAATTACCTTGAACATGTAATGCTCAGACGGAGGCGTGCACCTGTGCTCTCGCCAATAACGTGGTAATAGCGGCGCGGCGACGGCGGACGGTGGACGGGCGGCGGCACTTCCAACCCACGCACATATTGAGTAAGAGAGAGAGTTGAGTAAGAGTTTATCTATCTATCTATCTATATTGAACGAATAAATTACAATACTACCGCCACTAACATCATACTTTTACCCGACTGGGTAAGAAAGAGGGTTCTGTTTTTCGAGTGTATGTATGTATGTTTCTATATGACAGCCTACAGCCTATGAGCGGTTTTACCTATTTTGATGAGCGAGGTTTCGATAGAGTCGTCTTTACTTCCAGAGTGTCATAGGTTATATATTTTTGTAATAATAATAATAATACTTCTATCGCAAAAAAAAAAAAAAAAAATGTGTTTTTTCGTAATCTCCAACGAACTTTTTCATAATAAACAAGTGTTTTTTAGAATTATCCTAAAGAATGCGCATTTATAATCATTAACAGCGATTTTATGCATACTGTCTCACAAAAAACACACTCAACATCATATCAAGCGTAACGAAATCGTAAGTTACACTGCAAAAACTGCTTTTCTGCAGTCGGGTATTTTGTTTTTCTTTTAACATAGGTAGTTGTTTACATATTTATACTTTACATATTTTTTAAATGTCGTGGGTTAAGTTTGTCGCCCTATATAACATGCTACATAAGATTTGATACCTTGATATAAAACGAGGGGTGTTATAAATTTTAGTGTGTATCTGTGACTCTGTGTGTCTGTTTATGGCATTTTAGTCCTCAAACGAATTAATCGATTTTGTTTTTGATCTCTGATCTAGAGAATTGAATTAAATTTAAATAAGAGAGTATTTTTAGTTATATTTCAAAATAACCTTGTTAGGCCTCTTTCATGTTGGAGTTTTAAAGTTTTCTGAACTTGTTGTTTTATTGTGGTGTAACCTGCGATTGATATGTTGATTGTACCTGCATTTCTTGGAGAAAGTATGAGCTAAGCCATTCTAACATTACTTAGAATTCTTATAAAATCATGGCTCTCTCAATATCATTAATAGTAAAACTGACTTTTTTATTTTTTTGCGAGATTCTATTAATATTAGTACAAATTGACCACAAAAATATAATTATCATTGAAAAAAATTGTAGTGAATAGACGTGATAGCTAAAAATATTTTTTTTATCATTTTTATGCAAAAGTGATACACTTTTGCGTAAAATCGATTTTGCGTATACGTCCTAGATAAAAATCGTTACTGCTTTTGTGTTCAGTGTTGGAAGATAATTATGTGAGCGGATACATTTTATCGCAAAATACGGCTATTTGCGGCGAGTGCGGCACGCACCGCGACCGCAAGCGGCCCGCACCGCGATCGCACGCGGCACGCACTATGCAGAGCAGATGCCATTGCGCCGCACGCATCGCATAAATTACCACTATTAAATACCTATCAAAACATTTATTTCAACTTATAGAAATTAAATGGCTTGTTATAATTCAACTCGATATTCGTTTGAGTGACTCGACTGACGAGTACGTCATGTTTGTACATAATATTAAAAACTATTTTACAAAAAAATTAAAACTTCGAAAAAACTGAAAAGCATAAAATAATAAACCTTTTTTATTTAACTTTAATAACTAATTCCTTAAAGTAATGTAAGTAAGTATACCTAAGTAATTGTGAGTCATGGCACTCAGAAATTTGAGCTGATGTAAAATTATAGAAAGCTTAGGTATATATTATAGTTCGGTCACGTAAAAAGAACGCTGGTTTGTTCGCGCTTACGAACAAACCAGCGTTCTTTTTACGTGACGGGAACTATACAAATACAGCTTAAATTTGCATCACATGTCAATTTTAGGGTTCCGTACCTCAAAAGAACAAAACGGAACCCTTATAGGATCACTTTGTTTGCCGTCTCCGTCCGGGTGTCAAGACCTGTATCTTGGGAACGCATGAAGGTATCGTGTTGAAATTAAATCCATATAGGTACGTAGTAAATCCGAAAACTGGACATTTTTAATTTAATCACAAAAAAATTGTGTCATTATGCAAGGAATGAGGGTCCAAATTTTAAAGTTCATTAACCGTATCATGTGTGGTATCATATGAAAGAGCTTCATTAGCATATAAGCTAAAACAGGTTTTTAAATATTTTTGCGATGTATGTATATTTTCCCCCTTTTATCTACTAGTTTGTACGGAATCCTCGGTGGGTGAGTCTGACTTGCACTTGTCCGACTTTTTTAAATTATCTTTTCCGTAACATAATAATTAATTTCATCTCACTTTGTTTCAATATAAATTTCACCTCAATAGCCAAGTTCTGTCTAAAGTTTCTTTTTTTCTTTCTCTTGCCTTTCATTTTCCATCCGGTATAGGTACCGCTATTTCTTTTGTATTTTCTCGGTATCCATTCTATATTTTTCTCGAGCCATTTATCGTTTTCCGTTCTGCATATTCCATCAATTGGAAATGTATTCAACTCTTGAAACATACCTAACATGTTATAATTATAATAAATAACGTTATTTCGTACTTGTTTATAAAAACTGTCCCACTGTTGGACGCGGGCCATCTTCGCATTGTGAGAAGGGTTAGGCCATAGTCTGCCACGCTGGCCAAGTGCGGGTTGGTAGACTTCACACATCTTCAAGATCATTAAGAACTCTCAGACATGTAGGCTTCCTCACGAAATTTTTCTCCACCGTTTGAAGTTGGCGGCAATCAACAATACGCACATAACTTCGAAAAGACAGAGGTGCGTGCCGCGGGATTCGAAGGAACTGCGGATCGCAAGTCAGAGGTTCTCCCGACTAGGCTGCCGGAAACTAACTAGGCTGCCTGAAACTTTCTACTTCTAATTTTTTTACTCGTACTTTTGGAACTCACAAAATGGGCGATAACCGAATGTCTATTAAAACGTTGTCTGCGCTGTGATTTAACCCCATTATGTCGTACAGCGTTGTAATGAAAACTGTCCATCGTGATTCGAAAGGTCTGCCTCATTTCAATACACAATCGATACGGCCGGCGGCCGTGACTTGGCGACATCGCTGGGAGTTTACCGCCTACAACTTCTACGATTACTTCCTCAAATATTTTTTATAGGAAATAAATGCACATTTGGCAATTAACTCGCATGATGGTAAGCGACGGTGTGGCGACGATGGAGCACGTCATCTCACAGGATATCTTTTCTCGAGAGAGAAAGCAGAGAACGCGGCGTAGAATTATTCTCCTATGTAGTACGCATCAAGAATGTGACCTGAAATCGTTGAATAAATTTTTTAGGTAACTCAGTGAGAAATAAGCGGCCTTTCGACGGCTTAATAACTCTGACACTAGGGCTGGCCACTCGGTCTTTACGAAGTTAGGTACTTAGTTATTCTTGCGCTCCGATAAAATATGGCAAGAATTGATACTTTACGGGGATTATTTCTCTATTAATCCTGGCAACATGCTGGGTACGCTGCCAACCGGTATTTGGATTGATCAATTAGATAATCTGGAGTGACCGCTCCAGAGAAATAACAAGTAACACAAAGTTATTTTGTGTAGTAGCTTAGTTATTTAAGTATGTGTAGTTCTTATTCATTAATATTGTTTAAATGCATTTGTCGAATAGAATACGCAGCTTTTGCATAATAGAATACATTATCTTTATATATTTTATTTTATTATTATTTTGACAATTAGTTTATAATCACCGATTAAGCTCACAGCTCGACGGTCAACTGACTTCAAGGCTTCCAGCTGTTTTTTTGCTGTTCCGTCAAAAATGTGGCTGCAATATTCAACACACGACCGAACTTGTGCTTGAAACATTTATGTATTTATTACATTGATACGAGTATAAACCTGAACTGAAAGAATGTGTGGTTATTCTTGTTGGGTTTCTTTTAATTAGAAGCCTTAGTTCTGTGATACGCGGCGCGGCGCCAGAGATGAAAGTGTACATTTTATTAGTTCGTGGCCGTGAACCGTGCTGCCCTCTATAAGACGCGTGCAATTGTTTTTCTAAAATTGAATTTATTAATTTCTTATGAATTCCATTTTATTTCTTATTTCGTACGAAAACCATTTGTTAATTTAGGGATCCGTTTGCAAAATATTTTGTCTAAAATGCTCTCTTCATTTTGAGTCCTCCACTGAAGTTAAAAACCGCCGACCTCCAAATACAATATGAAATTCCATCAAGTTTCGTTGAAAAATACGACATGTAATCATATCAAATCAACATCCAAGAAACCATTCGGACACATGAAATAATCTTTTGCTATGTACCTATGTACCTATATAACTATGTACCTATCATTAATTATGTATTTACAAAAAAGTAAATAAGTATTTCTATCAGCTATCTAGTTCCCATAGTACAAGCTCTGCTTAGTTAGAGACTAAATAACGCTGTGTGGAAATGTTATCTAATATGTAACTAACCAATATTGGAGACGTAACTAGAACGTTGTCCGTCCTAGACCAGGACTTGAGTAATGGCATCCGATAAATCGCCGGTCAGGGCGTTACCTACCACATGCGTACGGAAATACAATTGTGTTCCAATTGTTGGTCATCATTTTCATGTTCGACTCTCATTTTTACTTCACTGTCCTCATAGATCATGAAAGATATGTCAGTTGTTCCATATGTTTTGTTGAGTAGATTATATTTTTATACTTGACTACCCAAGTATCGAATGTTTTTGATGATATGCTTGTAGGTAAGTATATGTATACGAAAAAACACATTTTGTATTTTTGCAAGAGATGCATTATTATCTATTATTATTAAATATAAAAAAATATAGCATATGACACTCTGGAAGTGAAAACGAATCTAACGACACTTCGCACATCAAAATCGGTCAAGCCGTTTAGGCTGTAGGCGATCATATAGAAACATACATACACTCGAAAAAATAGCCCTCCTTCTTACGCAGTCGGGTAAAAAAACTTCTTCCTTCTTAAAAAATGGTTAAATATTCACACAAAATATGAATGACTTTCATTGCGAAAGAAGAATAATAGTCGACATTCCATATTTACGCAAGTGTGCTATAATTAACTAAAACAATATATTTCCAAGGTTTTCGCGGTAAATACATGAAATTGTACAGTATGTATTTTATGTATACGGAGATATGTTTGTATGCTTTTATTTGGTCTTTTGTAGACCAAAATTTAGAATAATTTATACTAGTAATTAAGCAACTACAAACACTTATAGTTTCGCCATATCCATCCGTCTGCGGCTTACATCAAAGATCCTTATTAGACGAGTACCAGAAATATGTCATTTGAAATGAGTCTATATTTAAAGTGAAGTGGGGATGTATTATTTTTTCTCATCTACGGTAAAGTTGAATAAATAATTTAAAGATATTGGAGGTTTCCAAAAACCATTTTTTTTTTTTTTTTATCTACTATTGACCACCATCTCGCCTGATGTTAAGCGACAGTTAATTCAATTAGAGATCCGTTTGCGAAATATTAAACTTCAAAATTATATTTTTCCCGTTAAAGTGAAGTGTACTCTGCCTGTGTTGGAAGAGACTTGTATCCAGCGTTTTCTTGTCATTTATTCATATAAAAAGAAGAAAGATAGATAGAATAGCTCATGGTAGTCTATCCATCTCGTGACTGATCTTTCTACGCTACGCATGATCTCCGCTCGAGGACTTTTCAGACCCATCAGCTGTCAGTTCTATGTGTTTTGTGTGTGTGTTATTGTTTGTATACAAATTATTTCATGGTTATTGGCAGGGCTTTTCTTGTGGGGCATGTGGGGGCACGCAGTGCGCCCAAAGGAAATTTCGAAAATATGATTTTGGTAAACTTTCAAAAACTTTTTTTTTAATTGGTCAAAGTTATCCAAATACACAATCTAATCATCTTTCCTGTCTATCTTGACTTACAACTTTCGAGAATTAGCGGTTACTGGTATTGATTTTAGCAAGCAAGCTCCATAGTATTTAGTGATAGCGAAGATAACATCTATTGTTCGTTGCGACTTTTTATTAATGCATTCAATTAAGCCGCCTTATTCCTTTTGCCGTTATGCCGCTCTGCCGCCTGCCGCCTGTGGCCGATGGACTCGTTGGTTACATTGAATTCAGTAAATTGTGCAGATTTGAATGTTAAACGATACTAATTGGCTGCTACTACCGTAATCTACGTCGTAAATTGTTGTCTTAAAGAATTATCAGCGTCATTCTGCTCATTATTTCTTCAATATTTTGACGTTTAATATTTTAAAAGCTCAAATGTAAGCTCTTTTTTTATAGAATTTAGAATGAGTAAGTGTTATATGCTCGAAAAAGTTTAGGCTTGAAATGGATAGAATAATATTATATGCTTATAAAAAAGTTGGGCCTTGGAATGGTATACGCTCGAATAAAAAATTGTGTGCGCTCAAGATCACACGATAACACTGAAAACTTCATCAAGACGACATTAAGGGCCGAAACACATAACTGCGTTGCGGCGCGGCGCCGCTAAAATCAGCATTGCCGCCCGTCGCTACGTAGAATTTTGCGGTGTGCACCGCGTTGCAAATTCCAGCGTTATGACGTCACACTTGGTGACAATGATGCAGTTTGTTTCTGACGCTTGCAAACAACACGAGTCAACTCGGAAGCACTGTTGTAAACTTAAAATGTCTGACGTTGATATCGATTTATTGATATCTTTGGTTAAGGAACGCCCTTGTTTGTGGGATTCTAGTGACGAAACTTATAAAACAAGAGACATGGAAAAGCATTTGTGAAATCATTTATGATAACTACAGCAAAAAAGACGCTACAGAAAAATCAACATTCAAAAATCACAAAAAATGGTTACCCCACAGACGGCAATAGAACGCTTTATTTCGCGACGCCGCAAGGCAACGCGTCACTGAGCGTTACGTTGCGGCGCGGCGCGCAGCGCCGCAACGCGGTTATGTGTTTCGGCCCTAATAATAATGAAATAGCGGTATAGCAATGACACGTTGAGTATATCTCTCTTGCTCCTTTAGTCGACTCGAGCTGACTTTATCCGATCGAGCGTTACATAGCCGAGCGTGATGGATCAATCTCATTCAATATCTAATAATTTTAAAACTATTTATTTTTATAAAAATATTTATTTTTCTGTGAAGGAATTTTTACATTATTCGAAAGATGCCTAGTCTGTCGGTTATATAAACAATGATGAGATCAAAATTGCAATTTAATTTAATTCCTTTGTCGTTAATTATTTAAAAGCTATCCTTAATATTTTTATAACGATTCGCTCACTTTCGCGATTTTGGTATTTTCTTTGAACTTTATAGTAAAATGTTTTATTTTTTTTACAAAATCTTATTCCAATAGTGTTTCATGTGGTGAAGGTGAAGATCACCTGCTGATGGCTTAGCTGATATACCAGCATGTCTGTCTACATTGGACTATGGTGTCTATCTCGACTCACTCTACTGGCTAGTAAAAAAATCGGTATCCTTATTAAGGTCAGCCGTTATTTCTCACCGGGATAGCCGTTTAATTTGTATCAAGCATAAGTCACAATTTTTAATGGAGCAGCCATGTACCAGCTGGAAGCTTTAGATTCGGTTGACCGGTGAGCTGTGTGGTTAATCAGTTATGATAAACTGATTACCAAGAAGCTACTTAACCTCGAACACCGACGTAAAGTAGCATGCTTGTCAACATTGCATAGGATTCATTTCGGTCAGTGTGCACAAGAGCTTGACAACCCTATTCCTCCCTCCATATTTTAGAACTACCAGAAAGGCACATTACCACCCACTTTTCAACCAACGATTTCGGTCCACGTTCTTGCTGCGTTTTGCATTGGAATAGAGTTATTTGCCTTCTCCTCTGTTCAAGAAATTCAATTATTTTTGAAAGAATTTTCATTGTTAGAGTGAATTGATATTTTCTAGATTGACAAGCTCCGTCCTCGGCTACATCCTGTGCCTTCTCTCAATTATGGTTGAGAACTCAGACTTATACACAAGTACGTCAACACGCATCATGTGCAGTGCGATTTGATAAATCTATTCTTAGTTGAGCGCGCCCGTAGGTGGCAATCGTTTCGCGCTCTTGAGGTACCTATATATTATTTGTATTATTTATATTTACGTCAAAACCTCATAAGGGCGTGTCGCGAGAAGACCCAGATTATAAAATTCCTTCCATCGGGGACGGAATTTAATTACGCTCCGAGTTGCTAATAATCACCTCCTCCCCATTCTACTGGAGCTCCCCCTACGCCCCCGCCACTTGTTACCTCCCCCGATAATACAATAGTATTGTTTGATTCATTTGATTATGAAGAGCTATTGATTCGGTTTAAAGCCACCAGAAACATTTCATTACCGTAACCGTTTGATAAAATCATTTCATTGGAATGAGGCAGTTATAATTCGCATGGTAACAGAGTTGACAGTTCCTTTGGTAGCCCACGGGAAAGGCCACGAGGGTTGTTGTCACGTTAAGTATCAAGCCCTACAATACAATCGGTGTCACACAATCACCATCTCACAAGTTACTAAGAGAATAATTATATTTTAAAAAACTAAACTGATTTCAAAATACGCAATTTTGTTTACATTGATAACATATTTTTCCCGTTATTTTGTTTATATGGGACCACATATAAAGTTTACCTACTAAACAAAAAAAAAAAACATCTAAATTAATTCACAATTGGAGAAGTAATCGTGTCGAGAAGTTACTTACAGTCGAATTGAGAATATCCTCGTTTTGGAAATCAGTTAAAAAAAGGGAGGGAATTTTCAAATCAAAATGATGTGTTAGTAACAGCGAGAGCTACAAAAAGTAGGTCCACGTTTGTGTAATTTAATATAATGCATACATACATACAATCACGCCTATTTTCCTTTACGTGGTAGAGCTTCAAAGATCATGCGGCCGTTTGACGGGTTGACGCCAGATTTGACCGTGCTTAGAGGGATAGACGGAATGGAGAGGCTATTAGAGGGTTAAAAGGTAATAGTTGGTAAGATCTAATATTGACTTGCGGTGATAGGGGTCTAGTCAGCCTATAATAACTAAACGTCAATTTCCCTCCCTAATCACCAATTCAATAAATATGATGATCTGAAAAAAAATGTCTGTAAAGTCGGTGTACGAACGATAATTTTACGTGATAACGATGCGTGACAAGGCTAACGCTTAAGCCGATCGTGCATCTCTATCGTTTGTTCCGCGCTCTCGCTTGCACGCTCGGCTCAGGCGGAACGTGACAATTAGTCATGGTTTTTCGTGCGTGCAGCCGGCGTTCATCGATTTATAAGACCTTATCACGTCAAAAAGTAGGAATGCGTACTACTTATTCATGTACACGAGTACGAATCTATTAAAACTCCACAAATTCACTGCAAAAACCTAAAAACATTATTTTTTCATCAATAAAGTAGTGGAAGTAGACCGCGAATATCAAAGCCGCTGGTGTAGAAAGCGGCGCGCGGCGCGCTCAAAACTGGCAGCGTAGTGTGGCGTACAGGGAAACCGTTTTAGTGTTGATTGATTTCCTGCGTGCTAGTAGGTACCTCCCTGATATTTTATCTGCTCTATTTGTTAGTACATATCCAACGCGCACTAACTGGTTTCGTGTTTAGATTTGTTTCATTTATTGTTACAAGTACCCGCTTTGCCTAATTATTTGAAAATAATAAATATGGATCTCACACATCTTCTTTTTTTTGTTTTCACGCTCAGAATTATTTTTACAATATAAAAGTATTTAAGCAACACAATATTTGAGCGTCTGTCTACGTAATGCATGACTAAAACGCTGGTGTATATATGGCCCAACGCATTGCCATTTCCATCATCACCATTATTGGTTTTTAGCAATTGGATTATCTTTAGACCTTCATCGGTCAAGGTCAATAACATTCAAAGGTCTAGGGTTATAGCTTTTTTGAGGTGAAAACTTCTTTAGGCCCACTGAGCACTTTATTTTGGTGGGTATTTAATGGAACTGAACGGAGTAAAGTCAGCAATTCAAGTCAAATAAGGGAGCGAGAGAGATATAGTAAACGCGTCACTGTCATGCTTCTATTTCATACTATTAACGTCACCTTAATGAAAAGTTCACTTTTATCGTGTGGTCTTAACCACACATATTTTTTTGTGTAGTGTATTTATTAAGTGTGTGTAGTTTGTATATTCTTTTGTTGAAGTTAATGATAACACTACTCGACTATCTAAAATAATAGTTTTAAAAAACTTAATTATTGTATTGTCATCGGTCCTCGATAAGTCCAGAAAGTTTAAATGAAATCTGACCGTTTGAAGTGGGTCAAAATCAAATTCAAAGAAGTTTAATTACAAACAAATAAACATGCATAAAGATGAAGCCAATAAAAGCGTGTTATTAAAAGTTTGTAAAAGGTTTTGTAACTCAGTACCCGTGTTGAGGATACACGCAGTCCACGCGTCTCCTCTCCCGATATCCTGTCAGTATCGGACCCCTCAAGTCGAGCCTCTCCCGATCAGATGACGGTTTTGTTCCGATCCATTTGCCTTTCGGCATTTCTTCGGGTATTCATTTATTTGTGCGTATGGCGTTACAGTTTATATCTCTTTTTTGTCGAGACTCGAGAGTCTATTTGCTTTACGCCTTCGGTCGGTTTGTTCGATACAGAGTAATTCGATATTTTCACAAAAGCTTAACAAACTTAATGCAATATCAAAGAAAAATAACAAGGGTTAAACAATGAGTTTAAAAACTCAAAACCCCCGACAAAAAAATAATAATAAAAAAACAGCTGAACCGATTTTGATGAAACATAGCTAAGAACACTCTCGATGAAATCCTCTTTCAAATAAAAAGTAAACTAAAATCGGTCCATCTGTTTGAGAGCTACGATGCCACAGACACGCACACAGATACACAGTTATACATATTAACAGATACACACGTCAATCTTATAACATCCCTCTTTTGTTTAAAAATATTTAAAAAATAACCGAATATTTTGAGATTCACATTTATTCACGATTCTGTGAGTTGACATTAAAATATGCCTTGAAATATGCGTTTTTTGCGACATATGCGGCTGTGAATTTTTGTATTGAAACTGAGAACTTTGATTTTTGCAGTAAGAAACTATGGATCTGCGTATATGGTTTTAATTTCAACTAGATACCTTCACGCGTTTCCGAGATAAAGGTCTTGACAGACGGACGGACGGACAGACGGACAACAAAGTGCTCTTATAAGGGTTCCGTATTTACCTTTTGAGGTACGGAATCCTAAAAATAATATTTTATTACGAGGCTATTTTCGGCTGATTGCGATAATATTTGGAAGAAACATTAGATACTCAATTTGGAACATAAACAGACTACGCGAGCACAATTCTTTTTGCAACAAATTTTTCATAAATGCTTGCGAGATTAAATATGCGACAAACTGCTACTAATAAATGATTTACCTATAACAATGAATCGTTCGGTCTATTTATGAACTAAAAGTATGTGCAAAAATGAGGTGAGTAGATATTCCCTAAGGCACCGGCCCAGTCCGGGCAACGCTCGGGCCCGGCCCGGCGACGGGTTACTGAATACCAATATACCTACACCGCACCTCTACGACACTGCGCTCCAAATATTTTCTTCTTATATCCTGTAATAACACTTCGCAAGATAGCTTGCATGCAGACTTTTCCTGCCATCGGCGTTACTATCGACTGTAAATTTGGACAGATAGATCGAATGACGTCAGCCGGTGGCTGGGACTGTACTTAGGGGCAGCATTCGTAATTTAAGGCTCTTTATTTGTTATTCATCATAATCATTTCAGCTATAAAGAAGTCCACTGCTGGACATAGGCCTCCCCCATGGATTTCCGAAACGACCGATTGGAATCAGCTTGCATCCAGCGTCTTCCCGTCACTTATATTAAGTCATATGTTCATCTCGTGGTTGGTCTTCCTACGCTGCGCTTGCCGGTGCGTAGTCTCAACTCGAGAGCTTTTCGGCCCTATCGGGCATCAGTTCTACGAGCTATGTGCTCTGCCCACTGCCCACTTTAACTTGCTAATCCGCTGTGCTATATCGACGACTTTTGTACGTCTACCGATCTCTTCAATTCTGATTCTTGCTTTTTGATTTTTGATGATTGGTTTGGACTATAGTCTGATTCTGATCGATTGTTACGTGTTATCTTGTATTACGTAAGACTATATTGTATATCGTGTATACTTAAACAAATAAATAGATTCGATCTCGTAGAGAGACTGAGCATAATCCTCTCCATAGCTCGTTGCGTTGAATTTGTTATTATTGAACGGAAAATGCAGAATCCTAAATTTAGCAGGTTAATATGTTTGTGTTGACAGAACTAGTGATCTTAAAGTTGCAGACTTACTTGGTAATCCAGTTCGAACTTTGTTGCAGCAGTTACAGTAAAAGTTATGTTATTCAATATCAAGTTGGTATGCGCGAGCGAGACGGACAATCTGTACTATGACTAAATAGATTTACAAAAAATTTGGTAACGTGTTAGATCTATGTTAGATTAAAAATGTGAGTCGTCTCTGACGGTCTTCATTAAGACCTATTACGCTATACACATCAGTTTTTTGACGTGATAACGTTTTCGATGAACGCTGGATGCACGCACGAAAAAGCATGACTCATTGTCACGTTCCGCCTGAGTCGAGCGTGCAAGCGAGAGCGCGGAACAAGCGATAGAGAGGCACGATCGGTCTAAGCGTTCGGCTTGTGACGCATCGTTATCACGTAAAATTATCGTCCGTAAACCGACTTTACAGACAACCTTTTTTTTTGTACAGCATAAGTTTGTGCTTGACTGCTAACTCGTCTGACTGTTGCAGTGTACGATGGAATGGTAAGAAAAATTTGGCACAATTTAACCTTTTAAGTAGCGAAGGCTAATATGCATGTCAAAGACAGTAAATACGTGATAGTCATGTACATAATTATTTTGATAGCTAACTATGAAAAACGTAAAACATGGGGTGTTTGCATACTGTAGTATGATATGCTTCCACGCGCACTGTGCTGTGCGTGACGTCACCTGCCGGATCCAGCGGAAGACCAGCGCCGGTTGGCAACAACTGGCACCATGCTGAGCTAGAGCCGGCTTGTGGCAAAAACTTAGTTTAGTTAAATTTTTAATTTTAAATCGTGTTAATATTTTTTAAGTTTTTGGCACAATAAAAATCTTGTCTATTGTCTATTGACATATTATATAGCTTGCTTGACGGAAACATGACGGAAAAATCTCTCCATAAAATAGTACTCTTAACAATCTTTGGAAAAATAAACCCTACCTAGACACGGTATTACAGGTCATGCACGATGACCTGGGACCTAATACCAAACTCACTTACACCCGTCCAGAACTACTGGCTTATTACATGAGAGATCACGCCGGACCCCTCGGTGTTATACCCTTAGTGATATGAGAAAATGTAATCAGGAATAACAGCCGACAACTCACAGCGGATCAAGCTGTCCTAGCTGCATCGTAATAAGAATATAATGACGATTTTGGAGGGAGCGAAATGTCTAATGGAGTTTGTTTTTTATTTATTAAGGAGATTTAAAGTGACTATGTAAAAAAATAGATGAAAAATGAAGAAGATACACCGATTTCCGTACCAACAAACGGTGCGAATGAAGCGAAAAGAGACAACAATCGTGCGATAAATTGTGATGTAGTCATTCTCTCACTCACTCGTGCGTGCGTGTGCTGTCACATTCTGACGTCACAGACCATTACCGCAAGGCGGTTACATTTTTAAGGAACCAAAAAGAAAACTTTAACAACTTGGTTATTTCTTAACGGATTATACTTATTATTCAATTATAATATGAGTGCATGAGTCTCATAGTCAAAATAGCACATTAATCTTCAAATTACTAATTTTTCAAATGGTAAACTCAAATGATTAGTTTTCATAATGTTAAATCCTAAAGATACGACTAATTTGCGCAATGACCAATAAAGCAATATTATATAAAAATATGAATCAAGTAAAATCATAAAATTACCTTCCTTCTTGCGCAGTCGGGTGGAAAAAAATACACTAGACGCTAATCATCACGATGGAAGGATAATGCTTAAATTCACTACGAGTAAACACTCCGCGCATACAAAGCGGGAACGTAATGAGCCTACTAACCACAAAATGCTTACTGATATTATTTTATGTGTATATTTTACATGAAATGGCCAATAATTCTACACTAAATAAACTAGACATACTACGAAAAGAAAATAATTGCTCATTGCTCATTGCCAGTTGTTTTTTTTTTTCAACTGGCGCGTTTTGACTACGGAAACTAACGTGATTTTCACACATTTTTAAGTAAAACTACGGGTCACTCACGTCTGTTTTGAGTCTAAATATCCTACTACAGTTTCAACCGCATTCGGCGGTCTTCTTCGAAGGAGCAGCGCAAATGTTACTCTCAGTCGGTGACGCGCCCCACTCTGCAGTGAAAGTGTTAAAAAATCCATCAAATCAAATCAAAAGAATCAAATATTTTAATTTTTATTTATTATTTCTATTTTACAGTTCCAGCCAATGACCTTATTATCTGGACGCAAAGTCTAAAACGAAATTCACTAGAAAAGTGTCCAGTACTCGTATACCAACAAAGACAAACTTTTTTTTATTTTATTCAACGATAGGCTTGCGCTTGACCGTCAACTCACCTGGTGTTAAGCGACAGATCTGGTCTACGATGGAGCGCACTTGCCTAGCAGAAATTAATAATTATAATAAATAAATTGATTATTACTTGAATACCCTTATTACTAAAATTTTACTTTACTAATGGTAGAAATACAGTTTGGTACCGTTGCGCATTGACATCGGGCCTCAAACTAGGCAAAACCTGTTTTTTGGGCACCCTGAAACCTGTTACCAATATCATATATGCGCTTAGTATAATTAATAGTGAGTAAATTGGTTTCTTCTAGGTAAGCGCGCTCCATCGTAGACCGCAACGTCGCTTAACATCAGGCGAGTTGGCGGTCAAGCGCGAACCTATTTCTACATTTAGAAAAAAGTGTCATTAAATTCTATCTAACAATTATTTTAATCCTGTAAGTAGTCTAAAGGTTGTCCCTTTAGGCCTGATTGAGCTAGGACGTTTTTGAAAGCTGACGCGAAATCCTTTGTCGTTTTCGTTTTCGGGAAAATGATATCGTATGATTTCGTATTCTGTATTTCACAATTCGGATTATACGGATTCCTATATATAATTATTTTTTATTTAATTTACTTGATTTTATGATTTTATACTTTAATTTAATTTAATTGTTATGGATTTACATCTGGAATAAATAATTTTCATTTCATTTCATTTCATTTTCATAGATAGATAACCGTCTCGAATACTAAACTTTATAGCTTGTGTTTATTATGCGTCTCCGTAATCCCGAGCCCCTCCTAACCAGTTTAATAGAGCTTCATTTTTCCCGCGCTCGAAATATTCGGAGCGTGCAAATTCGCAATTCATTGCGAAAAAATTGGCAACACACCTAATTGGGTTTCCGTTACGGCGATGAATCCTTAAAGACGCCATGCAGAATCTCGTCAAGTTGTAAAGGCTTGCGCGGGAGTGAGACGGAGTGCGTGGATCTGTTAAGAGTGCGACAGAGATGGACGAGGCTCTTGTTATAACCGGCTGATTGTGAAGAGAGATGCACTGTTATGTATGACGATACTTTGTCTACTGCATGTTGTAACACCAGAATTGTTGCATATTTGAGTGGAAACTCTCAGTAAACAAGTATCTATATTAAAAGAAAAACAAAACACCCGACTGCAGAAAAGCAGTTTTTGCAGCCTAACTAACTTATGATTTCGTTACGCTTTAATTTTGCGCTGTTGAATATAAGTTTCTTGTGAGAAAGTATGCGTAAAACATATAAGTTATATATATATTCGTAATCACCGTTAAAAATTCTTTATTTTGATACCACACTAGATGTATTTTGAAAATATTTTTTTTTGAGATTACTTTTTGTCGCTAACAATCCTTTATTTTTATTGTTTTATTTATGTACCCAGTGTCATTTTCACGACTAAGACGAATCTATTGACACCACTCACATCAAAATCGGCCAAGCCGTTTAGGCTCTAGCGCGTGCCAAAGAAATGTACATACATACACTCGAAAAACATAACCCTCCTTCTTACGCAGTCGGGTAAATATTACAAATTAGGATTAGCCATCTTTGTTTGTAATTGTGTTTATGTTGGGCATGGGCTTACCTATCATTGTGAAAAGGGTTAGGTAGTTCTTACCACGCTAGTTAAGGTGGAGATAAACGTAACTATCTCTCTATCTTTTAAAAATATGAAATCATTGGTTCGGGTTATTAGAAAAGTGAGAAATAAATTTGTTTATTTAGATAGGAGGAATATAAACAAGTACTTACTTAAAAAAAAACTTTTTAAGTTAAACGGTTTTATTGAAAAGAAAGATAATGATGTAGGTAATGTATTTACTGTATTTTACTAGAAAAGCCCTTTCGTTTGATACCCATATTGTGGGGTTGTGTTAAAATATGAAATCCGCCATTTTGTGGCAGCGGCCATCTTGGATTTATAATAATACAGAGTATACTAAATTGTATTTTAATCAGGACTAACGGCATATACCAAATTTCAGATCGATCAAACAAGTCAAGCTAAATAAAACTGTTTAAAAAAAGTTAGGTGTCACTTATATCACTGGCAACGGAGTAGTGAAAAAACATATATTTTCCTATACTTCAATCAAAGATATCAAAGTTTTTTTTTTTTAATATTTCACCTATCAAAATAAACAAATTCATTTATCACTTTTCTATTAACCCCTACTCAATGATTTTATATGTTTAAAAATGTTGTGATGCGCGAGTGAGATAGTTGCAAGAGTTTGTACGGGTTGGCAGATTTCACAACAGTATCAACGAGTTAAGAACTTTTTTTACGATGCTTTCCTTCGCTATTTAGAAAAAAAAGTTGGCAATTACCTTTTCCATAGCCTCCCATGTATTTCTAAAATTAAAAGCATATGTCAAGAAATGGATTTCTTGTGGGTGAGGTGACGACGATGACAAACTTGCTCATCAACTAACCAAGAAAGTTATTTTAATACAAGAAAAAAAAATAAGGTTTCAGTAAAGGTTTGTTGCGAATATTGTAAGTTATTTGGATTCCGTCTCTAGCCGATGACTCTCACATTCCTTGTAAACTGTTACTAAACATTGCCATTATTTAATTCATAATATTATAGAACTCCCCATTCCGTATAATACCGGCAAGTTCCATAATGTTTATTTATTCAAATCAATTTGCATATTCCCGTTTCCGCGGCGGGAGCACGTAAATATGTGCAAGCTGTTTGAATTCGATTACCAACTTGCGGTATGCGACATTTTACATAAATATGAAAGGTCTAAAAAATAGAGGAGTAGGAACGCGGTAGAATGGCTATTTGTATGCAATCTACAAGGGGGTTTGTGATTTCGGAATTCAAGTCCCACATAACCGCACTGTCTCCCCGTGGCAGTGCGGTATTCGAAGACATTTTCCCATTGAAAAAAAAGTGGTAGTACGTCTTTTTTTGAGCTTAGTCAGTTGATGCTCATCACACAAATGTTTGCCCAGGTGGGGATCGAACACACGACCTACAGCTCAGGTGGCAGTCAGTACGACTGCCTCCTGAGCTGTAGGTAGTGGTAATACACCACTGAGCCATGAGGGCATGTGGGTGTGTGTTAAGAGGCAATGATGGATTAGTTTCAGAATCGCTTATATCAATCACTGTAGTACTTTGACAATAATTTTACCTGAAAATTTATAAAATGTATTATATTAAAATTCGTTGGAGTACTTTGAGAAATGTCTGCCTCTAAGACTCGCAGTAGACGGTAATATACCACCCGTGTAAGCAATTAGCGACAATCAACACGCACATTACGCGAGCAATCTCCCCGGAGACAAAAGATCAGACTACAAAAGAACTACGTGAGGACATCCTGAATGGAAGGAGAGTTGCATTGCTACGGCGCTGCGCCCTACCACATTGATACAAGTAAACTGACTGCTATGTATTTTTTTTCCATTGTATTTATTTATTTCATACGTTGAGTCCATATTTATGTACATTAAAATTATAAATTCGATTATATACACTAAATTGTCATTAGAATAATGTTACTTACAAAATAATATAAATATTACAAAATAATTAGTGTAGTAATTACTTTTTTTTTTTTTTTTTTTTTTATGTATTTAGAAATAGGTTTGCGCTTGACCGCCAATTCGCCTGATGTTAAGCGACGTTGCGGTCTACGATGGAGCGCGCTTACCTAGAAGAAACCAATTCACTCGCGATTTAAAGACACCCAGATTATATCTATCGGGAAAGACCCACTCAGGAAGCGTATTCCATATTCTAGCAGTCCGCATGATGAAAGTGGAACTAAAGCGTTTCGTTCGGGTTTTTGGAATATCCACCATGAAACGGTGACGCTTTTTCGTGAATAGAGATTAAACAAAAATATCATTTTAACCGAAACTTAGGTTTGGATCCGGAATGCTCCATATGCATCTTTATTCAATGTTGCATTATTGTATAATGTACTTACTGATTATATGCAACTTTTATTTATAACAATTATCTAAAGATCTTAAGGACCATTTTAGCTTGGTGACATCACGAATGTTGTAATTATTGCGTAACTATAGGTACTCCGCGATTACATCCTGCTATCACACAAAAACCGTTTATTTTTTGCGATAAAAATTACCTATGTTATAATACAACATAATTATAAGCTCCATTCCAAATTTAAGTCAAATCCGTTCACTCGTATTATCTTGAAGCTAAGCATGCACACTCGTAAGCTTTCGCATTTTATTGACCGACTGAACGAAACGAACAAAGGAAACAGAACACAATATTCAACCAATCTTAACAAAACCTATTATTCAGGTATTAAAAAGTTAAAGATTTTCTTGTCGACGGGGATTTTTTAATTAAGGGGATATTTCCCCCAAAAAGATTTTTATTTAAAGCCTAGGTTTTCCCATTGCAGGGCAAAGGCCTCTTTCCCGTATAGAAGAGTGGACAGCCACTCTTCTCGGTCTTGGGCTAAGTTCTTCCAATTTATCATAATTATCTGTGCCAAGCTCAGACTCCCACCTTTTTCGGGGCTATCCGAGAGATCGTGTGTTGTGAGACCTAGTTGGTGGTTGTTTTGGCCCAAAGTTCTGGCACGTTCATCTGGCATTGACTAACGTGTCCAGCCCGACCTCACTACAACAACGGTTTTATGAGCTACGTCTGCTATTCTGGTTTTTGAGCGCAGACTTTGATAAAGTCAGCACCGAATTGCGGATGCGTTCAGAAAGTTTCATACCAAATATACTGCGCTCCAAGGCACGTTGACGGACGCTGAGTTTGAAATTCTGTTTAAGTGTCAAAGACCTAAATTAGTGCGCCGTATGTGAGAATGCACAAATGTATGAGATTTGTTTTTAAGGATAGAGACAAGTTCTCTTTCATGGAACAAAAGCTTTTCCAGGCGTTCTCTCTGCGTCTCGCAACTTTGTTTTCTTGTCTCGCTTAAAAAGAGACAATTTGGCCCAAATAAATGTACTTCTCGACATATGCAATCTCCACGCTCCCAACACAGATTCTGCGTTTAATACTGTTGGTCATTCGTCGTCAGGTCGTCAGTCTATACGAAGACCAAATTTGACCTTTCTCAGGTCAGGATTTTTTGTACTACAATGCATATACATATAAAGACTTATACGTATAGACAAGCATAACATTAAATATTATTAGAGATTTAAAACAACATTTAAATCGTAGTGCGTGAGAAAGATACCCAAAAGACTGAAATACTGATACGCTGACTGAGACAAGTGCTAGCCTATCAAGGAATTGGGTGTTGAATTTTGTGATTGATAGTACAAACTTAGTGTTACAAATAAATCTGTATTTATAACACAGTTTATATAATTGTCTCAACCCTAGAACTATACTTCAGTGGCACAGAATATGAGTATACTTGTAAAGAGTTCTAACTCGTCAACATTTAGTGGTTGTGTTATGTAAATGTGGGACCTCCACGCAGCGGGCGTAGGCGGCCTCGAGACACTGCGAGCTGCGAGCTGCGAGTCTTGCAAGTTGCGATTCTTGCGAGTTGCGAGTCCCGCAACTCTTTGATATTTTGATTACGGCGCGTGAAACGTTTCCATATTGTTAATTTTTGGCTTCCCGCCAACTTACTTATGGGAGTTCACTCGTTCGGAATACATTACCGTCTCTAGAAATGTTCGCGTCTTTGTGTACTTTCGCGGGAACTCGCTGAATATTTGCGAGGTAAGTTTAACATAACGGAAGATATTTCGTTCGGATACAATGAAATTTTATTGACATAATTCGAATTTATTCATTTATATTGACATGTTGCATGTATCAATGAATTTAACAAAGGGGTAATTAGGAAAATGCGTATAGATTTTGTGCCTAAAACATTGTATGGTTGAAAACAAAGCAACTGACTTAAAAGTTGGTTAAGGTTGCTAGTAGAAGTAGATATTGCTTTTATTGCCAAGTTTGTCTCTTATTTAACTAGAATGTAAACCTTTTCTTCTTAATACATTGTTTAGTTTAACTTGTATTAAATAAACAGTTTAGGTAAGTGTGCATGTAACTATATAAATACAGCTTTTCATTGCGTGTGCCCACGATAATTAAAAAGTGAAGCCTTTGTACTATGCAGCAATCGTTCTATTTTTAGAAAGAAAAATCCAGAATGTCATCGTGCAGCTATAGATACTTTGTAGTTATTCACTGACAGGCTTTCTCTTTGATCAATTCATGAATAACAAACACCAGAGTGATAACATTCAACCCGAGTAAAAATGGAAAGTTGATCAGAATTTTGATTGAATGCATTGTAGACACAGTGAATCAGTCTGAAATCTGAATCAATAAAATATAATTCGGATTTTTGTTTATACTTTGTTTAGTATATTTAATTCATCGTTTACATTATTGAATCTGCTTTCTAAGCAGAATCATTATGGTATATGTGAAAACGCGAAGATTTTAAATCTTTGAAATCTCTAAGGTATGAAAATCAGAACTTTTTTTAAACCAAGGTAGATCTACGATTGGCCACCAACTCGCTTGATGTTAAGCGACGGTGTGGCCGAGGATGGAGCTCGTCGATCTAGAAGATATATATTCACTCTTGCGTTGAAAATTCCAAGATTGTAGTTTCTCAGGAAACACAGATGGTGGCAAAGAATTCCATTCCTGTGCAGTACACATCAAGAACGTGGACCGATATCGCTGAGTACGGATTTTTGGCATTTAAATCAGAAATGGGTGGTAATTCGCCGAGTTTCTGCTAGTCCTGTAGTGAAATAGTTAAGGCGGAATTAGATTGTGAAGCTCTTGCGCACATTTCCCGAAATGAAACCTGTAGATATGCTACTTTAGAAGAGATCCTATAGAAAGATATGCTACTTTACGGCGGTGCTCAAGACTATGTAATAATATTACGCAATATTTTATGCAAAAAATAAATTTGTCTTGCGGCACAAAATAAATAAACCTATGATTTAAACAATTTAATCTCTGTTGAATAAATATTATTTTTATTACTTAAGTACTTAAATCAAACTATACTAAAATAACCTAAACAACTTAAATAATAAAAATATACAACTTAAATAAATTTTACTATGGAAATTAACGTGGTTTTCACACATTTTTAAATAAAAACGTGACGTGTGAGTGACGTGTGTGCTGCTCCTTTGAAAAAGACCGCCGAATGCGGTTGAAACTATAGTCGGATATTTCGGCTCAAAACAGACGTGAGTGACCCGTAGTTTTTATTTAAAACTTAAATATACTAAAGAAAACTGATAAATTGTATGAAAAATTAAAAATTTATAAATAAATTAAATAAATAAATATTGGTGAACATTTTCACACAACATTAGCCCGAAACTAAGCAAAGCTGGTTATATGGGAACTAGATAGCTGATATAATACTTATATCGGTACTTTTTGTCAATACGTACTTAGAATACATAGAAATTCCCAGACACAGAACAAACATCCATGTTCATAAGATAAATATTTTGTCCTGGGCGGGGCTCGAACCCCCACGATCCATTGCTTAAAAGCAGGCATACTAACAACTGGGCTGCAAGGCAAGTTATAATTTGTATATAAATTGGTTACCGAATATTAACAAAATGTCAAAGTTTCATAGTATGCTAATTACACCAAATATTACACATCTACGTAAAGTAATAATTATAGTTTGAGAAAGGGAAAAACCGACTTCAAAATACGCAATACAATACAATTATTATACTACAGGCATTTGGATGATATTTTACCAGTTATTTGGTTAAAAACCAAGGTACTGCATCGATTTTGATAAAATTTCTAAGGGACCACCTCAGAAGTATGACCTACCGAATACATAAAAAAATCATCAATATTAATGCACAATTGGCTGAGTAATCGGTGAACAAACATACAAAAAAAAAACATACAGACCGAATTGATAACCTCCTTCTTTTTGGAAGTCGGTTAAAAAGCGTCTGTACCCAATACTATGAGAAAAGTAAAAACACTGATAAAAATATTTGAATTGGACCCGTGTAGAACGTTGGGAGTTTCCGGCAGCTTAGTGGTGAGACCGTCTGACTTGCGATCCGCAGGTCCTGGGTTCGAATCCCACGGCGCGCACCTCTGTCTTTTCGAAGTTATGTGCGTATTGTTGATTGCCGCCAACTTGAAACGGTGAAGGAAAACATCGTGAGGAAACCTACATGTCTGAGAGTTCTCAATGATCTTGAAGATGTGTGAAGTCTGCCAACCCGCACTTGGCCAGCGTGGCAGACTATGGCCTAACCCTTCTCACAATGAGAAGATGGCCCGTTCCCAGCAGTGGGACAGTTTGTACAAACAGGGCTGATAAAAAAAAAAAAAAAAAAAAGAACGTTGGGTGAAAGAAAA
The DNA here is from genome assembly GCA_947563715.1 of Lycia hirtaria. Taxonomy (NCBI): domain Eukaryota; kingdom Metazoa; phylum Arthropoda; class Insecta; order Lepidoptera; family Geometridae; genus Lycia; species Lycia hirtaria. The sequence continues at coordinate 14,395,318 of OX387384.1, forward strand.
TATGCAAACCAATTTTAATATTAACGACGAAAATAAGCAAGCATACATCGTAGTGACATGAGGGAATGATTGAGAGATATATGGGGCGCCGCGTCCGTTCACCCACCGCAATACGCGTACATCATGCCATGAATGACGAGTATGGCGACCCGACCTCACAAACATTTGACCCAAATTACGCGAAATCATTTCGCCTCTGAATATATTAACCGTTTGACTAACTCTTGCTTCCATGTTTAATTCATACTTGACAACAGGTTTCAATCAACCCTTTTCTAAATAAATAAACTGGGGCGAAGATAGTCGACTCACTTAAGATGAAGAGGGAATGAAAAAACCGGCCAAGTGCGAGTCGGACTCGCGCACGAAGGGTTCCGTACCATTATCTATAGAACGGCAAAAAAATCACGTTTATTGTATGCGGGAGCCCCTAAATATTAATTATATTTTAATTTAATTATTTATTTTTAAAGTGAATAATATACTCGTAACTCAATATTCTGTGAATATTTCAAGCGTCTACCTGTTGCCGTTATCAATAGCGAGCAAAACCGAGTAAAAAAAATCACGTTTGTTGTATAGGAGCCCCCTTAAGTATTTATTTTATTATATTTTTTAGTATAGCGGCAACAGAATTTGTGAAAATTTCAACTCTCTAACTATGACGGTTCATGAGATACAGCCTGGTGACAGACGGACGGACGGACGGACAGACAGCGGAGTCTTAGTAATAGGGTCCTGTTTTTACCCTTTGGGTACGGAACCCTAAAAGTACAGTGAAGTAAACATCATTAGTTAGGAAACGAATAGCGGCGGACGAGAATAAGCGACAATTAATTTAGAGCTTTTAATAGACTACCTACTTGTGTATTCGAGAAAATCTTGAAATTTCAGTACATAATGACAATTGTGAGTTATTGAAGTAATTTGTAAACTTATTTTTTAACCCCCGACGCAAAAACGACGGTATGTTATAAGTTTAATGTCTGTGTGTCTGTCTGTGGCATCGTAGCTCCCGAACGGATGAACCGATTTGAGTTTTTTTTTTTGTTTGTAAGGTGAATTAGTCGGGAGTGTTCTTAGCTATGTTTCATGAAAATCGGTTCAGCCGTTTTTTTGTCGGGGATTTTTGAGTTTTCTAAACTTATACTTGTTAAAGACAGGCTTTAATCTGCAAATCCGTTAATAAGAATATACTTACCTTAAGTAAGTGTATTCTTAATATATTAAGAATACACACCTCTTAATAAGGTATTGGTAGGTCACTTACTTAAGGTATACTTACCTTAAGTAAGTGACCTACCAATACCTTATTGGTACCTAGTGGGTACCTTTTTTGGCCGAGGGGGGATGCAACTAGGTTATGTAGAATCGTGGAATATCCTGCCGTGGCCAGTCTTAGTTATAAAGAGATGTGTTTATTGAATTCTTTGTTTGTAAAAAAAAAACTAGTGGAGATTGTGTGTGGAGATATGTGTGTGTGCGCGTGTTGAAGAGAGTTATGTGACGATCTCGAACACATTTAGTGTTTTTCATCTTCAACTGAACCGACGGAATTTTGAATTAAAACAGGTAGGTATAAGTTTAGAAAACCCAAAAACCCCCGACAAAAAAAAACGGCTGAACCGATTTTGATGAAACAAAACGAACGATTTTGATAAGAACACTCCCGACTAATTCACCTTTCAAACAAAATCAAAATCGGTTCATCCGTTCGGGAGCTACGATGCCACAGACACACACGTGAAACTTATAACATCCCGTCGTTTTTGCGTCGGGGGCACAGAGCAAGGGGCACACCTTTTTAATTTATCAGAGGTTAATAAAACTTGACTATGACTCCTAGTTGTCATTATTGTGTGATTTAATATAGCTTCATGTAGTATTATTAAAGTCTTCTGTATCTCCACACAAGGGCGTCGCCAGCCCATGGTCTAGGGGGGGCAAGTTAATATTATGGAGGATGAGAAAAATATGAATTTTAGGTACAGGTACAATTGCACGGCCTTAGGACTTTGGTTGCTTTGTAGTTGGCTACATTTTTTTAAATCTCTAGTTGCAGCTGCCCCCCTGCCCCCCCTTGGCGACGCCCTTGTCTCCACACACACGTATGAGCATGAGTAGGTACGTTATAAATATTTACCATGTACAAATATCAAAACAAAATCTGAATCGCTTATTTAGTTTATTTCCGATGTTATCAATATGTGCCGTGTACAAATATCAAAACGTAATCTAAATCTTATTTACTTAGTTTATTTCCGCTTCAATGTATCGTCAAGTATACTCTTGATACAATTTACGATACGTTGAAATGGAGAAAAACTAAACATTATTTAAATATATTACATCAATAAGTGAATAAGATTACAATTATAATATAAAGATAGGAAACTACTTAAATATACAACTATTATAATAATAACTACCTATATTATTACTATAACTGTATATATATACCATTTACTTAGGATACTTACTTAATTTATTTACTTCATTAAATTAAATTGGTTTATAACAGACTTCCAAAAAAGTCTTTTCTTTTTGCAAGTCTGTTTCGGTATTCGTTCTGTATGTTTTTTTTTCTTTTTTGTCCTATTACTCAGCCAATTGTGCATTGATTTTGATGTTTTTTTTTGTATTTGGTAGATCATAAATCATAGCTGGCTCCATATAAATTTTATCAAAATTGATGAAGTACTTTGGTTTTTATAAAAAAATAACTGGTAAAATACTCGTATAATCCAATTGCTTGTAGAAAAGTGAACAGCATGTCGCGTATGAACGCGTTGTATTGCGTATTTTGGAGTCTGTTTTTCAGTTTTTTAAACTATAATTATTTGAAGATATATTACTATGTATTATTGAACGAAGCGAACAAAGGTCTCTGCATAAACTGGCAAAGTTTTCTTTCTTCTGTCCGGATGTTTATAAATACTCGCGTACAGGTTGCATTTTTCAATTGATCTAACGTAACTTGGTTAACAGCACTTACAATTTTATAGAACTTTTTTGCCATCGAGGATTTATGATAAGTTTCCCCAAAAAGAGGAAGTTTGCTACGGCGCGGCGTCAACCGATTTGATATTATACTTGAAATGTTTGTAAAACAAAAAAAAAAACAATATGTGTAAGCAAATTTGGTCAAAAGGTTGTCGAGACACTCGTGAAGCAAAAATAAATCTATCGACACACCTACACGTAAGATACATACATATCAAAGTCGGTCAAGTCATTAATGTTTATTTTAATTTTATTTATTTATAGAGGAACAAGAAAACAGCTGTATTATAAAATCTAATTATTAGAATACATAAAAGTTTTAGTAATAACAAAGCTATTCACAGATTACTGAAATGAGTTAAATATCAAATACTATACTGCGTTCAATTTCGAATGGCAATAAAGTTCGTTGACCTTTCAGTGGTCTAGCAGAGGTGACAAGCCTTTTAAGACAGTGATTATAATTCGTTTTATTTTACTTAGCGGTACGTTTCATTTACAGGAGTTCGCGTAGATAGGTACCAACAGAATATCAAATATTCTGCCGCCAAGCAGTACCTAGTAGGTAGTTTGAAGTTTTTAAAAGGACTTTGTTACTCAACGTTGTAGGTACCTACTAGTGCAACAGGCATGCGCAGCGCAGGTGTTATAACATACCATCAGGAGAGCGCCAAAAATAGTTAGGCACATAAACAACGAAAGTACTTTTTAATGTCATTTATTTAAAAGAGTAGGTACATATAATTATATTGTGTAAACAGGGCCACGAATTCTGTAATATTATCAGTAACTGCCATCACTTAATTCTTCACTGTCTGTGGAGCTCTCTGAATCAGACGAATTGCTTGTGACATTAATTATGAATCTGTCGGCAGTCATCTATTATAGCATCAATTCTACGCATATTCAATTCTACGCATGCAAATATAACAGATTCAATAACTAAAATTCAACAAAAATATTTTACGAATCAAACACGACTGAACATAATGGCGGCGTTGTCACGCGGCCGAAGGTGACGCATCTCTGCTGTCTGACGTTCATAAGGTTCCAGGAAAAGTCACATAACTCGCGTTTTGTATTATTTTCAACAAATAGTTTGGTAAGTGTTACAAAAGGTGTTGTAATGCTTATTTTTTTTATAATTTCAAGTAGAATAATTACAAAAAGAGGTGTTCGTTACTTATCATTAAAATAAAGTGTAACATAGAACACTCTTAGTGCGATAAACACCCTTTTTACAAAAATAACAGACAATAAGTATAGAGATCATGAAAATATGACAAATAAATAAGTCAAGTGTGTTCTACTATGTAGTACTATGTAGAGCTATAATAAAAATCGATAATAAATAAATATTATTGTGATCAATTTTGGTAAAATGTTAAGTTACACTCATTTGCTATTAGCGGCTTTCGAGGGGTCAACGAACTTTATTGCCAATCGAAATAGAACGGACATAGATTTTTACCTTCTAATGTTATTCATACATTAAAGTAAATAATAATATAATTTGTATATGCACTCATACACACTCAATTTTTTTTAATACAAGATAGATCTACGATTGACCACCAACTCGCCTGATGTTAAGCGACGGCGAGGATAGAGCTCGTCGATCTAGAAGATATCTATTCACTCTAGTCTTGAAAATTCCAAGATAAAAAAATAAAAATAAAGATAAAATATTATTTTCCTTTTTTTGCTTGATGTTGGCATCATGCTTGCACATTTGCCAATTTTCTTTCTTGTGCAGTCTGATAAAAATCGATCCTATTGATATACCTATTCTGAATTAAGCGCACGTGTGTCAATCAACACGTTTGACGCCCAATCAGCGCGCAGTGTTGCGGCTGTGTTGCTCGGTACTTCGTTCAGTGGCTTGAGTGCATGTCAGGATAACAACTTGACAAATCCACAGTTTCACGCTCGGCTTTGACAACGACTAATTGTTCATAATTGACTGCTTGGACGTCAAGCTAAACATTGTCGAGTTGCTTGGTGTTGCATTGATTTGAATCGACCAAAAAAACGGAGGTTCTCAAGTCGACGCGTATATATTTTTTTTATGTATGACCATGCATGACTTTTTACAGAGTAGTCCGATTTTCATAAAAAATTTTTATTGGAAAAGGTTGGAAGTTGGTCCCATATAAATTTGAAAAAAAAAACCAACCCTAAGGGTAGGAAAACAGGGGATGATTGATTGTTCAGTCACTGATTGTAATGTATGACCATGCATAACTTTTTACAGAGTAGTCCGATTTTTTTTTTATTTTTTTTTTTACTAACGTAATCACAATATGAGAGGTAATATTTTATACATACATAGATGTCAAAAGGGTGGCAAAACATTAAATATCATGTAGTAAAGTGCACTTGGCCGGTTTTATTAACATTATTTTGAAGTCGGTGAGGAGAATACCTATACATGTTATCAAAGTGAGGGTTCCACCGCTCCCTAATTACAATTATAATTCACCGCGATAGCGCGCACACCTTAACGAACACAAAATTACTCTTTACGAGATTTCCCACTTAGTATACAGACATTAATTTTCTCCGCAGATTACGTTTTCATCGAGTGACTCCATCATAATCTGAAGCTTTCGTTTTTACAAACAGTTCGGAATCTCGTTTGGCCGCTCGCTAATCCACTGAAATTTACGTTTGATACTGGTATTATAAAGTTGTGGGGAATAAAATTAATTAACGCATAAAATAGCAATCGCATCGGTATTGCGTAAGTGATAAAGTTGTATTTTGTGAACAAACGTTAATTAATATTCAATCGTAAATAGTATTAAATGAAAATGTGCTTCCACATCCACAGTTCAATGTTATTATATAGTTTTCTGTCTTTTACTCTTTCGATAAGTTTCGTTTTTTTTTTAGTTAATTTATTTACTTCTCATCCCTCATAACGTGAGTTGTAAGTAGATCTTATTTACGTAGTATAATGCTTAAAAATCGATGAAAACTTCACTTGATAAAGAAAATATTTTAATCTTATGCTGTAGCGTAGACTGGGTATCGTAATAAATGTATAATTAATCTCGCTAAGTTAGTTTTAGATCGTCAAATTCAAGGGAGTTTTGTAAAAACGTTGAGTAAAAGGTGAACTTTTATCAAGTATCAATAATATTTTATCAAGTAACCAAACCAAACTTCAAGGACAATTAATTGTTATATTTTTGCGGTTGCTCCATTTCACTGTCCAAACTCCATTGTAGTGAGATCACAAGAGGAGGGCAGCCACCCGCCGCGACACGCAGCGACCCGTAGCGGACCGCTGCGGAAAATATTATCTACACTCCCGTTCACAGTCCAGCGGTGGTGCGCGTCGACGGGGTGAGGGCATCCCAGATTTTCACCCAATATTCGTAGCAATAACGTAGCATTTCATACGCTTGTCATAAATATGTATCGTGTGATTTCCATAGCGCAGATGCGATAGGACGGCAGAAGGACTCGCTTTGAATATACATATACAAAACATGAAACATTTTTAGAGGATCAGCTGGCGAGAATTTTCCATTACTTATCGTCCATATTCACCCTTTGCTTGTTACTTACTGTCAGTTTGATTTATATCATTTTATTTATATAAATACAATTGGTTGCTCAAGAAAGAAAGCATCCAAATAAAATTCTTTGTGTCTGATACATTTTTTGTTTGTATTTCGAACACGGTCTAACGGATTACCGTATGTTGTCGCGAGATCTTTTGTCTGCCAGCAAATTACACGTTTTATACACAACAGGAAAATACTTTTTTTCTACCCTCAAATATTATTTGATTTCGATAACTCTTTTTATATGGCTGGAACCAGCTTACTACAGTGTTATGTAAGTGTCCGCCACCTTATCGGGTAACAAGTAGTACATTCGAAAGTGCCTATATCAATATGGTTGCAAAAGTCTCATCTTATTACTTGATGACGTGATTGGTATTATTTTTGGCACCCTAAAATTAGACAGAGTCATGAAAGCTTCAAGATAAGGCGAGGCAACCATACCGATTTTGGCACTTTCTCGATAGGCACTTTCGAATGTACTACTTGGTGTGGTACAATGGTGGTGGACACCCTAAAAATGGGCACATTTATGATAACTGTACAAAACGCTTCAGGTTTAGCCTAGGCAACCCTGTACATTTAGATACACCTTACTGATGTGCGTCATACTAGATAGCTCACATCTTGTTACCCGATGAGGTGGGTAAACATACGGCTCGCTCTTAGTCTAATAAGGCAGCTGGACGGAATATTGGGCGCTTTCACACTGACCGACAACGATGACGACACGGTACCGATATCGTTAGACAGACAACGAACAACGCAATCGCAAAACTTCGCCTCGAATTGTCTCTAATAATATCTGTACTCCAGATTCCCATCATTATCAATATCATTCATGAATATAATCTAGAGTCTGTTTAGATCTGGACTTGGAATGCAGACATTATTCAGAAAGCGTGATGCGGATGAGTAAAGAATGAGGTAAAACACTGTTATTATTAACGGGATTCAACGGGTGTCGCTCGCGAACATGGTGCATGTCACTGTGCCGAAATATCGTGTAATAGAAACTCCTTGTCTGAACTTTATGACGCTTTATTATTACTTATAACACTGAACTTATTTCACTGCACTGAGCGGTCTGACGCTAAGACCGCCTTTCTACTCCCGAGTTACGCCGCGACTACTTTTCGAGGGACCGCTCGCGCTCGTCCGTCCGCGATATATCCCCTCCCCGGAATTACAACATCACGCCATCATCCGGGGTAGCGCTCGTTCTGTTCGATCGCCGTTCTCCAGAGTATATAAATTAAGAAAATAGCAGTGTTGCCATTCCGCAACACTAAAAACACCGCACACCACAGACAACAAATATTCAAATCATGACAATCGGGAGCTCAAAAGTAACGCGAACCACGGTAAATATCCCGGTAATAATAACAGTGTTATAATGAATGACCGTGATAGTTTAAAAAAGAATGAAGTTCACAATAAGCCATATTGACTCGAAGTGACACTGTTAATCGGACCCCATTAAGATTGTAGTTGGTCTTTTTCCGTTTTTATCTCAATAAACGAATATGAATACGAATATGAATATATAAGAGAGATCATTATTATCAGCATGATGATAATTTGAAAATCTGAAAATCATAACTGATGATGATGATACAGGACCCAACACTGCGCGTGGACAGACATAAACTTGGCTGTTTTCAGTTTGACTCGGTATAATTATGGGAATGTTTTGCGGTCACGTGGTGCGTCACGTTATTGATCTGGCACTGATATCGGTGTCGTGTCGGTATCGCTGTTGTTGACGTTCAATGTGAAAGCGTTTAGTCGTAATTGTATGAGTTTTACTGTCCGCCGATATTATATCGGAGTCGTTTCGTTATCGTTGTCAGTTAGTCTAAAAGCGCCCATTTTTGAAGTACGCATAATACGCTTGCATATATCGTTCCCCAGACAGTACAGCGAGGCGATTAATACATTAATTAAAAATATAAAATTTTTAAATATATTTTGTGACTCTCTTGTAGGTATGATATGCATCAAGTTCACTTGAATACTGATCATGTATTTTAAATGAACACAGTAGGTATATTCCCCCCGCCTCACCCTGTCCCTTTCAGTAATGGTAAGCTGCAGGCATCATAGTTAACCATTCAGTTTGTGATCACCCTCTAATAGCTACGAACGCTTGATATAGCCAGTTCTAAGCCCGTAGACATTTAACAGGTACATTACCTACCGGATTATAAGCTTATAATCCGGTAGGGACGCGGATTACATATTATAGTGTTTCTACTTTCAGCAAATTAGGTACTATAGACGATTGTTGGCACTCTGTATGTTATAGATATAGACAATATTAGGATAAATTTCAAGACGTTTTTAAACCGACTTCAAAAAAGGCGGGGGTTCTCAGTAATGTACTGGAGGGTACTGTATTTTTTGTTAAGGTTTGTTACCTCAGAACTTTCAACTCCGATTTTGTTTTTTTTTTGAAATCTGGTGCTTTCCTTGTTGTCCCATTTCAATTTGGTCCAGTTCTGACAATGAGAAGTCGGTTGCTTCAGTTTTTAACACGCTTTTATTAGGTCGACCTGTATGTAACTAACTATGTAATGAAATCTAAGGTAACTAATTTAACCATCTTCCAAGGATTGTAGCGTCATGAAAATTGGCAGCTGTATGTAGTTCTGATGACAATACAATAATATGGTACTATAGAACTGATCTGATGATGGAGCCGGAAGATATGAACTAGAACTTCATGATGGAACATCGTATCATAGCTGTGTTTGGATTTTTAGATAAGTCTTGTAATGAACTTTGACCACAATAATTTGTAGCGTGTTTTTTTAGTTTTTTAAACTGTAATTTATTTAAACTATTATTGCTGAAAAATTGAGCCAAAAGTCAGTTATAAGAGACACTCATTATAGTAGGGCACGTATTATGAGGAAAATTCCTGTCTTATAGCATTTACAGCTGATAACTTACACTCTGCTCTACTGACAGAGTTGTCTTTTATTGTTTTATAAGACCTAACGTATAACGTATTTACGTATTTACTAGCTTTTATTTAACTTGCCCTGTTAGTATGGGACAAATCTTGCGAGTTAAATTAGAACCACTTCCTGTCGTTAGATTAGGTTGAAATTTGCTTTACTTACGTAACTTCGGTGACAATGCAATAATATGGTACCATGAAGCTGGTCTCAAGATTCCGTCGGAAGGTGGCCATAGGAACTCCTAAACTAAACAAGATAAAACCGTCGAGTTTGGAATCGTTTGAATAGTCTTGACAAGCACAGCACTCTTTTTAGTCTAGTAATTATATTTTTTTTTTAATCAAGCTTTTATTTAAATGCTCTAAAAGGAAGAAAATAAATTTTGAATGCAATCAAACCCGCCATTTTATTAAATTATAAAATTTATAGTGATATAAATAAAAGCTTGTCGCGAGAACACAAACATGTATAATTTTTTTTTTCAAAAGAACAAACTAACTTTAATTCTAAGCAAATGATAAGAACGCGTCTAAGTCTTTTGTTGGAATTAAATATTACATAGTCGATAGGTACGATGTTGTTTGAAATCTCGCGACAAACTTTTATTTATATCAATATAAATTTTATATTTAAATAAAATGGTGGGTTTGATTGCATTCAAAATTTATTTTCTTCCTTTTAGAGCATATAAATAAAAGCTTGTTCAAAAAAAGTATATTTAATTAATATTTCTTTTATATCTTGAAAGACTTCAAAGCTAACAAAATGCACGGATACTGAAAAAATTATATTAAAATAAAATGAAAAAGAGAATGAAGTGCATGTCCGTGATTTCATTAAGCGTTCGTCGCAGTGATGGATGGCTGGAGAGCTATATTCAAACAGTCGCAATCTGGGATTTTTCATTCGCAGCGGGAAGGAGCAAGATTGATCGAGAAGGGGTCAGCCTAACGGGACTCTCTGCCTCTGTCCCGCTACGTGTCTACTGACGCTGCATGCTTCCTTACCCTTGACAAAAATGTCAAGGTCAAAATGTGTATAAAAATACACATCAGAACCATAAGGTCGGACAACGTGGAAAGCTATAATGTGAATATGAACACATTAATATATGTGAGGCAGGGAACTATTTAATAGGCTACCAGAAGCGATACAGAGCCAGCGACGCATTGTTCAATATAAAAGTCGGACTCTTGTTACTGGACATGACAATTTATACAATAAATGAATACCTGGATAATGATTACAACTAAATTATATACACTTGCTACCTAATGTTGAATGTTCTATATATACCTAATTGAAATATAAATCTATGAAATTGTTAATAATTAAAAATTAAAAATGATGAATAAAATTAAATTAAAAATGACGAATAAAAAAAATTAAAATAAATAATATATAATAATTTAAAATTATTATTATTATCAAATGTAACAATGCCCCTATACAGCAATTACTATTATTATCGTACTTTAATTTATTTTTTACATTAATAATTTGACTTATTCATTTCGAATTTAAGAATCTGTTCATAATTGACAAGACACAGCGTGTACCACGTGACTGTATTATTTTTAAAACTAATGTATGTTCGTCGTGTGTATACGTTGTGTTAATAAAGTCTATCTATCTATCTATGAACATGAAAGAATGCGAGCTGACCGACGACGACGTAGAGGATCGAGCGAAGTGGAGAAACAAAAGCAGGAATGCATGGTGAGTACACCATGGGATGAATAGCATGGAAAAGAGCGAGAAATGAATAGAAATATATAATTCAAGAGGCTCTCGAAGTAAGTCGTTAATTGAAATGGTTTAAGCAGTTGCGTTGCTTTCAGGTTAATTGGGTACATTGTCTGAAACGGAACGTTAATGAGCATCCGCGAGTGAGTACGTGACAAGCGGATCAGGCTCGACACTAAGCCAAAATACGCGTCATCGTCGGGGGTGTGTTCTGACAGGCAGTTTGTTTCCACTGTGTGTCATAACACGAGACCACGCACATGCAGAGGTGAACAGATTGGCACGCGGGGAGGACGCTGTACGTGACTACTGTAGAGCGAAAGGGTTATTATAGACATTTGACACGCGATATTAATTCTTCTTCTTTTTTGTATTGGCCCCGCATTAAAGCATTTGCCAGTGTCAAATATTTTCAAGTTTCTTGAATAAAACAAGTTGTAAATGTTTTAGTCACAATCTAAGTCACGTATACAGTCAATTTATAAGTCGAGTCCTGCTTCAGTAAAGTGGTGGCGACTTTACTAGAAGCTTCTATGGAGTTTTGTCGACAACGTAAAATGACACGGTTCACTGCTTCATTTCACTTGCCCACACTCATGTACTTGATCGAACACTTAATGAATAAAACACCACCATTTTTATCGCATTAATATACAAAATAACTGACTTATCTGATTTTTCAAAATTTCGTACCGCCATTGATCAACAAACCGTTGTTATTATTTTATTTTTATTTAAAATTATGACATTTAAAATTCATTATAATAATTGACATTTTGTATTAACATTTTTTTTTTACATTGGTTGATATTGCTCGTTGCAAAACTATATCTATTTATTTTGTTCTTTGAATGTACTAGATAAACCAATGATTGATACAATATATTTATATATATATCTTTAAGTGACAATAATATTATTATACTTTCTTGTTGTATAACATATACTGAAAATATCCGATTTGTGATGTAGTCACAAATCGGATAATCACAAGTCACGTTTGTTATGAATAAATTGATTATGATTATGATTATGATTATTTATCGTGATGTTATATAACACGCACTAAAATGTAAAATAAATAACGATAAATTTGACAAAAAAAAAATATTTTTCACGAGATAAAGTTACGAAAACTTAGAATATATTTTGTCTTTATTCATATTTGTGTAAAATCTACCAATGAATAACAATGATTCGTTCTTACGTCTCATTTTGTAACAAACTATTAGAATTATTTGTGAATTCAATTCGAAATGTCCTCATATCTTGTTCTCATGAATTCAAATGAAACCGTAATAAAGTGAGAGTTTCAACTTGTGTTAAGCGAAATGTAAGATATTTTCGCTCGTTACATAAATGATAATTTAAGGTGGAGCTCAAAGCGTGCAACTATCTCTCTCGCGCATCACAACATTTTTAAACATGTAAAATCATTGGTTATGGATATTAGAAAAGTGAGAAATGAATTTGTTTATTTATATAGGAGAAATATTGTTACCTGAATCCAATTGTAAATATATAAATAAGTGGCCAAGACCGCGTCGAGATGAATATAGTAGGGTTCCGTAGCTACTAATCTAAAAGAAAACCGCTTGATAAGTATTAAGCAATACTTGTCAAGTGGTTTTCTTTTAGATTCAGGGTATAGACTACTTTACGAAAATGTCAACGAGCTCTGTACTATAACGACTTAAGTGTTTTACATATTTATTGCTATAACATCTAGAAAATTTATAATCAGAATATTTAAAATAATTTTCACTGAAAGTTTTTGATATCGTCTACTGCTATTATGATTTATCATAAATTTCTAGATGCAGATCCCCCTGTATTTCTAAATCTATATATACATATTTTTGTATAATTACACCTTAAGCCATCTATATCTAGCACATTTGAAGAGAAAATGATAGGTATATAAAATCTTAGTCTTATTTAGAGACCTATCAACGATACCACACGATGGGGTAAGGTTACAAAAATGTTAATCCTTTATTTATATATTCCCACCCTTTCACAGTTTTGAATCATGTTACCTGACGCATGCTAATAACTGCTATTAAAAGTGTGGGAATAAAGTTCAAATGGACCTACTTTGATTAGTGATATTTTTAACAGTAGCTTCCTAAAAAACATGATTACTACATTCGAATTCTAAACTTAAATTTACAAATAAACAGTTTCCAAAAAGTGTATGCCAAGAATAAAGAGGCTTCTACCACAAAGCCCTTCGTCGCTCTTTCGTGCTATTGTTATTTGAATATGAACTTGTACCAAGTGTAAGAAGTAACGTCCAGGTACTGGGCCCACGACGTGCCGTAGTCGCAGGCGACGCGGTCGTCGCCCGCCACGTCCCCAGTGATTGCTCGCTCTACAAACGCCCGCAAAGTTAGATTACATTTGGTAGGTCGACGTCGTCCGACAAATTCAGCGAAAAGTGATATTTATTCGCGGAAACTTTTACTTTCAATCATAATCAACTTAATAACTGAACCTGGTGTTTTTTGTGAGAAGTAGAGTGGGGGAGAGGAGGCGCGGGGGCGGGGCTCATTATACCAAGTAATATTCTCGCAATTTACACGCTTGATCAAAGGGAAAAATATTCAGCAATTTGAGGGGCAGGTAGGACGTACCGAGTTCATTAATAAATTTGAGTTTACACGGGCAGTTTTTTTTTGGAAGTCCTTTTATTCACTTTGGAACAATTATTCGTTGGGCGTGACTGTTTGCTTTTTCGTACATTTTTATAAGGTTGGTAATGTGAGAAGATTTAAAAGATTTTTAAATCTTCTATTAGCCAAACGCTTGGTGGAAGTGATGGATGACCAGAATGCTGGCTCCTTATTTGCTGAAAAAGTAATTGCCACGTTGGATGGGAATGCTCCAAGCATTCTGACCACTTTTCCTACTACCAGTGGACTTTTTAATAAACTTTTATTTTATTTGTTTTTTGTATATATATATCCCACCAAAAACATTTCATGTAAAATTGGTTGCCATGTCTCGCATTGTCCTGCCACTTTCACTGACAAAAAGAAATCAGATGAGATCTGACTGAATTTGAAAAGCCAAGCTGCTAACTCTATAAAGTCTAACGCTACAATACTTATCTCTGTAGGCCTTAAACCTTGGTCAAAAAGCATGGCTTGAAATATAGATAGATATAGATAGTATATATAATATAGAGTTATAGTTCTTAGTTATAGTTTTTTTCTTACATGTCGTTTCTGTAAATAAATGTATTTTTCTTTTCTATTAAAGATTTTTTTTTCAATAATCTACATAGCTTTTGTATAATGGATCCGTAGAATAAGATTAGGAATATAGGATAAAGAGAAATAATAACGTAAACTATATTATTTAATTAACCGGAAAAAAACTGACGATATTAATCGGTCAAAAGATCGATGTCTTCCACCCGGGACTGTCCGAGTCCCATCCTTATAGTACACATGCACCTCAAGAGTCGGTCGACGCCTAATTTAATTAATAATATAAATGAACTACAACACAACAATATACAGACTCAACTAACTAAACTACTACACAAAAAGCACATAAATATAAATGAATACTCACGGAAGTTTTAATATAGTTAAGAACTCAAACGTTGTCCTTAGGAGAGATTTTCTAGCGATAAGACCTCAATGATGATGAATTTCAATAAGTGTGTGTTGATAAATATATCTGGAATCTACTCGTAACTAGCCTATTTAGGTTTCACTCTTTGTTTAGTTTAACTTAACATTTTTATATTTTATTTTTTTAACTTTACATCTTTATATATTATTCAATAGCCTGGTACAGTTCGGGGCGGGCTTTTTGACTGAGCTTAACTTAGCTTACAGGTTTTTTTTTTATATATTATTAATGAAATGACGATGTTGATGACTTGTAATTACATAAATATAATTTACATTAATTGGCCATAGATTATCATAATAAAAAAATACTGTGCCAAAAAAGTATTCAGATATACCTATTGTAAGTGGCTATGTATATAACAATATTACCTCTTACAACCCCAACGGCTTGATCAGTTCTGATGTGCGGGGTGTGGTAGATTTGCATTTACTTTCGGAAAGCTATATATGCTACATCTTTTGTAGATTAAATAACAAAACTATTGTAAAAAAATGCTATTTCGTAACCTCCAATGATCTTTTTCAAACAAATAATATCGTGCCTAATCTTAAAGCAACGCCCATTTAAAATATGTTTTACAGCAGCTTTGTGTATAATTTCTCGCGAAAACGTAAACTCAGCATCATATCAATCAAGCGTAGCGTACTATTCTAGTATTATTCTATTTCCATATTTCGTAGAACCGTATTTGTGCTAAACAAAGTAAATGGCTATTGTTAGCATTCCCGGTATTTATTGTCAGGATTGAAACACGCTTCGATGAGTGGCGTCAAATGGCTTAGGTTGCCTGAATGAGTACCAAATATATAGTCCGACGGGTCCATTCTATAATATTCCCACTGGATGTTACCAGTGGGAATATTCGGTTAGGTAACTATTATTGTAAGGCATGGAATTAAATGAGAGACGTTTCATTTTTAATTGTCTTTTATTTTACGTCTTACTTACACCTATGCGTTTTTTTATATTTTATTCCTTTCATACTTCTCTCTAATAAACTGTCTCTCACACTTGTAGGTATTCTCGCATCTATGCATCTCTTTCATACGTTACGTTTAACAAATCTTTTGTGCGGTCATTCCCGATATCGAATGCTGTAAATATTGTCTGAATAATTATAGTATAAAAATCTGAAAACAAACTTCAAACTATGCAATTTTGTTTGTGTTGAAAAAATGTTGTACCTAATCGGTTTTTTAAATGATGAAATTATGCGATAACAAACGTTAAAAAAAATACAGCTGAATTGTCAACCTCCTTCTTTTGAAGTCGGTAAAAATATAAAATGTAGTGCAAATGAATATGCGTCATAGACAGCGTCTCGATATTGTTATTCAACGCTGGTAGCTAGCGAAGTGAGTTTGTTGCCAACACAGCAACAGCAAGCAAGTTTTGTATATAGCGATAGTTATGCGATTTGGCCTACAGCTGTAAGCATGACAATCATTTGTAAATGAATAAATAAATAGCATTTGTTAAAAATTGCCACTATTTTACATAAATATCAATTTAATTAGGTAAATGAATTCAGACGATATTATTTTCGAGTCATCACATTATGTGTACCTATACACAAGATTATATTAGTGAGTGTACAATTACACTACCTATCGCTCTCTAAAGCAGTTTTTGGAGCACTTTGTACAAAGATTTTTTTATTTACGTTCACCGTCATCACTCATAGCCTTCTCTTTCACACACTAGCTACAGCCTTCTCTCTTATAATGTCATTGACATCGATCCTGTGCCAATCTAATCCAGGTTCCACCCGCGATCGAGACAATATCGTCGATCCACCTTACAGCGAGACGACCTGTGCCCCGCTTCCCTTGTTTCGACCACCACCATTACAACCTTACTTAACCTAATATTTACTTACAATAGTCACATAATATTTTGTCATCAATACCTTTTTCTCTGGGGATTTAAAAAGATACAACAGTATTAGAGGGACGGAATTATTATACCAAAACCTTGCGTAACACCTGAGATAGGCCAGGTTCGCGTCATGAAGGGCTATTTCTAGGAATCACGCTGATAATACGACATATGTAGGGCGAGCGACGGCGGCAGCGGGTGATGGCGTCCTTCCGATAATGGGCGCTTTTACATTAGCCGACAACGATACGACACGATACCGACATATCGACTGGCCTTGTGGCTCAGTTGGTAGTATGTTTGTTTGCTGAGCTGTAGGTTGTGGGTTCAATCCCAACCCAGGGCAAACATTTGTGTGATGAGCATGGATGTTTGTTCTGTGTCTGGGTGTTTCTGTGTATCTTATGTATATATTTACAAAAAAAGGTATATATGTATTCTATCAGCCATCTAATTCCGTAATACAAGCTTTGCTTAGTTTGGGCTAGATTGTGTTGTGTGAAATGTCCACAAATATTTATATTTATTTATTTATAACCGTAGAACAACACCGACACGTCAGTCCGACATTTAGGTATCGGTTAGCTGACTTTTTGCAGCACACAACCTCAGTACTTAGTCCCTAATAATCGCACGCAGCACATAATAATTTATGATACTTACTTTAGAATAGCTTCACAGCTACGTTAGTGTAGGAATCAAAGACCACGAGGCCATTTGACGCCAGATTTGACCGTAGTTGAAGAATTAGAAAGAAGGGAGAGTGATTAGTGTGTGGGTGAGTATTAAACAGTAAGTTATACGAAATTGGCTATGACGGGGTGAGTCAGGGTGTGAGTACATCGCCTGCATAAACGCCAATTTTCCTCAAGTCCTCAATTTGACTCTTACATGATGCTCAAGAAGAGAAGCAGCTTGTAATTTTTGTTTTTCTTTTCACGTTTGAGAAAAATGCCAACAGTTTTAAAAAAAATATTTCGCAACTATCTTGTAATTTTGCTTGCCCTTGTCACTGGTATGGGTACAATATTGGTCACTATCGATGGTAGTAGTTTGACCAGGTAGTTTGACTTTTCTTTCCAGTTAGAGCGATCTATCGGTCTGCATGAACTTTTTGAATTAGCGCGATAATCGTGCCGGTATCGGATCGGTGTCGTTATTGGCTAATGTGAAAGCGCCCATTCTCGCTGGGGGTTGTTACTATTTGTTCTCGTATATTCGTAATATTCGCAGAATGCGTGGAATTGTGACGGTGCCGTCAATCTAACCTCTTGTTCGCTCACATGAAAACAAGGTTCCTTCAACGGTCAAATTTGGAATGTAGGTCACTTGAGAATTATTATCATTTATAGATATTTATTTTATTGTGACAAAAAACCCATACAATAGAAAAAAAAACATTAATAGAATTCAAAATAAAAGATGTTTCTTGTCACAACCCGGCCCCAGCTTAGTATGATAGTTGTAAACAACCAGCGCTGGTCTTCCGCTGGTTGTACGTAATATTACACTATTTCCGTAATGCCAGGCGAGTTTGCGGTCAAGCTCAACCTATTAACCTATTTCTACATTCAAATAAATTACAGTTTAAAAAACTAAAAACACGCTACAAATTATTGTGGTCAAAGTTCATTACAAGACTTTTCTAACAAATCCAAACACAGCTATGATACGATGTTCCATCATGAAGTTCCTCCGGATCTATCATCAGATCAGTTCGACAGTACCATATTATTGTATTGTCATCAGAACTACATACAGCTGCCAATTTTCATGACGCTACGATCCTTGGAAGATGGTTAAATTAGTTACGTTAGATTTCATTACATACAGGTCGACCTAATAAAAGCGTGTTAAAAATGTGACTTTGCCGTCAACTCGACCCCATCCGTTCAAAAATATCGCCCGTTGATGTTGATAATGATGATGTTTTCACTATGAGCAATATGCCATGTTGCGTTAATTATTTTATCCAAGAACAAGGAGGATACAACTGCGCTGCAATATGGGCACAAAAGCATGAATTCTGTCAACTCAGAGCTATTGATTAACAACTAAGGTTTTGTCTGCCAACGCACACAGCCAACAAGGTGCCAATTGCGGTTCTCAGAGGTGTGTATAGAAATATTTTCTATACTACACAAGTCTGATATAAATTCAATTATTAGGTACCATATAGTCGGAAACAATGATGCCAATTTTACAATTAATTTTTCCAATGTAATTTCTGGGAAAATTTCAATTCAATTTCAATTTTTCAAATTTCAATTCAAAAATAATTTCTGGCTACCATATAGTAGTAAAATTTGTTACCAATTTTACAATTCATTTTTCCAGCGTAATTTCTGGAAATAATGAGATTCCACATCTGTTTTATTAGTGTGACGAATGCTGTGTCCATTCAGGGTTTTTAAATTAGCAGTTTACAATTTTTCGTAGCGTTAGACTGTAAGTTTTTCGCTTTGTCAATCATTTGCAAAATAATTGGTTATTAATTACTTGGATGATATATTTTTTCCAGTTATTTCAGTTTAAAAAACAAACTACAAGGCCGCTTATAATGGAACTTCTGAGAAGTATCTAAAAATATATCCTTTCAAATAAAAACAATTTTCCAAATTGCTTTTACAAATGGTATGAGAGTTATGAGTTACAGTTATGAGATGGAAGCGATGAAAAATTTGAAAATCCAAATAATACCATTTTATTGTCAGATTTTACAAATTAATATATAATTGCAAATCAGAGAATACAATCCAAAGTATAACCAGACAATTAGGAAATGAGTCGCTTTTCTATGCATCCTCGCTTCCTTAAGATCGTGTATTTGAAATTATTACAATCTTGTAAGGACCAAGGAAATGCCCGACGAGAAATACACATTCATGACGCAGAAGGGAAAATCCAAAGAATTCTAATTTAGCATCGAACGAGGAAATTAAGCCACAAAATTCTCGAAATAATAACTGTGTTTTCATTTACATTTCCTTCAGAAACACGATTCGTGCAGCCTTCCCCGGCGGCCTTGGATATTATTTTAACAGTGTGATATTATTTTGATCCTATACCACTGATAAGGCCGAGGCCATATTGAGCCACGCCACGCGCCCGGTACTTAGCCTGCTTACTAAATAAATATTAGTACGATACTGAAAATGCGTCACGTTCCTAAGCCTGGTACCGCAACATATTGAATGTCGTACCTGTCTGTAAGAAGGTACGGTATTCTAAATAATATTATTGTATTTAAACGAATAGTAAGCTTCGCCAAAATGAAATTTTTATGCAAAATCGTGCTTATTTGTGTATCTTATCTTCATATTAGAACCAAAAAATAAATAAAAAACTAAGACTTTCACCATCTTGATAGCTTCGTGACTAATGAAGAGGTTGTCAAGTTATAAGTCGACAGACACAATTTCACTAAATTTAAATTTAAGTAACGACTGAAGCAAAAATGTGCTCGTAATGGTTATGATTCTTACAAATATAAAATAAAGGTAACATCCATCCATCTTCGGCCACACCGTCGCTTAACATCAGGCGAGTTGGTGGTCAATCGTAGATCTTATCTTACGTGTAAAAAAATAATATATGGCTATCGCAGCTTTAGACAAATGCAACTAAAAGTAATTCCAAGTTTACACAGAGGAGAAAAAGATTGCCAGTGACTGTCAGGGATTTAATAACATAGTGAAAATCAAGTGTCCTTGTGGAACTAATCCTGAAATAATATTACACTTAATAAATTATTTATCGTGCCCTTATACATGACATACAAGCACTATGATATATCTTAATGTGGTGGCCAAGAATGATATTGTATTGGCTCAATTTTGGTCTATGCGACCATTATATACCAAAACATTTCTTGTAAAATTGGTTACTAAGACTCACATATTCATAACTCTTTCACTTTTAAAAAGTTATCAGATATCAGGAAGAGCCAAGCTTCTTGCCCTAGTAGCTAACCTAACACTAAAAGGTCTAACTCGTTTTGGTGCTGGCTCGTCTAAATATGAATGAAACGTTGACTCAAGAAAAATTTCTTGTATCTTACAAAAAGTAGGATACTAGACAGTTTGTCCGCAGCAATAATGTTTAATATAAAAATGATTACCTCCAGTTTTGCTAACCGTACAAAACGCTCCAGCTTTTGCCTCGACAACCCTATACTTTAAGACACATTAGACACACCTTTATAATGGGCAATATCCCAAATTGGTTGAGTCGCAACTTATTACTAGATGCAGTAGGCTTACTTTGAACTTGATCTGTTCTGCTATATAGTTACAGAATAACATTAATAGTATAATAAATAGTTCCGCTCGAGTCCGTTTAAAATGCTTTGCGTGCAACTCTATTCGGGCGCGTGTCGTGCCATAGTGAAGAAATGTGCCGTACAATTCATTGGAACTTTGTGTAATTCAGTACCACATCATTATAATCATCATCATCTCAGCCACAAGATGTCCATATGACCGGTTTCCTGCATTCGGTGTCTTCGTCTTCACTGGTATGCGGTTTTCTGTCCACCTTGTGGCTTGTTTTTTTACCACCGGTGCGTGGTATCATCTTGTCGAGAACTTTCAGCCCCATCGGCCATTAGTTCAGTTTTACGTGCTGTGCCCTGCCCACTCCCACTTCAACTTGCTAATCCGCTGTATATTCGATTCGATTCGATTCGCTATATATTCAAATAGTCGATATATTCTATTGCTGAAACACTATCTAGCCTAGTTCTTCGCAACTGCACCGTGGCGACGTCGTTGTGACGACAGCACAAACTGATTCCGCAGTTGTGGACAATTCGAGAATCGTAGACACGATTTAACCGCTTGAGACAGTATATTATTGTTTAGTTGGTTACATTACATTTAATTTGCGTTCCTCATCCATGTTGAGCTGGGAGAGAAAGATAAACCTAGGATGCAGCGGCTGTTTTCTTTCACACACCGGGCACACTGTAAAAGTCAGATAAGGGTCTTGAGGGAAATTGACGTTTATATTGGCGATGAGCTGATCCTTGTTGCTGCAAGCCAACATTTAGTACATTTTGATCTTCTAATATCCATTCCATTCTAACCACGGTCAGACGTGACGTCAAAAAGCTTCATGGCCTTTGATGCTCTGCCTACCCCGTAAGAAAAAATAAGTGTGATTTTATGTATATATGGATTTGGATATTCATTGAATCGAAACTGTGACGTGCCGTTACGTGATATTTTGTTAGCTAATGACAATTTCATACATTTACTATATTCTAGTGGCGTTAACAAAGTTAGAATGCCACTTGTTTTCCGTTACTCGTTGTGCAGCCAGAGTTCATTGATTTATAAGACGTTAGCACGTCAAATAATTTCTAAATTTTATATCTAAAAAAACACGCTACAAATTATTGTGGTCAAAGTTCATTACAAGACTTTTCTTACAAATCCAAACACAGCTATGATACGATGTTCCATCATGAAGTTCTAGTTCATATCTTCCGGCTCCATCATCAGATCAGTTCGACAGTACCATATTATTGTATTGTCATCAGAACTACATACAGCTGCCAATTTTCATGATGCTACGATCCTTGGAAGATGGTTAAATTAGTTACCTTAGATTTCATTACATACAGGTTGACCTAATAAAAGCGTGTTAAAAATTGTGAATTCCAAAACGATTTCACCGGGTGTTTTGTAGTGAAGTAGGGCCGTTACATCTCATTTACTCCGCTAAGGAAGTTGGCCACGCGATCTTTTCTACAATTAGTGCGCACTCGACCTTGTTCGTACTCACTCGGAACAATAACAATAAATACCAACTTCGCCGTAAATGGATTTATTTATTTAATCAAATGAATTGCGCAGACTGAACGAGACAACAATCTACGCAATTTGTTAGGTGTTTATTCAGAACGGAACTTTTGAAACAGACGTCTGCTTCAAATTAAAAAAATATAGTTAAAAACACTCTTTACGAGTTAATATTCGTTAATACAAAATGAAACAAGTATCAATACTAGAAAAAAAAACAAAATACCCAACTGCATAATAGCGATTATTGGCGAGCGAACGAAGTTACGCAAGCGTTATGCTTATATGACGTTGAGTATACTTACATTTTGGCAAGTAAGTATGCTGATAGCCGCCGTAAAATTTATTTAAATGAACATTATTTAGGATAATTCTTGAAAAATCGGTTGTTTGTCACGAAAAAGTGCAATATAGGTACATATAAGCATACATACCCACGCACATACGGACATACATACATCTTAAGACAGCCCTCCTTCTTGCGTTTTCAAGTAAAACTAGAAGATTTACAAAATAATTGTCAACTTTAGACGATAGTTGGACCCCACAAGCATAAACCATAGAATTTACAATGACAAAAACATTTATAACTGAGCCATAATACTCAAATTGCGTTCCCTCTCCGTGTCAAATTCATAATGTTCTACGAAAATTACGTAGTACCTATAGGCGTAACTTATGATCACGCAATTGCCATTTAACGTGGCAATGCTTGTAGCATGCTGAACACACTATAGGGCAGTGGGTTTGAAAATTAAATAAATAATAAATAAAAAGTAAATATTTTGTATTTGTATTTGTATAAATATTTGTGGACATTTCTCACAACACCATCTAGCCCAAACTAAGCAAAGCTTGTACTATGAAACTAGATGGCTGATAGAATACATATATACTTTTTTGTTGTTGTAAATATATACATAATATGATACATAGAAACACCCAGACACAGAACAAACATCCATGCTCATCACACAAATGTTTGCCCTGGGTGGGGATCGAACCCACGACCTTTCAGTTCAGCAGGTAGACGTAGACACACTACCAACTGAGCCACAAGTTCAGTCAATTTGAATTATCTTTAGATTTTCATCGCTTTACCTTTTGTGTAGTAGTTTAGGTAGTTGTGTGTTGATTGTATATTGTTTTGTTGTAATTTAATAAATGCTTTTTTCCGTTAAAAATTACGTACTTAGATGATAAATGGTATCATCTCAATGTCATGATACCATTTAATTCTACGTTGTCAAAAACTTTTACTGTATCTATATAAAATGTAAAATTGATGGTTTCGATAGAGACATTGACATTTGACATGTATTTTAAACAAATTAAACGTGTCGTATAAATGCAAGTCTCAAAGGTGCAACGCAATTATATTAATGCACGAGTGGGTGTGAATATGTGTGTGTGTTGCTCTTAATGTGTTTTATTTAATTTGGGAATTGTTCGACCAATAATCGCGGTACCACGAATGTTACTAACATGAAAGCGCAATATAATTTTAAATGTCATGAAAATCAATATTTGACATTCTATTACGTTGCTTCCACGTAATAGAATGTCAAATATTGATTTTCATGACATTTAAAATTATTTTATTATTATTCGTTTTCCTGGATGAAGTTTTCACTTCAACTATTCCTGTAAATACAAATGTTAATGAAGGGTAAATATTTATTTATTTGTAAAAAATGGTTGTACGTTGTACGATTTGTGTCACAGTGTATTTGTGTGTATGTCTGCGGCATCGCAGCTCTCACCACGTGGATGGACTGATTTTGATTTAGTTATTCTTTTGTAGAATAGGATTTAATCGAAACTATTCTTAGAAATTTTTCCTCACAATCAGTTCTGCCAATTATTTTTGTCAGATTATTAAATTTCTTTCTGATATTATTATTTAAAAAATCTGACAAGCATTACCCAGACACGTAATTTTATTAAACCATTGTAAGCTCACTGCTACGACGCGGAAATTCTAAGCAATTACACTAACTTCCCTCGCGTTAGTAAAAATCCCCATTCTGTCCAAACAATAAAAAAATTCACATGCAAACCCTGCACACAATAGCGGCCTAAAACAAGGCGTTAGGGCGGTGCGGGGGCGGCGGTGAGGCGGGAACGGGGCGGCCAAGGGTAATAATATAAACAACGTGCGAAATGGCCCAAGACGGGAATACAAGGCGCTTATTTTTCAGGCTGAAAACTGCGAATATTAACGTCGCAGATATCTCCTGAACGACGATAAAGACGCGATATAATCACAAGCGATAGCGTTAAAGCGTGTTATATAGCGCATTACGCTTAGTGGTCGATTGCTCGTGTCGGTAGATGGCGTGATAAAGCGACGTAGTGGTAAGCATTGACGCACGACGACCCAGTAATGGACTTCCGAATGAGACTAGGAATCTACCAGTCGAGTGATGGTTTATGCAGGCTCTTACGGTACTTGGATGTCCAATGAGGCAAACCAGCGTCTTTCGACTATACATGTAAAATATATAACGTGTGATTTTGTGATTTTATTCGAAACTTTGAATATTTATATTATTTACCTGACTGTGCAAGAAGATATAAATGCATCCGATAAACAAACCCTTTGTTTATCGGGTGCATTTATATTAATGTGTGTATATTTATGTTTATATGTTGCCTTCTAAACGACTTAACTGTATTTGACGTGTGAAGCGTCGTTAGATTTGTCTTTAATTCGTCGTTGTGTCGGTAGATGTGTTATACATCACTTTTTTTGTAAAACTAGCTGAATTTAAAAACTGTTTGAGTCGAAGCAAATAACTGATTTAATTATCATTTTCAGAGTTACGTATCTCAAATGGAAAAAAACTGACCTTTATAGAATCATTTCGTTGTCCGACTGTGTGTCTATCTCTCAAATCTTTTTTTTTTTAGGAACGGGTGGAGGCATCTATTTAAAATTGATAAAAAAACCATAAGTAGTACTTATATCAAAAATGTTAAATCTCGTTACGCCTAAAAGCTGCGCTATAAACGATACTTTTCAAATCAGTATATGGTAATATTTACATACTTGATAAACGGTTGAATAACCGGTAAAGAAAGGTTGAATAACCGGTAAAGAACGGTTGAATAGCCGGTAAAGAACTAACTAGGCAGACTCTGCGATTGAATTTAGCCATCACAATAAATATATTGAAGAATCTGATGAATAAAATCCACAAAAACGTTATGGTTTGTTAGAAATATCTGCAAAAGGAATAAAATATTATTTTTTCCTGTATGTAAGATTTTTTCGAGCAATATAACCATCATTAGATACCAAGGAAGCAACAGATTTCCTCATTCGTAATGAAACTGGCAAATGTGAGGTGTTGTCACGCTCCCACGATGTACCCGAGGAGAGACGGAAGGGAGAAGAGCACACGGTGAAGGGGAGAAAAGCACACTGTGGAGGGGAGAATCATTCTACATGAAACTCGACAGAAATAGATATGGAACGGAATTAATGAGGTTTTCATCCACTCGTGATTTCGTAAAGGAGTGTATCATTAAGTTGGTATTATATGTGGAATATACTTTATATTAACAGGAAATTCTTCAAACTCATGACAAAATAATAAGGTCTGATTTTAAGATTTCATTTTCGTCATTGTGATTGAATTACCTATAAAAGGTTTTTTTTTATAACTAACCTAAACCCCTGGTCATAGAAAGGTTTTTTGTGATGTATCCACTATGAAAAGGTAACCGCTGACTTATTCTGGAACGGTATATCGTAAACAATCTAATACCTTTATACGAGCAATTCTTGTATATTATATACGTTTTATTTAATTATATTTGCAAGTTTTTCTCAACAGTTTCTGAACGATTAGGAACTGTATGTTTTAAAACGAAACAGCCGCCATCTTGATTTTTCTACTTCGATCGCTTACTTCGCCTGGGTGCTAGGAAAGAGTCTCATCACTTCCAAATATAAGAAATAAGGATAATATAGAGATCTAATTTTGAAATCCTTAAATTACATGTTTTAATTACGCCCTTAACCTTTTATAACTATTATATATGTATATAATCTGAATCTCGGAAACGGCTCCGATGATTTTAATGAAATTTGGTTTGTAGGTAGATTAGGGGACGATAAATAGATCTTGCTAGGTTTCATTGTTAGTGAACCCGGGTTTGCTCGTAATTTCAGTCATAAAAATTCGAGTGGAGCTCGGTCGCCCAGGTACTATTATATAAAAGCGAAAATAATTATGTCTGTCGTCTGTCTCTCTGTCTGTTCGTTAACTTATCATGGCTAAACCGATAACGATACGATACGTGTCAAACTCTATGAAGTAAGTAATAAGTAATGAAATTATAATTGAAAACTGAACAGGGTCGTTACCAGGCAAACATAAACTCGCCCTATTGAAGAGAGCTAGCGAATAGATTGATGGCGTCCACAGAGCCGTAAACATTGTATAACCGGGGAACAATATTCTGGCGCTCGCTCTACTTCCTCCATTCAAGTGACTAATTGTTTGTTGGTCGACGGAGAAATATTCGAACGTAGATGTCATCTAAAACTGTCGGGAAATGGTCACATAGTTTACTTTGGCTAGAGGGATCGGTCGCATTTCATTAAGAAAATCCTTCCTCATAGGATCAGTCAGTGGCAGATTCTGGATACGTTTTATCAATCCCAAATCAAATCAAAGAGCCCCAATTTTAACGGACTAATCGCGTATATTTTTAATAATTTTATGACCTGAAGTTCATTGACATTGACGTTTGTTTCATATCAATAAACAATAAATAAGGCTATGCTCGGAGTCTCTCTACGAGATCGAATCAGAAATGAAGAGATACGTAGACGTACAAAAGTCACCGATATAGCACAGCGGATTAGCAAGTTGAAGTGGCAGTGGGCAGGGCACATAGCACGTAGAACTGATGGCCGATGGGGCCGAAAGGTTCTCGAGTGGAGACCACGTACCGGCAAGCGCAGCGTAGAAAGACCAGCCACGAGATGGACAGACGACCTCATACAAGTGGCGGGAAGACGCTGGATGCAAGCCGCTTCCAATCGGTCTTTTTGGAAATCCATGGGGGAGGCCTATGTCCAACAGTGGACTTCTTATGGCTGAGATGATGATGAAACAGTAATCGCGATAATCTTAGAAAACATAATTCATAATTCATTTATTTCTTGCGAAATAGGTGAAACATGTGGTCTTAAGATAGTAATAACATTTGGTCCTCTATTTTTGCTGTCAAAGCGCGCAAGTGTTTCTAGATTCTAGATCAATCATTAAAAATGGACAATATACAACATATTCATTAGTTATTTACGTACTTAGTTATTATGGAAACACTTAGTAAATGTTCATCTCAGGTAGTCACTTAGTTGCAACGTAACGATTATCATCTAAAACAGTAATATGAATATGGTCTTTAAGAAATACTATAATGACAAGAGCAAAATGTCAAAGTCAAGTGAAATAAATGTCAATTAATATACAAATGTCAGTTAATTCAGATGTCATTATAAGATTTGTTTAGGTTCAAGTGCAAATGTTTAATCTATACAACTCCACGTTCACTCGCTAGCATGTCACAGCAACACTGTGGCAATGTAGTGTTAAGAGATCACAAACCATCGTCGTCTCATGTCTTCAGCTCCATAACTCGTAACCAACCTGTTGAGTTTACGACCCTGCAGTCTGACGAATTCATATCTGCCTCATTGCAGGCGTGATGATTCACTTTCATTACCTCACTCACCTAAAGAAGCTCTCAAACTACGCTACGATACCGGTCCATATAACACAGCACACTATCTTTTGCATGCATCGTAAAACTGAAGTCTGAAGAATATGTTAGTGAACGTATATGGCGCTATATTGAACAAAGATATATTGTGATAGTTAACCATATATCTTTCAGAGATTTCACAAAATCTTTATTTTTAACCGACTTCCAAAAAGAAGGAGGTTTTAATGTTTTTTTGTGATTTTATGTTTTTTCAGCGATTATGAAGTAGGTAATAAATAGAGATGGTGTCATATAAATTTTATCAAAATCGGTTTAGTACTTTGGTTTTTATAACAAAATAACTGAAAAACTGTCATCTAAGGGTCCAATGAATTGCTTATTTTCAGTTTTTTAAACTATAATTTTTGTGTAACATAATACAACAATACAATACTTTTACAAGAAGGGGAGTAATTTAAAATTATTTTTTTGATTTTTTTTTCTATTTATACCCATACCAAATTACACTTAAGTGGACAGACAAACGGGTGGAAATGGCGAAACAATGAAGGCTTATTTACATATTATTGACTACAGAACCATATAATATTGAAAATTCATTCTGATTATTTCAGTTGGTTGAAGTAGAAAGATAGAAAATTGCAATTTAATTTAAGTATACATATTAGCAATAAACCAAATTATGATATTTTATAAATTAAATCTTTAAACAAATTATAATAACAGACACTTTTCAATTAATAAACAAATGATTTCAGCTTTATTCCCAAGCTGCATAGTGTAAATATACACTCTAATTATGAAAACTGGTTTGCTTTCTTCAATAATAGAAATAATTTTGTACATTTATTTGTTTGCATAGCTCTATTCAACGGCTGGTATTTGCAAATTGTTTTCAGCAATAGGTTGCGTGCCGGGGTATCGAACTCTGAACCCGCGTCCCGCCTCGTCGCGCCGCCGCTGCGTCGGGTCGTGGTGACATTTGGAACACTACGCAAGGTACGTACCTCGTTAATGGCCCTCACCCGACGCCCGTCGCCTTAATTGAAAACACTTTGTAGATCGATTTATTTTAAGGTGAGTTTTGAATGCAGTTTAATTACAATTGTGCTTGTTCAAACTTTGAATTGACGCTGTAGCTTGAATTAACGCTAGTAACGGTATTATCGCCGTTTATTCAAGCAATAGCGTCCATGCCTTTTTTTATTATTATTTTGACGGTTACCGCTTATTTTTAGTCCATTCTTCTTCCAGTTAGTCTTTGCCATTAAAAAAAATATCTAATATTCTGAGTAATGCAATAAATTACAATGTTGATAGAACTGTCAATTTATATAGGACAAGAAGATAAAAGATAAATAAAGATTAAAAAATTATAACGCGGGAAATATAGACGCGCTAATTTATGCGCCGTTCGATTGGATAATATATCAATTTTATTCCAATGTCAGAAATTCATTGATTGAATGAATAAATGAATGTCAGAAATAGAAAATAAAGAATGTTTTCAAGATAAAGCTTTCTAATCAGTAACAAACTCATTTCTCATGTTATATTCAAATATCTAAAAGTAAATCTATAATATCGTTGCAGAGCTACAGCGTGCTAGTCTACATTCATCACCTATACATACCACCCTTGGAACTTATATTTTTAAGTTATATTATGCAAATCTATATTTAAACAATGCAGATATGGACAGATATATACAATTTGGTGCGGGAATATGGTTTTCTAAAAGGCGTTTATTTGGAAATGCTTTAGAGTTGTTTGTGGGGCGGTGCCGTTAGATTTTTGTAAAGACCTTTTAAAAAAAATACTAATTTATCTTCACTTCATGGCAGTACGAGTATATTCAAAACACAACAGCATAGACACTAAACTATACCGTTAGAAGTTTACAAACATAATAACAGAAATACAGGCTTTATTTAATAATTTACTATCTACACATTAAGACTATTAAAAAAACATATTTTAAATATGTATATACAGAAAACAAATAAAATAAAAACTTACTCAAAAAGTCCACTGGTTTTTTATTTATTTAATAATTATTATAGTAGTTATTATTGTTTAAGGAACTGAAACTCCAAAATACGCAATTGTCCGCTGTTGTCCTTATTTCATTAATTTGTTCGAGAAGCAAGGCGGTGTTCAATTGAGACGCTAGTTCCTTTTTTGAACCGACTTCCAAAAAGAAGAAAGATCTTAATTAAACTGTTAAATGTTTGTTTAGCGATTGCTCCGCCAATAAGTAAGTTAGTTTAGTTATCAAGCTGCCGAAAGGTCTCTGACCTGGCTTGACGATTGACAAACAACCGTGACCTACAATTTAACGTGTCATCCGACCCACGGTAGCACTCATAAAGAATTGTCACTCACGGTCACCCATCCGAAGACTGACCGGTCCGTCCGTTGCTTAACATTAGTGATCGTTCGAGAACGCCTAGCTACGCCACGAGGCCCACGAGCGCTACTCCGACAATTATAAATTGTTTTTTTTTTTGTTTGTTAGGTTATTACCTAACAAACAAAAAAGAGTATTATGAGGTATTCCTCATAGGTGGTCCATATAAATTTTACCAAAATCGGTTCAGTATTTTTTGGTTTTTATAACAAAATAACTGAAAAAAAAAATCATCCAAATAAACGAATTGCGTATTTTGTTAGTTTTTTTTTATGTAGAATTAGATTTGCGCTTGACCGTCAACTCACCTGATCTAGTTTCCACGTAGATCGCATCAGTCTAAGTTTTTTTTTTAATACAAGATAGATCTACGATTGACCACCAACTCGCCTGATGTTAAGTGACGGTGTGGCCGAGGATGGAGCTCATCGATCTAGAATATATCTAGCATAGAAAGAATGAAGTTGAGGTACTGTAGCGTGTGTGACGGTTGTCGGGTCGCCTCTCGTCAGACGCAATCATCAAGCTGCGCGGTGGAGCGCGTGCTGCGCTGGCTCTCGCCCGTCGATATAACTATGCACAACGAGCTTCACTGCCACGCGGGTATTCGCTATTGAATTATAAATTTACATAAATTCCTCAAAAAGGCGATACCCTTTGTAATCCTACATGGTTAGCATGGACAATAGACAAATAGTCTTTCCACCGTTTTATCGAGTGCTAGTTATAAATAACTGCAGAAATGAGTCGTTCTGAATTATAGTTTTCCTTTATTTAAGTCAGTCTGCGTTTTAGTCTTTCTGCATTTTAGTCTTTCTGCGTTTTAGTCTTTCTGCATTTTAGTCTTTCTGCATTTTAATCTGTCTGCATTTTAGTCTTTCTGCATTTTAGTCTTTCTACATTTTAGTCTTATTATATTTTAGTTTTTTTTTTAATTTTAGTCTTTCTGCATTTTAGTCTTTCTACATTTTAGTTTTTTTTTACATTTTAGTCTTTTTGCATTTTAGCCGTTCAGCCCTCATAGTCTTTTTGCTTTGTAGGCAGTCTGATCATAAAGGTTTCAGAGGAATTCAAGTGCTTGTAGAATGACAATATTACAAACATACAGGTCGAATTTAAAATCTCCTTTTTTTGAAGTCTGTTAAAAATTAACAGAAAATCGCGTACATAGTATTGTTTTGCGTATTTTGAAGTCGGTTGTTTCAGTTTTTTTAAGTATAATTATTTACTAGACATTTTACTTTTGAAGCACTATATATAAACTAAACTTGGTAAGTAATGTGTTTTGTGAACTCACAGAACAAAAAATCTTACTAAAATTACTAAAAATGTAATAAATGAGCTATAATTTTCAATTCTCAACCTTAATTTGGGATATTCTAGAAGTCTTATAAAATTCAATATTTTCCATATATTTTTCTTTCCTTATATGTGCTATTTGTAAGATATATATGTTTTAAAGTAGATTTTAAAAAACACTTAGTTTTATTATGAAATACAGAAGCAGTTTAACAAATTGAAAAGACCTTGCTTAAATAAATGGCCTGCCAACAAAACCTCTGGTCATGAAACATGAAATATAGATGACCTAAAAAAAACTTGACGGTTAAAACCAATGAATGCAGCTAGTATAAGAATGTAAAGCAGTGATTACAATCAAACGAATTCATTAGGTTCAGTTGAGCAGAGATCCTACTCATACCTCACCAGAGGTAAATAACATTTCATCACAACAGGCTACACGGTAAATAAAAGCGGAATTTATTGTATTCATTCAGGGATCGTACCTTCGCGTATGATTTACGTTCATTACTGAGGCAGAATATTATATTGTAGATAATAATATAAATAGTAGAATTAGATATTTTTATTATTGTTTGCTTAGTTTTTTAAGCTAGATAGATCTACGATTGACCACCAACTCGCCTCAATTAATAATGTTTCTACATTGAACTGTATTCCATTACTGGAATTCGTCCAAAATGTGCCAAAGGAAGGAGTTGTCGAAACTAGTTAGTCCTCTAAATTCGGTGTTATTTTAGTTGTGTGGCAAGATATCTTGTTATACAACCAAAATAACAAGCAGTGCAAGGCGCGTCACTGACCGAGAGTGACGTATGTGCTGCTCCTTTGAAAAAGACCGCCGAATGCGGTTGAAACTATAGTCGGATATTTCAGCTCAAAACAGACGTGAGTGACCCGTAGTTTTTATTAAAAAAAATGTGTGAAAACCACGTTAATTTCCATAGTAAGACATTTTGTAGCTAATATTACTCAAACGTGACGTCACCGATTTTTATGGTGCGGAATGCGATAGTGGCGCATCTCTCTAAATGTTCATATTTTTTATTGTGTGTGGTTTTTTTACTATTAGTTTTTATGAATTACGTTTAAGAACTGCTAATACTACAAAAAAGTACACATGCATGGAAATATTAATAATACTTATTCTATGTTACATAAGACGTAATAAGGCCCAAAATTAGATGTTGATACTTTTACAAGTACAAAATGTGCAACATAGTAGATGATGTATAATGTAGTATTGAATACACCAAAACCAAAATGCCAAATAACTATTACTACCTGATTTAAAAATAAAACCGGCCAAGTGCGAGTCGGACTCGCGCACGAAGGGTTCCGTACTATTATCTATAAAAACGGCAAAAAAATCACGTTTGTTGTATGGGAGCCCCCCTTAAATATTAATTTTACTTTAATTTAATTATTTCTTTTTAATTATTTATTTTTATATAACTCAATATTCTGTGAATATTTCAAGCGTCTGTTGCCGTTATCAATATTGAGCAAAAAAATCATGTTTGTTGTGTGGGAGCCCCCTTAAATATTTATTTTATTCTGTTTTTTTAGTATTTGTTGTTATAGCGGCAACAGAAATACATCACCTGTGAAAATTTCAAGTCTGTAACTATCACGGTTCATGAGATACAGCCTGGTGACAGACGGACGGACGGACAGATAGCGAAGTCTCACTAATAGGGTCCCGTTTTTACCCTTTGGGTACGGAACCCAAAAAAAATCTGAACAACAGATATCACAAAATTTCCTGTAGCCAGTTTTGACCATATTTGGAAGAAACAAATTTCCCAAATAAGGTCACAAAACTGGTCATCAATTAAATAGCGTTGTAGTAAATTCCCCCTTCTTACCAATTTCGTTGAAAAACTTTTCCCTTTCATCTTACTTCAACTCCTTTATTTTTGTCAATTTAAACTTCTCAATTAAATCGTCTTATGAAAATCAAATGCGAATCCATAATCCATAGAACTTGAATATCAAGATTCATTACGAACGTTTGAAAACACAAAAAGTATGTAAATGTAAGTCAAATTGGCTGGTCCGGAAATCGAGCTAATTTTCTTGCACGGTCAAGGCCACAACCCATTACTATGTAGTATGTACAATGTGTGACTGACACACAGGCGTATAGAGATCTCGTCACGGTAAGTTTCTGTTTATTATTCACATAAACTTCTTCTACTTCTTCGTATTGGACTTACGCTATTTGCTAGTATCAAGTATTTAGATTTCTTTAAGTTTCTTGAATAATATCAGTTCTAAATAAATAAATATTTATGGACATAAAGCGCGTAAAGTAGAGCACGCTTAAAAGAAAGCCTGAAATCCTCTATATAGTTTTGCCGACAATGTGAAAAGACACGTTTCACCGCTTTATTTCACTTGTCCACACTTAGATACGCACTTGCTCGAACACTTAATTAATAAAACAGCACCATTTTTACACCATTAACATTTTTTTTTATAAAACAAAGCTACGAGTACAATATGTTTACATGGTGCTCCCGCTAAAACTCCCACATATACGTTCTTATTATAAAGATTCGGCTATCATATAAGTTTTCAAATGAGCTTTTGGTATTTAATAAAGTGTATGATGAAAACAAAAACGTTTTTGGATAATTATATACATAATTATGAACCGGATTATGAAATACCGATGACATAGTCCGGTTCTTAGTTATGTAACCCATAGTTAGCAAAGCGACCTCTATCAACCATCATTTAAATCCGTTAACTGAAAGGCGCAACATTGAAAATTGAAAGCCGAATTAATTCAAAATGGCGGAATGTTCGAGACCCCTGCGAGATTGTGCTTTTAGATTTAAAATCTCCGCTTTATAACGAATTTGACTAATGGATCCGCGCGAGAGACGATCGGGACTAACTTTTTACATTGTCTTAGTCTACACTTTATAATATTATAAAGAGTCGTAAAGTTTGTTAGGCTGTAAGCATTCTTTATCTGAGGCAATTTCTGGAATTGAATTGATTCCATTTTTTTTTAATGATCTAACTATATTACGAATACTAGAGGCAAATGGAAAGAACTTACATACTGCGCCGACTCCACATGAAAGGGATAAGGGTAAGAAGATACCGATGAAGGTATATGATGCCAATTTTTTTTTATTGATAGCTAAGAGGGCCTTAAGTAGTTCCGTATTGTCACTGTAACCTCTGCAGATCTATTACGAAACCTCTTTTGCGTTAAGCGTCAGCATTTGGTTTTAATTTAATTAGGTGAGATTGTATGGCCTTCAACGTCCTTCTGCTTTGATGTAGCTCACACTTGCATAAGCAAAAAGAGAAGAATATGAGCCTTACCGAAAAACGTTACTTAACTTTAACCAACGTCTTAAATTCTCTGTCTTCTTTCCGTAAATGTAATTACATGTCAGCGAGAAGTTGACAAAATATGTCAATCATTGCTTATAGTTAAGTAACGTTTTTCGGTAAGGCCGTTTATTTCTACGTGTACGAAGTCGCATGTAACAGCTAGTGATTAAAATTGAGAAGCTAGGACGGCTCGACGACGGTAAGTAGGCCAAAGAGAGATTTATTCAAGAGCTGTCTTTATATTTAGGCTTAGCAAAAATAATTAATGTTATTGTGAAAATATCTAGCGACTCAGAGTAATGCCACTTGGTAAGCTAGAGGTAATTTTCATTCTGAACCTATTACTTCTATGTCTAGCGATAATATTTTTATGCAGAATTATTTCTTTGATGTTGAAATTCAAAAGAACTTGAAAAGAACGTAAGATGTTTATTTATTTTCTATTGGCGAGTAATATTGATACTAATAGCTCATAAAAAGTAATTATAATTAACAATTTTTAACGGATTTGTTTCGTATATTTTACTTAATTTTATGACCAAACGTTTCAAGCACTCCATGGGACTCGGTAATTAATTTAATAAAATCTCAGCCTCAACACAGATTTGCGATACCTGTTGGCACCGGGAGTGACTTCTGCGTATACAGAGAAGGTTTTGCATTAAAATTGTAAGCGGAAGTTGAATGACATTCTTCAATCCGTCATCACTGAATCTCAAATGCTTCGTCGTCGCAGATTAGAAAATGTGCAGATGTTTATACGAAAAACCTCAACATTTGACACTTTTGCAAAGAAAAACGTGTCAGTGGAACTCTGTGATTCTATAATCTGACGCACTCACTCAGGAATACATTGAAAATATTTTTACTTTTAGAGATTATTCAAAAAGGAATAAAGCAATGTTTCTAAAATAATTATGGGACCAACTTGGGAGCTTTCTCTATACATCAATTTAAGAAACATAAAAATTGGTTCACGAATGACGGAGTAATTCGTGTGCATACATTAAAAAAAATATACGGTACGAATTGATAACCTTCCCCTTTTTCGAAGTCGGTTAAAAAAGACAACTCTCATCTAGTCTCACCTGTGGACCACTGACGCTGCAGTGTTCCAAACGTCAGGTCATAAAATTATGAAAAATACCTAAACGCGATAAATTCGTTTAAAATTGTTTAATTATCTTCAGTAACAATCGTGAAAACCTTAGAATATATTGAAAAAAGTTGTTTTACTAAATTATATTTGATATTTTGGTTTCAAGAGAAACAGTGAGAACGACATGTCCGCTGTTACATTGAGTATCTCTTCATTCAACAGAACAAAACTGATATCCATGTATAAAATTATCTTATTATTCTTTCTCATATATTTGGAACTCTAAATATCTAGAGTTCTATTTTCAAATTTTTTACGTGACAACTAATAAATCGATGAACGCCGGCTGCACGCACGAAAAAGGATGACTCATTGTCCCGTTACGCTCATTGATTTCTTCATAAAAGTATGCAATAATTTTATCAATGTTTTGTTATGACGTTGTCACGTTAAACTATCGTCCGTAAACCGACTTTACAGACAACCTATTTTTTTTAATCAAATTCTCAACTTTTCACTTGTCAACTTAATTAAATGATATTTGAGAAAAGGAATAAATCATAAAAAAACACACAGTCGAATTGAGAATCTCCTTCTTTTTGGAAAAGTAAAAATTGGAGAAATAAAAATTAACTAAATCGGGTAATGATTTAAGACAGAAATCCATTTTAATTACCTACATAATATAATGCCAAGGACAGTGAAGACCAAGAATCAATAGATTTAAAGATATTTATTTATTTCACTCATACATGTATGTTCTACCAGCCTGGAATCAAATCAGGGATAAACCAAACGCCTTGTATGCCAGTGATGTCATGAAATATGCGCGGTTAATGCTCAACAAATGCTAAACATAATTATGGTAACTAGTGTACATGAAACTTCCATCGTAGCCGTATTGCGGACGTGTAGCCGACGGGTACAAGACTCCGCTCGTGACTTCCAAAACCGACATGTTAGCTTAGAAAGGACGGAGCTCTCGACGACGAGAGCATGTACTTTCAACAGAGATATGACTTTTTACAAAAAAAATGTGCTATTCAATTCAATTCAAAATAATTTATTTCAGGTTAATATACCCATACAGAGAAAAAATCTTGTTAAAATTACAACAATGCAGTCGATTAAGCATAAAATTACAAAATTACAATCAGCCAGATCCATCATAATAAATATCCATTATAAATCAAAATAAATAAATAAAATAACGTCACAAATGCAAATTATTTAATAATGTCAGTACATATATAATAATAAAATTTGTCAGTCATAAGTATAGTCAAAATAAAATAATAATCACAATTACAAACGATGTCAAATATAAATAAAAGCAAATGTCAATTAAATAAGCAATAAGGTTTTTGAAACCTTGATTGTACCAAAATATACAAAGAAAGAAAAGTGCTACTACTTATTTCGTACTTATGCGATTTTGAGTGTATGTTCTCGTGCAAAACTATGCACAAAGTGTGCGCAAATTGCTATATCTACAATTTGTTTCAATGAATTTGAGAATAATTCTGGTATTATCACTTATTTATCTAATCTGTAAAAAAGTGCACATTTCATTTTCGTACCTTTGATTTCAATGCATTGCCATGCATTGCATGCCACGCTACGGACTTGTGACGGATTGATCTAGTGGACGTTATCGCTGCTAATTCTGGTCTAAGCTGGTTTTCCTACGCCGCGCTTGTCGGTTCGTGGTTTCCACTCGAGAACTTACCGGCCCCATTGGCCATCAGTTCTACGTGCTATGTGCCCTACGCAGCCCACTGCCACTTCAACTTAATAATTCATACAAACTATATATATATCCACCACGTCTGTTTTTTAGCGTTTGTAGAAATAGAAACGTTTGCAACTTGTCTAAAGGGCTGGTTTCCCATGCTTTGCACAAAACTACTAGTGATCATGTAGAAGACTAACTTATGCACATATTCCTAGATTTATCGTTTACTCTCCAAGACATAAATATTGACATACAGGAGAGCTAGCATGGAACGTAGACGAACGCGGATGAAAACGGTTTATCTAACTTCATGGCAGGCCAGCAGGAGTAGTTTCTTTATGGATACCGTAGTAAGTGCTCTGAGGCCAACACATGTGAAGTATAAGCCTCAGGCGACGACAGTTTGCCACCACACTGCCTCGGTTACAGATATTAAACACACAACGTCCTGTTTCCAAGAGATTTCAGCTATAAGCAAAATACCCTGCTTGGAAACATTGAGTTGTATGCACTTACGTACTAGAGAGAGCAGACACCACTCATAGCTACTTTAAGTTACATTCAACTGCAGCGAGAGCGCCGCACCTCACTCAGTGGCTTACTAGTGAAGTGAGTGCTTTCCACGTTTTTCTGGCGAGAAAACACACCATAGATGCAATTCTGCGCTGCAAGTATCAATCGTATCGTATAATCGTAGATAAACGATGTAATTATTATTCCAGCGCTGTTTTGTTTACTTTACCAAAAAATGAGACAATAATTTTGCTTCAGATCTCTCCTCTGGTACGTACATACAGCTCAATGCTTGGAAAATGTTCTAGTACAGAAGCGTCTAGAAAATTAAATGTAAGGTCAAGCATTCTTGAATAACCCTTTCCTAACGGCTACCTGATTTACTAACATATTACAAGTTTTGACGTTAAAATCTTAATAAATAGCTTCATAGGAAACACATATAATTTTTTTAGATTTTTATTAGCATTCTAGGTATTATTTTCAAAACCTGGACTTTTTGGTACCGTCAGTTACTTTTGGTTACCAAAAAACCGAAATATCAAAGTTTACAACTCTTCTTTTATTTATTTTCTAAAATATTACGTTAAACTTTTTACTAAAATTTTATTCCACGATATTCAGAAAAACAATTTTTATACTCATTCAAACATAAAAAGACATCACAATGAGAGTATTTAGTGCCTGGCTTGGTCTGAACGTTGTTCATGCTACACACTTCTCATTTTCCACCATTTTTCTTAAACCGAGGCCAATGGATCTCTCTGTTTCGAATGTTTACATCTATGAGAATAGAATAACCAGATTTGCTGCACTTTGAACGATTTGAGCCTAGAGTTTGGTCACTACAAAATCTCTTAGACATTGGAGGCTCTTTCGTTGACATCAGACCTTGTGCCACAGATCTCCGAAAGAAATTTTCTTAGAAGGCTATGCGTAGTATAGGAATTAACAAATGCTTCAAATATCCAGCTTGCCCTAGAATAGCCAATGTCATTACTACTCTATCACTACTCTGGGACTTTTTCTCGATATAATATAATACTCGTAGAGGAACTGCGGTATTTAGTCCTTCCATAAATTGATTGTAATTGTTCACGTTTGGCCAGGTCACTGTAGATTTATTACAACCTCTTCTTTTCGTGAAATTGTAGCTTCATAACTTCCGTGGAAATTGGACAGTAAAAAACTTTATCATCTTTCCTTTTCCCACATTCATACGTTAGGATCAATGATGAACAGAAATGTGTCTTGTGGCGTTTCGCAACCAGAAAAAACGTTTCGACTGCTCCAGTGTCATCAAAATAGTCTAGTAATTAGTCTATCGAATTTCATCCACTTTCATTCTACTTCAGATCTTTTTCTTGAATATGAACTAGTTGCTGATGAAAGAAGTGTTTTGCCAATTCTGACGTGTAACCAATATTCAAGTCAGATCTAGACCTAAGTGGTGAAGTCTGCTGAGAATTTCAGGGTTGCACTTCATTTTTCAGATGCTTATGGTGATTGAAATGAAGCTCTCTTTTCAAGGCTTCTTCAAAAACCGTATTAAAATTTCGCAACAGCGGTGGGAATGAGTGAAAATCAAGAATAACTACAAGTAGTTCTGATGATTGTCATCATCAGATTTTTCAACATCAAATTTGGCATGATAGCTGGAGAAGTTCTCTAAGAGCCACGCTTCAATTAGTGCTTTCTGTTTTTCATCTTTATCCATTATAAAATACCTAAAACAACTTGTATAAAAACATTATGTCTACTAAGAAATAACAGAAATTTTATTTGTAAAAATAATCTTCAAGTCACTGTCGGTACTTTTCAGTCCTCATCAAAATTTGGCATTTTTTGAAAAGAAATAACTTGAAATATATGTGTTACTTATTATCATATCATTATTATTAGATTTATAACTAATTTCCAAAGAAAATCATATCTTGCCTCAAAAAATATATTTTTTACAATATTTTGAAATTCTCTCGCCACACTTGTTCTGGAATCGGTGTAGGTCTCAACTTGCAAGCTCCATGGATTGGCTGTTTTTCGCTATATTTCAAACAAAATGCCCTGATTGGTTTAATGAATGGTACTAGTATGGATCGACAGGAAGACTAGAACGTTTCGCAATCGGGTATTTGTAGTAAGAGGCGGTAAATTTGATGGTACGATTATGTACCGTCAGATAGGAAAGGGATAACGTAGCCCAAAAATATACACTCAATTCTTCGAATATTAAATTTTCTTTTACAAAGATTGTGACATTTTAAAACTTTTTTTATTATTCTTGTACGCCTCCACTCGAAAACAAAATTATTCTTAAATGCCACGAATTACTTCCGTTAGCCGGAATCCACTCGCGCATGATATTAGCGTGAGCACGGAACGCGGGCCAATACACTGCAAATACAATAAATCAAAGGAAACCCGAATCTCATTTTTAGAGATTTATTTGGTGAACCGTCGACGCACTCAATCTTTCACACTAGTGGAGTGGCAGTAACCTTCGGCTTGTATAAAACGCGAAAGTTGTCGGTTGCTTCGGCTCGCGTGCACTCAACCGGGATACATTACCACACGCATGTCACTCTTGTAATCACACATGCACGCAGTGTATAACGGATGCCTTGAGCGTATGTATGGGTATTCGTATACAACAGTTTTAGAATTTACCATAAATTTAAACAATTTAGTACCTATTAAATGCGCAGTTCACATCTAGCTGAGAGCTCGCTATTCTAAAATGTTTATGTTCACAAGATCTTATTTCTGATAGATTACGGCCCAGAGTTGGATGGCTCTGCTGTCTTGCTCATACACAACCTACGTACGCGACACAGTTGACTGGCACTTGACCGTCAACTCATCAGGTGAGTTGACGGTCAAGCGCAAGCCTATCAACGAATAAAAAAAGTTTTTTAAGTTGTTTTATTCGTTTTATTGAATGTAATTTTGCTAAATATGTGTATTTAAGCGATATAAAAACACCATTACAATGTATAAACCAATTTTTGTATATATTATTTTACCGAAATAAACATACATACGTCACAATTTCTACATTACTATATTTATTATCATAAGATAAGATAAGGATAATTTTATTGTTCCAAAATACAGTTTCAAATTATACAAAAGACGATATACAAATCAAAGCTTAGTCAAAGATATTCTGAATTGCTGCCGGGCCCCAAACTAAGCTAGGCCTGCTTTTTGGGCGCCCTAAAGCCAATGGTTGACAATCTTATAGTGCATACATACCTAACAAAGTCATGAAACGAGAATTAATCAGACGCGTGTGATCTTTCGCACGCCATAGAACGAATTATACCTCTACAGAGTTTACGTACTGTGTGATTCTAGTAACTTGCTGGTTTAGTTTCCAAGCGAGGACCTTTCAGTGAGGGGCGGAGTAAGCCCACTGGCTCGGGGTACTCACCAAGCGTCACGCAGGCTCGTATCCACTGGCTTACAGTTCCATGAAAGCCAGAGCTGAATAAGCCTGAACCGCAGCCAGTGATAGCGGTAAGCCACTTTCTGGTAGGCGCCGGAAAATTACTACGGAATTTGAAAATTGTTACTCAAGCCGCGGTGAAATATGGAACTTTCAGGTAAACTATGACAAAAATATTTCACTGTCAACCACAGAATACAGAAGACTTAATAGTACACTGTGAAAACAAAAGTTCTAGACTTTTAAAATTGTAGTAAATAAGTTATGAAGCAAAAGTCAAACTAAGGACACATTGCTATGCGCAGTGATGACAAATGGATTAAGGCTGAGACGGTGTTGTGCATAGGCCAGAGGTAAAAAAAGCGGTGCGTTGATTGGAAGCAGTGTTTCTACCGCGGTTTGAACCTAGACTCAATTGGCACAGGATAGAGACGAAGCTGTGGATGATGATGATGATGACTAAAATTGTCTCACAAGAGATTTTACGATACATAAATTTTTAAGCCTTTTCCTCTTTATACTTTATTTACCAACAATGCGTCTAAATGAAGATGATGCCAGATCTTATCTAAGAACCAGTTTATGTACAAATCCTTTCCGCTCCCTGTTGGAGGTCGATCCCTCTCATTGTGTCTCCGACGAGAGAGCTCCTTCATACTGTTATCCCATTGTACGGCACTCCTTCCATATAATAAAGATATTATTCTAATACCTGGAAGAGCCTGTTATCGAACGCCATTCCTGTTATCGGTTTATTGTAACTTTTGGGGGTGCGTAATGTGTTTAACGTGTTTTATTTGGAAGTAAATACGTTATGGTGTCTCGGTGAAATATAGCCCTTAATGTATAAGTACATATAATCATGTCATTTTCCATTTCTCTTGAACTCTGTAGATTGAAAGAGCAGCTATGGTCGAGCGATTAAATTTGGCTCTTAGGGCAGTATCCGATTGGCGCGATGCCAATTTAGTAAAATTTAATGCTACTAAGACTCAGGCGTGTCTTTTCTCCGCGAAAAAGAGCCCATTTCAACTGGCTCCTACTTTCCGAGGTGTGTCCGTGCCGATAAATAAAAACCTTGAACTTCTGGGTGTAACTCTCACGTCAACTCTCAACTTCGGCTCCTATATTGAGTCTAAGGCTCAGCTGGCTGCAAAAAAGCTGGGCATCCTCTCGAAGGTGCGCCGGTACTTCACGCCGGAACAATTGCTTTTACTAT
The DNA here is from genome assembly GCA_947563715.1 of Lycia hirtaria. Taxonomy (NCBI): domain Eukaryota; kingdom Metazoa; phylum Arthropoda; class Insecta; order Lepidoptera; family Geometridae; genus Lycia; species Lycia hirtaria. The sequence goes on from OX387384.1 coordinate 14,438,766, forward strand.
ATCAAGCACAAGTTCGGTCGTGCTTGGAGTACTGTTCCCATCTTTGGGATGGCTCGGCTATGTACCAACTTGAAGCCTTGGAATCAGTTGAGAAACGTGCTAGGAAACTCATTGGCAACGATTCTCTTGTTCGTGCAAAACTCCAAAGCTTGGAGCACCGCCGCAAAGTTGCTAGCTTATCGGTTTTTTATCGGATTCATTTCGGTGAGTGTGCATCTGATCTGCATCATATAATTCCCCTTGCCCTTTTTACTATCGGACAGTCAGAAACACGAAAAAGCGTCACCGTTTCATGGTGGATATTCCAAAAACCCGAACGAAACGCTTTAGTTCCACTTTCATCGTGCGGACTGCTAGAATATGGAATACGCTTCCTGAGTGGGTCTTTCCCGATAGATATAATCTGGGTGTCTTTAAATCGCGAGTGAATTGGTTTCTTCTAGGTAAGCGCGCTCCATCGTAGACCGCAACGTCGCTTAACATCAGGCGAGTTGGCGGTCAAGCGCAAACCTATTTCTATATAAAAAAAAAAAACTTTTATATCTTAACATGTCTAGAAATTAAAACACATGTTTCAGGATTGTAATCCTAACACATTAATTCTTCTACTTGTATTCATGTAATTGGAAATTTTATTTCTATATGGCTGTTTTCATATCAATTTTCTTTAGTATAACATGTTTGCAATACCAACAGCTATGCTACAAATTTGATAAATGCTCGGCTGAAATTAATTATCTCAATATTTAGTATCGCTGTTGAAAAAAGTTGAAAAATACTTTTTAAAGTTTAAAAATGCCTAAAAAATGTGATTTTTACGGAACATCGAAATCCACGCGGCGCATCAAATAAACCTTATAAACTCGGCAACAAATTTAACTTCATATAAAACATGAAATCCGAACGAAATCCAATTCAAATTCAAGGCCTACAAATACAAGGGAATGTCTACATCCACCGAAAGTAATATTTTAAGAAAAAACGTAAAAGCCCGTCGGTGGAGGCGGGTAATAGCAGCTAACAGCGGTCCTTAGCGCGTGACTAGCGTGCCGAGTACCAAGCGCCGACGCGACAGAGCCGCCTCACCTGACACTCGCCTCTCGATGCCCGATACTACATGTGTAGTACGCAGGTACTCAGTATGTGGTACCATCCCACGCGCCACGGACGAGCTACGTGCGGCATGCCCGCCTGGCAGACCCCACCTGCCTCTATCTACTTTTATTAAAATTCCGACACATTTTCAACAATACAAAAGCTTTCGAAGTTACGGTAAGGTTACAACAGATACACACATTTTTGGTGGAATCCAATTTTGTTTTCATACCGAACACGGATGCGTTTGTAATTTTTTTTGCCGGAAAGTTCTTTTCCCGTTCAGTTTATTTTATTTTTGACGATAGACAAACACAAATAAATGAATATATCAGCAATAAAATAGGCACGATAAAATAAATAACAAAGTTTAACATCGCTTGTTGAAAGAGACGCCGTTTTAACGACCTCCATTGTTTCAAACGCTGTTCCCGCCTTGAACACCGCCAAGAAATGTCAGGTAAAGACAAAAAGCGATAAACTTCATAAATTGAAGGAAAACGAACTCGCAGAACGCTAGATGTAGAAATAGATGACTATTACACTAGTGTTGTAACAAATATTTGTAACCTTATTCGTAAATATTGGCATGTTTCTTGAGATTTACATTCAATTTCGCAATTGCATTATTTATGCCAATATAAGAGCTAAAAATACAGGAGTTGTAAATTGATTCAATTTGCATAAATATTGCGATTGTAAATATTATTCTTGTCTCATTTACCTAATATAATTTACAGCTTCTGTAGTTTTTAGCTCTTATATTAGCATAAATATTGTAATTGCGTCAAACAAAACTACAGAAACATCAAAAATACAGAAAACTTAAATTATGTTAAGTAAATAAAACAAAAATATTTCACTAAAAGCTAACATGGTACATGATAACATGGTACAAGTCAGACGAGACGTCTTACAGGAGTGATATCTGCAGAGCTCATATTGAAAAAGACCACCAAATGCATTTGATACTATTGATGATAACTTTGTTTTGAGTCGTTATTATATAAATAACGACTCAAAACAAAGTGAGTCGTTAATCCAGGTTTGTTTTGAGTGATAATTTCAACTGAAAATAGCTAACGGCTTTTTTGGATCAGATCGGCAACGCTCGAACTAAAATGGAAGTGGCGTTAAAATTATATGTGCATATAAAATGTGCGATAAGCTGTCAAAATTGAGTATTGTTGTAGTGTCAAAGTTAAAAGCCGAATATTCGTATTCGCGAATATTAGCAGCAAATATTCGCGTCTGTATAGCTACAAAATAGACATTTTTTACATCACTATTTTACACAATTTGTCTACAAGTGAAGAATAACTGTATTAGTGCGGTGGCTGCCATGTTGCTCGGCGAGCGGCGTCGAGACGTTGATGACGTCATTGTTTCTCTGAACACTACGTGTAATGAATGGCACGCGATTGGATAATTTTCTACGAAATTGTAATAGTTCATTATTTCGTGCTCTGGCACTTGTAATAACTCACCTTCAACTCGTAGGCGTTCTCACGGCTTGTTATTTAACGAAAATACTTATTAAAACAACATTGAAAGGTTTCAAGCACGCAAATCGCTAAAAGTGCGAAAAAAGTTTTTGGTAATTAAGGGGTTCCTGTAACAACAACGTTGTTTTGTTTAAATCGCATCTAATTCTCAGTGTTATTATTTAGTACGAGCGAATAATAGACAAAATATTTTAACATTGATCAAATTAATTTTAACGTAAGTAAACGGTAGTGTCTCAACGGTAATGTAAACCTCTTTGGATAAAGAAAACAGGTCTGTATCGCTTACTTCTTTGAACTTGATATGTGAACGGCTAGCATTTCCGGCTATTCCTATTGTATAGATTATATATATATAAAGCTACCTATATTCTTAGGCATAAATCACATTTTGTTGAGTAATTAGCCCTGGTGTCAGTGTTCACGTTCACGTGTCATGCATAGGAGTACGGAAGCCTCAATGTGCGAGTGAATCTCGTACTTTGCCGGATTTATACCTATTTACAATTTATTAACTTCACTTATACAAGCTTTCCCATCTAGAAACTAGAGCCAGCGCTCCAACTTATTTAATATCTATGTATACCTACCTAAGATATACGTATTTTCACAGATTGATAAATAATTGAATTGAATTGTATCCATGCTTGGTGTAAAGACCAACTTTCACAAAATTTTCAAATTTGAATTCAATTTTGAATTTTGCATGCCTGCTTAGGAAGATATTCTCCTCACGATAGAACTTATCAGCGGCAATAGCATAGGCATGAAATTTTGCACAAGTCTCATTTTATTTGTTTTAGTACACAGTATAAATAAAACCTTGTCCAAAAATAGTATAATAGTTATTTGATTAACTATTTTCATAATTAGGTATGTACTTTGTTGTTCATTCTCTAAGTAAATACCCAAAATAATAATGGAGATAGTTTGGTAGGCTGTGGGAAGGTTGTATCGCTAGGCGGTCGGACGGTCTCGTGCGGTCCGCTGCTGTTCCCTAAAGGCTCGATGACACAGGGCTAGCTTACAAGAAGCTAGTCGGCGAGTTTAAAAGCTAGCAAGTGAGCGAGTAAGCGAGTGTCGATGACACGGATGACACAACACTCGCTCAGTAGCGAACTAGCTAGCGAGTTGGAACCACGTTTTTTAACTGCCAAAATGACAAGATGCTCGCAACTAGTTCATTAGCAGCTAGCAGCAATGATGACACTCAGCTAGTTTACTAGGTTACATGCCAACACGCCAGCGAGTGGCGAGTAAATTAGCCCGGTCTTCTATTTGACAAGCAGCTTTTTAACAATCGGTTAGTGAAAAGCAGATTGTAAAAAAGCTCGATGACACGGAGCGAGTTTTACAAGCTGCTCGCGAACTCGCCGACTAGCAGCTTGTAAACTAGCCCTGTGTCATCGAGGCTTATACTCCGATACAGACATATCGGTCGGATTAAGGGCGATCGAGACCATTGACACAGTTTAAGTAACAGTTACCCCGCCTGTGGTCGCGTAGGCTGGCTTTTGATTGCTTGTAGAGCGACCGAAACTTACTACGGTATTATATTGTGGTCAAATGTAACGTCCAATATTGTAGAAACTTTTTCTACCTTTTAATTTTAGCAATGATAATAAAAAATCATGATCAAGGTAATGTTTATTATCTAAAGAGCTCGTAAAGAGCAATGGGGTTGAGCGCGGCAGTTCAATTATGCATAAATTCATTAGACGCAGCTGCTAAAATGAGTTTTACGTTTTTCTCAGAATTTTTCATCCAGAGATTTCTTTCTTGGCGTTTTTCTTGCTTCTTGTAAATTTATTCACGTACCTGTTCACTACCTAAGTGCTACAAACAGCTACAAAGCAGTTTTATTTTATAATATTTTTATTAGTTTGGTTTCTCCCGGTGTCTGTAATCAAATCTTGTAATTTAAAGACCCACTTCTTGGTTTCTGATTGAGCTGAAATTTTGCAAACATATGTAATTCAGGTAACAGTGTCCATGACTTTCCATCACGTGGACGTAAAGTCTAAAACAAAATTCACTAGTATAGTGTCTTGGGTTGACCGATACTCATATACCAACAATGACGAACTTAAAGATTTTAATATAAAGACTTTATGTCGCTGAGCAAAAGCCTAATTTAGATTGAGAAGTCTAGAGAAGTATATTTTGACGCTTCAAATTTTTTTTTAAATCGAAATTATTTTGATCGTTTAAGGGTTCTAATGAATTTCCTGAAGGAAAGTGATAACTTGTATACGAGTAACTCGTATATGAGTTTTTTCTATGATAATTATCCTGATTGGTAATTAAAAAAAAACTAATGAAATTTTGTAAAAAACATCATCATCATCTCAGCCATAAGAAGTCCACTGTTGGACATAGGCCTCCCCCATGGATTTCCAAAAAGACCGATTGGAAGCGGCTTGCATCCAGCGTCTTCCCGCCACTTGTATGAGGTCGTCTGTCCATCTCGTGGCTGGTCTTCCTACGCTGCGCTTGCCGGTACGTGGTCTCCACTCGAGAACCTTTCGGCCCCATCGGCCATCAGTTCTGCGTGCTATGTGCCCTGCCCACTGCCACTTCAACTTGCTAATCCGCTGTGCTATATCGGTGACTTTTGTACGTCTACGTATCTCTTCATTTCTGATTCGATCTCGTAGAGAGACTCCGAGCATAGCCCTCTCCATAGCTCGTTGCGTGACCTTGAGCTTCCTTATAAGGCCCATAGTTAGGGACCACGTTTCAGTGCCGTATGTCATCACTGGTAACACACACTGGTTGTAAACTTTCGACTTGAGGGACTGGGGAATATTGGACGAGAAGACGCTTTTAAGTTTCCCGAACGCTGCCCAGCCGAGTTGGATACGACGATTGACCTCCCTCGTAAAGTTGGACCTGCCTAATCGGACCGTCTGTCCTAAGTAGACGTATTCGTCAACAACTTCAAGAGTGAAGTTCCCCACAGATATTGGGGTGGGCACTACATGGGCGTTCGACATAACCTTCGTTTTGTCCATGTTCATTTTGAGGCCCACCCGTTGGGAAACTCTATTGAGGTCTTCGAGCATCGTACTGAGCTCTTCCATCGACTTTGCCATGACTACTATATCGTCGGCAAACCGAAGGTGAGTGATGTACTCGCCGTTAATATTAATGCCGAGCCCTTTCCATTCCAGAAGCTTATAGGCATCTTCCAAACCGGCGGTAAACAGTTTCGGAGAGACAACGTCTCCCTGCCTCACGCCTCTTTTCAATGAAATTGCCTCTGAGTTCTGGTCTTGTACTCGGACTGACATGGTGGCGTTGTTGTACAAGCACTTCAGCACTTCGACATACCGATAGTCAATACGGCATCGCTGGAGAGCCTCAAGCACCGCCCAGGTCTCGATCGAATCAAAGGCTTTCTCATAGTCCACAAACGCTAAGCAAAGGGGCAAGTTATACTCTTCGGTCTTCTGTATCACTTGCCGCAGCGTATGGATGTGGTCTATGGTACTATAGCCTTTTCGGAAACCGGCTTGTTCGGGAGGCTGGAAGTCATCAAACCTGCGTTCAAGACGATTCGTGATGAGCCTTGAAAACAGCTTATAGACATGGCTCAGAAGCGAGATGGGTCTGTAGTTCTTCAGCAAAGTGTTGTCTCCTTTTTTGAAGAACAGCGCCACCACGCTTCTGTTCCATGCTTCTGGCGTTGTACCTTCAAGCACGACGGAATTGAAGAGCCTCTGAAGGACTTTCAGTACCGGTGTTCCACCCGCTTTCAGTAGCTCTGATGTAATTCCGTCGTCGCCCGGTGCCTTGTTGTTCTTGAGCTGTTTCAAGGCCATCCTAATCTCGTACAGGCTGATGTCCGGGATATCTTCGGTATAATGTCGAGTCAGTTTGGCTCTTGGATCTTTGCTCAAACTGCTAACAGGTTTTGCGACCGATGTGTATAACTGTCCATAGAACCTCTCGATTTCCCTCAAGACTTCTGCTTTGGTCGACGCTATACTGCCATCTTCCATCTTCAGCTTCGTCAACTGGCTCTGCCCAATAGACATGTCTCTTGCGAACACTTTGGAGCCTTTATTCCGCTCTATCGTCTCTTTAATACGATTAGTATTAAAGGTACGGATGTCGTGTCGCATAGACTTTGATATGAGTCTATTGAGCCGCCTATATGACTCGGCGTCACCGGAAGACTGCAGTTGCAATGAGCGTCGTTCAGCCATGAGGTCGAGGGTATGGCTCGAGAGCTTTTGCGGTCTATTTGTACGGTGGGGTTTATAAAACTTCGCGCCCACCGTACGGACAGTTTCCACAAACCTGTTATTGATCTCATCCACCGATGCGCAGCTCTCCAGGCACTCGAAGCGATTTGATAGTTCGAGCTGAAAGCTCTCGGGGTTTTGGATATGGGCGCGAGTGGGTCGGAGTGTAGACTTCATCATACGGGACCTCTCCAGTTTAACATTAATATTCAAAGTGCCTCGTACCATTCGGTGATCACTTCCGGTTTTAACCATGTTGATCACAGAGACATCATTGAATATTTGTTTCTTGGTGGTCAGGATGAAGTCTATCTCATTTCTCGTAGAACCGTCGGGACTCAACCAGGTCCATTTCCTATGAGGTGGCTTCTGGAAGAAAGAGTTCATCATGAAGAGTCCCTCTTTCTCCAGAAAGTCGGCCAACCTCTGTCCCCTGGGGTTCCGTTGTCCATATCCAAATTGCCCCACTCTCAACTCACTTTCGCATTTCCTGCCCAGCTTCGCATTGAAGTCCCCCATATCAACATTAAAATAGGTCTCAGAAGTGTGTATGGCCCTACTAATGTCCTCATACATCACCTCCACCTCATCATCCGAGTGTGCCGAGGTCGGTGCGTATACCTGGATGACCTTCAACGAATATCTCTTGGATACTCTGAGTATCAGGTACGCAACCCTGCTCGATACACTGTCGATGGCAAGAATGTTGTTAACAAGGGACTTGTGGACGAGAAACCCGACACCACCTTGGGACTGTTGGTCGCCCTCCCGGTAGTACAGTAGGTTACCGGATTTCAGGGTTATCGTGTCCTCACCCTCTCGTCGGACTTCCGATAACCCCAGGATATCCCAATGTAACCTACTCATTTCTTCTTCCAGCTCAGCTAGCTTCTCGTCTGTCCTCATCGTGCGAATATTGTGTGTTACCAGGGCCAGTCGTCGTTTATGCAGGGGGTGGTAGCCGGATCTCTTCCGGAGATTCTTAGCACCCCTTGCTCCGCCGTGACCGGGACCGCTACCGTAGTCCGGAATAGCGGAGCTGCCGGGGACTGGGGGCCTGGTATTTTTGTCGTCTGTCATAGGGGGGGGTTTTGCCATTACTCGCCACGCTTGGCATGCGGGTTGGCAAGCGCAGTGGGTAGCGTTTTCCGCAGAGGATGCTGCTGCCCATCTCTGGTAGTATTTCCCTTAGCCGGTTCTTACGGCACCCACGGGAAGAGAGGGGGAGGTACTATTCTAAGCCGGTACCCCACGGCACAAAAATGTAATGTGATGTAAAAAACATGGAAGATCTTAAAAGCGTGACCGTACTTAAAAACAAAAATGCCACTCAAATTGAAACCTATAGGCAGAAGAGAGCCGTTACATTTTACGTTCCGAACGAAGAGACGTAATATAAAGAGAGGCACATAAACCGTGTTATATAATTTCGTTGTGACGTCACAATCCACAAGATTTTACAAGCGAGGACGTAATACCGTGAGTAAGTGGAACAATACTTATTTCCGTTCGCTTTGTGTAATCAAGGCGTTGTCTTCAACAGATGGAAACACTCAATAAAGCAGCAAATGAGTTATCTAACTTGCTTACGACAAACGCGCGTTGCGCTGAGTCGTTGTCGCTCTATGTCGCGCCGGTGTCGAGTTGCTCCGCGCCATTGTCACGCTGCGCCGCTGCTGTCGAGGCGTGTAGGCGCAGGGTTTGCCAGTTAGTAAAAAAATATGTGAGTTTTTTTTTAAATTATCAATAACTTATTTTCTATATATTTTTATATATTTTTGGGATGGGTAAAAAATGTCAAACTCGCGTCAGATCGTCAGATCGTAAGACGGACAGTCAGAAACCTATTCTAACGGTCTGCATTTAAAGTTTATTATTATATGTACAAGTTTGTCCTTCTAGCATGACGTCATTTCGTTGTGCTGAATGCTTATTTTCGATACATGCACGTAAGACTCGTTAGCTCAATAGGTTAGAGCACCGATATAAATTTCAATTTGTCAATCGGAGGGTGGAGGCTCAAATCCTTCACGAGTCAGTCTTTTTGCTATTTTATTTTTTAGTTTTCACTTCTGCCGGCACTCCCGGAGTGCAACCAAGAGTTTTTTTTGTTATCCAGGGTTAGCATAGAACATAAACAAATAGTCTTTCCATCATTTCGATCCACCTTTCAGAGGCAACAAAGTATGTACTGGCATTAACTGACATAACATCGTTGATAAAAACCGTTTATCTGCCGTCTATTGTAGATAAGCTGGAGTAAGTATGGTACGGCACTGAAACGTGGTCCCTAACTATGGGCCTTATAAGGAAGCTCAAGGTCGCGCAACGAGCTATGGAGAGGGCTATGCTCGGAGTCTCTCTACGAGATCGAATCAGAAATGAAGAGATACGTAGACGTACAGGAGTCACCGATATAGCACAGCGGATTAGCAAGTTGAAGTGGCAGTGGGCAGGGCACATAGCACGTAGAACTGATGGCCGATGGGGCCGAAAGGTTCTCGAGTGGAGACCACGTACCGGCAAGCGCAGCGTAGGAAGACCAGCCACGAGATGGACAGATGACCTCATACAAGTGGCGGGAAGACGCTGGATGCAAGCCGCTTCCAATCGGTCTTTTTGGAAATCCATGGGGGAGGCCTATGTCCAGCAGTGGACTTCTTATGGCTGAGATGATGATGATGATGATGAAGTATGGCATAGAGTAACCTATTTTTAAGGTCACGCTTAAGCACAAAGACAGTAAAAATCGGCCAAGTGCGAGTCGGACTCGCGCACGAAGGGTTCAGTACTATCATCTATAATAGAAAATCGTATAAAATAACGAGAAATCAACGAAATTCCAAGTAGTAAATTTCAAACTTATAGGTAAGTTTTTGATACAGATCCGGGCAGCATGACGACGCTCGCGCGAATACGCGCTGTTATGGCTCGCTCCGTGATGTTACCTCCCCCGCTACCCGCGCGGCTGTTGCTTAGCAACCGCCTCGCGCTCGCGCCACCACCACACCGCGGCGCGGCGCTCACACCGCGTTTAGATGCACGGATTATTTTCATTTTGTGAGTTTTTATGTATTAGATTAGGTATTTATTTTTATAGTTAATATATTTCTAAATATTTACTTACAAATATTCAAGTTTCTACCTGTTAATTAAGATCGAGTAAAAATTGCTTAAAAATTACGTTTGTTGTATGGGAGCCCCCCTTTAATATTTACTTTATTGTTATTTAATTATTTATTTTGAAAGGTAATATACAAGTAAATATTCTGTGAAAATTTGAAGCGTCTACCTGTTACCGTTTTTAATATTGAGCAAAAAACAGACAGACAGACAGACAGACGGACGGACGGACGGACGGACAGACGGACAGACGGACGGACGGACGGACGTCCGTTCAAACTCAATTTTTTTGTATGTAAAATGTTGGTCTGTTGGATAGGGTTCTCCTAGTACAAAAACACTTAAAATTTTGAGATCTCCAAGTTGTTTAAAGCCACCAACACCAAAGTTACCATGTTAATTAGCTATTAAATCTTTTTAGCATTCTATTGGAACACATTTTTGATATGTTTAATGCACTATGTTATAGTAATTTATTTTACAATAATTTTGCTTGAGTAGCCATCCCGCGGCGCGCGGCGCGGCGGCGTCGTAACTCGTACGTACATGGAAACTCCGCGCCTAAGAAGTGCGGGCTGAAGTAGCGTAAAATACCTAAAGTTCTGGGGAATTCTTGCCTTAATCCGCATTCCAGATGTTTTAGTTGACACGAGTTTCTGATTCCATAAATTTGTTAACCATGTCCCATTTGCCCGAACAATTATTAGGTTACGTTCGTTAGATACCTGTTTTCTATATCCAAAACCTCATTTACAAAGGTTCGGTTATCAGATATATCAATTATTAGGTTAGGTTTATTTTTATTATGCAAATGAACATTCGTGTAAGAAAGATTTGGTTATCAGACGAGTTGTCAAATGGTCTTTTGGGATTTTGGTAGTGTCTTATGAAAAAAAAAATCGTCCGGGGAAATGATATCAGGTTCTTAAAAGAGTCGTCGTGAAGTAGGCGTATAATATACAACTACATAACAAGAATTTGAAATATCTTGCACCTACGAGTATATTTATAGACCGCTTCTTATTTTTCCAGTTTTTCTACCTCATCGCATTAGTCAGATAACCTACAAATGACACTTATTTCCTCATGCTCTCTTGCTCTTGTAGCACAATGCGTTTAGGTAAAGGCAATTCACTTCGCTGCCGCACTTCTATACACACTTCTTCACTATTATGACAGCGGCGAGAACCGCTGCTATGTCATACTATTGCTGTTCCATCTTTACCAAAGAAAGTTCGATTATTGTTTTTAATTGTTTTTTTTATGGCACTTATGTATGTATAATGTGTAAAAGTTGCAAGTAGCGCTTTTTAAGGTCGCGGCAGATGTGAATGAATAGGCTTTTGTCTAATAACAAATTGCTTGGTTTATAGTTTGTAATTATAAATGAAGAGACGTAGATAAGAAAAAACCAGTCTATTTCTCATAAAAAATAAAGATTATTAATATTTTTAGAAAATTAATTCGAAAAAAAATAGGCATTAAGTCACGTAACACCGAATACCAATCAGAAAGTGTTACGTCACGCCACGCAAAACATCATTGTTGTTGTTTTTTATATAACAGAGGAGGTTACTATGGTTACTCCGTATTGTTTTGACACTTGACACAGATGTGAACAGTTTAGTTTCGCAGATTGTGGTCATTCAAGACGCCATGACACTATTCATCGTTTACAAGGGAAATCTAAATTGTTTTTTTTAAATACAAAATATGTAATGCATAACATTGCCTTTTCTTTAAAATACAGGTTTTTTGGGATAAAATAGATATTAAAGTATATAGTTTTCAAATTTTGTCAACTAGCCTATTGGCGATCACAAGGAAATATATTCCGTAATACGTGATTCAGTAAGTAGTGACATTAATTGTGATACGTATTAATTAAATGCAGTGTCTAGCACAGTGCATTTAACCACCTTCAGAATACGTAAACTAGTACTAGTAACTATATGCGAGGAGTATTGTATATCGTATAAATTACGTATGTATTTGTAAATGTGCTATTTAAACTTTTATAATATTATTGCTTAAACTTTTATAATATTAAAGCTTTTTACACGGCACGTTTTGTCTTCATCAACGAAGTGTTTTAATCGTGTTTCTTGGTTAAAGTCAGTGGACGATCAAGACATGGCTAATAATATCTTACCTGTCAAAGTATTACAAATATTTACACACTAATAAAGAAATTTGAGTTTGAGTTTTGAGTTTTTTCAAATAAATAAAACTAGAATGAAATCGTTCCATCCGTTTGAGAACTACAATGCCACAGACAGACACAGATGCATACGTCAATATTATAACTCCCCTCAATTTGGGTCTTGGTTAAAAATTAATCGTCTCTTGCGACAAACATCACGTATTGCTATCGGTCACAGAAGCTTAATCTCAGCCAATAAACCTGAGAAGCAAGTTTGTCGAGTGACGTAATCATGTGATTGCGAGGTGAACATAACACACGTCCCGTCCGAGGGCGGGGGCTGAGGGCGAAGGGCGGACGGGGCGAGGGGGGGGAATCCGACTCGACACAAGTTTCAAGGAGCTCGGTAACTTCTACTTCCCACGCACTTTGGACTAACTAGTTTTCACTACTTACTGTTTGTGATTTAGGTACTTGATGGATACAATACAATAAATGAATGTACACATAATTTGCTTTGTTAACTCAAATCGCTAATCGTACTTTTTTTGTTTTACAGGCTAGGTATGACGTAGCCTACTTGAGATTATAGCGAATATTTGACATCATGGTTAGATTAGATGATAAGTATTTTTAACCGACTTCAAAAATTGGGAGATTATCATTTCGGTTGTGTTTTATTTTTCTATGCTATGGGTTATGTGGTCAATACAATTTCAAGACTCGTCTTTAGTAGGGTCCCGTGGTCAAAGTTATAGCAAAAAAACATTTGATAAGTATTGTTCATTAAAACTACATGACAAAATGGCATCGACGTTTGTATTACAACGTCTTAAGTGTTATAAATATATATCGCTATATCTTGAAAATATCTGGGTGTCTTTAAATCGCGAGTGAATTGGTTTCTTCTAGGTAAGCACGGTACATAGACCGCAACGTCGTTTAACATCAGGCAAGATGACGGTCAAGCGCAAACCTATTTCTAAATAAAAACCAACTTTCATTATAAACCGTCACCAACCCGGGAATAGAACTTCCTGAAATGGTTGGTTGGCAAAGCAACTGGTTAATAATTGGACAGGACCAAAACGGTTAGCAATACTATTTAATCTATACTCCAGGATTACTTCCAGCCACAAAATCAGAAATTCGTGAGAATTTAATAAGCTAGGTAGTTCCGGGAAAGGGCTGAAGCTTTGCCTTTGACAGACGCCGCCGCGTATTTCACCGCGCACGGATTCTCAAAGCTTGACTTAGATAGACGTATAAAAGCAATCAAGGCAATTGGAGGTATTACTAATTATATAATTACGAACAGAATTCTTACGAACAGATTAACCCGTGAAATGAATTTTGAAGTGAAAGAATATCACCTTCCAAAATAAACAAATTCGATTGTCTCTTTCTAATATTATCCCTAACCAATGATTGTATATGTTTAAAAAGGTTGTCATGCGCGAGAGAGGTAGCTGCGCGCGTTGATCTATTCACACTGAAGAGGTCAACATGTTCAGAATATGTTGCAAAGTGAATCATATTCTGTTGAAATAAGAGTTGTGTCTGTATTTTGTTGACCTCGAATGAGCTTATAATCTAAGATAGTTACATCTGGTGATGATACAACGGGGTATATGCAGTTTAATCCTAGCTAAGAGAGTGCTGCTGTCAATAAAATTCTGTACCAGATAAGAAGGAAGGTCAAGTCCGCTACCTCTCTTCTCTAAGTGAGAAGTGGTATAAATAAAGTTTATTTTGAAGTCGGTTAAAAATAATACCTATTCTAAGAAACTCAAATCGTTTTATTGAATTCGGAATAAAACGAATTGAATTTCAAATGTCAGCTGGCTACCAGCGGGGAACCAAAATAAATAAACCAACTTGATCGTTCTCCGCGCTACAGGCGCGGTGGGCGGGCTCGCTCGCCATCAATAGTCGTCAGCTCGGGCGCGGTTAGATCCGACAAAACAGGAAACTTGGCAAAAACTCCTAACAATGGCACACACTGAGCCCAGCCTGTCAACTTGCGGAGGTATGGAAGGCCATATGTTTGCGGTAATTTATATATGACTTACTCTACAGGTACATATCATTATAATATAACTTTGAGATCTAAGTATACCATACAACACAAACAATAGTAGATTGTAGTATAAGGGAGCAAAATAATATTTTTACGGCGAGGGCGTTTTTTTGAATCCAGAGCGAAGTGAGGGATTCTAGAGTAGAATCCCGAGAGTAGCGCGGGATTCTTTAGTAGAATCCTGAACGTAGCAAGGGATTCAAAGTACGTCTCCCGAGCCAAAAATATATATTGCGCCCGAGTGATACACTCTACTTTTCATCACCCTCTGTGATAAAATAAAAGGCGCCTCATATTTTATTGTAATATTATTATTTAATAAAACATAGAGAAACAACTAAATTGAAATTAAATAGTATCTAATAATAAAACAACAAAAAAGTTATATTTACATTTGAGATAATTTAGCAATTATGAAAATTTATTGTTACACTTTAAGAATAGAAAACAATATTTTCATCCCATCTATTCGAAAAGGACGACTTGTGACTTGACTGGACGACTTGAAAAAAAGTGCGCGGAAAAGATAATCTCAGAAATAGCGAAATCAGCGTAAAGGTATCGAATTTAAATTAAAACCATATATGAAAATACATAGTATCTTGCTGCTTAAAGAAAAATAAAATTTCTCAGTTTTCGTAAAAAAAAGTTATAGCCGAATATGTCGTAAAAAACGCACATTTCGACACTCACAAGGGAATCAAAACCTATGGGGTACTTCCCGTTGACTTAGAACTATAAAATTTGGCGAGAAGCATTGTGTTAGATATAGGAAAAAATCCGAAAACTGGATATTTTTAATTTAATCATAAATGAATAGTGTCTCTATGCAAGTGAATTAACCGTATCATGTGGGGTATCATATGAAAGAGCCTCATTAGCATAATCTAAAACAGGTTTTTAACACATTCTTCGCCCCCTGCAGACCCTTCACTTCACTGGGAACCAAAACTTTTTAGGCGAATTTTGGTTAAGTACAGAGTGGCCGCGCAAAGCAACGTTGACTGCCTCAAACGCCGGTGGTTTACTGACTACTACAAAATGAACGGGACGATTGCTCGGATCCGAGTGGGAGGCGCTGCTACAATAGCCCCCTCCCCCCCATGGAGTGAGCCAAGTGAGCAAGGAATGTGCTAAATATTTTTACGATATTTTTTTTTTTTTTTTTTTTGTATATATTTTTCGGTTTATGAAGGAAAATATAAAAAAATATATATGATTTCCCCCTTTTATTTAATTTGTACGGAACCCTCGGTGGGCGAGTCTGACTCGCACTTGTCCGGTTTTTTTCATTATGATTCAATCATACATTGGCATCGCATTAACATATACTGCAGAATAAGGCATAGCTTAATATAGTGGTTTTGTTTAAATACACAGTTTTAATTAAATAAAATACCAATAGCTATAAAAGTAACGCTTCGTTCGCATTCCCAAGATTAACTTTAAACTTATGTTAGTTTTCTGTGCTTAATAGCATCATAGCGGGTGTTATCGCGTTATAGTACCGAAGCCGGTCCCTTCCATTTGCGTAAAATACTCGCGGCCCGTATTAAATCCTCATAGGGCACGTGGTGGAAACGTCTAATAGAGTTGCCAGTACTAAATAGTAACCAGGGAACTTGCTGAAGTTTTACTTTTAACGAATTAAGAGTTATATAAAGCCTTCTTGCCGAGTTATAAAAACTGCGTTCATGTTAATGGGAGCAATTCAGATAATCAAAGCCGATTTGTAACTAAATCATTTGTGAAATGTTGCCCGTAAGCCGCCATATATTTTGGGAATCAGTAACGAGCGAAGAACTTGTAATATTCCATGGAAAAAAAATTGTGCTCGCGAGGTCTATTGTTAGCAGAACTATTGTAATGTTTTCTAAGGTTTTCGTGACTGTTATCGTGAAGTAAAAAAATAATATACTAGTATATGTGTGCGTAAAAACTGAAATTCAAAGTTAGAATCGGAATTTTATTGTTAAAATTTTATTGTCCATCTTAGTGTGTTACATAGGAATATAATACGCTAGGATGGACAAAACATTTAGGAATGGACATAGGAAATAAACTTTAAAACTAAATACTGTGATTGTTATAGATAGATAAACTCTTTGTTGTATACACTATAAAATTTACAGTCAAGAGAAATTAACTAAGAACTAGTGTAAAAACTGGTGGTTTATCGCTAATAGTGATCTCTTCCAGGCAACCTTATCAGTAACAAACCGAAAAACTAGTTTTAAAACAGTCGAACCCTAGTTTAGGTAAATAAAAGAGAGCAGCGACACGTTTTTCTTCATCATCATCATTATGATTATCATCTCAGCCATAAGAAGTCCACTCAGGACATAAGCTTCTCCCATGGATTTCGAAAAATACCAAATGGTAGCGGCTTGCATCCAGCGTCTTCCTGCTACCTGGGCGTTTTTCTTCGTTTCCAGCATTTCGACCAATCAATTAATATTTTTTAATATTTTCCTAGCTTTGGACATGCTTCAAGAACGTGCGACAGTTGCACAAGTTTCTTGCTAAGAGCTCTTGGGTGATTCGGACCGCGGTTCGAACCACTTGCGGTGCGAAACGCCGAAGTACCCATTCTAACACACAATTTAGAGAGAAAGCGGTCCGGGCGCTAGGCGATCCCTCCCCATCTATTGTAATATGGACCGGACCATATCTCCGGCGAGGGCCATAATGCCTCTATATCGCTGAAATTAATGCAGCACGAGAGGTTTGGACGGTTAAGCTTGTTCGAAAGGGTGTTTATTATAAAAGCGTTTGTTGGTAAATAGGTACAAGTATTGTACTTTAATACAATTACATAAGTTTTGTTGGAAATAATAAATTTTGTAAAAAAGATGCTTATATCAAAATATGGTGGAACAAAAATGCTTGCTTGGAGAGAAGGGGAACGCAATGACTTATTATGTCACGGCATCACTAAGTTTTTCTCTATGTCAAAGATGTAAAATGTAGCGCTGGTGGCGCAGCTTAACTAGGTGTTCTTGAACGATCACCAGTGTCAAGCAACGAACGGACCGGTCAGTCTTCGGATGGGTGACCGTAAGTGGCATTTCTTTCTGAGCACTACCGTCGGATGACACGTTAAATTGTAGGTCTCGGTTGTTTGTTCTTAAAAAACAGCAATCGTCAAGCCAGGTCAGAGGTGTTTCGGCGGCTTAATAATCTGCCACTAGGGCTGGCCACTTAGTCTATACGAACTTACTTAAAACACAGAACAGGAACACTAAATCCATCATGGAAATTAACATTCATATACGGATAAAAACAAAGTTTAATTAGGAATTCAAAAGTGTTCACGATGATCCAAAAATAACCAACCAATTCAAACTTGATGACAATTCACTTTTAATTGCATATAAAGTAACCTTTAAAATATTTTCCAGTCACAATGAATACATTTCGAAGTTCTCTTTGGTAATTAAAGTAGCTAAATAAGCAAACTGTATGACAACGGAACAATGAACAACAACAAGACAAGAAAGGACACAAATATAAAGTAATAAATAGAAATACATTGAAAATAAAAAGTAAGACTATCGTCTTCGATAACGTGATGGAAAGTCATTGTCGAATGTGCCTAAAAATACTTCAATCGACCTACCGTGTCGCAGTTACCAGCAAAATATATCCGGTTATCAACCCGTTCATTCCCAACGTATAGATAAGTATGTAGAAACTCACGTGGGCACAACACAAGGTAGTCGATAAGGGCACCGCAACCAGTGAGCCAACACACTCGTAACTCAATAAGCCCCGCAGACACATCGAGTGCTTTCCCGAGTTCTCTCAGGTAATACAATAACGAGTATAGGAAATGCCTACAAGGTTAACGCTCCTCTAATACCACTCTACTAACCTTTTATTAGCAAATACTCAAATAGGGCTGCCACTAACGACTATGTATGCTAAAATAGACAGTTGATAGTTTTTAGTTAATTAAAATGATAATATTTTAAAGTTTGACGTAACAAGTATTTGTATTGAAAGAAAAAAACCAAATACCAAGTTTTTCATAGTGTAAATTTCCGCTTGTAGTTGCGCTTTAAATGATGTTCAGTGAAAGTTTTCGCAAGAAATAGCCGCTGTAACTGTATTTAAATGAAAATTCCTTAGGACGTTTCTTGTAAAACCGCTTGGGTATTTTTTGCGAAAACGTTCATTGTAGACGTTCATTAGAAAAAGTATAATTTATGACTATTATTAGCCTATAATACTTGGGAAGTAAAGACAAAGTTAACGACAGCTCGCGCTTGACAATTGGTCAAACCGTTTAGACTGTAGGAGTTATTATGAAAACAAATATACACAACCCATATAATATATACACTCGAAAAACTAACTTACACTTAAAACTTCCTTATTAATTATATATTTAATTATAAATTATATTAATTTATAAATTACAAAATAGGCACATGGTGTTTCTAAAAATCATAACTAGCCATTTACTAGTATAGGTCCAGTAGGTAGGAAAATCCTGGTAAAGTCCAGTTTCATAGAATGAAAGTAAATAAGAGCTAGCATTTCTTGCTTAGAAATGTTAGTTACACCAAAAAATTATTATTACGTGTGTATTATTCTAAAGCCCATTTCACGATATAAGATAAATTCTAGAAATTTATCTGAATACGTTTGTAGAAGTCTTCATAAATTACTCGTCATTAAAATATGTCGCAGAAAATAGTAGACCAAAGTAACATCGTAGGTAGGAAACTATGAAACCATATTTCGTGGACGATGGTGACAGCCCTAGCCGTGCCATTTGATATATTCCACCATTCTTCCTTTGGAGTGAGCAGTGTCTCTTTCTATCTGCGTGTAAATAGTAGCGCTGTCTCGTTCCAAGTCCTGAGTATCAGCGGAAGTATTTACCTACAAAGGAAGCATTTAGAAGTAGTTATTCGCTTGTTCAGCGGGCAGATGTAATATTAGCGAGATTGGTTCTTGATTATATTACATGCTCTTGTGTAAGCAAATCAAACGCAACATGACTTAATTTATCGTAATTGATCATTAACTTCGAAACTCTTTTTGATTTTGGGCTGTCATTCGTCGAAATAAAATGTTTAGGTTTGAGGGTATTTAAGTTTTTTAGCCGACTTAGGTTTAAGTTAGGTATACTAGTATATAACAAATGTTACGTTCGTAAACAAAAACTGGTTTCATTTTTGCCTTTATCGTTCTCTTTCCACTTGCGTGATGCGCCTCTGATTTGGTCTTTTCATTCCCTCGCTTCGGTCTGTTTTGATAATAGAGTTTTTTATGTCTATGTATTCTGTTATACCTATAGGACTTTGTTAAAAATTAAAACGACAGAATCGTAGCAAACGCACCGAATGCGTGGCAAATGCGAATCGAGGCGCAGACCTCTAACATTTCTATGTTAGTAACTATACAAGTACAAATAATTTCATTTTACAGTTTTTTTTGTGAACCCATTGACTCTGAACTAGTATATATTAGTGTAACATCCTTTTAATTCCGCAGACTATATTAACATACATAATAATTATTATATAATTTAGACATAACACTTTTGAGAAAAAAAAATGAACATGAATACAGTCAGAAAATAGTTAACTTAAAGTATAGAACAAATTGCCAAATACTCATTTAAAAAAAACACATGCTAAATAAGATACTCATAAGGTTTTTTTTTTCTTATAAGATGTGACTATGGCTATATATTCTAATAACTCTGCATTAATTAGGAGATTGTTGTAATTCTAGTAATTGTAAGCATATCATGTCCATAGATTGTTGATTATAATCAACGAGCTATGCATTTTACAGAATTACTGTGACAAAAATCGGACATTTATTACTGTGGCAAACAAAAAGTTAGTGCTAGCAAGATGAAATCGATTCTAAAAATAGAATATAATGAAATCCGTTATAGGTACCTAGCAAGAATATTTTTTACAGATTTTTAGTTTAGGGTTTTGAACCATTTGTGATTTTACACATAGGCGTTTCATTCTCAGTGTTAGTAATAATTTATTTATTTTTGGAAAACAAACGGCTATGAACATAATATTGTATAGTGTAAATTAATGGTACGGAATAAGCCTTACAGTTTACACCAATAGAATTTAAGTATACATTAAAATACTTTTTGAAATAATAGGTAACTAGTAGTAGTACAAAATTAAATTGCTAAGCCATATCGATATAATTTGATATCGAAAATTAAAAATGATTTCATATATGTACTTGCTTACATGTGTGTGCATTTAATTAGTATTGAAAAAAAGAAGAGATTGCATGATATTTAAAGTAGTTATGTCTCACTGTAAATAGATCTACGTGCTCTGAATATTTTGAATATTTATTTATTGTAATAAAACAATACAATTTAGGCCATTCATTCATTAAGTATAAAGTATATTACTTAATGATATTGGGCTCAGATTATTAAATCATTACATACATCAAAATTAGGCGTATCGTCCTTAGTTCCAGTAAAATACTTAGTATGTAACCGTGACATCAGCCTTTATTGTTTTCGATATATTTACATATTAAGATAGATACTTAAAGATAAAAACCAACAAGTTGCCAAGGAAACTTGAAGCTCGGTTTATACTGACGACAATGGCAAGAATCTTTCCACCAGAACGAAATAGAGGTATTTATCTAAGCAATTTCGTTAAAAGCTTGCAAAATGAGACGTTTATAAACAGAAAGATGCGAACAACGGCACGAAGATCGAAACGCAAACAAAAAAGAAGTACATTTAAAGTATTGTTTGATTCCCTCCTTAATTCGTGTGTCCTAAGGGTAATTTTTTTTTAAAGCCTATAAGTTAAACTTATTGCTAGAATTCCGTGGGCCCCGCGGGTTAATTGTGATCGATATATCCAGCTATACTTTTTAGACCTCTTTTTTTTGTCATAAATAGTTCTTTTCGATGTTCTCTTTTGTAGGTTGGCTATAAAAGTAGCTAATAGCGTTAAGGCCGCCAGTTGCTTCTCTAGTTTGAAAATTAATTTCCTTTTTAATATTATGGCGTGGTAAATAAAGAGTTTACCTATTATTTTCATTAGGATTACCTTTGATAAATAGTGAACGCAGCTCCGTTAAACTGTCGTCAAATTGTCAATGAGATTTTATCTATAAAGATGCTTTTATCTCATTGAATATGAGACAAAAGCAAGGCAAATCTCTGCGACGTATAAACGACGAATAAATACGAGTCGGGCTATTACCTTACTTGGGGCTTGCCACGTGTAGCCACAGAAAAAACTACGTATAGTATAGTACATAAGTGTGTCAATTTGTCAAAATCTAATAACACATTTATACAAAATCTCTTTCGTTGACACTATGTAATAGAGTCACAAATTCTGTGTTGACAATGTTGACCCGATTATTATTTTATTTTTTGCCAAATCCAACAACGAAATTCTACAAAAGAACTCATCGTGTTTGATTGACCGACATAACATTACGTCGTATCCTTAACATGACAAATTCAAAAACTTGCTGGCGACAACAATACATGTTGTGTCACCGCCTTTACCCCAACTGTTCCGAGCTCGGTCCCTTTGAGTCGGGTCGGTGTGTTGTTATTAATATTCGTTTCAATTACGGGGACTAATTGATGTAGCTTGCGGCGAGTACGACCCGTCGCGCTCGCGTCCCGCTCCCGTCCCGCTCCCGGCGCGCTCCCGGCACTCTCTCGGGAATCAAGAACTCATTAACTGAGAGTGGAGAAGCGGATTAACTTTACAGACTCAACACAATACTATTTACAAATTGTGTTGCTGGCGAATTAATGATGTAAATTGGTTGCTGTCTACAGTTTTTACACAAATACTTATACATTACATACATTCTTAGAGTTCCGTACCCAAAGGGTAAAACGGGACCCTATTACTAAGACTCCGCTGTCTGTCTGTCCGTCCGTCTGTCACCAGGCTATCTCATGAATCGTGATAGTTAGAGAGTATAAATTTTCACAGATGATGTGTTTCTGTTGCTGCTATAACAACAAATACTAAAAAACAGAATAAAATAAATGTTTAAGGGGGCTTCCATACAACAAACATGATTTTTTGCTCGTTTTTGCTCGATATTGATAATGGCAATTAAAAAAAAAACATAATTAAATTAAAATAAAAAAAATATTTAAGGGGGGCTCTCATACTACAAACATGATTTTTTGCCATTTTTATAGATAATGGAACGGTACGGAACCCTTCGTGTGCGAGTCCGACTCGCACTTGGCTGGTTTTATTAATTATGAGCTCTTAGAGCTCCGTTCATGAGTGAAGCTAAAAACTCAACAAATTATATGCATCACCATCGCGTATTTATTGTTTTTTTTTTTTTTTATAGAAGATAGATCTACGATTGACCACCAACTAGCCTGATGTTAAGCGACGGCGGTTTTGATGAGCACATCAGCGTTCAAATGAGTAGACACTTATTAGTCACAGAGTTAGAAGTGAAATTGTGCCTTTAGTTCTCCTGTGTAGCGACGCGCAGGCCGTTACAGGCCTTAAAAGGCCAGTTAAAAATTGCTTCATTTAGCTAGAAGCGACTCGGATTCACTTTTATTTTGCGTGGTTGTATGTCCCGATAGATTTAAACAAAGTATCTTTGAATCGTGTTTTTTTTTTATTGTTTCGTGAAAGATCGCTCTGTCGTGTGAACTAGCGGTTCTGGGCATGCAAGAACCTAAATAGATTTTTTGTTTATTTGCTTAAACACGTTAATCTCTGTAACTACCAGACGGAATGGTAAAATTGTGTTTGTATTTGATAGTTAGATTTACGTAGCTTTGTATAAGCTCTCTATCTTCAGGCTACACTTCTCAGCTAGCCTTAAATATAAATTTTTGTTAAGTAAATCGTGAGAAAAGCGCTCCCGAACTGTATCCGCGTGCGCTGGCGCAATTGTTAGTTAGGACGAAACCGCGAGGCACATCTAGTTAAGTCATAAATTGGATACAAAGAAACAAAAGGACCAAAATTAATTGATAGTCTACTCTTGGGACTAAAAGATGAAAAACAAAACATAAGCACGGTGGCATGAAAATACCATTGAAATAGAATCATTGTTTTTGCTAAGGATGAATGCAGTTCATTTTACACTTGGGAAAATAAAGAGAATTATTTACCAGCAGAAAACGTAATTGGTAGTAATTTTTAAAGAGCTCTAAGAAGCAAGGGAGCAGAACTGACGAGAAACTAATTTATTTGGCTACTCCGGTAATAGGCAGAGCAATGAAGCTTCAGCGCAGATATTCGTCTGCGTCACTTAGAATTCCGCCCCTCTATAAATGATTTTGACAGCAATTGCTTGCGAAATAGAGCACTTTGAGGAAACAAATTCTCGTGCGTCAGGCGTCGGCTTGGGACGAGGGCAGTTACAAATAAAAATGAAAGGCATTTCTCTCAGCGGGAGCACAGAGCTACCTCGACGCTTCTAGACGCTTCCACAGCTTGGCTAAATAAATATTGAGCACTTTGCAGGTTTACAAACCCGCCTCGCCTGCTTCCCGCTCGCTGAGGGTGACTTATGTCTATATTTAACTTCAATTCAAAATATGTATTTGAAAACTTCAATAAAACAGATAAACAGCTACGAAAATGTCAAAGCCAGCCGTTTGTTGGAGATGTTGGAATTAATAAGTTTTTGAGAAAGCTTCGGGGCATTTTCCTTTACGTTAAAGATATCTGAAGATCTGGCAAAACAATCTAGAGAAAGTTGAATGTCACTTAACAAAGAGCATACTTCACAAAACTATTATTGAAATCTTGCCATTAAACTAACATTAAATAGAATATTTTTGATATGTACATGGTACAATATATACAATACCTACACTATCAGTACAAATACAAATACAAATAGTTTATTATCAACCAAAAGATACAGAAAACCAGTACAAGTACTTCTTAATTTTATGAAAAATTGGTGACCAGGTTCACACAGAGATGTTCTTGTGAACCCTGCACTAGGTATGAAACCTGTATCGCAAGCGTCCACATGTACTGCTTTATCCAAAGAAAATAACAAAGTTTTCGGATTTTTTCCTATAGATATGTGTACAAATTTCATAGTTCTAGGCCAACGGGAAGTACCTCATAGGTTTTGATTCCCTTGTGAGTGTCGAAATGTGAATTTTTTACGACATATTCGGCTGTAAACTTTTTTTACAAAAACTGAGAAATTTTAATTTGTTTTCTGCAGCAAGACACTATGGATCTGCGTATATAGTTTTAAATTCAATACGATAACCTTTCGTGTTCCCGAGATAAAGGTCTTAACACGAAGATGGACGGACAGAAGGACAACAAAGTGATTCTATAAGGGTTCCGTTCTTTTTTCTTTTACGGTACGGAACCCTAAAAATGTATGCAAGTGGTTTCAACAAACCGCTACATAATTTTGTAGAATTATACTGAAGATTTGTGTATTGGGGAGGGGGAAGAGGAGATTTTTACAAGCTTTTATTTAACTTGCAATGTTGGAAGCTAAATTAGAACCACTTCCCTATGTCCGATTGGGCTCAAATGTAATATACATATGTATCTTCGGTAACAAAACAATAATATGCCACCATTAAGATATTCTGATGATGAAGCCGGAGGTTGGCCATACGAACTTTTTAACTAAATAAGATAAATTCATTGAATTTGACCTCGTTTGTGCAAAAATTATTCAGCTCAATTGGATGGAGATGACTGGTTTTAAAAATAGAACTTTCAAGCAACATTTTACTCATACTGCCATGGCACGTTAATATATTATAATACTTATCATAAAATCTCGGTTCTCTCTGCGTTTCTACGAGTCCACCCTTACATCAGTGGCTTCATACCGTCGGTGAGTCGCCACTTGTCCCGCGGCGACGTCGCGCAGAGATTTTCTCAAAGTGGCCACTTACCCAGCTATTATTCTTAGAGATACTCCATTTAAGGCGCCTCTCTCCGTCGCCAGCCGCGTAAAAATACAACGCTTTTTACAAAAGTAATCAACGCTCAAAGAAATCACGCTATTTCATGCTTTGTTTTAACGCCTTTACGATTAATGCAAAGCTAATACAGGAGGTAATAATAAAGCTAATATATGATTTAAACTTTTATGTATTTATATGTATGTTATTTTTTTCCTGCATAATTTACTATTTATCATATCCCACCTAAATTACTAATCATAATTATTCCAATTAAACTACCTATTATAATTTCACTAATCAGAAATCGCTAAAAGCGTCATGATCAGCCATCCGTTAATTTGGTGTGTAATATATTATAACTACCCTAAATTTAATATAGAGTTGTGATGAAGAGAAGATTTAAATAATTACCTCAAAAAATGGAAAGGTGACGTGTAGGGTTTTTTATAAATTAATTAGCAACATTGTTTATTTGAAAAATTGAGTTCCACAAATTTATAATTTTGTAAGAAGATACGTAGAACCTAAAGGTGCAGTCGAGTTTTATATCTAGTAGGTAGTTTGCTATGGTTATAAACCTTTGAAACAAGTAAACAAGTAGTTTTCAGGGAACTACTCGCAATTGTGTTAAAGAAATTAAATAAAATTACCCGGCTGCAGCGGTGGAAGCCAACAAAAACCGACTACTAAGCGGAAATGGAGCCAAATTATGTTTTTGTGCTCATTTCCGTTGAAACTATGTATGGGTAAGAATGCGTCGGTTTTATGCGGCGCCATTTACCAGCTGATTTTGATAGCAGAAGATTCGATGATGTTTAGACAAGAATGTCAAATACTTGCAAATGGGTCAAGGTTGTTAGACATAAGTTCGTAAGGTCTGAGAAAAGTCTCAAAAAGTGATCGCTGTGCTATGTCAGTGACTTTTATTCGTCTGCACTCTTTATTCCTGACTCGATCTCGCAGAGTCTTCGAGCTTAGCCATTTCCATAGCTCGTAGGCTATCCGCATTTTCACACTATATGGGCACATTTTCCGTAAGCCGTCTTCCCATGTAGTGGATTCTTCTTCTTCTTTGTATTGGACCCGCATTAAAGCATTTGCCAATGTCATGTATTAGGATTTTTTCAAGTTTCTTGAATAAAACAAGTTACAATCTTATTCACGTATACAGTCAATTTATAAGTCGAGTCCTGCTTCAGTAAAGTGGTGGCGACTTTACTAGAAGCTTCTATGGATTTTTGCCGACAACGTAAGATCACACGTTTTACTGCTTTATTTCACTTGCCCACACTCACGCACTTTATCGAACACTTAATGAATAAAACACCACCATTTTTATAGCATTAATGTTCAAAATAACACAAGTATAAGAAAATAAAACAAAGCAACAACACGTTACTAAGACGTTCCCGCCAAAACCTCCCATGTAGTGGTTGTTTTGCATGCAAATAGCGCATGGTATGTTTTATTAAGGAGCTGCACTCTCGAGGATCACGGCGAGGCGTGGCGGCACCGACTGAGGCAGGTTATGTTTTATTAACGCATGTTGATGGACTCAGGTACAGAGTTACAAGAACGTGTTTGTGTCCGTATATTCAAATAGTAGATGGGATTTCATAAAAATAATGGAGTCTGGAGAATGGATTGATTTTCGTATTTAGTCCACAAACTGTCAGCATGGCTTGTGGACTGAATACGAAAATCAATATGGAACATACATACAGTATAACTTGAATGCATTACAATTATAGTTTAAATAATTTAGAATTTAGAATTTAAATTTTGAATTTTGAACTGAAAACCCAACTTTAAAATAAGCAATTTTGTTTTGAAAATCAAACTAAGTACTGTAGATTTTGATGCAATTTCTATGGTACCAATCGGAAACTACCTTTATCATTTCAATTATTTTTTTTTGAAATCGATTTATAAATGACGTAGTTATGCGATAACAAACATAAAATAAAAAGGATTAAAACAGCCAAACTGTTTGATTTTCGTATTTAGTCCACAAACTGTCAGCATGGCTTGTGGACTGAATACGAAAATCAATATGGAACATACATACAGTATAACTTGAATGCATTACAATTATAGTTTAAATAATTTAGAATTTAGAATTTAAATTTTGAATTTTGAACTGAAAACCCAACTTTAAAATGAGCAATTTTGTTTTGAAAATCAAACTAAGTACTGTAGATTTTGATGCAATTTCTATGGTACCAATCGGAAACTACCTTTATCATTTCAATTTTTTTTTTTTTGAAATCGATTTATAAATGACGTAGTTATGCGATAACAAACATAAAATAAAAAGGATTAAAACAGCCAAACTGTTAACCTCCTTTTTTTGAAGTCAGTTAAAACAGATTTTGATGCTCGTCTGTTTTTTTTTATATACTCCTTAGTATGTTATGTTTCTTTCCACAAGTTAAATGTATAAGTCCTGTCAAAAAATATAAACTTTTAAAACAAATATTGCAACGCAGTCCTTCTACGGCAAAAAACTCAAGTCCAATTATTTTAACTACAAGTATCTCTATTATCAAGTCCAGTTAGTTTAACAACAAATATCTCATCATATAAGCATCTATTCAATTATTCAAGCTGTTTACCGAGAACTCTAGGCCTAGTAAATGTACATGTACTCGTATTTGATAAATAAACACTATGGTCCAGTAAGGGGATGACTATGAATACAATACATTCGGAACGTTCTACATCCATATCATGAAACGTATCCTTAAATTACACATCTAGATTATAATAATAATTATCTTTCAGACTTTTAGATAAAGAACAAAGCTTTCTCTGTATCTAGCTAGGTCTTTCAGTTAATTTGGAACTTACAAAATCAGACTATTTTCTTGAATTCTGAGATTATAATAAATTATGTTTAATTTTTTACAGATCTACATTTTTTTTACGGCAAACATACTATTAAGAACTTAATAGTACAGACAGTTTCTGTGCTTTAGGTAACCTAATTACTTATACGCTATATTAATTTCGCACAAACATACACATAGTCACAGTAGTATTCCTTAGTCACATGTGACACACACACTACACACAAAATTGAATTGTGAAGTAATTCTACTAACTTGTAACATGTTCTATTTAACATAACCATTGTGTTATATTACCATAAAGCTAACTTGCAAGTTGAGGTGCGTAAATTGCACATAAAACGGAACTAAGTTGGTGCAGCGAGCGCGCGTTGGGAGTAATAAGCTAATCGATTATGTAGCAACAGTAACTCTGTGTGTGATGCTCGCAACTTGTACTGCGTTAGCGAAAATTGAGTCGGTTAACTATAGTCGGATATTTCGGCTCAAAACAGACGTGAGTGACCCGTAGTTTTTATATAAAAATTGAGTCGGTTGTCAATTGCAATCGCAGTTTACCATCAATACTATTTTTAACCGACTTTCGAAAAGAAAGAGGTTCTCAATTCGACTGTATGTTTTTACATGTTCCTGTAGCGATTATTCCGCTATTTATGAATTGTTTTTGATGATTCTTTTTTTATTTGGTAGGTAATACCTCAGAAGTGGTCCCATGCAAATTTTATTGGAATCGGTTCAGTACTTTGGTTTTTATAATGATATAACTGAAAAAATATCATCCAAGTAAACGAATAGCGTATTTTGAACTCGATTCTCTCAGTTTTATAAACTATATTTATTAAAGGGCCAGAACCTAAGCAGCCAATTTTCAATTATGCAATAATTTTATTGATATTACAAAAAAATCGAACAGAACGCTCTAGTGCCATTTTATTGTGAATGCCGCCAATATGTGAACAACATTTTTCTCATCAAAACAACAATGTTAAAGTTTCACAACGTAGTTGACACTCGGGAAGTAAAGACAAATCTGACGACACCTCACACATCAAAATCATTTAAGTCGTTTAGATTGTAGGGATAGAAACATACATGCATACAAATATACATACATGCGAAAAACATAACCCTCCTTCTTGCGCAGTCGATTAAAACACCAGTCAACGGAACAGGCATTGTACCCATCCAACGAACTCTGGAATATGTTTTTAGTTAATTAACAAGCAATGTGTGATGAAACTGGCGGCGCGCAAACACCATCTCGAAGCACAAACTATGTGGTCAAACGTACACCGCCGCTGCGAGGAACTACTTTAAACTAACGACTTTTATAACGGACACGTAGTTTTTATTGCACCCTCGTCGGCCCCAGGGGGGGGCGCAGTGTTGGGAGGGGGAATTAATTAGAGCCGCGGCCTCTTTGCGAAATGAGGGTAGTTACAAAATGTTATTTCGTTATGTGGAATTTCATCTTTACAATTTGTTAGGTTTTGAGTAATTTTAAGTTAGGTCATTTGCGGTCATGTGCATTGTTTTTTTTTTCAAAATTTACACGTTAAAATATAAAATACCGTGAGTCGGATGACACGTTAAATTGTAGGTACCGATTGTTTGTTATTAAAACAATCATCAAGCCAGATCGGAGGCCTTTTGGCGGCTTAGTAACTCTGACACTAGGGCTGGCCACTCAGTCTATACCAACCTACTTAATGTAAATTTATTTCCTCACTGTATCAGTTTTGCTACTACTTAGCTCTTTGGCATAATTTGGGTTCATACAAATCTAGATAAAAAAAAACGTGCACTTTTCCCAAATTTGAAAATATAAGAATTAACGAACATTTTGAACCAATAATCATAATTTTTAAAATACTGTTTTTTTCTTCAGTACTTCGATTCGTTTTCGTTTGAATGTTTTCCGACTTCGATATACGCAATTCGTTTTTTTTTTAATGCAAGATAGATCTACGATTGACCACCAACTCGTCGGAGCGACGGTGTGGTCGTTTATTTGTATGACATATTTTGTTATAAAAACCAAAGTACTGAACCCATTTTGATAAAATCTATGAAATATGACCTACCAAACAAAAAAGTATCATCAAAATCAATTCATAATTGGCAAAGTAATCGCTAAACAAAATACAAAAAAAAACAGTCAAATTGAGCACCTCTTTTCTATTGGATGTCGGTTAAAAATAACCAAATCTTCTGTCCTCCGAAAGTTATTATTATTTACTTATTTCCACGTTTTATTCGAGGAAACTAGGTCATTTGCGGTTTTAAAGTTTCTGGACAAATGTTGAGTTAATATGACACTTTTAATATTAAATATTTCGAATTCATATTGCGTGGATCACTGTTGTAATGATATGTTTTCTAGAGTTTATATTTCCATTAAAAAAGAAATAATAAACTATTTTAGTCTCGTACAGGTTTGTGATCATTTGACCGCCTACTGCAGCTTAAAACATTTAACTGTTTGTGACAAACAATTAATTAAAACAAACACTTAAAACATTTAACTAATTGTAACAAACAGTTAAATGGTTTAATCTTTATGATTACTGCAATTTAATTTACATTTTGCATTTCATAAAATAAATTATGGTCATCACATTCTCAAGTTTTGTATTTAAAAATGCCGCTCTATTTGTAAAGGCGACAAAACATCCTATATCTACCTACGTCGATTACACAAGGAACCACTGCTGGCTTGCCTCATTCAAGGACTTCTAGAAAATCCTTATGGTCTTGCTGCCATAGTATCAGGTCATTTATCTACCGTGTATCAGTCCTATCATTACACTGCGCTCGCCAGTGTGCTTTCCATTCCAGAACATTTCGACTCTCGGAATTACTTGCTAATAAAACTAAATAACAAGGTCCATATTTCGTCTGATAAATTAATATAATATTGTTGGTGGAAGTTTCCTTGCAACAGGGTAGGAAGTACGGGTACAATCCTGATACAAATCAGTAGATAGCTGACCGAGGGTCGTCCCTCACACATGACATTATAGTATCTCAACATTATGGCATGTCGACCCACTGACCGCCGCCGCCACAACCCGCGTACAATGCGTACATCTCTCCATGAGACCACAGAATAAATATTATTATGTAGGTATAGAAGGTTCACTCTCTTACAAATGCTAATACATAAAAAGAGTCGGTCAGTGAGTAGCATCGCAGCAAATTTCCCCCCCGTCTTGGAGGAATTACCACCTTAATCAAAATAAATATTCCCGACGCCAAAAAAAATATGGTTGTCTGTTAAGTCGGTTTACGGATGATAATTTTACGTGATAACGATGCGTCACAAGCCGAACACTTAGGCCGATCGTGCCTCTCTATCGCTTGTTCCGCGCTCTCGCTTGCACGCTTGGCTCAGGCGGAACGTGACAATGAGTCATGCTTTTTCTTCATGCAGCCGGCGTTCATCGATTTATAAGACGGTATCACGTCAAAATCTATATAATGAAGTTTCGTAAACGTAGGATAAATACATATCTGTACACAGAAAAAGACGAAGGAAAAAATTATCAGTTCATGCAGATATCTTTCTTTCCTTCGCTCAATTGGTCAATCACTTTTTTCTCCGTTAGCTTAAGTAGAGACATATTTCAATTCACCACGATTGTGACACGTACGTCTTTTGTTTTCATAAAAGATCATGCACCAGAAAGTGCAGCGTGGAAATAATGTAGACAGCTGACCTCATATATACCTATATTTAAATAGCAGGAACGGTGGATGTAAGCCGCTTCCAATCGGTATTTTTGGAAATCCGTGGGATAGTATCCAGTAGTGAACTGTTTGTGGCTGAGATGATGATGATGATGATGACGAAGATGACTCCACTACAATCCATAACTAAGCTATGCAAATGTGTAAAATATTAATTCGTAGATCTGTTTTCACATCCTACGCTGCAGCAGAAACTTAGCTTTACCGTTAGCCACAGAATAAGGGACAGTACCAAAGTATCGCAGCTACATTTGTACCGTAATATCTGGGGTATAGCGGCCATAATGGTGTTTTCGAAGTTTTTGTAAAGACGCTAGAAAGTGAGAAGGAGTGCGTGGGGTGAGATAAAGTTTGAATAAAGTTTGGTAAATAAAAATAGGTTGATGTGGGATTTGTTTGTAGTTGAAGATTTAGGAAAATGTCGTAAGGTATTTGTGGGTGTAGTCCTGAAGCACAGTATGTAGTAAATTTTTTTTAATTTTTTTTGTAGAACAACGTTTGACCACGACTAATATATTTGTTTTAAAGCGAACATATCCTCTAAGATTGAGCAAGTTGGCCATGAGATATTCGCTTTTAAAGAGACTCTTAGTTTCTGTTACAAGTAGTTCAGTCTGAGCATGATTTTTTCAAGAGCTCAGCTACCCACATATTATTGAATAACTTATTACCCGACTGCGTAAGAAGGAGGGTTATGTTTTTCGAGTGTTTGTATAAATAAATAATAAATATTTGCTGACATTTCACACAACACCATCTAACCCAAACTAAGCAAAGCTTGTACTATGAGTACTACTAGAATTATTCAAAATAATGCGCATTTATAATCATTTAGGGCGATTTTACGCATACTTTCTCAAAAAAAACGTACACTCAACAACGTATCAAGCGTAACGAAATCGTAAGTTAGACTGCAAAAACTGCTTATTTCTGCAGTCGAGTATTTTGTTTTTCTTTTAATATACATACTTGTTTTGGAGTCAAGCTTCGAGAAGAATAGCCATCATCTATCACACCATATACTACATACTTACTTATAAGCCATGACGATCCCAACTAATATTATGTATAACGTAAAGTAACTTTGTCTCTCTGTCTGTATAATCATTGTAATCATCATCATTTTCGTGATAAAAACGGTTGAATAGATTGTTATATAATTTGATACAAAGATAATTGAGTAACTGAACGTATACCTCATAGGTTATATTTAATCATCGGCATCATCATCGTTTTTCATCAAAACCGCGGGGTGCAGCTAGTACTCCACAAAGTAGGACTAAGTTTTACATTTGAAAAGGGTACGATTATCGCAGGCTTTTACCGGAAATTCGAATATATTAATCACCCATTATATTTGCGTGGTCACTTACTTCCGGTCTGTAGCGTATTATAACTTTAACCGACTTCCAAAAAGAAGGAGGTTTTTCAATTCAACTGTACCTATATTTTTTTATATTTGTTCAGCTATTACTCCGCCAATTACGACTTGATTTTGATGATTCTTTTTTGTTTGGTAGGTAATACTTTAGAAGTGGTCCCATATAAATTTTATTAAAATTAGTTCAGTTGTAACGTAATGCTTTACTTGTTAAATAATTAAGTAATACCGTGTCGATCGAGAGGGATGAGCTGTAGTTTGAACTTACTCGTACTTCCCATATCTATATTTATCTGCACTACCAATCTATATAAATACATAAAACTATTCTTTGTTCTTTTGAATATTGTTAATGATTTTATTTTATTTTATTTTTTTATTTAGGCACACGAAACAGAATACAATTGGAATATTAACAATAGAAATACGATAAAACATACGAACTAGATTGTATTCCTAAACATGTGTACATTACACAGCAACAACAAAATAAATGCAGTACTTCTTAAATTACATTAGAGTGTATACGTATAAATATGTACATAACAAAAAGAAAATATAAAGTTACATAATAATATGGAAAGGAAGTTAGAAAAACAAAAACAAAAATAAGCTAGAAAAACAACATACATTAATATTTTAATGTATTTTCAAAGCTAGAGTGAATAGATATCTTCTAGATCGACGAGCTCCATCTTCGGCCACACCGTCGCTTAACATCAGGCGAGTTGGTGGTCAATCGTAGATCTATCTTGCATTAAAAAAAAATATCACCTTAATTGCGGTTTTCCTCGAAAACCCCCTTAAGCTCTTATGAAGATGACACAGTACTTTGGTTTTTATAACAAAATAACTGGAAAAATTACATCAAAGTAAGCGAAATTGCATATTTTGGAGTCGGTTGCTTCGTTTTTAAACGGTTTTATTTAGCTTGACCTGTTTATTTATTTATTTGGGTCAAATTTAGTAATTGAAATTTTACCTCCTTGCAGTTGACGGATCGATCTGAAATTTGGTATACACCTTTAGTCCTGATGACAATACAATATACATACTAAATTGTATTATTTGTAAATCCAAGATGGTCGCCGCCACAAAATGGCGGGTTTCATATTTTAACACAACCCCCACAATATGAGTATTACATGAAAGGGCTTTTCTAGTAAAATACAGTAAATACATCATTATCTTTCTTTTCAATAAAACCGTTTAACTTAAAAAGTTTTTTAAGTAAGTACCTGTTTAAACTGTATTTTTTATACAACAACGTAAAGTATCGCGCATGTTTGGAAACATGAAACTATAGCACAAGTAGGTAGAGAAGGGTGAATATTATTATAATAAACATTTGAGTAAAGTGGCTCAGAAGTAGGCCACGCAGGGGTACACCGTACAGCCGAGGTGTAAACATTTCCAGAGACCCAAACTTACAGTGTTGCTTGCAGTATTTCAGCTTTTTTACCCGTCGGCGAAGCAAAAGGAAGGGTTATGTTTTTGAGCGGTATGTAGGTATGTTCATCTGTTCGTTCATAAATTCTAAACTGCTTATCATAATTTGTCAAATTTTGTGTCCTTAGGAGCGTCTTGATTGTCCGCTGATTATAGGCTATGGTCACATCACATTAAATTGAATATGGCGCCCTACAGGGAGCAAAAAATCAAGAAAAACAATCTTGCCCAACCCCATAATGTGTGGTATCGTTGAACAGACATTTTTAAATGGAGGTAGGGTTTGGTACACCATATTTTTGTTAAGCATATCGTTTGCGAGATATATCTCGCCAAAGTCATGAAAACAATTTTTTTTACTCGAATACGCCGTCTCAGAGAAGCAAATGGGAGGGTTATGTGTTTTTTTGTTCGGTATGTATGTATGTTTGTTAGTATTTATAGATGCAAAGACTCCAAAATACTTTATATAAAAAATTAGTTCAAAAACTAAAACCCCACTACTGAAAACTCACGCTCTAAAATTATGAAACAAGAAAATTTAATAAATATTTTATTGTATTTCTTACATATTAATAGTGGTGTTCAGAGGATAACTGTGGTCTTATGCTAAATAACAGATTGTATTGTTTTGTTACAGTAGTTGGCATAAGACCACGGTGAATATGGCATATGGCATGGTTGGCATAACACCACTGTGAATATGTAAGAAATACAACAAAATATTTATTACATTTTCTTGTTTCATACCGTTTAGAGTTTACATCTTATGATCATCATCATCATCGTTTTCATCACTGCGCAGTTGAAACCAGCATTGCAAGTACAATATAAAATTCGCACTAGACCGCTAGACCCGTTTTCTTGACAGAAAAACTGGTAGTTCCTGTACAAATAAATCGCCATGACAAGAATAACAAGAAACTGTCCATTCTTCGAGCGAGGATACGACATGGGACGTATGCATACTGGTTTATGCATGTCGGAGGACAATTATCGCGGCACCTTCGCAATCTAGGAGAAAATTGAGGGAAATAAAGTACGAGACACGGGTGTCGGGAACCCTTTGTGATATTTATGGTTAGGGAATGTTTGAGATTGTGCTGCTTGTAGTTTTGGGAGCGTATTTACTAATCTTAACGCTACTGTAAAAAGGTTTTTATATAATCTTTTCTGAGATTGGGTGAAAGTAGTTTCGAGCTTTGCCTAAATTTAGCGTTGCGTAAATAATAAGACAGATATAAGTCTGTCATATATTTTAAAGTGATTACTAGTGACAGAGTGGCGACTCCGTAATTTCCAAAATAAGAACTCTCACTAGTCATTGTTGTTTATAATATTGTAAAAAAAGTTGGGAAACTCACTTAATGTTACTCTTAATCCGAATGAACTAGGGACGTGAATGAGTTCCGCCAGCTAATAGTTTTTTTTTTATAAAATATATATTTAAGTCTCTTATTGAATTTTTGCTAGAGTAAAAGTTCCGTATTTCATTGAACCGGTAGTATTTCTCGCAGCTTCACATAATGTATGCAAACTAAGCTGTCACCCAGCTCGTCTTGGTAACGTATGTGGAATGCGTATCTGTCGCGTAATGCCATACGCTCACTCTTCACCAGGATTCCACCGAGAAAATCATATTGCAGTTCCAACCGTACAGCAACAGAATAGAGTCCTAATTTGATCGTCACGCAAGTCGTGCGATGGGTGACATGATGAGGGCGCTGACGGGTCATTTGCAACGTTGGCATTTCTCTGGGATTATGAATCTACGCGTGACTCGGATGTCGTCGCGTGTACACTTGGCTTTATTTCATACAGGAACCTGAGCTGTGTTTTATGTCTTTTGAAAGTAAATGTGCAGAATCTGGTGACTTATACGATTATGTTACGTATTGAAGATTTTTTTACGCAAGATCTACGATTGACTTTCACCTCGCCTAGTGTCAAGCGACTGTGTAGCCGAGGATGGAGCCCGTCGATCTAGAAGATGAAGCCTTGAAAATTCCAAGATTGGGAAATGGAGATGGCGTCAAAGGATTCCGTTCCTATGCAGTACGCATCAAGAACGTGGACCGATATCGCTGAGTACTGATTTTTGGCATTTCAAGGAGAAATTGGTAGTAATTTGCAAACTTTCTGCTAGTCCTGTAGTGAAATGGGGATTGAAGATAAACAGTGTTAATTGGAGAACTTTAGCCAGTGCATGGAATCCAGTATTAGGTAATCTTAGAAATAAAGATACGCGTCCAAAATGTGTCCAAAAGAAAATATGTAATGATATTGTGAGTGTGTTTTGTCGGGACTGTCAATCGAGTTCGAGTGCCAGTGATAACGCTCTTCACAGTAAAAGACAAAGAAAGAGGGTAGACAGATATGTCTGCTCTTAACCACCATCTTATCATCCACCCGCATTCTTCAGTCGCCTGTGAATATGGTGCATGTAACTGTGCCGAAATATTGGGAGCTCAAAATTAACGCGAACCACGGTAAATATCCCGTTAATAATAGTGCTTTAACCTCCTCCTTTTTTGGAAGTCGGTTAAAAACTATCTAAAACTAGACACAGTGCACACCAGTATGTATGTGAGTGCAAACCAAATAGCACTAGAGCGAGTGGTGATGTAAATTACCGTGCCTGTGCTTGCACTGCACACTAACATTTACTACTTGAGCACTGCTTCGCTCGTCCAGTTTGCGTGCTTGTATCGCATGGTCTCTAACCGGTACTCACATAACAACTTCAAATAAGGGTTCCGTACTAAGCAAGGAACCCTTATTGCTTCGCCACGTTTGTCAGTCTATTAGTATATTATTATATAGTACTAGAAAGTTGTAAAAAAAA
This sequence comes from Lycia hirtaria, assembly GCA_947563715.1. Taxonomy (NCBI): domain Eukaryota; kingdom Metazoa; phylum Arthropoda; class Insecta; order Lepidoptera; family Geometridae; genus Lycia; species Lycia hirtaria. The sequence goes on from OX387384.1 coordinate 14,476,163, forward strand.
TTTTGCATTCTTTCAAAGTGGGGATGACTGTTACAGATCGAGATAATGTAGGTTCAAATCCCATCGGATACGTGTAATTTTTGAACTGTCTATAAATTTTTATATATATTTGTTATATTTATCGTTAACCGAATTGTTTTTTTTTTTTACATAATATATTTATAACCTGTTGGATGACAAAAATTTCAGCCACATTTGGAGCTTTGTTGGGCACCTGATTGAGTTGATTTTCAGAGTTGTATTGCATGTACAAATTTATCGACAGTTAAAAAATGACACACATCCGACGGGACTTGAACTCGCATTATCCCGATCTGTGTCTGGGAGGCTTTACCATTTTGGCTACGGAGGTGGTCACGTGGGATGGTTGAAACTTCCGAAGAGTTTTTTTTTTTGCCTAAACCGTTAGTGGCGCCACCCGTAACACACGCTTCAAGCGTGCAATTACTCGGCCGGACCATTTACAGGTTCCATAGACTCGTGAGACATGTCCGACGTCTGTAAATGTTCGATACTTTATTATTATATTGTATTACTTAGGTATTTAATTTAAGACGAACATCACTCACGAGCGTAACATAATGTATATATAAGTACATATAGACATACACAAAGCGCGATGTATTATATTAATGTGTCCTACGTCCTAGTTTCAGGACCATTATCCGTGTCATGCATAAATCCCTTACAACGTCACGTCATGTGTAAGTAATGTATGCGAACAAATCACCAGTCGCATTCGAAATGCGCCGGCGCGGGCGCCGCTGTATGAAACTCTTGATTGTAGTTATACCTACAGTCGTTACATATCTGTGACTTTGTGTGCTATCAATTGTAATAAATAAGACGAATAATTGTGGCTACTCTCCTCTCTCTCTCTCTCTCTCTCTTAGTGATGACTAGCTGATTTCACAACAATCGGTTTAGCCGTCAGCAGGTAACAAAGAGATAGACATACAAACAGATTTACATTTGCTTTTCTATCATTAGTTAGGACATACGTGATAAATAGATAAACTTTTTATTGTTTAAAGTACCTTTAAACCTTAAAAATTACATAGGGAATAAAAAGTTACAGACTTAAAATAAACTAGTGCGACAACAGATGGCCTTATATCTAAATATTATCTCTTCCAGACAACCATATTATATGATAGGTTAGTTAGAAGTTGATTAATTTCATAGGTGGTAAACTGTTTATATTTTGCGAGGAATTTGCGCGATTTGTTTAAAGTGTTGCAATAAATTCTAATGTTACCATTTACAGAACTCAACCAATCAGTTAAGTTCATAGCTGTAGCCAATTTATTCACAAGTCTATTTTATTTACGAGGAGTAACGCCCTATCTAAAGAAATTGGAGTCAACGTCTTTTACAGCGAACAAAAATTCAAAGGTACATATATTACTTATGTTACAATGAATACACGCGAAACTTTGCCTGAATATTTAATTAAATCGTAGTCTGCGACAGTTTTTACGGTCGCAGTAAAAAATATATCCCACAACATTTCTAGTTCAAGAATTTGTAAGGAGCCACCGTACAGCTGAGCTGTCTTCTTTTAATATTTATTAATCGTTCGCGAGCGAAAATAAACTCTTTCGGTATTCGATCGGAGAGAGCTTAAAGGAAATTTATTTTTCTTTGAGTGCAGAGAAACCGTCGCAGGGGGCGGAGGTGCTCCCACTACATGCTCGATTCAAGGGAATCTCACAAAACTAGGTCGCGATTCAACTTAAAGGTACAGTTCCGTGCATCGCGACCGACCGCGACTATTTCCAGGAAATGTCATTTAAAAAGCTAGCCATCTTCCTCTTTCCGTTCATTTCGTGAAACAGATATAAAGTCCGTGTATCACAGGGGATTATGTGCCGCTATAAGTCGCGCTACCGGAATGGCCTGCGTTTATCTTCCTCGGCTCAAATTGAACCTCCCAAGCACCCATTTCATATTATTATCACGGACATATTTCACTTTTTAATGAAGTCTATATTACTTTGATACTGCTATGTCACGTGCCGTTCTACTTTCTCCTATGAATTCTAAATTTAGTTACGTGTGCGTACTTTTAGTGGTAGTCACCTATATTGTAAGGGTTATTTAACTTCTAAACATAAAATTATTATTTTTAGTAACTGATATAGGTAGGTACTACCAAAATGGAATATTCTTACTAGAGGTATCAGTAAGTATATTTTTAATCTTTTTTAGCATTTAATTATTTATTTTTCGTCTTAATTGTTATCTCTATATATAAAAAAATCAATTGCTGTTCGTTTGTCTCGCTAAAACTCGAGAACAGCTGGGCCGATTCAGCAGATTTTGGTTTTGAAATGTTTGTCGTAGTCCAGGGAAGGTTTAAACGTTGAGAAAATATCGGGTCCACTCATTGATAGGTGATACGAAGTACATCTAGTTTATAATAAAAATCAGTTTTAACTAAATTGATTTTTCTTACCGAATCTGATAACTATGGATGACGTAACCGTCGATCCCAGCAGAAGACCACCTGGTTGTTTACAGCATACTGAGATGGGACCGGATTGTGTTGATTTCCCAATTTTGTGCCAATTTTCCAAGTAGTTAGAAGTAAATTAAAAAAAAAAACAGTTCAAGTCGTAAATTCATTGTCAAGTGTTCAGTTCAAGTCGTAAATTCGTTGACAAGTTTAGAAAACTAAATAATCCCGGATATTCAAACCGGTTCAACCAATGATGAAACATAGTTAGGAAGACTCGATCGATCAAATTATCTATCAAACAAAAAAAAAATTAGATGAAAATCGGACTATGCATTTGAGAGCTACGATGCTACTGACAGACACTTAAGTATATACACAGATACACACGTCAAACTTATAACACTCCTTTTGTCGTAGGTTAAAAATATGCCGTTAGGTTACTAATTAAAACGATTAATCATTTGACATTCACTGTTTTCTTTTTGTTGCCGTTTGTATAATTAATTCCAATAAAAGTCCATGGGGTAATAACAGTGGGTGCCTTGCTACAATTGACCCTCGGTCCCCCTGCAAGATGGCGCGACAAACTTGAAAGTTCATAAAAGACTGGACGAAATGAAAGTCCACGGCAATAAGAAATGGGAAAAATTGAGGCAGACTTTTGTCATTTTATGGGATAAAATTAAAGCTAATAAATTGAATTTGATTATTTTTTGTTAATAATCAGCGATGATAAATTTGATTTGCCAAGAAACTATATAGTTTCGAAATCGACGTAAAAAAAAAAAAGAGTAGCATGTTTGTCTATAGGATGTACCCTGTAGAATATAGACAGACATTTCAATAATTTAAAATAAAGTTATTCTATTCTATTTCTCATTGAAATGCAAGATATTATTATTGACAAGAATTTTACGTCAGCGCTCAAGATGCTTTAGACCTCATGGACCTAGGAAGTTCCGAGCTCCATGAGGTCTAAAGCGGCAACCTTTATACCACACGATTAAAATAATTTCAATATTCAAGATTATTCGAAGCGGCAAAATAAATGTATCTAAATTTCTCAATCTAAATTAGGCTTTATTAGGCGGCGACATAGAATTTCAATCAAAAACTTTAAGTTAGTGATTATTAATTGGTACATATATGGATATCGGTCAATTCAGTGCACTTCATTCGTGTATTTTCTTTTAGACTTTGTGTCCATGTGATAATAACATCATTGTTAAAATGCGTAAAATCTGTACTTTGTGATTTTGGTACATGTTCTTGATGCGTGCTGCACATGATTGGAACTCCTTGCAGCCTTCCCTATTTCCTGAAATCAACTAATTTGAAATTCTCAAGGCTAGAGAGAATAGATATTCAACAAGCTTCATCTTCGACCACACCGTCGTTATCTTTCAGGAGAGATCGTGTTTAATCATAGATCTATTCCACCGCATTTGTTACCAAGATACTGCACTGGAGGAAACTCCCCGTTGCCTTTCTTATATTTCCCGAGAGCTCCGATCTCGTTACTTTTAAAGCTAAAAAAATATAGTTTTTTTTTCTAGATTAGGTAATGTGATCTATCATCGTCTGTATCATCCCTTACCATTAAATGTGTTAGTGTTCAAACTTACATAATTTTATAATAAAATATTAATTTAAAAAAATATTTAAAAACAAGCTTTAATTTAAATGCTCTAAAACGAAGAAAATAAATTTTAAATTAATATAAATAAAAGCTTGTCGCGAGATTTCAAACAACATCGTACCTATCTAATAAGTAATATTTAATTCCAACAAAAGACTTAGACGCGTTCTTATCATTTGCTTAGAATTTAAAATTAGTTTGTTCTTTTAAAAAAAAAAAAAAAAAAAATGTGTTCTCGCGACAAGCATTTATTTATATCAATATAAAATTTATTTTCTTCGTTTTAGAGCATTTAAATAAAAGCTTGTTTTTAAATATTTTTTTAAATTAATATTTATATTTTATTTTATGCCTAAAACAGGATTACCTAGTTTAGGCTAACTCAATAAGTTTACCTTTGTAATATAGACCTTCTTTTTGTATTTGGATATCTTAACTTTTGAATAAATGATTTATTATTATTATCATTTATTTATTTAGATTCTTAATTTTAAATTTTTTGCAGTACAAATATAAACATATAAAAAAATAACAAATATTGTAAAAAACTTAAAACTAGTGTGCCGCCGGCAGCGGGGTAAGGCCCAAGCTGTCGACGGTAAGGGCTACAAACTGAGGAATCTCCTGACAATGAGCGCCGTGTCTAGGATGACTGCCTTTTGTATCCGACCCTTGATCCAATCCCTTATTATTATTATTATTATTTATTATTTACTAGACTAAAAAAAGAGTGCTTGTCAAGACTATTCAAACGAGTCCAAACTCGACGGTGTTATCTTGTTTACTTTACGAGTTCCTATGGCCACCTTCCGACGCCATCTTGAGACCAGCTTCATGGTACCATATTATTGCATTGTCACCGAAGTTACGTAAGTAAACCAAATTTCAACTTAATCTAACGACAGTAAGTGGTTCTAATTTAACTCGCAAGATTAGTCCCATACTAACAGGGCAATTTGAATAAAAGCTTTTAAAAACAATATTATGTGACGTATCAATACCTACGGCTTTATTATACTTACAATAATTTATTATGTTTGTTGGACTGTACAATTACATTTTTCCTAATTTAAGCGAACGTTGTCGGGTATCAGTCGGTTCCCGTAGGAGACTTCGTCACGTTGGAGCTTCCTATTGTGTTTACAAATATTGGTAAACCTGTTTTATTAGATTAATTTTCAACAACAACCGCTTGGAAATAAAACTTAACTTATAAATATAACACAAATACATGAGAGTATTTTTTAATTTAACTATTTATTTGGTAGATTTACGTGAAGTTATTGTTTCAACGGAAGATAATTTAACAGAGGTCAATAAACTTTTCCTATGGAACAGCTGATATTTTTTTCGTGATTTCAGGAATTCCTGAGTTCCTTAGTAAAAGTGGTTCACCTTATGGATTGTTAATTTAAGTATTATCAGGTCTTGCTACAACATTTTTAACCGACGAAAAAACGGAGAAGGTTCTCATGTTGACGCGTATATATATATAAATTACCTTAAATTTAAAGAAATAACCAAATCAAATTAACAATGAAATCTCCAGCAATAAACATTGACATTCCAAAAATGCGCTCTCCGCACGACCACTCGCAACGTAACGTATCACGCTGGCGCCGACTCAAAATTAGGTAAACTTAGGTATTCTAACATTACTTTAAGGACTTAGTTACTAAAGTTAAATAAAAAAGGTTTATTATTTTATGCTCTTCAGTTTTTTCGGAGGTTATTTTTTTTTTGTAAAAAGTTTTTATATGTACTTTTATTCTCACCCATGTGATGGTTATCAAATGAGAAAATATGAAAACTTCTTTAAAAAATTGAGATAATTCCATATTTCGACGCATTAATATACTAAAATATATCCATAAAGGAAATCAAAACCAAAATTCACAGATTAATTAAAATATTTACAAGATGTATCGTTGCAAACGATGCGCTCCTAATTAAGGGCAGTACACATGATTACTGCTCGTCGGCCCGTTATGGGCGGGCGGCGACAAACGCGTAGGGCGCGCCGCCGTCGCCCGCCCCGGCCGCTTGGGCAGACACGCAAGATCTAATTTATTGTCAGCTCTTCTTACCACACACGGATCGAAACGAAACTGTGCACGTTCAAAATAGCTTATACATATTCATCTTTAGTTACCTACGAGTATGTTAACAAAAACATAAAACTTTGATTGCACATAAAAAGTTTTTTCTTCACATCAAATAGAACAGAAGAAATGTCAATTAAGACATTGAAATTATTATACTAACACGTAATTTAATTTTAACTTTGTTATTAATTTATAAAATTTCGTGCAAATTTCACAAACACTCAATGTCTCAAGCAACAATGGAACCCTATTACTGCGCGTAACCAGACACGCATTTGGCCGGTTTATATATATATAAATAATGTATTGCTCACATTTTCTTTTCTAGGTGAATATGGTTAGTACTTATTTCCCACGATTCATTTTCGTATCTAGTAAAATAGAGACAAACACGTTTAGGTACTCATATACGTAGCAGGGTACATTTTTAACCGACTTCCAAAAAAATAAGGTTCTCAATTCGACTATATATTTGTTCAGCTATTACTCTGCTAATAATGAATTGTTTATAATGATCCTTTTTAGGGTTAAAACGGAATCCTATTACTAAGACTTCGCTGTCTGTCTGTCTGTCTGTCTGTCTGTCTGTCTGTCTCCAGGCTGTATCTCATAAACCGTGATAACTAGAAAGCTGAAATTTTCACAAATGATGTATTTCCGTTGCCGCTATAACAGCAAATACTAAAAATTAAAAAAAATATATATTAAGGGTGGTCCCCATACAATAAACGTGTTTTTTTTCGTATTTTTTGCTCAATATTAAAAACGGTAACAGGTAGACGCTTCAAATTTTCACAGAATATTAACTTGTATATTACCTTTCAAAATAAATAATTAAATACCAATAAAGTAAATATTAAAGGGGGGCTCCAATACAACAAACGTAATTTTTAAGCAATTTTTACTCGATCTTAATTAACAGGTAGACACTTGAATATTTGTAAGTAAATATTTAGAAATATATTACCTATAAAAATAAATACCTAATCAAATACATAAAAACTCACAAAATGAAAATAATCCGTGCATCTAAACGCGGTGCAAGCGCCGCGCCGCGGTGTGGTGGTGGCGCGAGCGCGAGGCGGTTGCTAAGCAACGGCCGCGCGGGTAGCGGGGGAGGTAACATCACGGAGCGAGCCATAACCGCGCGTATTCGCGCGAGTGTCGTCATGCTGCCCGGATGTGTATCGAAAACCTACCTATAAGTTTGCAATTTACTACTTGGAATTTCGTTGATTTCTCGTTATTTTATAAACAGAACTAAACTTTTTTTACGGAACCCTTCGTGCGCGAGTCCGATTCGCACTTGGCCGATTATTTGATTTGCTAACACCTCACAGGCGATCCCATATAAATGCTATCAAAATCGGTCCAGTATTTTGGTATTTATAACAAAATAACTAAAAAATATCATCCAAGTGAACGAATTGCGTATTTTGAAATAGGGTTTTTCAGTTTTATAAACTATAACTAAGGCTCACAAAATAAATTAATTCGTTAGATTATTTTAATTCCTACATACTTTGCAGTCCAACACTCAATCATTCCTCACAAGTGCTAGCTTATTAAACGAACACATCATATTTCCAAGGCACATTCCGGCGACACAACTCCGCACTCCGACTCACTCGTTATTGGGTTGTTCTTGATATCGCGCGCGCGTCATCTCTCACTTCCCGCCGTCATTAATCACCAAGCCAGGTGCCACTGCGCCTTATATGACGTCACACGACCTCACTTACTATAACTTAGCACTTGAGTCGTGACATGTACCGATAAGGGTGTATATATGTACATACATATATACACCCATGTAAAAACTTACATACTCACATTACACATTTACATATGTACATGTGTGATACGATCAAGCTTTTAGGGTTCCGTAACAACTATGAGCCACCCTTACTCAGAGGCTATCAGCACTATTATAAACGAAATTTAGCAAGTATGTGCGGCATAACACAACAATCTGTGTTGTATGAATCGCTAGAAAATCCCGTAGTTTTTTTTAAAGTGGAAAATAAATCCCATTCCATTTATATAAAGGAGGGATGATTTTTTTCAACCCCGCCCCAACTTTTCAACTCGTTGAGTAGGTCTCTTAAAATAAGACTAAAGTTTCATAATATATCATTTCTATCTCAGAAATAACGTTGATTCCCGTTGCCCACTTCCGTGTCCACCACTGGTGGAAATCACCTGTCCACCAAAAAATTGTGCTAATGTCCACCAGTGGTGGACAACGGGAACAATGTAGAAAGTTGTAGCGTTGTCCCCCACTGGTAGACATCAGCACAACTTTTTTTAACAGGTGTCGATGTCTACCAGTGATGGACACGGAAGTGGGGGACAATGGGAATCAACGCAGAATTAATGTGCGTGCCTCCTATATTTCTAAGCTATTAAGCCTCGAAATCTATGCATGATTAACCATAGATAGAAGTAGATCATATTAAAAACTATCAATGAAATTTATTTTGTATACTCTATGATTATAACTTTTAGAGATATTAGTGATATATGTAAATGAAAACCACTTAAGTTATTAATATAGAAAGATCAAAGATCTTTTTGCAAAATGGTCTTAACAAAAAATACTCGCCAGAACCTTTTTTTTAACCCCCGACCTAATGAGGCCCGAAGAGCCCGGGGGTTTTTGAATTTTATAAACTTATACTTGTTTAGATTATAGATTATAGATACGGAATTCAAACATATGCATGTTACAACACGATCTTGGCTACTTTCTAAATAAAAAGTGCTATGATTTGTGTTGAGCCAAACAGCAAACACCACATGGTCGTATGGCTCACCACTCTCATCAGTCACTACAGAGTAAAATAAAAACCTATTTGCAATTTTACTCACAGCACGTTTTCGGTATAGACTGCGTATTTACACAAGATTATTAAGTTAACATTCACCGGCCTTACTGAAAAACGTGACTTAACTTTGACCGACGTCTCAAATTAACTGTCTTCTTTCCGCAAGTTTCATTATGTGTCAGCTGACAAAATATGTTGAGCATTGCTTAAATTTGAGTAACGTTTTTCGCTAAGACCCAGAAGTGAACGTTTTGAACATCATCCACCGCGACAATATGTCAGGCCCGAGTGGGGCGGGACTCGGCTTCCTGGTTCATTAAAAATTATTTGTCCTTACTTATCTCTGTATCATGACATACAAACCATTTAATTCTGCAATGAGCTTGTACCCTCCGCTTCCCTTTGCATTCGTATTTAGCATGATTTAGACATATGTAGACATAGACATAAATTTATTGTAATAAAAAACATACAACAGAGAATAAAAATCATACACACAAAATAACCCGGCCCCAGCTCAGCATAATGCTAATTGATTTAGCGTGTGTTTAATAAAGCTTAATTTAGTAAATAAGCTTTTGTAGGTAATTAAATCAGAATCAGAAACACAATATTAAAAGATAATCATCATATTATACTATAACGACATACTGATTTAATGCTTCATAATGTCTTTTCCCCCTAATTATTTAAAGGATTTAATTACTGTCGGACGTATTCAGCTTGACTATTTTATGGGTTACTTATTTATTGAAATCTATGAACAAAAATGAAAAACTTGCTTTTTTTAGCCATGACACTTATGATTTGAAGGTGATCAACAAACTTATATTTTTTTTACAAACCCTTCTCACAATAAGAAGGTGGCCCATTCCCAGCAGTGGGACAGTTTGTACTTATTAATTAAAATAATAATAGTAAATATCGGTGGAAATTTCATATAACACTATCTAGCCCAAGCTAAGCAAAGCTTGTACTATGGGAACTAGATGGTTGATAGAATAAATATATACGTTTTTTTTGTAAATACATATTTATTATATATAGAAACATCTGGATGTTTCTATTATATAATAAACTAAACTGTGTCTAGACACAGAACATACATACACGCTCATCACACAAATATTTGCCTGGGTGGAGATCGAACCCACGACCTACAGCTTAGCAGGCGGACATAATACCACTGGGCTATGAGCCAGTCAAATAAAACAAGCTTTTCGAATTCTTCACAGAAAACTAGATATTTCATTTGATACAGTGTATAAAATTAATTAATTAATTTATTTATTTCATAGCACAAACAACAGAAAGTAATAATATTTTGGTTAATACATGAGAGTACATTGGTGTCGTTCTAGGCTACTTTCCAAAAATATATGTGCCTAATATGATTAGAACATAAAATGTTTTTTTTTTTTTTTTTATAAAATAGGAGAAGCAGAAAGGCTGACGGCTCGCCTGATGGTAAGCAATAACCGTCGCCTATGGACAACTGCAACATCACTGACATTACTGTTGCTTTGCTAACCCGGAAAGGTGTTTGTAGATACCCTTTTTAAAACGCTCTTTGTTGAAGCTCGACGGGAAAACCTTCCGAGGAAGGACATTCCACATTTTGCTGGTTCGCGGGAGGAAGGAGCGTTAGGAGCGGTTAGAGCAAAAATCGCAAGAGGCAAAAGAATAACAATTTTAACAATTAACAAAGCAAGACAAGTATATATAAATATGATGCGCAATATGTATAAATATCTTATCTTAAAATTTTAACAAAATTTCCTTTAATTGCTTTTGAAATATGTACAACTTTGAATTAAAAATATCAATGTATCTGTTAGAAGCTAAATACATAAGCTCATTGAACTGGCGACTCATTTTTCCTATAGGATTATAATAAGATAGATTGTTATTGCAAACTTGAATATAAAATAATTTATGACTAAGTTTGTGAGATTTAAATCTGGTAATACAATTAGTCCCAAAGTGGTCCGTTGGTTCTCACCGAGACCGATACTTAATTTGCATCAGACACCTCTTGTGCCAATGAAACACACAAAGCTGAAGAACAAATATTGTTGCAAAAAAGTTTGAACTCCGTACCGGAAACTAGTATAAAGGAAGTTATATGTGACGTCGTGTAATTGTGCGAAGTTTTTGTTTGTTTTGCGAACGCGCGTAGAACGGACACTATATAACTTTGTAAGGAAGATTTATGACAAGCTTGCCTTGTTTTCTTGTTAGGTCAAGATGATTACCCGACGGCCCAAGAAGGTGGGTAATTTTATTTGGATGCATTTATGTAAGTTTCTATTCGACTGGCCTTGTGGCTCAGTTGGTAGTGTGTCTACGTCTACCTGCTGCACTGAAAGGTTGTGGGTTCGATCCTCACCCAGAGCAAACATTTGTGTGATGAGTATGGTTGTTTGTTCTGTGTCTGGGTGTTTCTATGTATCATATGTATACATTTGCAACAAAAAAAAGTATATATGTATTCTATCAGCCATCTAGTTCCATAGTACAAGCTTTGCTTAGTTTGGGCTAGATGGTGTTGTGTGAAATGTCCACAAATATTTATTTATTTATTTATTATACTAGAGTTGTTTATTTTGTTCAGTTTATGTCATTTTGGATTACCAAGTACCTAAATGCGAAGATATTCATCGATTCGTATCATTTGTGAGATTTTTAGTTTTACAGCCTTATCTTGTTGTTACATTAGTAACTAGTTAGAATCATACTAAAATTTTACAGTTTTACATAGATTAGTTTCGATTTTATTCATATTCTATCTGTCTGTCTGTGGTATCGTAGATCTCAAACGGATGTACCAATTTTGATCTAGTTTTTTTTATTTGAAAGAGGATTTCATCAAAAATAGAATATGTCTTAAAAAAACTTTATTTAAATAAACATAACAATAGGTAGGTATATAAAAAATTAAAAACTGATTAATTGGAGATTATTTAAAATATCCATAGGCAACAAAGCATAAGGATATTTCAAACAATCTCCAGTTTCAAGCAGAGTGCCCAAAATGCTGGCGGCATTTCCTCTCTGGATGGCAATGCTTATTTTTTGTCCAAAGTAAAGGCCAGCATTTTAGGCATGCAAAGTTGTCTTCAAAAATAATTCTTAATAATAATTCTTCTTAGAAAATGCCTTCAAAATTGGTGCAGCCGTTTTTATTTGTCGGGTGTTTTTGAGTTTTATAAACTTATACTTGTTATCTGAGACCTCCTATCCCATTTTATTTAGATAACACCTTGACTGATTGTTATCATATTTTCAATTCTTATTTAACATAAAAATGCCAAATATTTTTGGAAAATATAAATCGAAATCAACCAGTAAATCAGTAGGTATCAAATCGTATACAGAGAAACTCTATGACAAAACGATACTTATATTTGTTGTTCTTGGTAATTTTATTTGTATTTATTGTTGTTGTTGTTTTTTGTCACAAATAAAAATATCAGACACATTAAAAAAACTCAGGCTCGTTTTCCAAATTCTAGTTATCGTTTCCAATGTGAAAACGAGATCGTACATCGGCTAAGATTACGAGTTAGTCGGCTTAGAAGAGCTTATACGGCGTGAATCACTCCACAACTTTACTTCGTATCATATAGAACCTGCTGTATCATTGTATCGCACCGTACGTCACGCCTACGTTCACGTTGAGCCAGAATAAACCGGCGCAAGGCAGACTAAACCGCCGTAAACTGGAATAAACCGGTGCCGCTCCAGTAAACGGCATTGTTTGATGTTCATCTACGATATCTGCGATCCGTTTGCTTGGAATAGCATACTGATGGAAGGTTTAGCTAAAATCATTTGTATTAATGTTACTTATTAAAAAAAATGACAGACACTTGCATTGAATAAAATAAAATAGCCTTTATTTCCCAACAATTAGGTACATTTAACAATTTATTATAAATTTTCTTCTGTGTGGTTGGGCACCCAAATCTGGTTGCATTGCCACTCGAAGCGGTTTCGAGTTGAAATTAAAACCATATACGCAGATCAAAAATATATAATTTCCCCCTTTTACTACTAGTTTGTAAGGAACCCTTGGGCGAATCTGACTCATACTTGTCCGCTTTTCACTACACAGGTGAAACTGCGAGTTACAGTTAGTATAGCTCTTTAGTATATTGTACATAGCTATGAATCGTTTATGAAAATATTCATAATTTATTCAACAACTTAACTGTATTAATCGATTGTAATAAAGATACCCATCCTTACACTTTGAATCCACAAATACTCTCCAGATGAGCGCAAAAACCCTCAGTTCATAAATTGGCCAACAGCGGGTGCTCGGAGCTCGACGGTTGGCGGTTGTCGGTTGCCAAATCGCGCTCATTTCCCACTGAGAGGCGATCGTAACTTAGAGCTGACTCAGTTCCTTATTCGGTTCCAATCTTCATCAAAACTGCTGAATATATTCATTTATTTTTTTGTCCCACTTCGTTTGTTCCAAGTTGAAGTTACTTACATGTAATCTTACTGCTGAGATATAAAATAGAATGAAAAGATGTTTTTGTTCTTATGCGTTTTTCTTTGTTCAAGATAGGTTTGTATTTGATTAAATCATATTAAACTATGGATTGTAAAATGACATTTCGAATAAAATTAGTATACTCAAAGGTATCACTAAAAGAAAAAAACATATTGGCTAAACAAAAAATAACAGACATAAAATATTTAAATATGTAATTGGTATAAATAAGTGTATTAAATACTCCAAGTTTAAATAAATGTATCGAAATTAAATTAAATTCACCTTTTAATAAGGATTAACAGAGTTTAAATTCAGTAAAAAGCTTTATTAGTTTTAACTTAAGTATACTTTGAAACTTAAATACAACATTGAATATAAAAGTTTTCTGTTAAAACAACCAACAAACACAAAAAGTTCGTAAGCCAACAAAAGCTGGGATTACGTAGTCGCAAGTACAACTGACCGAAGATCGCCTCGAGACCTACCAACAACGAGCTTATATCAGAATACTTAATAACTACATAAATATAATTCAATATATAGTAAGTCTTGACACAAAGCAATAAGGTGCAATTCAGCTTGCACAGAGTTGATTGTTTACTCATATGTTACCTACACGTTGTTCTTCCGTTTTCGATAACCACATATAACATTAAATACGTAATAACTACGTAAAAATTATTCAATAAATAGTAAGTCTTGAGACGAGGTAATAAGGTGTAATTCAGTATACACAGGGGTTGTGTTTACTCATATTACCTAGATGGTACTCTTGCCCTTTGTTGTATGCATACTTCTACAATTTAGCATACTGCATTGCATTGGCTCTGAGAAGTCCATAGTATCACGATGGCTTGATGAGCCTTTCATCATCACCATCATCATCTCAGCCATAAGAAGTCTACTGCTGGACATAGGTCTCCCACATTGATTAAAGGAGCCACTACTGACCGAAAGTTTATCGTAAGTGCCAAATGTTAGTATACTCATTTCTTTAGCAACAAAAATCTTTATCGCTTGGTACTAAATTTCAATTGCATATAAATGTTACAAAGTATAGAGAACACCACTTGAAAATCAGGAGTAACATAAATTTAATGGTGTAATAAATTTATATAACCGCGATTTTGTAGCAATAAGGGGATGATATCGAAAAGGCATGATAGCCGTTTCAAATTAATATCATTTTGATAACTGCAATTACATCTCTATATATATAAAATTAAATCAATTGCTGTTCGTTTGTCTCGCTAAAACTCGAGAACGGCTGGGCCGATTTAGCTAATTTTGGTTTTGAAACGTTGAGAAAATATCGGGTCCACTCCTTGATAGGTGATACGAAGTACGTACGTCATCTAGTTTTCAATAAAAAAAAACCTCAATTATATCTTTTAATATTCATAGAAAAAAAAAATGATTTATCATATTAAAAATAATATAGTAATAATATTTCTCATAATAATTATGTTAAATCGAATTTTACATGAGACCAATTCATTTTCGTATTTCGGTGAATTACGTTATGAAACTAAATACTGTTTATATACTCGTATTTATTAACTTCATTTCAGCAAGTGTGTACACTATCTTATTTAACCAGCTCAATTTCACTACAGGACAAACTGATAGTCAGCACACTACCTCCAATGTCTCATTGAAATGCACAAAATTTGTACTTTAACAATTCGATCCACATTTTTGATGCATACTGCACAGGAGTGGAACTCCTTCCCGCCTTTTTGTATCTGGAGAGCTATAATCTTGGAATTTTCAAATCTAGATCAACGTATTCCATCCTCGGCCATGCCGTCTAGTACAACCAGGCGATTTAAACAAAAAACAGATCTGAAAAAAAAAACAGCCGAAGTGATACATTAAATTAAATTAACAGGAGATTTAAATAAAACTACGCTCTAAAAACAGACACTAACAAAATAGCGGCTGATTTAATGAAAATTAAATAAAACAATAATATGTTCTATTAAAATGAACGTTCAAAGCTAAAATGTCTGTAATTTCGACCGCTCGCTCATGGCTACCTAAATAAATCAAACTAAACCTGAAACAGGGGATTCTGTCGACAAGCGGTGGATTCGGAAACAGTAGGTATTCGTAACTAAGCTTGTCAAATACAAATACATGTTGGCTCAACATAAAGTTTCTGTTTGTGTGCTTCTATTTTGTTTACTAGATGCTAGATTTTCGAATAAAACAGTGTTTTAACCAAAGAGCTTGTGTATACGGTTTTTAACATATTTTTCCGATTCGGTTCCAGGAGCATGGATTTTCAATGATACGGATAATAGGAAGCGGCTTGCAACCAGTCTTTCTGCTACCTATAATTATTATATTTATAAGTTTTTTTTTTATAGAAGATAGATCTACGATTGACCACCAGCTCGCCTGATGTTAAGCGACATCTATTCATCTTGTTTCTGGTCTTCGTCGACTATTCATCTTGGTTCTTTTTATAGGTAGAAATTGGTTTGCGCTTGACCGCCAACTCGCCTGATTAGCGGCATTGCGGTCTACGATGGAGCACGCTTACCTAGAAGAAACCAATTCACTCGTGATTTAAAGACATCCAGATTATATCTATCGGGAAAGATCCACTTAGGAAGCGTATTCCACAATCTAGCAGTTCACACGCCGAAAGTGGAACCAAAGCGTTTTGTTCGGGTTTTTAGAATATCCACCATGAAACTTAACGGTTATGCTTTTTCGTGTTTTTGACTGTCCGATAGGAAAATGGCTGACAAGTGCAAGCCGTCTAACCCTCTAACACCCTCTTCCTTCTAACTCTCTAACCACGGTCAAATGTGGCGTCAAATGGCTTGATGGTATTTGAAGCTCTGTAGGCAGAGCTTACGGGGTAGGCCCCGTAAGGCGTGATTATATGTATTCTAAACATACATAAATAGACTTTAAAGGTAAAACTATTAAAAATAGTTAATTACTTTCTTCAAACTTACTATTTCTGTGATCTCACTTTATGGTGAACAATCCAGTAAAACTTGTTTTACAGGTTTACGCGCAATGTGTGCGTTAAACGAGACTCTTTGGCGGGAACGTAATCGAAACATGTTGTTGCTATGTTTTATTTTCCTAAACTTAAAAAGTCGCCACCACTTTTCTGAAGCAGGACTCGACTTATAAATTGACTGTATACGTGACTTAGATTCTGACTAGAACATTTACAAATTGTTTTATTCAAGAAACTTGAAAAAATCCTAATACTTGACACTGGCAAATGCTTTAATGCGGGTCCAATACAAAAAAGAAGAAGAAGACTCTTGTTTGATTACATTATGTTGAACGACGCAAGCCACAGAGTAAAAGATACGAAATTATTCACACGATCAAAAGTAGATCAATTTCGTTACAAAAACAAATACACTATTCACTCTTTTTAGTCTATTTTCATTACTATATTATGTGAATGTCAAACCTTGACAAGTGACACCTAACGCAGGCATCGACGCATACGCGAGTTTAACATTTTTTTAACCATCCCAAAAATGCCCAACGCTGCTAAAGAAGTTTTCACTTCAATAACAAACAGTTGAATTGAGAACCTCCTTCTTTTTGGAAGTCGGTAAAAAATAACTCGGCCTGAGACGACAATAAACAAAACAGAGTCGATCGAATGTTTCCCTCAACCCACACAATTTCCGGCGCGCCTTGCTGTCGGGAGCTCCCGGCTAAAGATAACAGATTGAGAATCAACTTTCCGCAGACAAATTATTTTTGAGTGAGAATTGAGTTTATATTTACGTATACCAATTTTTAGCGTCTCGAATATACCTAATGTATTTTTAATCCCCCAACCCAAAAAGAGGGCCCTTATCTGTGTGTGGCATCGTAACTCTCAAACGGATAAACCGATTTTGATATAATACGAGCAAACATAGTTTTTTTTTAATAGGATTTACTATATACGCTATATTTAATCATCATCACTGCTTTTCATCATTGCGTGGGTGAAACCGCGAAGCGCATCTAATAATTTACAAATTCTACATTTAAATCCATTTAATGGTAAGCTCTCGTCCAGGAAACGCTGCCAACGTTGCGCTCGAAGCGCTGCATCGCTGGATTTCTCTTAACAGCGTTGTCACTAATCAGCTTATACCTCCCTCTTCCCTCCCCGTCCTCGCTTCCCTCCCGCTAGCTCGTGGTCACTGCATTTAAGCACATCAGTAATATTTAACGGTTATAACCTATTTGAAACGAGAATGGTTCGAATTTCCTATAACCAAAATACACTAGTTCGTTCTTAAATACAAATGCTAAATAAGTCAGACGGTTTTGCAGTGACCAACAAGTATGTATATTAAAAGAAAAACAAAATACCAAAATTACAAAAAAAAGTTACAGCCGAATATGTCGAAAATAACGCATATTTCGACACTCGCAAGGGAATCAAAACCTATGGGGTATTTACCCAACGGTAAATACTCTAACGGTAATGACCTATAACTGTGAAACTAGGCAAGAAGCATTGTCATATAGTACACATAAAGGAAAAAATCCGAACCCTGTACATTTTTATTTTAATCACAAAAAAGGGTCTTTAAGCAACGAAGGAGGGTCCAAATTTTAAAGTGCTTTAACCGTATCATGTGGGGTATGATATGAAAGAGCATAAAGCACAAGCTAACACAAGTTTTTAAATATTTTTCGATATACATTTTTCAATTTATGAAGGAAAATATAAAAAAGTATATAATTTCCCCCCTTTATTTACTAGTTTTTACGGAACCCTCGGTGGGCGAGTCTGACTCGCACTTGTCCGGTTTTTTTATTTCCGGGTTTGAGTGTATGGTAAAATACTTTTATCTGTCATAATACCAATGAAAACGACCCCATCGAACCTTGTGACACCATATCGCATTACCACTCACTAGAACTCACTTGAACCTCAATATATTGGAGCGGTGTATTATTAGCGCCTTCTGGGAAATACTTTCATATTATACCCACATTTCGGCAGCCGTTGGTGTAATTAATAACTGGATACTCGTACGTGTGGAGTGATTTCCCAGCGCGCGCGCCGCCGACACTCAGTTGTGGAACGCGCAGATTGGCTGCTTCTTAATCATCGGTTAATTTCAAGGGTTCATATATAAGTATGTCCATTTGTATGGCACACCTGAAAATTTGAATTTAAATGTGAAATCATGAAGGTGTCTTTTTAGGGTTCACAATGTATGTATATTGTATATATTCTCTCAGTCATCTATTTCCGTAATACAAGCTTTGCTTATTAGTTTGGGTTAGATGGTGTTGTGTGAAATGTCCACAATATTTATTTTTTAATTTTATTTATTTTATTGTAGCATATTCGGCATAATGTGTAGCGGGTGAAATAACTATATATTCACATATATCTACGTGCAATACTAAAATAGTTGCTTTATTTGTGGGATTATTCTCGTTACGTACGATAAAGCCAGTTAAGTAGGGATCATCGTCGAGGATTAGCATTAGCAGCGGCAAACATAACGATTCAGTCGACGCGAATGTGATAAAATGTAGGTCATATCATCAACACCGCGCTGCGGAAATTGATTTATATGAACACTAGCTGTGGCCCGCGGTTTCACTCGCGTAGGGACGAAAAACGATTCTATTCCAAATTTTAAGCTGTCTCTGCATCTAATTACATAAAGATTAAAGATCATTTCACCAGTTTCACCGTGAATAAGTAACAAATGTACATATGAACAGAGAGACTGTGTTACTTCCGCTTTTATTGATTGAGTGAGCGAAGCAAACAAAGCTGGATAGATAGATAGTTAAGAAACCAAACCTATTAACTTAAAAAAACGAATCCTTATTAAAACACTATAAATTTGTTAATCTAAATATTATACACAGCTTTTATAAAATGTCTGATTGATTATATAATAATCGTCCCACAGAACACTACAATGCGACATCACAAGTTTTTGATAAAAATACATTTTGATCCAAGTTAATATTCATACATAACATAATAGTTAAAGAAATTGAAAAAACCCGTTTTCATACGTACGCTATTCATTTACAAGGATAACATTTTTTAAGTTATTTCATCAGAAAACCCAAAGTACTAAACCGATTTAGATAAAATGTATATGAGACTACTTTTAAGGTATTACCTACCAAACAATATAAAAGTCATCAAAAAAAATTCAAAATTAGCAGAGTAATCACCGAACAAACATACAAAAAAACGTACAGTCGAATTGAGAACCTCTTTCTTTTTGAGGTCGATTAAAAATGTTTTTTAGAAATTATTAAAAAAGTTTTTTATGAATGCAAATTAACTTGGATCAAAACGAAATTTTTGTCAAAAACTTGTGAACTAACAGACTCTTAACGAGCAAAAAATTTTTCTACTGTCTAAATGTTTGTTGGTACTTGCTTAAAAATTGTATTTATATAAAAAAATTATAAATCTGGTTAGAAATTACGATACCACAGACAAATGCACAAATAATTCAAATGCGTCAAAACGATAAAGACCCTTTTTCTTGCGTCTGAGTTTTAAAATACATATAGGTATAACAAATTAATAATAAATATGCTTCATAGTTTTCAGTATGTCTCGTATTTACTAAGTAATAATAAAACATAGAAGTATGTATAAGGAACCCCGCTTAGTTGTCGTCGCAACATTAAAACCTTCTAGACCGTATTGTTCAAGGGATTCTCAGGGAACTTTAACGGCGAAACTTATTCCTTAGTTGATAAATAACGCAGCAATAAATAACAATTGAAAGTTTTATCGCTCAGTAAATTGCCCAAATTATTTTCTGCGTATGATTCCCGACGGCGGCGGCGCCCCTGCGCCGCGCCCGCCTGCCCGCAATCTGGGCGTCTCACCTCTAGACTTTCTCATTAATAATTTAAAATTTAATACTGTGTAGTGTTCGATCACGAGCAAATTCAAGATATTTCTTATAAACTCGGGCTAGATGTTAAAATGTGATGCAATAAACATATATTTTTTAATCGACTTCCAAAATGAAGGAGGTTATCTATTCGGTCTGTATGTTTGTTCACCGATTACTCAGCCAATTTTTTTTTTTACCTGCGTTATGAAATCACAAACTATAATTTGCAAACAAAACAACAACAATGACACATAATAGAATTTAAACACATTTTTATTAACGTCTATCCAGAGTTAAGAACAATTTTGCTGAAATCATACAAACATACATGTACATTTTATTCATATTTACTAACTTAGCAGTAACTATTTACAAAAAATATTCTGTTATTGCATTAAAAGTATCAGTTTTTCTATAATACAGCTCGCTTGTTTATACTGTTCTAGTCAACTTAGATGTATCTATTTATACAAAAAACATTAATTTCCAAAGTTTTTCAAACTTCGAGTACCATTCTTACGGACTTAAATTAATTTAGGGACTAATTTCGTCTCTATACCAGCCATTTTACTGCCTTTTTAATTGCCTGCTTTTAATCTGAATCTCATTTTACGAAATGCAGTTAATTACTTGATAACTTTATATAAGATTATAATTAACGTTTTTGAGATAGAAGTGCTGTTCACTTTATTAATATCAGGAATTTATTTGACAGAGCGTAAAATTATTTAGAAGATTAATTAATATTTGAGCCTAGGTATTGGATTAATTTTCAGATATTGTCCTATAATGACTAATATTTAATTAAAAGTTTCTACGCATCACTACTCGTAGCATCGTGTCTACGCCGTAGAAACGTAGCGAGCGTAGCATATAGTAGCAATGCGCTTTCAAATATCTTTATACATAAAAAAATCACATACTTGACTACTTTACAGACAGATAGAAGGACCAACGGTCAAATTGATGAATTTGGAAGACCAAACAGACGGACGGACGGATAGAAGAATAGACAAAGATATTCGTAAGTTCACTTATAAAATACACTTGTAGGGATGAAATATAGCAGGGCTTGTAATTTTAATTGTTTCAAATTTCATCATAAATTTGAAGTTAAAAGTTATAAATTTGTATAAAGCAAACAGCAAAGCCATTTGCGATTTTAATCACATAAAAAAATCTAAATCCGGTTATCTTCCCCACTAAAATAATTACTATACTTCGTAACTAGCACATGACAGATAATTTATAAATAAATCACGTCAGGTTTCATTTAACGAACACGTATGAGGACAATTTTCGTCACAAATTCCACGTCAGCGGCTGTTTCCTCGAATATACAACAAATAGCGTGTCAAACTCCGCACCGGAAGCGCAGACACGTGACGCGTGACATCCGCCGGGACCCCACACCACGTCCCGTCACGTCACGCCGTCTCACACGGTGAGCTTTATTGCGCACCGCAGCGTGACGCTGGGGTGTCGCTGACTCTGAGCATCATTTTCATGGACCCTCATTAATTTTTGCATCACTAAAATAACATGTCTTTTGTTATATTAGGTTTCTCATTAGGTATGAATGATATTAAAATATAAACTAATATTTCGTTCTTGACCAAAGCCTAAATTCGATATTATTAGCCGATGGCGTAAAAAGGAGGGCAATGTATTTCGGGTGTATGTTTGTTTCCAAGTTAGCTCTTATAGCTTAACAGCTTGACTAATTTTGATGCGTGAGATATTGTTAAATACTTTTGAGTATCAATAAATAAAAAAAAAACACTTTATCATTGTCTTTTCTGGCAAAAAAATTAAATAGAAAATTTACAAGAATGTAAGTATTATATTCTTTACAATAAAGAAAATTCATTAAATTTGTTTTAAATTTAACTAAGCATGTCTTCTCACAATAACGTACTCTCAACAGCATATCAAATTAGTTACAATAAGAACGTATTTCCTTGCTAGGCTTGTGTTATTTTTCTTTGATTTTTAACCGACTTAAAAAATGAAAAGGTTCTGTGTTCGGCAGTACGTAATATTTTTAAGTATGATCAACCATTTCTCTGCCAGTTGTAGACCGATTTGAAAAACTATTTTTGCGTTGGATTCAGCATAGCTTCAAGGATGATCCCTTAATTTTTTATCAAGTTAGATCTCGTATATTAGAAACTATTGCCAATACATAATTATTATTAATTTTTTCGACAGTGTGTTGATTTAAATCGGTTATTCTATTATAAGTACATACACAATATACATGGATACACATTTACTAATACACGCACATACGCTGGCAAGGTGTTTACTACATTTCTCATCTTCAATGACAAGTTAATCACGCTCTTAGTTGTCACATAGCTCATATACCTAAGGACCTATCTCAGATTTACCAAAGCCCGAGCGATAGATATCGCAAGTATCTTCACTCAAGACGGGCGGCGGGGGTCGAGCCGTTTGGCACCGATACAACAATACGCTACTGACAACCACTACTTTTTCTTCATTTTCTACTTCAAGGAATAAATAATACTTTTACAGTTTAAAAAACTGAAACAACCGACTTCTAAGAACGTTATTTTGTTTACTTGTAATATTAGTAAGGATAATAATTAAACAAGGCGCTCAAGCGTTGAAGTAACTGTATTTTCTCCTTATACACATTGGATGAGGAGTAAGTAGGTTTTACTTCAAGCGCAATAAATCCCTTACGATTGTAAACTTTTTAAAGATACCTCTCTTCACCCACTCGTTTCTTTTTCAAGAATTACATTTGTTATTGAATGTCAAATGCTTCGTCGTCGCAGATAAAAAAATGCGCAGATGTTTATATGATAAGCCTCAACATTTGACACTTTTGTAAAGAAAAACGTGTCAGTGGAACTCTGCTATTCTATAATCTGACGCACTCACTCAGGAATCCAATGAAAATATTTTTACTTTTAGAGATTATTCAAAAAGTGATAAAGCAATGTTTCTAAAATAATTATGGGACCAACTTGGGAGCTTTCTCTATATGTCAATTCACGAAACACAAAAATTAGTTCTCGAATGACGGAGTAATTCGTGTTCATACATAAAAAAATATACGGTACGAATTGATAACCTCCTTCTTTTTCGAAGTCGGTTAAAAATCATTTTACTACATTCTAAAAACGACGCGTATGACTCAATATATACCGTTCAAAATTTTCCCAAATATTAAATACTTAAATAAAATAAATAAATAAATATTTGTGGACATTTCACACAACACCATCTAGCCCAAACTAAGCAAAGCTTGTACTATGGAACTAGATGGCTGATAGAATACATACATATATACTTTTTTTTGTAAATATATACATATGATACATAGAAACACCCAAACACAGTATATAAATATAATATAAATATAAATATTTTATTACAATTTCACATAATATAAAAATTATAATTATTTAACAAAAAAAATTACGAGTAATAATTTAATTAAAATCAAATTTCGTCGACCGTAACCCACCTCGCATCGACTCTGGTGGAGAAGTGTCCAGAATTGTAGCAGCATTCCCACGCTGCATGGCCATGGTCATAACCTATAAAAATATATTGGAGGTCATTTTCACAAAACACAATCTAGCCCCAAACTAAGCTGATAAAATACATATATACTTTTTTTTTGAAAATACATACATAAAAACCCAGACACAGAACAAACATCCATGTTTAGCAGAAATGTTTGCCCTGGGTGGGAATCGAACCCACGACATACAGCTCGGAAGGTAGACGTATTACCACTGAGCCATGAGGCCTGTCGGTCTTTGCATCAGGAACAAAGCAGAACGGGAGTCACCACTGTTGTTCTCCAAATCAAATATTTTTAGAATGAAAAAAATGAAAAATATTTTATCTCGATAACTACAACTTCTTACTTAACTTAAGGTTGGGGCCTTCTATTAAGTATTTATATACTTGTGTCAGAAGACCCCGCTCTTTCATATCCATATCTCACTTATTTAGTGGTTGCAGTTCAGATACATTATAAATTACGGTATATAATTTTTTTGAAAAAATAACTATTTTATTTTATTAAAAATAACTATTTTATGGTGAGAGTGTTCGTGTGTGTGCGTGTAGGGGTTTGTTGGTGCGTGTGTGTGTTTGTGTGTGTGTGTGCGTCTGTGTGTGCGTGCACGCGTGTGTATGTATGTGTAGGAGAGGGGGGTGTGGTGTGCTTTAGAGTAGGTGTCACAGTATAAATCTGTATTTGAGGTTATAGAATATAGAATATCACTCCAGAACATGTAAATCGTAAATTTAGAGAAAGTGGTTCAAATTTGTTTTGCAGGATTTGTACTAAACATACTTCCAAGTCAATTTATTACAATGTTTGAATAAACTGTAAAAATATAATAGTGGTGGAAGTCTGAGGCGCCGCGCAGCGTGTTTGTATAAAATTCTCTCATATTTGTGCAAAGTAAAGCGAATAAAACGTTCTCGCTGTGACGCTAAAATGCATTAAAGTTACACTGAGTATAAACGTTTTCCGCTCCATTTAAGCGTTTTGTAATAATTTATCTTTCTCGCTTTTATTAAAATGTGCATTCATACAGAGACATTAACAACAATAAACTCAGACTAGAGGAAAATGCAGACATAATACTTGACTGAAAAGATTTTTTTGCAAAGAATACACATACATAGCTTAAATGGAAAATAAATAAATATAAACATAGACATTTAAAATATTTTATAAGCACTTCTATGGACGCTGCAAAGAGATCGTCAGTTCATAAAATTATGAAAAGTTGTTTGTTTCATTTCAATAAATAACAATCGCGAAAAGCTTAGAGAACATTATTTTTTAAGTGTATACTTACTCGTTTTACCCACTTCCTAATTTCCAATTGGGTGCACATTTTTAATGTACACTAGCTGACCCGGCGTACTTCGTATCACCTATCAATGAGTGGACCCGATATTTTCACAACGTTTAAACCTTCCCTGGACTACGACAAACATTTCAAAACCAAAATCAGCTAAATCGGCCCAGCCGTTCTCGAGTTTTAGCGAGACAAACGAACAGCAATTGATCTTTATATATATATAGATATATTTAAATTGGATGATAATGCAAATTATTGTAACATAGAGTTGATCTGATGATGGAAGCGGGATTTAAGAAACTTCTTAATGGAAAGTGCTCAGATAGTTTAGTTAAAGCTCGTTAGATTTGTCTTGGGTATCTTCACAAACATAAACTTAATAAAAACGAGGTACCAAAAGATTGCTACTGTGACTGTGAGCCTGGAAGTTGCAGTTGGAACTCACTGCAGGAAATTATTAAGTACATGCTTATCTGTGTTCAATAATTTCCACACACGAAAATAATAAATAAGCAACTGTTTTTATAAAAAAAATCGGGTACGTTTTGCAGTATTATCTGAAATCGGAGATTTCAGAAAATAGAAGAAAAAAATGTAGCTTCACTTAGCGAGTGAAGGAAAATCTAACGACACTATCAAAATAGATCAAGCTGTTTGACAGCATACAAAAATATACAGACATACAGATACACTTGTCAAACTTATCGCATCCCTCTTTTTGGATCGGAGGTTAAATAGCAATCAGATTACTCCACAATGATTAAGGTTTGTTTTCAAAAAAAGAAGATCTAACATCTTGAAGTATTGTTATGGCATTCTATGGTCTCGACTGAATAAAATAATGAAATAAGGGAGAGCAGCGCCTTCACTGACACATCAGATATTTAACTGAACATACTCGAACATTATGAGTGTGATGTGTAGATGTGATGGTAAAAGTAACAATTTAAAGTAAATGAATCCATTCCATACGCCGCCCCATAACGCCCCGTCTCATCCGTTGCCATAGGGCGGCGTCGCGGGAATCACAAGTGATATGCCGTATATAGTAGTTACGGAGACGTGAAGAGATGTGGCGCCGTTAAGGGGCCCTTTTTACACGACGCTATAATATTGTGGGTAGAAATCGGCACGTGTATCTTTAAGAAAACTGGTGTATTGACAATTCTGAGTGACTCCAAAAAATAGCAAAATCATCCAAAAAAACCCTTTTTAAGTTTTTGTAATGCAATGAAATGTGCTTAAAATTATTGGAATTAAACAAATTTTAACGGATCTATAGCGTATATTTTACGTAATTACCCAACTGCGTAAGAAGGAGAGTTATGTTTTTCGAGTGTATGTATGTAAGTATGTATGTATGTATATGGGTATGTATATATGTATGTTTCTATATCGCCTACAGCCTAAACGACTCGACCGATTTTGATGTGCGAGGTGTCGTTAGATTTGTCTTTACTTCCAGAGTGTCATAGTTTTTTTTTCTAATAATAATAATACATCTCTCGCAAAAATAAAAAATGCGTTTTTTTCGTACCTCTAATGAACTTTCTCGTAATAAACAAGTGATTTTACTAGAATTATTCGAAAGAATGCGCATATATAATCATTTACAGCGATTTTTCGTATACTTTCTTACAACAAACGTACAGTTAGTACAAAAATTACCTTTAATTTAAAGAAATAACCAGATCAAATTAACAATGCAACGTGAAATCTCCAGCAATAAACATTGACATAACAACAAAAATTGTCAAAATTGACAAAATATGCGCTCTCCGCACAAGCACTCGCAACGTAACGCATCACTATTTAATTAATAAATTAATTTAATTGTTTGGTGCTCAAAATAACTTAGGTATAGGACTTAGTTATTAAAGTTAAATAAAAAAATCTTTTCAATTTTTTCAGAGGTTTTTTTTTTTTTTATAAAGTTATTATGACATAACGTTTCGAAAACTTTGCAGCGTTCGTTGATAGATGACAGTTGTCTTTTTTTTGTTCGTTTTTGTTATTCTGTAAAGTGTTCGAAACGTCAGGTCATAAAATATGTAAAATATACGCGATAAATCCGTTAAAATTCGTTTCATTTCAATAAATAAATAAATAAATATTTGTGGACATTTCACACAACACCATCTAGCCCAAACTAAGCAAAGCTTGTATGGAACTAGATGGCTGATAGAATACATATATACTTTTTTTTTGCAAATGTATACATATGATACATAGAAACACCCAGACACAGAACAAACAACCATGCTCATCACACAAATGTTTGCTCTGGGTGAGGATCGAACCCACAACCTTTCAGTGCAGCAGGTAGACGTAGACACACTACCAACTGAGCCACAAGGCCAGTCAGTGAGTAACAATCATGAAAACCTTAAATATATTATGCTTAAAATAACTTCAAAATTAGCACACACTCAGCTAATGTAGCACTATACGTCAGAGATTTCCTGTGATAGGGTCCCGGCTCCATTTTTAGGTGATCGTTATTTATTTATAAAGGAAGGTACCCAAAACAACAAAGACGACTTGAAACACGGAAACGACTTAAAATCTAAGAACCTTCCATCAGGAGTTTCCAATCCCTACAGCGTTGAAATTTCAACCGCATCCGTCGATCTTTTTCAAAAGGAGCATTGCAGATTTCTCAAAATTAACACAACGTGTAACATCTACGTTTTCATACCAGTAAAAAGACTCTTATTATGTAATTACGATATATTTCAGAGATCCAATCCCAGCGTTGAAATTTCCAACTATCATTTCAACCGCATACGTCGATCTTTTTCAAAAGGAGCAGTGCAGATTTCTCAAAATTAACACAACGTGTAACATCTACGTTTTCATAAAAAGACTCTTATTATGTAATTACGGTATATTTCAGAGAAGATTGCAACTATTGAAATAGCAGACTTGAAACCCAATTTCGTAAGTAGAATCCAATCGTCCGCCAAGTGACAAGGGTTGCCTCTAAGCTTAGCTCCCTTGGCCGCTATAGTTCCATTAGTTCCCGCGACTTCCTTGGCTCCCAACAACTCGCGATATCGCGACACGTCATATCGAAGCACATTTTACCGACACTTTTATGCCTCTACCAAATTACCAAAATTCTTTCCCCGAATTTTTTCCGTCACTTCACATGAAACAGGGGAAAGATTGGCGCGATCTAAGAGTAGCAATTTGTTACTAAAATGTGTTCTAGACTTGGCGCCTTTAATTTCCTGTCGGAGTGAAAACGACTGGGGATATATTTAGACACCTACACTTATATGGTACAAATGAAAGCATATCTGTTTGTTTGATTTACAGTTTTTCATTCGTAAATAAGTCTTGCACTTGCCAACTCTCCATTTTGATCTACGATGGAGCATGTTTGCCGAGATAGAACTTATTCACTCGCGATTTTAAGACACCTAGATTGTATTAATTGGAATATACCCATTCTCTCACTCTCATATATCTTTTACCAACACGTCGCTTTATTGCTTGTTTAACACAACCGCCACATTTATCGAAAATCACTTCTAAATGCAGTCTTGTTAAGGATTAAATTTCAGTTCTGTTGTTTAAAAAAAGTATAACTTTTTGCTTTTAAAACTACAAAAACATAGTTTAAAATTTCTTTGTTTCACGACAACGTAATGAAAATTTCGTCCTTGTATAAGATAACTACAAAGCTTGAGGCAAATCCAACATCGAAACAACAATTTTGTGCTTGAGTGAAACAAATGCTCTCATTCGACCAATCACAATTCACGACGCCATGTCCGCCATTTTGATTGTGTCGTCACTCTGGCTTGCGTACGTGCACAAAACTTGTGTCGCTGCCGCTAAATATTTATAAAACAGACGATTTAGTTGTGTTACTGTGTTAAAACTACATCGGATTGAAGAGGAACATGTCTACAACAAAGTACAGAAGGTTAACTTATTCATCTTCCCCCAAACTTTTTCTTAACTTATTTTGCCCACCCCTCCAAATATTTTTTTCTTAACATATTTTGGCCCCTATAACAATAAATATATAACAATAAAAAGGTAAATAATAAGACGGCATAAACGAACATAGAATAAAAAAATAAAAACGGTAGTAATTATGTAGTACACAACATGTAAAATTAGAATAAAAGTAGATAAATAGGAATAAAAGTACTAACAAGCTAAAATAAATGTAAAAATACAAAATGTAGACAAACTATAACAAATAAAATAACCAAAATTGTTAAAGAGTGTTAAAGAGGCAAATAAAGAAACCCTTGCTCACCATAGCCTTGACTACGTTAGAGAACAAAAAGCTCGCGGGCCGGGCCTATGCGCCCGGACAGGTAGGGATAAAAAAAACAACCGACCCTACTCCACTCCACTTCGCTTCACTTTGTTTTATTTTAATGAAGATCACCGACATAGAATGGCGGATTAGTTGAAGTGGCAGTGGGCAGGGCACATAGCACGTAGACCTGACGGCCGATGGGGCCGAAAACTTCTCGAATGGAGACCAGACACAGATGATGATTATTCTCTGCTCTGCTCTGCTCTGCTCTGCTCTGCTCTGCTCTGCTCTGCTCTGCTCTGCTCTGCTCTGCTCTGCTCTGCTCTGCTCTGCTCTGCTCTGCTCTGCTCTGCTCTGCTCTGCTCTGCTCTGCTCTGCTCTGCTCTGCTCTGCTCTGCTCTGCTCTGCTCTGCTCTGCTCTGCTCTGCTCTGCTCTGCTCTGCTCTGCTCTGCTCTGCTCTGCTCTGCTCTGCTCTGCTCTGCTCTGCTCTGCTCTGCTCTGCTCTGCTCTGCTCTGCTCTGCTCTGCTCTGCTCTGCTCTGCTCTGCTCTGCTCTGCTCTGCTCTGCTCTGCTCTGCTCTGCTCTGCTCTGCTCTGCTCTGCTCTGCTCTGCTCTGCTCTGCTCTGCTCTGCTCTGCTCTGCTCTGCTCTGCTCTGCTCTGCTCTGCTCTGCTCTGCTCTGCTCTGCTCTGCTCTGCTCTGCTCTGCTCTGCTCTGCTCTGCTCTGCTCTGCTCTGCTCTGCTCTGCTCTGCTCTGCTCTGCTCTGCTCTGCTCTGCTCTGCTCTGCTCTGCTCTGCTCTGCTCTGCTCTGCTCTGCTCTGCTCTGCTCTACTGTACTCTGTTTTTTAGTATTTGTTGTTATAGCAGCAACAGAAATATATCATCTGTCAATATTTCAACTCTCTAACTATCACGGTTCATGGTGACAGACGGACGGACGGACGGACAGACAGCGGAGTCTTAGGGTCCCGTTTGTACCCTTTCCTTACCCCTAAAAACGCGTCATCTCAAGTTTAGTGGAAATGTTAACTAAAAAAATTATACCTTAATGCCAACTTTCGAGCTCTATCATCAGACCAGAAAAAAACTACATTAATTATAATGTAGTGTTTTTCTGATTTTATTATTGATTCGTTATTTGATGACCTATGTATCGAGATTAACATGATGTATTTGTCTTTAAATTATGAGTGAAAAGGTTCTTCTAAGCAAGCTCCATCGTGAACCGTAGCACTGTGGTCCACGATGAAGCGCGTTTGACATCAGGCAAATATCATCAACATCGTCACTGTCTTGCCCATACCCCACTAGTAGAGTGAACACAGCAAAACCTTTCATGCCTTTACTATGTCAACCGTCATCTCTATATTTACACCTTTCACACGCATATATCTTTCACACAATTCATTGACCTTTTTTTCCTTCGCCCCCTCCCTATTTTACCGCTTACCAGCATATCTAGGGTCCTGCATACGTAGAATAGCCACGTAAGCAGTATCCTAGATATGCTGGATCTTCTTGTTACATACTTATGAATAGTAAAAAGGTAAACCCGCAAAACGCAGTTAGTCTCAAATAAATCACACACACATTCAGGTAAGTAACACAAAACCGGCGCGAGTAAACATTTTAGGTGATTCAGGACACGGTCTCATTTTTAAGCAAAAATATGCTCACGATAAAATGTAATGAACCGAACACGATTTGTATATAGAGACGGCTTGTTTTGACAGAAATATAGAGTACAAATAAACCTCATTTTGTTCACACGCCGCCGTTTGCTTTGTAATATGTGTATTTTAGCTGGTATTTACAGTTTATCCGTCGTACATACGAGTAATTTAGCTGGAGCGGTGGTGCGATATAGAACAAAAGTCGGTCAGTCGCTCGTCCCAATCCATGTCCGTTGAGACTGGACCGAGAGAATGTGTCACATAAACTGGGCGAAAAAACGTGACCCATGGCAAAACGTAACGTTTTTCGACATGCCATTAAGAATGAGTAAATACTTTATATTAGATTGTTTACACTATAGACGAAATGACCCTATCTAATAGGCACGAGATGGTTTTGCGTACGAGTGTAGCGAGGGCACCAATAGTTCGAGTGCCTAAATAGGTTCTTTCACTCTGCTTTTTTAACCGACTTCGAAAAAGGAGGAGGTTATCAATTCGTACCGTGTATATATTTTTTTATGTATGCACACGAATTACTCTGTCATTCGTGAACCAATTTTTATGTTTCTTAAATTGATGTATAGAGAAAGCTCCCAAGTTGGTCCCATAATTATTTTAGAAACATTGCTTTTTGAATAATCTCTAAAAGTAAAAATATTTTCATTGAATTCCTGAGTGAGTGCGTCGGATTATAGAATCGCAGAGTTCCACTGACACGTTTTTCTTTGCAAAAGTGTCAAATGTTGAGGTTTTTCGTATAAACATCTGCACATTTTCTAATCTGCGACGACGAAGCATTTGACATTCAGTGGCAAATGTCATTCTTAAAAAAAAACAAGCGGGTGAATAGAGGTATTTTAAAAAGTTTACAATCTTGAGGGATTTATTGAGCTTGAAAAGTAAAACCTACTTACTCCTCATCTAATGTGTATAGGGAAAAAATAGAGTTACTTCGACGCTTGAGCGCCTTGTTTAATTATTATCCTTACTTATATTACAAGTAAACGAAATAACGTACTTTGAAGCCGGTTGTTTCAGTTTTTTAAACTATAAAATTATATTAAACGGTTTCATTTAGCTTGCCCTGTTTGTTGTTAATGTTTTGTTTTACGAGTCAAATTTATTATTTGATATTTTGAAGTTTGACTATCCTCAAATATTTAGAAGTTGTAATCTTAGAGTTCCTTGTCATTCATTGCTTTTATTCAACAATCCTTATAACACATACACACATATTAAGCTTCAACGTATGAACATTAATAATTAATGAAACGCGTCAAAATATTATTACTGTGATGATTTTAATAAATAAATAATATAAAGTTACTATAATTTACGTATTTCTCCGATTCGCGGAAAAGGAGTAAATTTTATTATTTTTTTCATTGCCTCTTTAAAAACTCATTTTAAATTTAGTATTATTTTTTTCTAAAGGTACGCCAATTATACCGCTACGGCTGGATTATAAACAAAACCCTTAACAAGCCCCTAACGTGAAACAAAAGGTCTGTGTGCTCAAAATATAAAATCACAAAACAAATTTTCGCACGCCACAAAAAAAAGTTACAAAGAACCGCATCCGAAAGTAAAGTCTGTAATCAGTTAATGGGTTTAGGGATTTACGAAGTGATGATAAAGCTGAAAGCAGAAAACAAACTTTTAATATAACTTTTAATCTTTTTTAAAAGCCGCGAACTTGCGGCCACGCCGCTGTTGCTCCCACTTTCAAATTACGAGTTCGACGGTTCGCCACTTGGCGATGTTCATGGATTTTGCTAATTTCTTACTTTTTCTTTTCGACGATGGAATATTATTAATTTCAGGCATAGAAATTAACATTTAAACATGCAACAAATAATTTGAAATTTAGCTATTTTGTTCAAGCTTGCTTAGTACATACTCAACATCATCAAACAATTTAAATTGAAATTAAAAGTTTTATGCTAAGTTTAAAAACCAAAAAAATCCATAGTAACACAATCCAAAATTTCTTGCAGAAACGTAAAGTCGCCATCATCGTATCGAATGTAAAGTTACACCCATATCTCGTACGGATATCCATCTCGAAATCAACTATTTTACTAGAACACGTTTATGAGGCATACTATTAGTATTTAGTAACTGATCGTTAGAGCCATTTTCGAATATTTAGCATATTAGTCGTATGTTCAATTTGTCAAAAAAATATTCTCACATTACGAATGTCAAAACTATTAACGTAGCTACTTACTGGCAAATCAGATGACGGACCAAACTGACCACAGACAAACGGTAACGGTCAAACACGTGTTTTCCTTACGATATACTAAATTGATAAAATCAACAAAATTAGAAAGTACCCTACGATAATATTATTAAAATACCTACTAATCGGTCACTCGAAAGCCTAGACATGGAAACTATCCTGGAATTCCCAAAACCAGAGTACATATCGAAGAGGATCCTTTTTGTTCAACATGTTCCATCCTTAGCTACATCAGCGCATCAGACATTACTTGAGTTGTCAAATTGAAATCTATCTTTAATAAAAAAAGCCTATTGTAATGTAAGTAATAAGTAAAAGGCCTCTCGTTCTTTCAATAGATTTCCCGCTTGCCCTTTTTACTATCGGACAGTCAGAAACACGAAAAAGCGTCACCGTTTCATGGTGGATATTCCAAAAACCCGAACGAAACGCTTTAGTTCTACTTTCATCATGCGGACTGCTAGAATGTGGAATACGCTTCCTGAGTGGGTCTTTCCCGATAGATATAATCTGGGTGTCTTTAAATCACAAGTGAAATGGTTTCTTCTAGGTAAGCGCGCTCCATCGTAGACCGAACGTCGCTTAACATCAGGCGAGTTGACGGTCAAGCGCAAACCTATTTCTACATAAAAAAAACACCCAAAGCGGTTAGTTGACATGTCGTTCGTGGTAAAATATCACTCGTATATCGTGCAATTGTAAATTATGTCACGTCCGCGCCGTCCCGGTCCCGACGGCGTGCTGGCCCGGTCCCGGCGCGGCGCCGGCTCTCTACCCGGCCGGTTATTTCCCCCGGGCCGTATCCAACACGCCGAGAGCTTCGTCATGAGGACGCAAGAAAATTATATCCTGAAATTCGTCATTGTAATTATTCACTCATTAAAATAAGTCGTAGTATTGGACTGTTTAATATCCTCCAACTCAAAAATAGGTAACAAGTAAGCTTATAAGTTTGACGTGTGTGTGTCTATTTCTATTTGTGGCATCGTAACTCTTAAACGGATGAACCGATTTTGATCAATTTATTTTTGTTTGAAAAAAAGAAGATTTGATCGAAAGTGCTCTTAGCTATGTCTTATCAACATCGGCCATTTTTACCTCAGGTGTATTGTTTACTGAGAGTTTGTAAAAAATATTTCAAACAAACGAGGCGTCCTTCGGGAGTGACGTCTGCGCGGCTTTTTTTTAACAAGACCGCTGTATGCTTTTGAAACTATAGTTGGAGATTCTAGTCTAAACTAACTAACTATAGACTATAGTCGACTCCGACTCAAAAATAGACGTGAGTATTACTTGATTTTTCAAATAAAAATATTTCAAACAGATTTTTTAATACAAACCAATATTGTCTATGTAGTTTTAAGTCCGCATATTATTATGATGTGCAACTATGGAACCTTACGATGGCCCGATACGCACTTGGCGTTTTTATCATCTCTACGTAGGTACCTATGAAACCGCGTGGTGCAGCTAATTACAAATAAACTGCAGAATACTAGCACAGTGGAGTAGCAAGTTGAAGTGGCAGTGGGCAGGGCACATAGCACGTAGAACTGATGGCCGATGGGGTCTAAAGGTTCTCAAGTGGAGACCACGCACCGGCAAGCGCAGCGTAAGGATACCGATAGACAGAAAACCTCATGCAAGTGGCAGGAAGACCCTGGATGCAAGTCGCTGCCAACCGATCTTTCTGGAAATCCATGGCCTATGTCCAAGGGTGGCCATGGCCCAGGGTGTTTTTGTGGCTGAGATGAGAATGATGAATTCTGGCCTGCTATTGCTATAATAGTCTCCAAGTAAGTATCGCATACAAAAACATTGATTTATTCTTTCGTGGTGAGAAGGGATTCCATCTCCTTCTCGAGATGATTTACTTTGACCCCGAGTTTATGGGAGTGACCGGGAAACAGCCGAACCCTGAATTTTAAGACGGTCATAACATTTAAGCCGAAGCGGTGCGCCCGGGGCCGAGGTCGCTCACTGTAAAAATATAGATTTTATCGCATTCCGCCCCTTTCCTGTCACTTCCCAGAGAAACCAATAAAAATATACAAACAAACCCACGCGTTGAAACGCACAAAAATATAACTCGTTCATATAATATTGTTGTTGCCATCTGTAAAATTAAAAAAAATTAGTAAATGTAACAAGTATTTAAATTAAAAGAAAATACAAATACCCGTAGTAGTGTAACTAACTTTTGCGTGTTTTTATGAGTGTACTTTATCGCGAGAAAGTATGGAAGCTGCAGAGCTTGTCTCACCGACGAGAATTGGCCAGCCTGTCGGTATTCTACAGAATACATTATGGCGAGTGTGCACAGGAGCTGCATGACCTGATCAAACCATCGCCGTTCTATAATGTAACCACCAGACGCTCATACAAGAGGCACCCTCTCACTGTAGAGATTCCGTTCAGTCGCACCAAGCGTTTCCGATCCAATTTCTTGGTGAGAACGGCAGAGGTGTGGAATGCTCTTCCAGAGTCGGTGTTCCCTATGAAATACAACCCGGGGTTGTTTAAGAAAAAAGTGAATAGGTATCTCCTAGGCAGGCGTGCTACATCTTCGACCTCATCATCGCTTCCCATCAGGTGAGATTGCGGTCAAACGCAGGCCTAGTTTGTCATAAAAAAAAAAAATGCCCAAAACTGCTATAAAATATAATGAGCATTACTTAGGATAATTCAAGTAAAATCACTTATTTGTTACGAAAAAGTACGTTGAAGGTTATGGAACGAAAAAGCTTTATTTCTTTATTATTTCAAGAGCATGTTATTATGATTACAAAAAATTGCTTTCAAGCCATTAAGGCTGTAGAAAGTAACATCAACATCATCATCATCTCAGCCACAAGAAGTCCACTGCTGGACATAGGCCTCCCCCATGGATTTCCAAAAAGACCGGTTGGAAGCGGCTTGCATCCAGCGTCTTCTTGCCACTTGTATGATATCTTCTGTCCACCTTGTGGCTGGTCTTGCTCGGGGTCTCTCTGCGAGATCGTGTCACGTAACATAATACTTGCGCATGCTTCTTGCACAGGCGGGTAAAATGCGATTGTAATCGGCGATATTCACATACTCTTCCGCAATTCCAAAACTTCTGCATTGTTTATATTCGATAGTTTTAAAGTGTTTTTCCGCACTTTCTTCCGCTCGCGCATAATTGACGGAGTTATCGCTGAACATACAAAAAAACATACAGTCGAATTGAGAACCTCTTTCTTTCTGGAAGTCGGTTAAAAACAGAGGTGATTGACCCGTAGTTTTCATTTTAAAATGTGTAAAAACCACGTTACTTTCCATTCCATATTTAACTTGCTCAATACCATACCGTATCTTATTTTACTGACAATACTTTGTTTCTGATACTTCAAGCATATGTAGGTATGAAATATGTATGAATGGTAGACACTAACGCCATTAGATGAAGTAGTCCCCTCCCCCCCCCCTCCGGCCCACATCCCGCACTCCTCTCCTCCTTATTTGTCTAGTCTTGAGTATTCAGGGCGTAGAATAAACATAACTAGCGAGACTACAAGCAAATAATAAATAATAGATGTCTATCGTTTCGATAAATAAATGCTGTAATTTATTTAGGATCTCTTATTTTCTTGAGGCAAATCTTGACTGGTATCAATAAACATGAAACTTTTAGACACCACCTTATCTTTTACTCGGAGTGTAAATAATAGGATAGCTTAACCACCTTAATATATATCTCAACGTGTTTTTAGAATAAAGACTATGATTTGTTAAACAAAAGACAAAGATTTATCTTATACGAAAGGATGAAGCTTTTAGGTTTTATGTAACTACGTATATTTGCTGCTACATTAATGTACGCACTCAAAACGGCTAGGCGAGCTTCAATAGTTTATATTGTTTTTAAACTTTCTGTTTAAATTTCGTACCAAACTACAAAAGAAATACAGTTTAACCGTGTCCGTTTGTCTGGCTGTCTTTATATCAAGTATTTGAATAGAGACTATTTTAACCGACTTCCAAAAAGGAGAAGGGTCTCGACTGTTTTACCCAAAGGGTAAAAACGGGACCCTATTAATGAGACTCCGCTGTCTGTCCGTCCGTCCGTCTGTCACCAGGCTGTATCTCATGAACCGTGATACACAGTTAGACAGTTGAAATTTTCACAAATGATGCATTTCTGTTGCCGCTATAACAACAAATACTAAAAAAACAAAATAAAATAAATATTTAAGGGGCCTTCCATACAAAAAACGTGATTTTTTTGCTCGTTTTTGCTCGATATTGATAACGGCAACAGGTAGACGCTTGAAATATTCACTGAAAATTGAGTTATATTATTCACTTTAAAAATAAATAATTAAATTAAAATAAAATTTATATTTAAGGGGGCCTCCCATACAACAAACGTGATTTTTTTGCCGTTTTTATAGATAATGGTACGGAACCCTTCGTGCGCGAGTCCGACTCGCACTTGGC
This sequence comes from Lycia hirtaria, assembly GCA_947563715.1. Lineage (NCBI taxonomy): Eukaryota > Metazoa > Arthropoda > Insecta > Lepidoptera > Geometridae > Lycia > Lycia hirtaria. The sequence goes on from OX387384.1 coordinate 14,514,114, forward strand.
CGGTTTTTTAAATGTTTGTTACGCGATTACTCCGCCGATTAAGAATTTATTTCGATAATTATATATTTAAAAAAAATCACATCAAAATAAAATCTCTTCAGTGCTTTGTTTTTTTATAACAAAATAACTAGAAAAGATATGTTGTCCATACAAACTTACATTTGCTTAAATCTGTGGTCGTTGAAGTAAACGATATTGTGTATTTAGAAGACGAAATTTTCAGATTTTTTTAACTATAATCTAATAATGTACTTATTTTGTTGCTTTTTACAATGTTTGCACCTCCATCCTAGATGTTTCCTAGATGTGGAGTACGCTTCCTGAATGGGTGTTTTCAGATGGATATAATCTGGGTGTCTTTAAATCGCGAGTGAACAGGTTCTAAGTAAGTGCGCTCCATCGTAGACTGCAACAGTCGCTTAACATCGGACAAATTGGCGGTCAAGCGCAAGCCTAATTTCGAATAAAAATAATCTTACCATAAAATCATGTTTTATACAGCAGTGTATCCCGAAAGTATCTTGCCATATCTCAACAAGTTAACTAGTCTTTCTTCAACCAGTGTTTTAGATACGCGGCAGCAACCAGCAGGCAGCGGCTGGCAGCAGCAGACAGCGGCTGCCAGTGGCAGGCAGCGGCAGGTGACGTCACTAACTCGCGGAAACGGCTGCTTCAATTTAGATTATCTCGTATTACCTGATATTGGGGTGGTGACACACGGAGCTTAAGATGCTTGAGTTAGTAACAATTTGGCATCTGTCTAACTCGTGCGCGATATCTCCTACTTAAATTTATTACTGAAAGAATTTTCGTCAGTAAGTTGTTAATGGTACAACACATTAAAAAAATATTTAGATATTCTCTTTAAGTATTTTTTTGTTGTTGACAGACATTCAGATTAATGGAATATTTTTATCTTTAATTAACTGAATTACCTTTTTTACTCTTTTATAAATATTTCATAAATAAGTGTTGTCATCAAAATTTTGGTATGCGCGAGCGAGACGAACGACGGTCGAAATAAAGACTTTTAAAATATTTTATTATACCGGAGATTTTTGTCTGTTAAGCTGTTTATTAAACTGTATGTATAAAGTAAAATAACCTTTACAGGCATCAGATTAGTAGAAAGTCACCTGTATAATAAGTAGTGGTAGAGTAGCGCGGCCGTACCTCGTCCGGTAACGACGCCGTAAAGGTGCCGCGACGCTATCGTGCCGCCGTTAGCCGTTACGCGCTACGCCGTAACTACCGCTATTTGCGCGCTTTTTAAACGAATTCTTACACAGGTCTTGTAATTACCTTACCTGAAACCGCTACTAGATAAAATCTATATGTTCAGGTTTTAGTGTCTCATAGCTCATAAGAAAAAAGAAACCCTTTAATGATAACCCTGTATGTTTATTTTTAACCCCGACCCAAAAATAAGGGTATTAAGTATAAGTTTGACGAGTGTGTCTGCGTATCTTTGTATCTGTATATCTGTGTATCTGTGTGTCTGTCTATGGCATCGTAGCTCTCAAAAGGATGGATCGAGTTTCTAAACTTATTCTTGTTCTGTTTATGTACATCAAACCCCCTTTTCACAAGAACGCGAGAAATATCAACTCGACCTAGGTATCAAAATTTTAAAGTCTAAATAAAAGGAAAATTTAAAAACGTTACAAAAAAACTACTTTAACTTTTATCGCATAAAAAAAAACTATATTTTGTTTTGGTGAATAGTCAAAGCATTTATCTCATGAATTTTTGATAAATATTTAAGTAATTGGATTAATTCATATAAGTCAAGTTGCAGCTTGCCAAAATTGAAGTTTTGGCAAAAGATTTGTCTACTAAAATTCTAAACCTCCGTATTGAATGAGTGGCTCTTTGAAATTGTTGAACCAGCAATATTGTCGCAATGGATTTCACACACAAACATTTCACACGTACGACGTCCATGCAGAGTAATACATACATGCACGTGCTTAACCTGAACGTACATACGCTACTTAAGATTTTCTCGAGAGAGACTTTAAGCTTACGATCGAAAATTGTTAAAATTAGAAACTTTCCTTCCGTCAATATGTTGTGTACCTAGCAGTCAAAGTCTAAATCGTCCGTCTCCCATCCGTCCGACATACCCACAATTTAAACATATAAAATGATTGAATGTACTTATAAAAAAATCTTCATTTGTAACATCACAAAAATTCGACAAAAATTCAATTTGATCCAAGTCAATTTTCAGACATAAAAATAAATTTTGCGTTAATAATTTCTAAAAATGATTTTATGTATGAAAATTAACTTGGATCAAATTGAATTTTTGTGATGTTACAAATGAAGATTTTTTATAAGTTCATTCAGTCATTTTATATCTCAAAAATTGTGAGTATGCGCGACGATTATTTATCGAACTACGGACTATTAATAAATTAAAATAGACTTTGTGTTAAATAACTACTGTATAAGATTTTTTTCTCGAATTTTCAAATTCACTCCCGTTAAACAAACGCCAAAAGGCAATTAATAATACTTACCCAACACAACAAACACAAACAAAGTTTCTATTATAACGTCCAAATGAATTCTCCATTTTGTTGTTTTCACAGAATATATTCGCATGCAACACATTTCACACGTGAAAAAGTTTCCTGTGAGCAAAATCACGGCAAAAACTGTACACAGAACGCAAATGACGGGCGGCATTTGGCGTTCCTAGATGATTGCGAAGCCGCGCCGCCCTGCGCCACTACACCGTCCAGACACCCGCCTAGAGCTGTGCGAGTCAAACTACCGTGTTTTTTTTACCGACTTCCAATAAGGAGGAGGTTCTTAATTCGACTGTATTTTTTTGAAGTGAAAACTTCTTTAGCGTCGTTGTGCATTTTTTGGATGGGTAAAAATTTTTAAACCCGCGTCAGATCAAATTCGTAAGACGGACTGATTATTTTAGTCAGAAACCTATTCAAACGTTCTACATTTAAAGTTCATTATTGTATGTAAATTTTTATCAGTCTTTTTGCTATTTCATTTTTTAGTTTTCACTTCTGCCGGCACTCCCGGAGTGCAATCCGTTGTTTTTTTTGTTACGGGATTCCTTCACCAATTATGAATTGATTTTGATGTTTTTTTTTCGTTTAGTAGGTAATATTTCAGAGGTGTTCCCTTAAACGTTTTATCAAAATAAGTTCAGTAGTTTGATTTTTAAAACAACATAACTGGAAAAATACGTCGTCCAAGTAAACGAAATTGCGTATTTTGAAGTGGGTTGTTTCAATTTTTAAACTAAAATGATTGCTGTTATATGCTTGTTTTTTGTGATAAGTTGTATTTTGTGAGGTTTTAATTGATATCCTTGAATAAAAGTAATTTAAAAAAATTAACCGACTTCAAACTGAAAAGAAAGAAATAACTCGAAGAAAATCAAAACTGGTAAGTAGGTACGAACACCAACAATTTTTTCTCATTATTTGATTATTTGACCTCAAAAAAACCCCAGACCCCAGTTTTGATTTTCTTCGAGTTATTTCTTTCTTTTCAGTTTGAAGTCGGTATTTTTTTTTTTAATTACTTTTATTTATTCAATTTTAATATTATTTATTATATTGAAGTCTGTTATAAACGGTCGTCAAAGCTCATCACCGCTCATGTAACTGTCTATCAAACAATTGAAATATAAGGTGTAGACACTGCTCTGCAGTTGCGATGAACGAAGTGAGTGTTCAAAAGCCCATATCTTGAAAATTACTCAACCGATAAAATAAAACGATTTTGATAAAACTTACAGTGACTCCTAAGTTGAAAGAATTTTTGGAATACGACTTCTAGTTTCTGCGTAATGCGTGGACAAACATACAAATATACAAACATACACACATAGATACACTTATGAAAATTGGCACACATGTTTAGAAGCTGGTATAGACTAATATATACAAAAATAGTGCAATTCTGACAATATTACAAACATACAGGTCGAATTGATAACCTCCTTTTATTGGAAGTCGGTAAAAAAATTACGAATTAGTGAAATATACTGACTTAACTTGACCTCATACAAGTGGCGGGAAGACGCTGGATGCAAGCCGCTTCCAATCGGTCTTTTTGGAAATACATGGGGGACGCCGATGTCCAGCAGTGGACTTCTTATGGCTGAGATGATGATGATGATGACTGACTTAAAAAAGAAGGAGGTTACCAATTTCGTTCTATTATTTTATGTTTGTTGTCTTATTCTCACCGTCTCATTTATAAATCAATTTTCATATTTTTGTATTATTACAAAGGCTGTGAAACCTCAATGCAGGTTAGTCACATTAAATTTCATCAAAATCGGTTCAGTAGTTTATTTTTTAAAACAGTATAACAGGAATTAATATGTCATCCTAGTAAACAAATTGCGTAACATGAAGTCGGTTGTATTGTTTTTACCATAGTAATATTAATTGTAGGTGATAAAGGATATAATAATAATAACATCGCCAGGGTTTCCAGTTTTCGTGCAATTTCGGCGAAAACAGTATGTTATGGTCACAGTACTCCACCCGAATTCGAGACGCAAAGTATTGCATTGTTAAATTTCATTTTGTCGTTTGGTGATAAAATAATTATATTGCAAAAAGTGTCGCTGTTGATTTTTGATGTGAAAGATTTAAAAAACTCGCTCATTAGCTATGGTTCTACAACGACACAAACAGATACACACAATATCATCATCATCAACCATTGTCCACCATCTGCTAATTAGTCTCCTTTTTATCGCGCCATTCTTTCCGGTCTTGTGCCAGTCTCATCCACTCTGTTCCCACTACCTTGTCGATGTTATCTGACCATCGAGTTTGAGGTCTGCCAGGTGTTCGCTTTCCGTCTCGCGGCCACCATTACACATTAGATATACACATACATACATACGTCAAATTTATAACAGCCCTCGTTTTACGTCGGGGCTAAAAATAAAAGTCCTAAATGCTGTAAATTCAATTTCCAGAGAAATCCGAAATTGTATTGTGTAGAACTTTTACCAAATATGTGTACACAAGCTGGCCTACAACGGTAGAATATTTTAAACGAGGTTCAATGGAACGAAATCGGCTCAACATCGAGAGCGCACCCTGTATGTCGTATATTTGCGGAGCTTAGCTCAAAGGGATTAGTGACGTAATAAAATTAAAATAGCGTTGAAATTGGATTCAGAATGAAAACAAATATGAATAGATGTTATTGAAATTGTTTTACATTATATTTGATCATATAGGTTAATTACATTTTTATTTACTTGATTTAGTTTTAGAAACATATTTAAGTTTAATTTATAAACCTATAAAGTACTAGCTGTGTCCTATGTGTTCTAGAACGATTACCAATCAAGCAACGGACGGACCGGTCAGTTTTCGGATGGGTACAGTGGCATTTCTTTCCGAGCGCTAACGTGGTTCGGATGATACGTTAAATTGTAGGTCCCAGTTAGTTTTTCTTAAAAACAGCAATCGGCAAGTCAGGTCAGATGCCTTTCGACAGCTTAATAACTAGGACTGGTCAGTGCAGCCTATATGAGCTTACTTAGCTGTGTCCTTCGGGTTTTACTCTCGTAGAGATGAGTAAATGATGATAAAGTATGATGATGGTTATGACAATAATGATGATAAAATGTTACCAATATATTCTAGCAGGCTTAAATAAGTTACACTTTAAAAGTATCGATTCAAAACGTTCCTATTTCCGTTCAAAACGTAGATATTTCGTTAGCTAAATGTCAATCATATAGTTTTCTTTTCACCTCACAAGCTCGGAAAGATTCTGTTTGTCATTAGAAATCTGAGTGGAAAAGTGCATTTTGTCCGCTAGCGTGGAAAGAGTTTTTAAAATTCGAACCTTTCTATTCCATACTTTTCTATACCGCAAGTCCACTGAAAATGCATTAATACTTATTTCATGTCAGTGCGCCAACCTCATTTCTTTGAATAATCGCACTGACCAGCCACAGGTGGCAGCACTGGACTAGCGTTTTCCTCGCTGTAGTGAGATGAAAAATTTTGTGTTTCACTCGGCAGCAAAGTTATTTTGCATCTCGTACTTTTGAATCCTTCGCTTGCTCAGGTTTCAATACAAGTACTCGCCCCTAAAACCAACTTTGCAGCCTTGCATAACAAATAACTATTTCTGTTCAATTGGCGTTCATGATTATTATAACTTCTATCCCAGTTCTCAGCTATTTCTGTACCACTTGATTATGAAAAGGTAACAGGTAGAGTTATTTTTGCTTATATAATTTTTTTTTTTTTAACAGCCCTGTTTGACAAACTGTCCCACTGCTGGGAACGGGCCATCTTCTCATTGTGAGAAGGGTTAGGCCATAGTCTGCCACGCTGGCCAAGCTGCGGGTTGGCAGACTCTATATAATAATATTAGATACAACGAATTATTAGATAGAATAGAAATGTTGACTCTTCAGTTTACACATTCTACATACAAGTAAAAGTTTAGATAACTCATAAACTCCCGATAAAAAAAAACGGCTGAACCGATTTTGATGAAACATAGCTAAGAAAACAGTCGATGAAATTCTCTTTCAAACAAGGTCCATCTGTTTGAGAGCTACACACTTATAACACCCCTGTTTTTGTGTCGGAGGTTAAAAAGACTTCTTGACGAATCAAGGCTATACGGAACCAAAATATCTATTAAATCTGTTTATATTCACAATTCCCATAGCAATTCATGTATTTCCATCAGCTCAATGCTGACGTCACAGTCTCCCGAGTGGGATGAATGTCGCGGCTCGAGTCCACCGCTGGGAGCGTGGGACACAGGCCCTTTGTTCATACCTGATGAAGTACGAGCACAGAGTTGAAACAAATCTGTGGGGACGTGGGGTCAAATTGTGTTATAAGTTATTGGCTGTTTCCTGTACTTGGATAAAAATAACAATTTCATCCTTTTTTAACCCCTGACCCAAAAAGAGGGGATTATAAATTTCTGTTATCAAAATCAGTCAGATTTTAAATAAATACGGGTCACTCACGTCTGTTTTGAGCCGAAAAATCCACATAATAATGAAGTCGAATATGGCAGTGCGAGGCGCGTCACCAACCAAGAGTGACCTTTACGCTGCTCCTCTGAAAAAGACCGCCGAATGCGGTTGAAACTATAGTCGGATTTTTCGACTCAAAACAGACGTGAGTGACCCGTAGTTTTTATTTAAAATGTGTGAAAACCACGTTAGTGAGTAAAATCGGTCATTAAATGACGCCACAGTAGACTTTCTCCGTTTTTAGAGTTCCGTACCAAAAGGATAAAAACGGGGCCCTATTACTGAGACTCCGCTGTCTGTCGGTCCGTCCGTCCGTCCGTCTGTCACCAGGCTGTATCTCATGAACCGCGATAGTTAAACAGTTGAAATTTTCACAGTTGATGTACTTCTGTTGCCGCTTTATCAACAAATACTAAGAAATAGAATAAAACGTGATTTTTTGCTCGTTTTTGCTCGACATTGATAATGGCAACAGGTAGACGCTTGAAATATTCACTGAATAAATAAACAAAAAAAAACTTAAAATATTCACTGAATAATAAATAATTCACTTCTTTCTATTTCTTTTTTTTATATTATTCTGAGTTATATTATTCACTTTTTAAAATAAATAATAAAATTAATATTAATATTTCCCATACAACAAACGTGATTTTTTTGCCGTTTTTATAGATAATGGTACGGAACCCTTCGTGCGCGAGTCCGACTTGCACTTGGCCAGTTTTATTTGTTTCGCTAAGATTGGTTTGAAAAATACGACCGGTACGCGAGTACCAAAAAACATCCTGACAGAATAACGAAACCTTCATTCGCTTCGCTCATCGGTCAATTATTAAATCATCATCTGACAAGTTTGTATGTAACCATTAAGTCCTCGACGTCATAGCAAAGTGTCAATACAGTAGAACAAGTCAATTATTTCTCCGCGACGACGAGTATCGAGCGTGATTTGTCGAGCGGAGACAAATGGCCCGGAACGTAACCACAGCGCAAAAAACATGAATACTGAACTTACAAGGCATTTTGTCAGTGACATTGATCTTAACTTCTTGGCTCGAGAGGCAATCTGTGTCCTTTTAGAAGTCTTCGGTGTTTTTACTTGTACAAAGGCCGATCGCAAAAGTTTGGAAATAAATATTAGTCGTTATTTAACATAAGCAAAATAAATGTTTTTTGACTATCGGTATGTCGAAGTGCTGAAGTGCTTGTACAACAACGCCACCATGTCAGTCCGAGTACAAGACCAGAACTCAGAGGCAATTTCATTGAAAAGAGGCGTGAGGCAGGGAGACGTTGTCTCTCCGAAACTGTTTACCGCCGGTTTGGAAGATGCCTATAAGCTTCTGGAATGGAAAGGGCTCGGCATTAATATTAACGGCGAGTACATCACTCACCTTCGGTTTGCCGACGATATAGTAGTCATGGCAAAGTCGATGGAAGAGCTCAGTACGATGCTCGAAGACCTCAACAGAGTTTCCCAACGGGTGGGCCTCAAAATGAACATGGACAAAACGAAGGTTATTGCGAACGCCCATGTAGTGCCCACCCCAATATCTGTGGGGAACTTCACTCTTGAAGTTGTTGACGAATACGTCTACCTAGGACAGACGGTCCGATTAGGCAGGTGCAACTTTACGAGGGAGGTCAATCGTCGTATCCAACTCGGCTGGGCAGCGTTCGGGAAACTTAAAAGCGTCTTCTCGTCCAATATTCCCCAGTCCCTCAAGTCGAAAGTTTACAACAAGTGTGTGTTACCAGTGATGACATACGGCACTGAAACGTGGTCCATTACTATGGGCCTTATAAGGAAGCTCAAGGTGACGCAACGAGCTATGGAGAGGGCTATGCTCGGAGTCTCTCTACGAGATCGAATCAGAAATGAAGAGATACGTAGACGTACAAAAGTCACCGATATAGCACAGCGGATTAGCAAGTTGAAGTGGCAGTGGGCAGGGCACATAGCACGTAGAACTGATGGCCGATGGGGCCGAAAGGTTCTCGAGTGGAGACCACGTACCGGCAAGCGCAGCGTAGGAAGACCAGCCACGAGATGGACAGACGACCTCATACAAGTGGCGGGAAGACGCTGGATGCAAGCCGCTTCCAACCGGTCTTTTTGGAAATCCATGGGGGAGGCCTATGTCCAACAGTGGACTTCTTATGGCTGAGATGATGATGATGATGAAAATAAATGTCTTTTTCATCGACTGACAAAAAGAAGGAGGTAATAACCTCCTTCTTTTTGTCAGTCGGTCTGTACGATTTTTTTTGTATGATTATTCACCGATTACTCATCCAATTGTGCATTGATTTTGATGATTCTTTTTGTATTTAGTAGGTTATACTTCAGAGGTAGTCCCATATAATTTTTATCAAAATCGATGTGATACTTTGGTTTTTGTAACAAAATAACTGGTAAAATATCATCCGAGTCCTTGGAGAAAAGGGAACAGCAAGTCGCGTATGTATTATATTGCGTAACTTGAAGTAGGTTTTTGCAGTTTTTTCAAACTATAATTATTATATCACTCTCTTGTGTTACGAAAAAAGTTATAAGAAATTTGTAACTACTCCATTAACAGATAAGTCTTTTTATTCACAAAGTCTCCTATAAACCATGAACATTCACATAGTTACTATGGAAATTAACGTGGTTTTCAAACATTTTTAAATAAAAACTACGGGTCACTCACCTCTGTTTTGAGCCGAAATATCCGACTATCCGTCGCAGTGCAAGGCGCGTCACCGACCGAGAGTGACGTGTGTACTGCTCCTTTGAAAAAGACCGCCGAATGCGGTTGAAACTATAGTCGGATATTTTGGCTCAAAACAGACTTGAGTGACCCGTAGTTTTTATTTAAAAATTCACATAGTTAGCGACAAACATCTTGAGCGATGTTTCCCATTTTCTACAAAAACAAAAGAGAGGGCATGATGAATTGATGTATCTGGCTAAAGATGATTGCCGCTACGGATACTCTGTCATTAGTATTCCAGTTGTAGTTGTATATTATATTTCTAAAATTATGATATTATTTAAAATCCATTGATTTTATGTTTCGATTTTTAGTTTCAGATTTTTTGTATATGCACTTTATTATATATTTAATATTGTATAGGATATAGGCTACACATATGAGCAAAATAGATTTAAAATATATTATGCACATGATTCTAATGTAATAGTTCCTAAAATAAGTAAGTCCAGAGGCCCGAAGCCAAGCCATGTCGTACCTATAAATTTTGCATTTCCCCTTTCAAAGTTAAAAATGGTATGTATATTCATACAATATTATTTAAAAAACTGCCATATATTTTACTAGAAAATTATCGTACAGTGGCCTCCATCCACTGAGATCCACAGCTCTGCTCCACATGAGGATCCAAGGATACCTCTATCTCCTCTTAAATCTACCATTGAGATGATTCAATGGCACACATAATTTTATATGCCACTTTGATCCTATAATAATAATAAAAAATATGCTACTTGATCCACAAACTAAAATGAAGATAGTTTTTTTTGTCATTTTTGATGACTAGAAATAAATCAAGTTATAATACTGCCAGCGTACTGTCGGCACTGGTGGTGCCGCAGCGCGCCGCCGCGCCTGTGTTCAATGCACGCCGACCATTGATCATCGGGGCTTTTTATTTCAATAAAGAAAAATTCCTTATTATAAATCCCCATTAAAGCCTCCTAAAATTTGAGCATTTGTTTATAATAAATTGAATGAATTGCTACAAAAGTGGTAGTCTGGAAGTAAGAGATATTACACTAGTTCTATAATTTTACAAAGTATGAGTTTCACTAGCACACCGAAGCTTCCGTACAACCACACAACATATAACACTGAACACGGAATACGGGACTAATTTGTTAATTGTTTGTAACTTCACATAGTATTTTCTATACAGTACAGTATTTTCTACACAGTAGGATAAACCTGAAATTATAGGTACATACGATATAAAGATGAAGTAAGTTAGTATAGTAGTAGTGTGTAGAAGTTTCCGGCAGCCTAGTGGTGAGACCGTCTGACTTGCGATCCGCAGGTCCTGGGTTCGAATCCCACGGCACGCACCTCTGTCTTTTCGAAGTTATGTGCGTATTGTTGATTGCCGCCAACTTCACACGGTGAAGGAAAACATCGTGAGGAAACCTACATGTCTGAGAGTTCTCAATTATCTTGAAGATGTGTGAAGTCTGCCAACCCGCGCTTGGCCAGCGTGGTAGACTATGGCCTAACCCTTTTCACAATGAGAAGATGGTCCGTTCCCAGCAGTGGGACAGTTTGTACAAACAGGGCTGATAAAAAAAAAGAAAAAAGTTAGTGTTATATATACTTATACTTAGTGCGAATAATGCGTTATGTCTATGTCTATGCGTTATGTTATGTCTATGTCTATTCTTCATCTGTTATCTTTTGCTACTACAAGCTTTTAGCTTTGCTTTTGATCTTACAAGCAGACTTTTAGGGATTTTATAATGAGCTTGTTCGTTACTAATTTTGTTCTTTAAGTAGTATCTATATTCCTATAATGTCTTGAAAAAAAATAATTACCTAATTGTTTTTTGTATAAGTTAATTCGTTACTTAACACCAATCTGATTTTCTAATTTTGGTTGTATAAGTAAAATTTCTTTGACTGATCCATAAAATAAAAAAAAAAAATTATAATTGAAAACTATTTATGGCTTCATTGTATCCTAGATTCATTTACCTACTTTGTGTATTAAACGCTGTTTGTTTTCCAAAAATAAATAAGTACGAAAATAACCGGACATGTGCGAGCCAGACTCGCCCAACGAGGGTTCCGTACGAACTAGTAGATAAAAGGGGGAAATTATATATATTTATATATTGTTCTTCATAAACCGAAAATATATACATCATAAAATATTTAAAAATCTGTTTTAGCTTGTGCTAATGAAGTTCTTTCATATGATCCGGTTAAACCACTTTAAAATTTGGACCCTCCTTCCTTGCATAAAGACCCTATTTTTTGTGATTAAATAAAACTTGACCAGTTTTCGGATTTTTTCCTTTATGTGTACTATATGACAATGCTTGTTGCAAAATTTCACAATTATAGGTCAACGGGATTAGGTTTTGATTTCGACACTCGCAAGGAAATCAAAACCTGTGATATTCTGTGAATTTTTGTGGTAGTACTACAATACAGAACCCTAAAAAGCTGGATTGGGTGTAGGGCGCGCCGCATGGCGGGTACCGTGCGAGCCTCCATCAGTGGTAATCACATTAGGCGAGACGTGGCTTCGGCCGGAGAAGTGCGCTTCAAAGGGCCGCTAATTAGCTGATTGAATCGGCCGTAATACTCACAGTAACACGGTTACCCGCCCCGCGTGATTGGGATCGCTACCTACGCTTATACATGCTTATACATATCTTATGCTCCCTACACTTATACTCCAATTGTATATATACAAATTAATGTAAACTGGACCGCGGTTCGAAACGTATACCGATACAAGTAATCGTTTAAAAACTAAAAAACCGACTTCAAATACTAACGTTTACTTGGATGGCATATTTTCCCAGTTATTTTGTTATAAAAACCAAAATACTGAACCGATTTTGATGAAATTTCTATGGGACCAACTTTCAAACAAAAAAATCTTTTTTCAAATCGGTCCAGGTGTCTTCGAGTAATCATATCAATATATAAAATTTATTTTTAAAAAAGATTCCTACGAATTGAGAACTTTCTTTTTGGAAGTCAGTTAAAAAATGTATGATGGTCGATGAAATCAACAGATTGCTTTTTTTCGAAAAAAAATCCCAAAGATTACTCAAACTCAAAACCATGTAAATCGCTTAAATATATATTTTCTCATACATATATGTAGGTATAGAGAGCGCTACTATTATCTCAGTTTTTCAATAAACTATAAAACTTATCTTAGACGTTACAACTCTATGAAATTTAAGTATCAGTTTAGTCTACCAATATTTTGTAGACTTAAAATATATTTTGAAAGAATTATTTTTATCTGCACACTATATTTGAATTACGACCCAGTTTACAACCCAAAAGACGTGCAACAGTAGTACATTAGATAAGTAGAAACAGACTTATTTCAATATTACTTTTGTCTTGCTCTTTCTAAAGTTGAATGAGCAAGACAAAGGACAAAATTATATTGAAATAAGGTTGTTATTGGAATTGTAAAGTAGTAACCCTCCAGGAACACGTCGTGAGCTGCTTGGTCACCTAGAAACTGATGTCCAACGAAATATAATAAACAATGAGTCGCATCGCACTGCATCTGTACTTGTCGCTTTGCATCACATATCTAACACAACGGATAAGTAAAACGGTACTTGTTAAAGCGTAAAGTTGTTCGAAGGACTAACTAGCTAGCTGTAGTCTTGACAAACTGTCTCTCTGTACGCGTTCCCATTCGACGGCCCTATTCTGCAGGCTGACTGCGCACTCACTTTGAATCGAGCCCATTCCACCGCTTCGCATCTGACAACTGCGACGGTAAAATACTAACATAACTCCCGGATTAGCTGCAGGCTTAGGAAAACGACGATATAACGTTAAATCAAATGCCATTGGCTTGCAGCTGCGCTTTTGTGAAGCAGAAAAACGTTGGCTCAGTTCGCATTATAAAAAGTGAACTTCTTCCAAAGCTAATAATAAATAATAATAATAAATATTTGGGGACATTTCACACAACACCATCTAGCCCAAACTAAGCAAAGCTTGTACTATGGAACTAGATGGCTGATAGAATACATACATACTTTTTTTTGTAAATATGTATATACATATAATACATAGAAACACCCAGACACAGAACAAACATCTATGCTCATCACACAAATGTTTGCCCTGGGTGGGGATCGAACCCACGACCTGCAGCTTAGCAAGTAGACATACTACCAACTTAGCCACAAGGCCAGTCAAAAGCTGGTGCAATTGTGCATCGCTTGGATTTTGACAATGGCTGCTGCTTACGGAACGAATCGGAACGAATTTACCTCTCCGTTGCGCCAACCATTAAACCAAATTGGAAGCTATTCCGTTTCTAGTTCAGTAAAAAATCTGTTTTAAACATGTCTGAGCTGCCCTAGTTGGAACGTGGCTATAGATACTGGTGAAGGGGCGCAGAAAATTAGTCAGGATGACATGAAAGTATATCTAGGGAAGCTTTTTATCACGATAAGTATACATCAATATAATATAATACGATATATATGAAAACAATGAAGCTAAATATATACTCTAAAACTTTAAGTTAAATAAATAAATAAATAAATAAATATTTGTGGACATTTCACACAACACCATCTAGCCCAAACTAAGCAAAGCTTGTACTATGGAACTAGATGGCTGATAGAATACATATATACTTTTTTTTGTTGTAAATATATACATATGATACATAGAAACACCCAGACACAGAACAAACATCCATGCTCATCACACAAATGTTTGCCCTGGGTGGGGATCGAACCCACGACCTTTCAGTTCAGCAGGTAGACGTAGACACACTACCAACTGAGCCACAAGGCCAGTCAAGTACATATTACAAGTTGTTAGTACATATTATAGTATGTCATCATCTCAGCTAAAAAAAAAACAGTGTTGGGTACAGGTTTAGTATGTCATCATCTCAGCTAAAAAAAGTTCAGTGTTGGGTACCTACAGGTTTCTTCCACAAATTTCCAAAAAGTCTGATGGAAGTGGCTTATATCCAGCGTATTTCTGCCACTTGCTTATGGTCATCTGTCGATCTTATGCCTGGTCTTACTACGCTGCGCTTGCCAGTGCGTGGTCTCCACTCGAGAACTTTTCGGCCCCGTCGGCCATCAGTTCATTTCGTTTTTCGTCATCATTATCATCTCAGCCATAAGAAGTCCACTGCTGGACATAGGTCTCCCCCATGGTTTTCCAGAAAGACCGGTTGGAAGCGGCCTGCATCCAGCGTCATTGTCTTGCATTTCATTTTTATTGCAAGCTTATTAATAGACATAGACGTAGACATACAACTTATTATGACAAAAAAAACTTACAATAAAAACATACTACTTTACTTACTAAGTACATTCTTCCATTCCTGTACCTGTATCTGTAATATATTGATATTTATTTATTTGTTAAAACACTTCCCACACTCACAGCTACGTCAAGTCGTGTGGTACCCAGTAAAATTATTTATAAAGTTACAAACAATCTTAATTACCTATAACTGAGCACAACACATACACAATAATAAAATTAGATAATAACAATAAATTTGTCAAAAAAAAAAAGAATAATTTAAAATAAAATAAATTTAAATCATCGCGATAATGTCAATTCGTTAAAAAAATATAATTTAACAATAATATTTAAAAAAAATATAATAATAAGCAGCAGCAGCAGCTTGAGCCCCGCTCCGCTGCCGGCGACACCCTAGGTTTAAGTTTTTATAATGTTTTTATTGTTTTTTATATAAATATTGAAAAACTCCGATTGAGCTGAAATTTTGCGTGTTTATGTAAATCGGTTGACAATGTAACATTTTTTTTAATTTTTTTTTTATCAGCCCTGTTTGTACAAACTGTCCCACTGCTGGGAACGGGCCATCTTCTCATTGTGAGAAGTGTTAGGCCATAGTCTGCCACGCTGGCCAAGTGCGGGTTGGTCATCTTCAAGATCATTGAGAACTCTCAGACATGTAGGTTTCCTCACGATGTTTTCCTTCACCGTTTGAAGTTGGCGGCAATCAACAATACGCACATAACTTCGAAAAGACAGAGGTGCGTGCCGTGGGATTCGAACCCAGGACCTGCGGATCGCAAGTCAGACGGTCTCACCACTAGGCTGCCAGAAACTTCATAACATTATTATGACAATTTAATCTAATAATAGAACCCGAACGTAGGGACTGGAACTTCCTAATAAGAAAGGAACGCCGAAGTACCCAAAAATAGTCGAGTTTGACTCGAGTTGTGTCTTGGATCTTGGAGTTGTGTTTTGTGTGTTTGTCTTGGATTGAAGTGGCGATGGCGGATGCAAGTTGCGCTGGATGAAAGCCGCTTCCAATCGGTCTTTTTAGAAATCCATGGGGGAGGCCTATGTCCAGCAGTGGACTTCTTATGGCTGAGATGATGATGTGTCTTGGATACTTCCATTACAAATAATAACGAGGTTCTGAAGATGGATCCAGAAGATTACCACTGAAACTCTTTAGTGGAAAGTGCTAAGATAGTCGAGTTTGAGTTCGAGTTATTTTGGTACTTTCATTACAAATATTAATGAGAGTTTGAAATGGAGCCGGGAGATTGCCACTGGAATACTCTGACAGAAAGGATGAGTTTGTGTTCATCTTACGTCACTGTGAGCACTTCTCATCGCATAAAAGCTTGTGTCTAAAAACGTTCTTTCTTTTAATTATCTTGTTATTTAGTTAGAACATTAAACATGTCATAATTATTACGTTAATGAGTAGGCCCTTTCTTTGTTGAATGTTCCCAACATGTTTCGTCACGTTCCCTCCGAAAGTGTTCTCCATCATCGTCGCTTTGTCTTGTCGCTAATTTCCTCCGTAAAACTGAAATATCGCTTAATTTATTTGTTTTAATTCTGCGTCGGTGCGGAGCGTCGCTTACACCTAATTACGGTTAGGCATTGTTCCCAACATCGCCGGCATCCGGGCAAATCCTATTACACGATAAATAAATACAAACAGTAACTCGATTTTGTAGAAATTGCCACAAAACAGCCGAGATATAGCCATTCTGGAGATGATTGACGTTAATAAATCAAATATCTTTCTACAATTTGTCAAAGATAAATGAGACGTGAACAATATTGTCTGAAGATCATTTTCATGCGTTAAACAAGGTACTCAAAATACTTTATCAAAGTCTAAATACAATAAAAGTAGGTAGGTACAAATTGACACAATTTCTAATTGACTCAATTTCAAGTAGCAACGGAGAAATTTCTACACATTAGCTGAGGCTGGATTTTTTTACAGTTGAGAGAAACCAAAGCGTTGCGAGAATTGCCAATAACTATTGATCGTAATAATTGTGTCGTAAAAGGAGAGAAGGTTCGGAGAAAATCACAAAGGGGAGGGAAGGTCTAGTGAGATATCCATGAATTATTTTTGACGTGATAACGTCTAATAAATCGATGAACGCCGGCTGCACTCACTAAAAAGTATGACTCATTGTCCCGTTACGTTACGCTCAATGTCCGGTTACATCATCATCATCATCATTTCATCAATGTTTTGTTATGACGTTGTCATGTTAAACTAATCGTCCGTAAACCGACTTTACAGACTACCAATTTTTTTTCGTTAAACACGTGTTTTCTACAAAAAACAGCTGCGCGTGAGTAGTACTCATCTTTGCCAGACTATGATTTCCCTGCCTGACGCAATGAAACATTTTAAAGAAATTTCGCACCAACGTAATCACACAGGGAGAGGGGTTAAAACCTGTACCCTTTACTGTATTGTCTAATGTTAGTCTCGTTCATATATTGATCCCTAAAATGCTTACAAAATGACTAAATGATATGTATTTGATGGAGACAACAATGCGCATCTCTAAGTGAAGTGTATTTGATTTTCTTCAATTTCTATAGATTCACAGACGCCCCTCGAAGATACGTTTTCAATAGCTGGCTGGGGCTGCTAGACCGATCTTCAGATAAATCTACGTCCATAACGACTTCGAATCAACTCGATTGACACTATAAATAAAAGGAATCTATTTTTTAAGTTGAATTGTAAAAACATTTTTCTAGTTATTATTGAGTTGAATTTTTTGGCTCAAATACTTGCTTATCTTTGTTTTGAAACCCTGTTATTTGTTTGTTTGAGTGGGATGGAGAGATTTATATGAATTCTATCGTCGTAAATACCCATATATTAAGCGGGGTGTTGTCTAAGACGTAAAGGAACTAATCTGACACATGCACGCCTGCTGCTTTGTCTATGGTGCTGTTATGGACGCATATGTGTGTGCGTGCGCAACTAGGCTCTTACCGAAAAAAAAACAAGTTTGATCAATGCTTATTTGTATGTCAACTTCTCGCTGACACGTAATGAAACTTGCGGAAAGAAGACAGAGAATTTAAGACGATGGTTAAAGTTAAGTAACGTTTTTTGGTAAGGCCGTTCAGCCATTCAGTGTTACTTACAGTGTAAACTACCGTCAAATCGTATTTTTTTTAATTTCCTACTTTTCTACTAAAGTAATCTTTATCTTCATCCTACATGTTCTAGTCGGATTCTTATTGTTTTTCATTGAAATGAAACAAATTTTAAGGGATTTATCGCATATATTTTACATGATTTTATGAACTGAAGTTTCGAGCACTTTGCAGCGTCTGTGGGTACAGGTGATGAGATTAGTTGACAGTTGTACTTTTTGCTATGAAAATATTAATTACTAACGCCTACTATTTTTATGCAAAACGTTCCCTAGCAGAAGTCATTCACGGTGTCAACAGTTATAGCAGATCTGTGTTGATCTTATTATTGTTTAGTAGATTAGGTAGTATAGTTGTCCAAGCACATAGCCGCTCATATCACATTACGTTCCTAAATTTTTGTTGTACAAAACTTAACTAGATGGCGTCACAGTCAAGTTAAAACACGCAAATACTTCACTCATGTCAGAGTAGGGCATGTCAATGTGTTTATAATAAATTTGCATTCTTACTACGGTATAGTGATGTTTTCTTTGTGAAGTGTGTGAACAATAGTTTATAATATGTTGTAGCTAATTAAGGCCTACCTAACTGGAAAAAAATTAAGAGTATTGATAAATGAATTTTAAGAATTCCTAAAAATACGCTATAGATTATAACAAGCGCAACAATACATTATTCTTAAACTAGCTGAGTCCTTCGGTTTCACCTGCGTCGCTATGAAAAACAGTGATGATGATGACTCTAAGCAGCTTATATCAGGTCACCCAGCTCTGCACTAAATTCCATAAAGATCACTTCAGCCGTTGGATCGTAGTTAACGTACTTCGCTTATATAATATTAGAGATTAACAAATTAACAATGACATTCCCATAGATTAGGATGAAATTGTGACAAAACACCAATACTTTCATTGAAATGACACTTTTCTAAGAATTGTCTTTTACAGCACAGTCAAAATAAGGTTTATTAATCATTTTGACTGTACGAAAAGTAAATTTTCTTCGTTTGGAAAATGTAACCAAAGAGAATATAAAATTATGTAACAATATGGCGTCAAAAACAAACTAAGTAGTACTTACCAATATTTTTGTAACATTATTTCAAGGAAGCATCCAATGTTTACAGACAAAATAAAAACGCCTTCACCGTGTATATATAGACGGGGCGCGTGGGATGGCAAACACAGCAGTTATTATCCGCAAGAGAGTGGAGATTGATAAACGATATTATTTCCACAGGACGTATGGAAAACATCGACACCGATCGAAGCGACATGTTTGAAACAGGCGTCACGTAATTGAAGAATAAACAACAAGCGACACGATAATATATAGATGTTTTATTTATTAATACGCAAATATATGCACAAACTTTAATAGAGAAGTTGGCAAGTCTTGCCAACCATCGTTGCCTTAGTGCTTGTTTGACCTATCTACCATTGGTAAAATTACACAAGAGAAGAATTTAATGCTCTATTTTCTTCAAAAAGCTATATTTGGAAGGCTTGAAAGTATTTTTTTATATATGAGTATTTATAACTTAAGTAGAAAAAAATACTTTCAAGCCTTACAAATATAGCTATTTCAAAAATTAGAGCAAAAATCTCTTCTCATGTTATATAATGCCGAACAATGTTAGAAATAAATCCGCCATAACGCAGTGAATGTTCATCGCTAAACTAAAATTTAGTTTTGAATGCAACCGCAGCGCAGCCGATCCGTTTAACTGAAACTAATTAATACCTCTGAATGGCACTAAACGCGATATTTAGCACTGCAACGCTGCTCGATATCGCGGCGCTTTACGTTTATTCCATTCAATTAAGTTCGTCGATGCGTCGCTGGCTGCCAGTCGCGTCACACCGGTTTCTATCTACCCTATAATATGTTACAGTCTAATTGAACGAATTAAAGGTTTTCGTTTCATTTAATTTATGTTGTAATGGTCCTCCCATCATCATCTCAGCTACAATATATCCACTGCTCCAGCAGTGCATAAGCCTCCCATGGTCATGACTAAGACATAAGACTCCCGTGAATGGCCATGGGAGGGTTATGTCTTAGGAGAATCTTTTGGATATGGATATCCAAAAATACCGGTTGTGGTTAAATAATCGGCTTATATCCAGCATCTTCCTGCCACTTCTATGATGTCCACTTTAAGGATGAACTTCCTACGCTGCGCTTGCCAATTCGTGGTTTGCACTTGAGAAATTTTCAGCCCCATCAGTTCTACATACTATGTGCTCTTTAACTTGCTATTCCGTTGTGCTATTTCGTACGTCTCTTTAATTTTTTATTCGATTTGGCGTAGAGATTCCGATCATAGCCTTCTTGATAAAGTCCATAACGAGTGGCCTCGCTTCAGTGCTATATATCATTGCTGTTAACACATACTGATCGTAAACGTTCAATTTGAGGCACTGATGTATATTGGATGTAAAGTTGCTTTTGAGTTTCTCAAACACTGCCTAGCTGAGTTTGAAAATTTACCTCTTTTGTAAAGTTGGACTGCCTAGTCGGACTATTTATTCTAAGGAATCGTTAACAACTCCCAACGTGGAATTTCCCCACAATTTGGGGTGGGTACAATATTTGCGTTCGACATAAAGCTCACCCATGATCTTCGAGCTTCGTGTTGAGGTCTTCCATCGATTCTGCCATGACTTTATCCTCGGAAAATCGAATGCAAGTAATTTTACTTCAATATTGATGCAGAGGTTTTTGATGTGATAACGACTTATAAATCGATGAACGCCGGCTGCACGCACGAAAAAGCATGACTCATTGTCACGTTCCACCTGAGCCGAGCGTGCAAGCGAGAGCGCGGAACAAGCGATAGAGAGGCACGAGCGGCCTAAGCGTTCGGCTTGTGACGCATCTATCATGGCGTTATCACGTAAAATTATCGTCTGTAAGCCGACTTTACAGATTTTTTTCCTTTTTTTCATTTCAGAAGTTTGTAGTTGTTTTTATATTTTCTGCTCGAGTTGCTGTCTAATCAATATCTTCAATAAGTTAAAATTATAAACGAAGAAATTAAAAATGAAACGAAATAGAATGAAAGCCTCATTAATGATTCCAGAGAATTCTTTGTGAGATACGATTTCATAATTATCCATTTCAATTAGAATGTAAGACTTGTTTGTGAAGGTTGACTGATATACATGTTTTCATATGAGTAAAACAGCAATAAGGCACGTATGCTTGTATTCATTACATATTTTTTGTTTGGATATGATTATTATGTATTTATGAAAATTAATTACAGTATTTTCTTTAAGTTCATGTTATACCCACTAATTATAGTTACACATAAAACAATTAAGAAGGCCTTTCCCGCGCGTGGAAGTACGATGCACGCGTGGTTAAAAAGCTTATTGTTTCACCCAATGTGTTGTTTGGAAATAAAGCTCTGCAAAAAAAGAAAGGCAGCACCAGAACTCTTACATCTGCTTTCATAAATTTTCGATATACTCACAAAATCACAAGATGGTATTCAAGCACACCATCTTTTCGTTACCTCATAAAATACTTATTTTAGAATAATCCTAACAACTGTATAATAAAAATGACGGTTATTTTTTTACCAAATAAGTTTGTATCAAAATATTTTTTACATTTATAATTTCTGCGCATAATAGAAACGGCATAAAGTGTAAAAAAGCGGACTTTCGGAGGCTTGCTTAAACGCATGAACTCGGCAATGGCAACGATGTAGACGGCAAATTCTTTCATTGCGTGTTACACTGTGTGATCCACATTTCACCATTCTGTTCAATGCAGTCATCCTCATCATTATCATCTCAGCCATACGAAGTCCACTGCTGATGGAAATCCATAGGGGTATGGATTTCCAAAAAGACCGATTGGAAGCAGCTTGCATCCAGCGTTTTTCTGACTCTTGTCCATTTCGTGGCTGGTCTTCCTACGCTACGCTTGCCGGTGCGTGGTCTCCACTCGAGAACTTTTCGGCCCCCTCGGCCATCAGTTCTACGTGCTATGTGTTCAAGGCAGTACTGTTAAATTATCCATAAGTGTACACTTTAAAAATATTGTGCGAAAAAACATGGCCACCGAGCATCCAATCCAGAATACTTTTAATATAAACAGAAACACGACCCCTTTCCACCGCGCTCTTACTTTGTTCAAAAACGGCATTAAGTTTCATTTCGATTTAATTTCGCCTTTGTGTGTGCTTAAATTCCAATATTCGAGTCATCTTTTTTGCGTTTAATCAAATACGAGTATTGTGTTGCTTTTCGTATTCAAATGTGTGTCGAAGGGTCTGCTTGTTCAGCCACGTTTACTTTACATTTTACTGAGCCTATATGGCGCTTAGGCCTCGAGAAATGAGGCAAAGGTCGTTAACACTTTCAATTCCAGCATAACAACGTACAGAATATGTTGTATGTTCACAGTGCGAGAAACTTGAAGAAACTTCTTCGAGTGAAGTTTTGCAAGCGCTGAAAACATTTTGTTTGTACGAAGTTTGTTTGTACCCTACGTTTATACCTAATACTGCTTGTATGAAAGTCGTCTTGGCGATTTTAAACTAAAATAATGTTTGAAATAGAATCACGAAGCTTACGTCTCTCTTGGTGCCTGATAAAATAAAATTTAGATTGTTTTATGCCTAGAGAAAGGCTAGAAGAGAGATTTGTTCTAGGCTAGATCAACATCTCGCCAACGAAGTGATATCGCTTACCTCTAGGGCGAGTTATTATTATTACGCCGATCTATTTTAATTTACTAGCCAAAATCATGTCAATAGGGTAGAGTTTTGAATGCAAAGCCATATAATGCCCGTCTCTCGTTGAAGTCGATTTTACTTAACCAGCAGTTAGAACATCTTCCTCCACTCTGCGTGTGACACAATTTTATGTAATAATTTTCCCCATTTTTTGTCGTATACTTTGACTCAATAGTAGTTATAGCATCGGTCTAAGAAGCAGAAGATCGCAGGTTCGATACTTACCCGAACAGGTATTTGAATAATGAATTTAAATACCTTCTCAGAGTCAAATTAATAGATGTCCTTCTCATTACATGTGTTACATGTCCTTCTTACACAGAGCATCGTAGTGGGAAGCCAATATTTTTGAAGTAATAACTTCGTATGGGAGGGTAAACCGCTTCGTTACGTTACGCGTTACGGCGCCAGTCTGTCTGTCTTCTCTTTCTCTCACGCATACGGCGTTAAAGCTATCACTTCTGTCGGGCCAGACGCACACGTTTTTTTTAATAACCTATATTGTCGCCCTTCTGGACTAAAGTGTCAACTACTTTTCACCACATTTACTATTATTAATATTTATTTAATTGTTACTCTAAATTATTTGTCGTTCAATCATTTTGAATTGAATAAAACATTTTTAAATAGAAAAATGTTCACCCCAGCGGGTGAAATAAGTCACTCGAATGCAAAACTTGTCTAGAATTTATTGCGAAAATGAAAAACTCAATAAAATTCTCACAAAGCGACGCCGACGTCAGCGGCATGCAAATAACTGTCTACTACGTACGTAGTATTATAATAAACAGAGTTGTCGGAGCTGTTGCACTGATTTAAATACTTTTTATTTACCTTACCATTACCATCATCTCACCTACAAGAAGTAAATTGGTTGAGTCATACCGGTAGAGGACCGGTGGACATGCAGTCTGCAAATATCATCTTTTTTCCCCTTTTGTGAGGTTGTATGTTGACGGTAGTACGTTTTAGCCTGCATTACCTTGTGTCTGGGTGTTTTTATGTATGATAAGTGTATAATTATAATAAATTGAACATATTGCTTCGGGGGCTGACAGAGTAATGGAGCAATACGCTTCTGCGGAATTGATCGTTTTGGGCGACTTTAATGGCCATCACTCAGAGTGGTTGGGTTCGACCAAGACTGATCATGCAGGACGTGCTGCTTATGACTTTGCCATGGCTTACGGACTCACACAACTGGTGACTGATGTTACTAGAGTTCCTGACATTGATAGCCATACTCCTTCTCTCCTAGATCTTATGCTGACCTCCAACCCAGATCGATATCGGGTATCGGTCGCGGCTCCCTTGGGTAAATCCGACCATTGCCTAGTTCGATCTGAGGTGCCAACTTCACATCACATCACTCCCCGCCCACCCGGGAAGCGCAAGGTTTGGCACTATAGATCAGCTGACTGGGATGGGTTACGAGAATTCTACTCATCCTATCCCTGGATACAGCTTTGCTTCTCTCACCAGGATCTTGATGATTGCGCTGATGCCATCGCTGATGTTGTGCTGCAGGGTATGGAATGTTTCATTCCTAACTCTTCCGTTCGCGTCGGTGGTCGTAGTCGTCCTTGGTTTAATAAATCTTGCGCTGTAGCAACTAAGTGCAAATCTGATGCATACAGCGCTTGGGCCAAGGCGAATGCAAGTAAGGATCCTGCGTGTCCTGCTCTTAAAAAGAAGTTGAATGCTGCACTAAGGTCATGCAAGAAGGTAGTTGCCGAGGCCAAAAATCAGTATGTCAGCAGGATAGGCGATCAACTGGCGAGTCACCCTTCTGGTAGCAGAGCGTTTTGGTCACTTGCTAAGGCTGCCGAAGGGAACTTTTGCCGTTCCACATTACCAGCACTTCGGAAGCCGGATGACAGTTTGGCTCATAGTGCGAAGGACAAGGCCGATCTCCTTGGTTCTCTCTTCGCCTCCAACTCTACTTTCGATGATGGGGGCGCGTCGCCGCCGGTATTACCGCGGTGCGAAAGTTCTATGCCAGAGGTACGCATCTCCCAGAGAGCAGTACGGAAGGAACTCCTGTCCCTTGATACACGAAAGTCGAGCGGGCCCGATGGCATCCCGGCTATCGTTCTTAAAAAGTGCGCGCCTGAGTTGGCTCCTGTTCTAACGCGCTTGTTTCAGTTTTCCTACTCCTCGGGTAGTGTGCCATCCTCATGGAAAGTAGCTCTGGTACATCCGGTCCCCAAAAAAGGCGACCGCACAGACCCGTCGAACTACCGCCCTATTGCAATTACCTCCTTACTCTCGAAAGTCATGGAACGTGTAGTTAACACCCAGCTTCTAGGATACCTTGAGGAGCACCAGTTGATCAGTGATCGTCAATATGGATTTCGACATGGACGATCGGCCGGTGACCTTCTAGCGTTCCTAACACACCGGTGGGCTACAGCTATTGAGAGTGGTGGAGAGGCATTAGCGGTAAGTCTTGACATTGCCAAGGCATTTGATAGAGTCTGGCACAAAGCGCTTCTTTCCAAATTACCATCTTATGGTATACCATCTGGACTTTGCACCTGGATTTCCAGCTTCCTATCAGGGCGTTCAATAAAAGTGGTGGTAGACGGATTCTGTTCCGATGCCATGCCTATCAACGCTGGAGTCCCCCAGGGTTCTGTGCTATCGCCTACACTGTTTATCTTGCATATCAATGACATGTTGCAAATAGGTAGCATTCATTGCTATGCTGATGATAGTACTGGTGATGCACAGTACTCTGGTCGTGTAGGGGCCCGACAGTCCGAGGTGGAGGAAAACAGGAACAAACTTGTGTCTAATATTGAGAACTCCCTGGAGAAGATCTCGGACTGGTGTGACCTCAATCAGGTCAAGTTCAACCCTACGAAGACACAAGTCTGCGCGTTCTCTGCGAAGAAAACCCTCTTTGATCAAGCTCCGCGGTTCCACGGCGTTCCTCTCAAGATCTCGAAGAGCTTGGAGATCCTAGGCGTCAATATTTCTAGTGAGGTTCAGTTTCGGGGTCACCTAGAGGTGAAAGCAAAACTTGCTTCCAAGAAGCTTGGTGTGCTTAACAGAGCCAAGCGGTACTTCACACCTAGTCAGCGGCTTCTACTATACAAAGCGCAAGTGCGGCCCCATATGGAGTACTGCTCCCACCTCTGGAATGGCGCACCTGCTTATCAACTTCAGCCTCTTGACTCCCTACAGCGACGAGCCATTAGAATTGTTGACGATCCCAAGCTTACTAATAAGCTAGACTTACTTTGTCTGCGTAGAGATGTAGGATCCCTTTGCATTTTCTACCGCTTGTTTTTCGGGGAATGCTCTGAAGAGCTTTTTGAACTAATACCTGCTTCGGAGTTCCACCATCGTACTTCACAAAACCGCCAAAAAGCTCACCCCCACATTTTGCATAACTGGAAATCCCATACAGTCAGGTTCTCACGCTCCTTCCTTCCGCGAACCAGCAAAATGTGGAATGTCCTTCCTCGGAAGGTTTTCCCGCCGAGCTTCAACAAAGAGCGTTTTAAAAAGGCAATAGACAATAGACAATAGACAAGATTTTTTATTGTGCCAAAAACTTAAAAAATATTAACACGATTTAAAATTAAAAATTTAACTAAACTAAGTTTTTGCCACAAGCCGTCTCCAGCTCAGCATGGTGCCAGTTGTTGCCAACCGGCGCTGGTCTTCCGCTGGATCCGGCAGGTGAAAAAAGGGTATCTACAAGCACCTTTCCGGGTTAGCAAAGCAACAGTAATGTCAGTGATGTTGCAGTTGTCCATAGGCGACGGTTATCGCTTACCATCAGGCGAGCCGTCAGCCTTTTTGCTTCTCCAATTTTATAAAAAAAAAAATAAAAAAAAAAAAAAAAATAATAAGCTAGTTGCTAAGAAACTGCTCAGCCTGGAACATCGCCGTAAAGTAAGTCTGTCAATCTTCTATCTATATCTTGCATTTTAGGGAATACCTATACATCATAATTACACATTAATAAATAATACGTCCAAAACAGTTCAAAGCCGCTCAAATGTCTGTCGCGATATGAGTGTCACTGAGGTAGGGACAATAACAGATTTACTACTTTGCCTAACCATCTC
The DNA here is from genome assembly GCA_947563715.1 of Lycia hirtaria. Classification (NCBI taxonomy): domain Eukaryota; kingdom Metazoa; phylum Arthropoda; class Insecta; order Lepidoptera; family Geometridae; genus Lycia; species Lycia hirtaria. The sequence goes on from OX387384.1 coordinate 14,541,156, forward strand.
AAAGATATGACCAGATGAGTTCTCTATACATGACAGAATTTGTTCGTAATACAATGTGCAAGCAGCTATTCCTGCGTGAAATACCGACACACGACCAAGAAAATGCTCAGCTTTTTAGCAGACAATTAAACATTCTAGTTCAGTCTAACAAAATTCTGACAATTGAGTGTAAGAGTGGTACCATACTACGTATAACAGTATTCTAGTTAGAGCAATGTGCGCGATGACGCATGCCGCATGCCGTCGCCGAGAGACCACGCTTTAACACAAAAGGGCGAATAAATCGGTCCAACACGCTGCTCCCACCAAATAACCAGGCGCAAGGATGTGCTACACTCCACTTGCTACTTATCGATAAGTAGTTGTTACCTACTTTACAGACTACTTACTTACTTACTTTTACTTTACTTTATTTCAATTATATTAAATAAATCAATCAATCACTGATTTAATGTTTAATAGTTGTATTTAATTAACAAAACTTAAAATAGCATGTGTCTAGAGTGGTAACGTAAAAAAATAGGGAAACAATAAAAATAGGACGTTAGTATTACGTTGAAAATAGATTCGTTTCAAACCACCAGACCAGATCACCAAACCACCAAAAAACCAAAAGATCACACCAAAACCAAAAAAAACCTTTTTGATGGATCAGCCAAGTATCAGCTGGAAGCTTTAGAATCAGTGGACCGGCGAGCTGTGAGGTTAATCGCTGACGATAAACCGCCGTAAAGTAGCATGTCTGTCTATTTTCTATAGGATTCATTTCGGGGAATGTGCGCAAAAAAAATAATGCAAAAGATTTGAATGGGTACCAGGTTTCCAAATGACCAGTTGCGCGATTTACAATAGAATCTGAAACTAAATGCTATGCGTTGTAATCTCTACGCAAACGACTTAAATTTCTTCAGATACGCACTTTACATTTTACAGATTGACGATGCTACATTCTTTAAAAAAATACTCTTATGGACAAGCGTGAAATTTAAAGGTTCGACACTCTACCGCATAAAAAATATAATAAAAAAAAAACATCCAAATAACCAACATAAAAATATCGATGTCGGTATTCGCAAAACCCCGTCACTACAGAAAGCTGTCGAAGCTTTTTCAGCGTTGCTCGCGAACTCCAGGTTAAATAAGTTTTTAATACGACCCTTTTGTCACACCCACACTAACAAGGACCACACACATAGTCGGAGCGTGTATGTAACATGTGTGTAACCACACACCCCGACAGACTGGTACCTACTGAGGCGTAGAAAATTGCGTAGAAATTATTTTTTAGATTTATGTTACAATCATGTTTAAAAAACTCTTGATTGAAACATAAAACTGAGATTGTGTTATTTTAGGGTGTAGCATTTCAATTTGTATCGTTACAAATAGAATACGAAAATAGCTCCTGGATTCACCGGTTCCAATTATAACTTATAAGATATGAGTTGTCATTTTAACACTGAGTTGAAGGCGGAAATCTTTTAGTTACCTGACTAAGATCCGAATTACGAAATATCAAATGTCATTTCCTCGGTAAGCAAATTAATTATTTCAAAAGAAACTTTATCGAAATCTTGAAAGCTCATTTGACAAATCCTTTGATAACCTATCTTTTAAATGAGAATTTAAAGTTTTTTAATTAACAGCAACTCCCTAACTATGGGCCTTAGAAGGAAGCTCAAGGTCACGCAACGAGCTATGGAGAGGGCTATGCTCGGAGTCTCTACGAGATCGAATCAGGAATGGAGAAATACGTAGGCGTACAAAAGTCACCGATATAAGTCGCCGGCAAGCGCAGTGTAGGAAGACCAGCCACGAGATAGACAGATGACCTCATACAAGTGGCGGGAAGACGCTGGGTGCAAGCCGCTTCCAATCGGTCTTTTTGGAAATCCATGGGGGAGGCGTATGTCCAGCAGTGGACTTCTTATGGCTGAGATGATGATTAATTAACAGAAAATTAACGAACCTAACCTAATAATTATTCAGGCAAATGAAATTATGGCTAATAATCTTATAGAATCAGCAACTTGTGGCAAGTATAACATCTGGATTCAAACGGTTAACCTAAGAAATGGGTTCGGCCAAATTCAAACAAATGTGTTTCGGATCATAGCAGATCTTCTATTCTACATTTACAGAATTTCCTATTCTAATATTCGAGTTAAAGATGATAAGACTTGTACTGACGTTTCGCTCGACGGAGGAAATGCACAATACACCCCGTATTGTGCATTTCCCCACGCCAACCTCATGGCTTTGTGACGGGCCTCATGGCTCAGTGGTAGTACCACCCAGGGCAAACATTTGTGTGATGAGCATAAATGTTTGTTCTGTGTCTGGGTGTTTCTATGTATCATAAGTATGTATTTACAAAAAAAAAAAAGTATATATGTATTCGATCAGCCATCTAGTTTCCATAGTACAAGCTTTGCTTAGTTTGGGCTAGATGGTTTGTGTGAAATGTCCATCAATATTTATTTATAAAAAAAAAACTAAAAACCTTCTCAAACTAGCCAAGATTCCATTGTCTTCGAAAAGTGTTTTCAATTGCATTATCTAATTTCGACGATTTTTTTATTTAATTGAAATAGTAAATGGATATGTCTCTACGGTTTGTTTTATTCAAATTTCGTTGTAACTTCGAAGTTTAAAAGCCAAAAGTTAAAATTTAGATAAAAGTAAGCCGTATACGCATGATGATGATGATTTCTTTCCAGACCGTTTTCGGCCCCGGCGACTGCTTCTAATAACTCCACATATTAGGTAGACGTATAATATAATATTAGATAGATAATAGAATATAATATAGCCATAAATAGCTCCAACCATATCTAAATTGAATTAGATAAATTTAAAAATAGTTACGTGTTGAAAAAGGGTTTCCCTTATATCCCAGTTGTATGAAAAACGTGTAATTTACTGGCGAAACTTGCCGCGACAACTATGCTAAAAACCTACATTTTTATTGTATTTTATGCTAAAATGTGGAATACGCTTCCTCGTTGGATCTTCCTTGATATAATCAGTATTTATGAGTAAGTTTTTATTTTTAGTCAAATAAATAATGGATCCATCGTAAACACCAATAACGTTTAACATGACATGTGTGTAAGCTAATTAGCACTGAATTAAAAAAATTCAGGCCAGTTACCTCAAGGCGAACGTTTTTCAAATAGGTATCATCATCATCATCCACGTCGTTTCTATCCCACTGCAGGACTTAGGCTCTTCTCTTACCATGCCATCTGGCTCGATCCTGTGCCAGTTGAGTCCAGGTTCAACCCGCGATAGGCACAATATCGTCCACCCATCCTGGACGAACTACGCTCCGCTCCCTTGCTTGGCCACCACTCAGTCACAACCTTACTCCATCTGTCATCACTTCGTCTAGCAACATGTCCTGCCCATTCCCACTTTAATTTCATGACCGCAATTCCGACGTCTTTAACTTTTTTCTCCGTCGGATTACCAAATACGTATAGCTACCAACAATTTATTAGGCATCCTCAATTGACAACGAATTCTCACTCCAGGCTCATCAACTTCAAATCAAGTGATCTGTAATCTAAGGTTATCATCAATAATAAAAGTAAGTACATTAAAATGTAAGTTATTACGCACCGTACCGTGACCGTATGTTTCAACTTTCCTGTGTTCAGTTGAGCCGAACCGATAAATTTCTCTGTAGAGTATAAAAGTGAGTCATGGAACGAACCCTGCAGATGCCAGTAGGAATGCTGTCGATACCTAGCTCCACCTGCGAGACGTCTGTTGTGTGTTACTATATAGTTCCCGTCACGTAAAAAGAACGCTGGTTTGTTCGCGCTTACGAACTTCTTTTTACGTGACGGGAACTATACTGAATAGATATACTATCCAAAAAAAATGGTTGTCTGTAAAGTCGGCTTACGGACGATAATTTTACGTGATAACGTCATGATAGATGCGTCACAAGCCAAACGTTTAGGCCGATCGTGCCTGTCTATCGCTTGTTCCGCGCTCTCACTTGCACGCTCGGCTCAGGCGGAACTTGACAATGAGTCATGCTTTTTCGTGCGTGCAGCCGGCGTTCATTGATTTATAAGACGTTATCTTATCACGTCAAAAACTGCTTCCTAAACCGCACACCTATCACAATATGAACGAACAGGCATCGTAAATGTATCGTAATGTATGTTAGTTTTTTACGCAACTGCCGAAGTAGGGTTATGTTTTTTGAGAGTATGTATGAGGTTACTTTGGCATATCCTAATAAGTCACAATAATTGCAAGTGACACTGGGTATAAGAATTCAATGAAGTTAATGAGCACGAAAGTTTGTAGAAAGTTATTGATGACATAATATGACATAAGCGTCAACTCTAAGTAATAATATTAAATAAAGTCTATAATTTCTTCCATTATGGGATGTATATTATAATACTACCTAAATATATAAATGAGTAGGTACTCTGAGGAAACTATTTAAATAGATGTATAAAACGCTGCACCAGCATAATGAGCGCTATTTTTCTGTACATTTTCCGTTGTACGAAAGCTCTACCACTCTCTGTTCTGTTTTTTTAATCCCTTGGCTGCAGGTAGCATTTAAATGTAAGCTAATTCATTCGAAGTAAAACTAGTGTTTACTTCTATTTACCTCTGCTCTATCTACGAATAACAGCAGCGGCGTGTTTGTTTCACTTTTGAAACAGTTTTGGTTTGAACGTTTGTTTGTACAAAATAATAGTTTGTGCAATACGAACGTATTTCCACACAGCTCTACTTTTATAAATGTTTTATCTTGTTTATTTTGTATGATAATGACTGATATGAGCATGGATGTTTGTTCTGTGTCTGGGTGTTTCTATGTATCATAAGTAAGTATTTACAAAAAAAAAGTATATTAGTATTCTATCAGCCATCTAGTTCCATAGTACAAGCTTTGCTTAGTTTGGACTAGACGGTGTTGTGTGAAATGTCCACAAATATTTATTTATTTATATCTATAAAATTTACGTATTAAATCATTAAACCATTGAAACTGCTAAAAATGTCACAAAATCTTCTAAAAACAAGTATAAGTTTAGAAAACTTAAAAAGCTCCAACAAAAGGCTGAACCGATTTTGATAAAACGTAGCTAAGAACACTCTCGATGAAATCCTCTTTCAAACAAAAAAAAACTAGATCGAATTCGGTCCATCCGTTTCAGAGCTACGATGCCACAGTAAACACATAGATACACACGTTAACACCCCTCTTTTTGCCCGGACTTAAAAAAGAAACTTTATAGACACAAACTTTTAAGTGGAAATCAAACCCACAACCTGCAGTTTACAAGGTAAATGCCTACCAAGTGAGTTGTGAGGCCAGTCTGAAATGTAGTGTACGATAAGGAACTTCATTAAAAAAACACATGACCTGTTCTTTTCAAATCAAGGCGCATGGAAATGGAGCAGCCCTACCTCCACTTCTTACTTATTGGTCCTCGCAGCTGCCACCACAGCACTCAGATATTGCACCTTATCACCATCGTGATAACGAACAATCTCGCCTGGCAATAACCACTGCCCGCGCCAATAAACCCTACGATATGAAGACTCGCCACGGAATAAACTCGAAAGTTGCTGCCACTGCAATGATAGAAACTATGACGTTCCTTTCAATATCTGTGTCGTCGTAATAAGGTTGACATTCGTTTGACAGAGAGACGTGATGATATTAATGAATTTCCTGGAAGTGCGAACGCTGTAGGTACGGTATAGAACAGTTATTGAAGTCACCAAATTGAGGATAATAGGCAAATAAATAAATATAAACATTTGTGGACATTTCACACAACACCATCTAGCCCAAACTAAGCAAAGCTTTAACTATGAAACTAGATGGCTGATAGAATACATATATACTTTTTGTTTGTAAATATATACATATGATACATAGAAACATCCAGACACAGAACAAATATCCATATGCTCATCACACAAATGTTTTCCCTGGGTGGGGATCGAACCCACGACCTACAGCTCAGCAAGCAGACATACTACCAACTGAGCCACAAGGCCAGTCTATAAGGTATAAGTATAACTAAATAACTCTTAGTACCATATCAGTAATAATTTTCATTTAGGTCTTCATCATTCCTTTAAAGGTGAAGAAAAGTGTGTTCACCTTCAAGCCTTACTTTTAAATTATCAATGACATGGAGGAGGAAAAAAGGATTAAAATCTTACTGATATCTTGCATATCTTTTGTTTCTGACGTGAATTAATCTTAGAATTTGATCATAACAGTGGGAGGCAATAAAAAACATATAACTAAATAAACATAAGACTAAATAAATCTAAAAAATAAATAAAGAAATACTGTTTGCTTTTGCATCTACATATTACATCATAACCGTAAGGTATTTATACTATAGTATTTGCCAAAACAAAACAAATGAGCTAAAACTCAATGAGTTAATCTTGTTTAGTTTTGGAGTTCCTATAGCCACCTTCCGACTCCATCAGCAGACTAGTTCCATGATACCATATTACTGCATTGTCATTAAAGATACGCAAGTGTACCAAATTTAAGCTCAAACGAACGACAGGATTTGTTCCCTTGTTGAAAGCTTGTCCAAATTTTGAAAAAAATGCGTTGAAATGAATTTTTCCATCAAAAACTCAAAATGTTATTGGATTAAAGAGTGTATGAAAAATGTCCGTATTTATAAAAAAAAAAAGATTGAATAACGAACTTCCCTGTATAACACGCACTATTATACCTACTTATTATATAATTGCCTGTTGTTGCTTAAATATGTTCTTTTTTTAACACGCACTATTATACCTACTTATTATATAATTGCCTGTTGTTGCTTAAATATGTTCTTTTTTTAACACGCACTATTATACCTACTTATTATATAATTGCCTGTTGTTGCTTAAATATGTTCTTTTTTTAACACGCACTATTATACCTACTTATTATATAATTGCCTGTTTTTGCTTAAATATGTTCTTTTTTTAACACGCACTATTATACCTACTTATTATATAATTGCCTGTTGTTGCTTAAATATGTTCTTTTTTTAACACGCATTATTATACCTACTTATTATATACATGCCTGTTGTTGCTTAAATATGTTCTTTTTTTATGCAAGATAGATCTACGATTGGCCACTAACCTGCCTGATGTTAAACGACGGTGTGGACGAAGATGGAGCTCGTCGATCTAGAAGATATCTATTCACTCTAGCCTTGAAAATTCCAAGCTTGTAGGTCTCAGGAAACAGAGACGGCGGCAAAGAATTCCATTCCTGTGCAGTACGCATCAAGAATGTGGGTTGATATCGCTGAGTACGGAGTTTTGACATTTCAACTTGAAATGGGTAGTAATTCGCCGACTGTTTTGTTATCATTTTGAAGTTGTGTAAAATAAAAAGTTTATCTATGTATCTATTATAAAAATGTGTTAAGCTCTAAAACCCCTAAAGCTTAGTTACTGTTTGTTATATTTCTATATTACTTCCTCAGATATCTGACGACGAGTTAAATGGATATAGTTCCATTCGATACGTTTGTTCTTGCCTGAGATGAAGCGGAGACAGGTGCGCCAACCAACAATGTACCCGGCACTTCCTAGAGGAATGATTGAGGGGAGTTCGAAGGCCGGATTAAGTGGTGTAGATTGTGCCAAGTTTCGGTTTACGGAAGTAATCCGAGATGCCACTTCTGGAGGAATCTATCGAGTTGGATAACTTTGTAGGTATTGCTATTCAAATTATCACACAACACGGTGTTTCTGTTGATTGAGTAGTACACGTGCCTCAAATTAGTTGGTAGTTGGTAGTATGTCTGCCTACTGTGCTGTAGGTCGTGGGTTCGATCCCCACCCAGGGCAAACATTTGTGTGATGAGCATTTCATTTGTGTGATGTTTGTTATGTGTCTGGGTGTTTCTATGTGTCATAAATACTAATATTTTCATAAAAAAAAGTATATATGTATTCATTATCAGCCATCTAGTTCCATAGTACAAGCTTGCTTAGTTAGGACTAGATGGTGTTGTGTGAAATGTTCACAAATATTTATTTATTTACTTAATATCTTTACAGCTCTAATAGCTCATTTTACAATTTATTTTCGCAAAACAATATAGAAGGTCTATATTGTTTTTCCAATTCTATCAAACGAGGCGGAAAGTCTATATCGTTTCGCCAAAGAAATTCCAAAATGGACACTGGTTGGAAAATTCAAAATTTACAGTTCACTTTTCTGACCATGATTTCGTATATTTCGGTGTGATTATAAACACGTTTTACGTCAAAAATCAGAAACTGATTCAAGAGTTGACCTCTCACTTTACGAGACACTGAAGAATTTTAAAGGACACGTACTTCTCAAAACGTTTCTCCAAACGTCGCGAAGCTTCTTTGTTCTGACGTAAAAGAGGTTTGTGTTGAAGCCGTGCCTCCTCCGTCTGCTCTCATTTCGCAAATACTTTATGAAATCAACAAAGGAAAGGTTTTATGCGCGCTCGGTGGAGTTGCGCGGCTAGTGGCGCGAACAAGAAGCGATTATACGCTATTATACTCTTTGAATGCGAATGCAGTCGGTTTTAACTTAAAGCCGAGATTTATTCATTTTCTTATTCTCTACATAAAGGGCAGACGAATATTATGTGTGGATAATTATGGAGTGAGACTGGAGAGTGTCAAAATTTGTGGTCCGTCATAATATTAAACGTTGTAGCCTTTGATAAAATATCAACGGGATATAATATCATTAGTCCTCAAAAAAGTCCGAGCTCAATGAAGACTAATTAGACCCCATACACGATTAAATAATTTTGATTTTCAATATAATTCAAACCAGCAAAATAGATGTCTCTAGACTTTTCAATCTAAATTAGGCTTTAGCGCGGCGACATAGAGTCTTTATATCAAAATATTTAAATTCGTCATTGTTGGTATGTGAGTATCGGTCAACCCAGGACACTATATTCTTGAATTTTTAGACTCACCACAGGTCCACTCAGGTCCACTTGATGGAAAGTAATTGGTATTAGCCATACAAAACGGGAAAACTTCAACAAACAAACTTCTATCTTCTACGAGTAATACTTAGGGGTAGATAATTCCGAAAATTGCCGTGACAGCGAAAATGTTTTTAATATGATTTCTTGCTGAGCTCGCGTCAGAGTTGGCGATTAATCGATAACGACACCACAGAATAAATTAATAGCATTATCAGAACGGAGACTCTCCGCCTCCCGCCAATCTCGGGTTCCAAACCCGCTCCCCGCACTCGCCCTGTCGTTTACCAGGCTTTAACAGTACGGTGCATTCATTTGTCAGTAGAGACAAGTGTCAAACAGAGATGGCGGTAAAGTGCAGTGCTTATGAAGAACGTGGACCGATATCGCTATGTACCTATTCTTCTTAGCTATCTGACAAATGTATATCACTTAATTTGTAAATTTGTCCGAAATTACCCCAATTTACTTTAAAAAAAGGAGACAATCCGCGAAAAATTAGATCACAACACAGACATAAGCTCGTTGTACCAAAATCAACTCTTGTAATGCACAGTTCTAGCCCTAACTCGATGGCGGTAAAGATATATAATAAGTTACCAAATGAATTAAAGGATCTAGATACAGAAAATAGCTTTGTCGTGAATCTGAAAACATATCTAGAAGCCAATTGCTATTACACTCTGGACGAATTTTTTAAGGATACATTTGCAAAGATCAAAATAGAGCGCTCCGAACCTCATGTTGCCATGCCCTTATAGGGCCATATGTATTTTCAATATGATATTTATATAGACATTTGTAATGTACATATGACGCAATAAATGTATGAGTATGAGTATGAGAACTTTCATTTTAGTGAAGCTAATTAAACTATGGAAATTAACGTGGTTTTCACACATTTTTAAACAAAAACTACGGGTCACTCACGTCTGTTTTGAGCCGAAATATCCGACTATAGTTTCAACCGCATTCGGCGGTCTTTTTCAAAGGAGCAGCACACACGTCACTCTCGGTCGGTGCAAGGCGCGTCACCGACCGAGAGTGACGTGTGTGCTGCTCCTTTGAAAAAGACCGCCGAATGCGGTTGAAACTATAGTCGGATATTTCGGCTCAAAACAGACGTGAGTGACCCGTAGTTTTTGTTTAAAAAAGCTAATTAAACTCACACTCCAAGTAAATATTTTTACATCTTACGCGCTAATAACTCAATAGCAACAAAGTAACGTAAACGTAAATTACAATACAAAAGTTGCTCAAATTCGGATAAGATTTTGTTTTTCTTTTAGTATTGAAATCTATTTTTATCATTTTATTAGAATAAATGAGTGGTTTATTTTAATAGACAAATGTTATATTTTCATTGTACAATCGGGTTAAATCGAAATTTTCCTTTTCTGTGTTAGTATTTAACGAAAATTTCGAAATGTACGAATACCCATTCTACAAATCACAACAATCGCCTTACGTAAACAGTTTCTGAAACCAATCACCATGTAATAGAAACTCATCGAAGTGATTAAGTAACCAGGAAAATATAAATTTCGCAACTGTACCTGCCAGCTTGCTACGTATTGTAAGGTACGCCATTACGCCGTGTCTTACACAATAACATATTAAATTTTACATCAAATGTAATTAATTTTAATTTTATTCTATTAACTTTTTCGTAATCTTAAAATAAAATCATAAATCTTGATAAAAAATAATAATAATTTGTAATATTTGAATTTGTAATGATTGACATTGTATTGTACTAATTAATGTTAATTTGACATGTACTTAAGCAGGATCACTATCAATGATGACTAATCTATCAAGACACGGGTGATTCAATTCACCCAGTTTGATGATTAGTGCCGTAACTTTTGTGATGTACTATTATTTTTAGATGAAATAAATGATTTGGACATATATAACTATAGACTAAACTAATAACTATATACTATATAGGTTTAGGTATATGTAGACCTTAGATAACATTTCTTATAAATATTCCAAGACATATTGGAATGTTTCCAGACAGATATTAATCCATTTTACATGACATGATCTCATTTGTTAGGACGTATCGAGAGATATATCTTTGATATCTGACTATGTAGTCGTAATTCTACTGCTGTAGTAATGCTCATTAGTGACACAGAATACGTAATAGTGTCAATAAGACACGATACTGTAATGAAATTTACCAGGAATATAGTCTTAAGCCGTCCGCACCGGATGCACGCTAAACGGTGCGAACGCGTCTAAATGCTGTTTGTAGTAATGGGGCGGCTCACCGCGAAACGGAGCATGCTGTCGATATTTCTCTTGTTCATAAAATAATTCATTACGTCTCGGCTGTACACAGTAATCCTGAGAACTAGCAATAGACCTAGCAATCACTTGATAACGATAAATGGGTAAAGCGCACAAGTCTACCGCCTAGAAGAAAAATAAGAATCAACAAACATAAAACGAGCGAACTCAATCTGTTAGCGAAATAAATCAAAATACCCCAAGCAGTGTCGTTGTCTGCTCAACAATCACGTACAAATGTAGACAGGGACAATCTTAGGCTCAGAAAAAGACAAATGATATCTAGCGTCAGATAGAAACTAACTACCGGAATGAAGGTCACAACTAAACGTAGAAAAAAATAAATCCTGCAAAGTACGAGTTTCACTCGCACACCGAGGCTTTCGCATGACACAATACAGGAACATAAACACTAACACCAGGGCTAATTACCACCAGGGCTGATTGTTTGTAACTTCACATATTGTAAAGTTCAAATAAGCAAGTGTTACAGACTTATTTTATTAATCCAAAGAGATTTAAACACTACCTTTTACTCTAATTTTAAGTTATTTTTCTTCACATGACCATCAATTCTTTCATGTCACATGACACCAACTGTCATCGAAACATTCAATTGTCATTTTATTTGTTCTTTTTTTTTGGAATCAACAAGGAGGTCTCAAATAATAATTTCCTTTTTTTTTATTGTTTACACAAGCTTATCTTAGACTTGACCAGTTTTTAGTACCTGTAGAAGTACATCAAAGTAAACTCTATAATTTTGTCAATTTTGAGGCCTGTATCTATTACCGCAAAAAAAATATATATATAGCCGTTTAAGTGTGAGACAGATAGACAGACAGACACCGTAACTTAATGAATAGGCTTCCGCGCCCTTAGTACCGAATCCTAAAAAAACTTTGCTATGGTTCCAAAATATATAGGGATGCTAGGAATGAATTGAGAGAAGAATTAGACGCCTGTTCAATTTGTTCTCTTAATTCTTTTGTAAGAGTTTTCCAATTTGCGACTGCGAGATTACTAATTATTTTTTCTACAGATTTAGCTCAGTCCTTCTGATTAAAACTTTTTCTGGTTTTCGAGAAAATTCTGTAATTGTAACGAAGCTGTGCTATAAATACAGGGACAATAAGTGACTTGATGGTTTCTTAGGTTTTGTTGTAATTCATTGAAATTAAGCTGTTTTAACGGATTTATTGCGTATATTTTACATAATTTTGAACGTTTCGAAACGTAAGTAAAATATACGCAATAAATCCATTAAAATCTTTTTTTTTTTATTTGACAAAATTAATCTCTACAGACTCCGGGGTCTTTTATAAACTAATATATTTTATTTTTAAGTATTTTTTTTTAATTATGCAAGAGGAAGACAAAATTGTAATTCTATTTAAAATCTTTTAATTTTAATGAATGTATGTTGTTACCTGACTGCGTAAAAATGATGGTCATGTCAGCGCAAAAGCGTTGTAACTCTGCAATATGATCTGATCGTGCTGTAGTTCCCCTGCCTAGTAAAACCAGTATGAGCCTGTGTGTCTTGATAATGTATATTTTACTTAATTTTATGACCTTATTTTCGAAAATTTTGCAGCGTCAGTGGTCACAGGTGAAACTAAATGACAGTTGTTTTTTTTTTTTTTTGTTATAAAAATATTAATTGCTGCCGCCTACTATTTTTAAGTAAAACGTTCCCTATGCACGCAGAAGTCGCTCACGGTGTCAATAGATATAGGAAATCTATGTTAAGGTTGAGATTTTAGATTAATTTGATGACCGGGTCCCATGCAAGTGGTACTTTCCAACCATCTTCCCTATTAAAGTTCGGATATTTCTTAATAGCCTCGCGTAAAATTATTGGTACATAACGCATCTCTCTAGCCAAGTTTTCAAATCACATCACGACTTCAGGTCATAAAATTGTGTAAAATATACGCGAAAAATCCGTTTTTTTTTTTTGCCATTTCAATATTAATAAATATTTTCCCAGGCTACATTTTTATAAAACTCACCTTGCGATTTCCCTTTATATCTTGCACCTGCAAAATATTTGAAATGATGTTTTAGGTCTCACGGGAAGAACATCCGAGATTTCCTCACCAGTGCCTTCGCTGAGTCCATATATTGCGTCTCCTCTTGTCATTTCTCCGGATAAAGTTGAATTTACTAGAAAACTACTATATTTGTTGACATCACCGTTTTTCTAAACATGCGATACTTTTTCTCTTCGTACAAAAATTATCAGATATACTTAATGTTTATTTTTTTTTAAATAAAAATAGTTTTCAAATTCGTGCCGCTAATTATTACAACTCCCGCGTTGCTCTGATAGCAGAGTAGAAAAACTCCACGGACACTGCTATCACACATGAGCGTTTTAAAATAAAACAGCACTCGCCACGGGCGTATCCAGGGGGTGGTTTTAGATTGGGGGGGAGAGAGATTAGTACGTAATAATTCAGAGGTGGTCCCATATAAAATTTATCAAAATCGGTTCAGTATTTTGGTTTTTATAACAAAATAATTGGAAAAATGTCATCCGAGTGATTTAAATTGCTTATTTTGAAGTCGATTGATCCAGTTTTTTTAAGTATAATTTTCATAACATTGTCACTTCATGTCATCGCGCCATCATGCCATGTCATTTCGATGTCGTTCCACGTCACGCCGCTATCGTCATGTCGTCACACCACTACCGTTGTGTCGTCACGCCACTACCGTCGTGTCGTCTTACCACCGTCGTCATGCCACGTCAAATCGCCGCCGTGTCAAGTCACGCCGTTGACGGTTACTTAGTGTGCAACTTTGTAAGTTGATTAAAAACTAGGGTCGCTATTTAAAGTCGTAAGCCAGCTCTGTTTGAGCGCGCTTTTATACAATGTTATGTAGTAGTAAATCAGTACCTAAACTTAGAAGATGTATTTAGGATACGCCATCTTTGACTACCAATTTATTAGTTATCGACTAGGTGACAGCTATCGGTGACTGCTCATAAAATACATAAAAAATATACCTATTATTATTATGTAGTTTAAAAATCTCAAATAACCGACTTAAAAATACGTAATTTTATATTGGATGACATGTTTTTTTCAGTTATCTTGTTTTAAATATCAAACCACTAAATTGATTTTGATAAAAATTCTGTAGGATTATTCTTAAATTATATTTTTTTTTTATAAAAAAGAAGACATTTTCAAATGAAATCGGTTTTTAAATGACAGAATTATGCTTTAACAAACATATAAAAAATTGAACCGAATTTAAAACCTCCTTCTTTGAAGTCGAATAAAAAAAAAAAAACATAAGCACCGATAGGAAAATAAATGAATGAATTATTCAACTGGTAAATATTATAATTTATTTTAAATCGTCACTTATAATATAGGTATTAGGTACATGTCAATAATACGCATTAATATATAGTAGATTGTTATACAAGGGGCTAAAACGACCCATTGTAACGAGATTTTTACTCCCGAGCTTTAGCGAGGGAGTAAATAGAAACCGAGTTACAATGGGGTTTTAGCGCCGTGTGTTACAATCTACTTTTCACTACGATTGCGAGAAAATAAAATAATCCAATACAATAATTCAAAGTTTATTTTATTAAAAATGAAATGTACAGTTTGTACAATTCTGGATATTTAACCAGATGTTTGCAAAGAGAATGTAAATATATTATTAGATACTTTATTTCTATACAAACTCGCCAACGGATCTTTGGATACTCCGGATTTACTGTCGGAATTACTGATAAGTAATCCTCGAACGCTGCCAAGAGTATCGTGCTATAATATATTTTCTTCTACTAGTTCACGCTCTAATCTGGGTTACGAGTATAATGCACCTCTAGCGAGAATGGTGCGTCAATATAACAGCCTGTCTAAGACAATTGACATTGACATATTTGGCGATAGTTACAATACATTTAGAAAGTCCCTGAGATCTCTGTATTTCTGTTTTTTTTTTTTTTATACAGCATGACATTTAATATTTTTAAATTTGTTATTTACCATTATGTGTCGTCGCTGCAATATATCTATATAATCATTTGTTGTATATTTCCATCCAAATAATGTGATGAATTTTTAGTATTTTTAATTTAATTCTGACCAATCCAGTATTTTAATTAAGTTGACCAATTAGTTTATTTTATTTCATATTAGATTATTTTTATGTATTATTTTTTGACATACAGTATTTTATAATTTATTTGTTCGCTCCATTAATGCACGCTGTCTCCGTCTTTAATTATTGTGGCAATTGTGATTTATGTTATTATTATTTAAAACTATTGCGAATATTGTTATTGTACACAATGTTGATGGACTTAAATAAATATTCCAAAGAGATTATTCTACTTTTGAATAAAGACTGTTTCGTGTATGTAGGCTCTTTGGTAACAGATAAAATTAAAAAAAAAAAAAAAACTTTTCCCCTAGAGCTTGCTATTGCTATTTTTTCCTCGCTTTAGTACGTTACAATGACGGACTTTTTGAGCAAGAAGAGTGAAAAACTATGTCAAATTAATTGAACAGAGTTCCCCTTATAGGGCCCTGCTTAAATGTCCCCATTATACTGGCAGCGTTACCACGCTGTATCAGCAGAGATATAACTTATTATATTAGTTGATTAGTTAGTTAATGTTTGATTCGATAAGAGAAAAAATATTACAATCTATGTAGCATATTATTTATTGCCTTATTATAACCACGCCCTATATTGGACATATCTATGAAATAAGAACATAAATAAGAAGATTATCTTCTGCGAATGAACTTTTACAATATTTTAGAACAAAGATTAATTACTGTTTTACACTAAAAAAACGCTTATACACTAGAGTTTCTACCATAACGAGAATTTTAATGTATACTTTAGAGGAAAGAAACTTAAATTTTCATTCCACCGCTTTTTAAAACTTATAATTACAGGGAGACTGACGATTCAATATGCAACGTCGAGCTTTTGATACAGATGCCTTGAACTATCTTATCTTATCTATATAAAAAACCGGACAAGTACGAGTCAGACTCGCCCACCGAGGGTTCCGTACAAACTAAATAAAAGGAGGAAATCATATTTTTTTTTTATATTTTCCTTCATAAACCGAAAAATATACATCGTAAAAATATTTAACACATTCCTTTCTCACCACTCGGATCCAAGTGTATACTACGCTACTATAGTAGCGGCGCCTCGCACTCGGATCCGAGCGAGCGAACGTTTGAGGCAGCCCTCTTTCCTTGCATAGAGACACTATTTTTTTGTGATTAAATAAAAAATGTCCAGTTTTCGGATTTTTTCCTATATGTGTACTCTAACACAATGCTTCTTGCCAAATTTCAGAGTTCTAGGTCAACGGGAAGTACCCCATAGGTGTCGAAATGTGCGTTTTATACGACATATTCGTCGGCTGTAACTTTTTTTTTACGAAAACTGAGAAACTTTATTTTTCTTTCTGCAGCAAGATACTATGGATCTGCGTATATGGTTTTAATTTCAACTCGATACCTTCACGCGTTCCCGAGATAAAGGTCTTGACACCCGGACAGACGGACAGACGGACAACAAAGTGATCCTATAAGGGTTCCGTTTTTTCCTATTGAGGTACGGAACCCTAAAAAATAATATTTAAGGTGATTCTTTGAAGTTCTGCGCTTCTACATTCCTTTTTGACTTCGGAATTCTAAAAGAGATGAAATATATTACAAAGGTAAGTCCAGCAAACGCGATGCTCAAGTAATTGCAGATGCGACATTTTGTGCTCAATGTTTTAATCCAATCCGAAATGAATTTATTGCAATTCTCAATTATTTGCATATTTTTTTTCTATTTAGAGTCCGTAGTCCAACTATCGTTTTAAACCTTTTTAAATTGAAATGTTTGTCGAATACTTGTGATGTTGTTTTCTAGTTTTACAAACAACGATATTTTCATATGTTCATTCAGTCATTTTATATCTTCAAAAATATGCGTATGCGCGAGCTAGACGGACGATGGTCGGACTACGGACTCTACCTTTATAAAATTAGAAAAAACGTACACTCAAAAATATATCAAGCGCAACGACATCGTAAGTTAGACGGCAAAAACTACTTTTCTGCAGTCCGTATTTTATTTTTCTTTAAACATAGATACTTGTTTATACATTAACGTATTCCTTGCCCTATTCGAAACCATATAGATCAAAACCTGTCAAATAAAAATCCGATTGACTTTCAATTTTAAAGCTATAAATAATAGGGAATGTCCCTATTAAAAATCACCAACAAAATAAGGTACACATAGTTTTATTAGTAAGGTCAAATTCTACTTAAAATTATCAACAACTAAATCCTTCGCATTTCAAGCGTAATAAAAACACAACCGTCCGAAAACTCGCGGGACAAAAATGGCTTTTCTCCATTGAGCTAGAATACCTACAGAGTCAAAACCATGTTAACCATGTTGTATAGCCGCCGCTCAGAGATTTTTTGTTGTTTTTGGGGTTTCGAAACTAAAATAGAAATCACGCTCTGGGGTTCGTTTGTCTGCCAAGGCTATTTTTCAGCAACATGTAAGGATCCAGTTGACATGTATGTCAATAACGTAAGTCTGCGGTCTTTTGAAGCTATAAAAACAACTTTTAAGTCAAAGCAATGAAACATTTTCATTACAAACTTACAACGTAGTTGGAATGTATTACGTATATTGTTTTCAACTACAAAGTCAAAAATGTTTTCTCTTTCGAACCATGTTTTCAGTTTATGAACTTGAATAGGCACAGGGAATGGAGATAATAGATCCATCTGTTACTCTCATTACGGAATCTTCACCGAAACAAAATATGTTCTTGCAATTTTTTTACTTACAAATTGACTCTATAGATATCCCAGCTCAATGCAATTCCCCTAAAAGTTATTATAAAACATAAAAACTAACGCCATGAATCAAATTTTATACCCTCCTTAAGTTTATGGCGCGTATTTAAGCGCGACTATAAACACTCCAACTACTTCCACGAATGACCCGACTGCAATAAACTGAGCAAGTTATCAAAACAAACAGTTAAGTATTACATAAATCGCTGCCGTTATTCCGGATCACTGATTCTGCAGAACTAATAACTATATTTTGATACTCTTAAGCTCGTATGTCACAAATATAACTTATATAAGATAAATGGCTTGTGGATAATCATTTTTATACGTTACTTATAAGCTTTTATGCATTTAATTTATAGCCCTAAAGACGAGCCGATAGCTTGTAGTCAAACAACTATTAACAAATGATCTTGTAACTTAAAGACCGATCGATAGATTGTAGTTAAACAACTTTTAACGGCATGTCTTGCGTGTAGTTTATTGACCGTGAACGGAACATTTTCAACCGACTTCAAAAAAAGAGGACGTTCTCATTTCGACTGTTTTTTTTTTTTTTTTAATATTTGTTACCCCATAACTTATGACTGAATGAACCGATTTTGATGATTATTTTTTAATAGAAAGCTGGTGCTTCCCGTGTGCATTGAATTTGGTCCAGTTCTGACAATGGCATCCATGAGAAGTTGGTTGCTTCCGTTTTTAAACTAAAATTAGGCGCGCGTCTTGATCGTTTTCTCACTTAGTACATATTTATTTATTTATTTATTCAACTGCTATATATGCTTACAGCGAATCCCAGTGCACAGAAAGCCAACATTTATCAAATATTCAAAATGAACACCAAATAAATATTACAATTTATGTATGAACACTCAAATAGCTTAAAAACGTACACAAGCTTACAATATACTATTGAACTTATTATGAAATATATCTGTGCCCGAATACCGAGCAATTAAATCGTTGAGCAGATTAATTTATATAAAACAAGTAGCGATGTTAAAAGAAAAACAAAATACCCGACTGCAGAAAAGAGGTTTTTGCAGCCTAACTTACGATTTTTTTAATTTTGATGTACCCGGTGTCACTCATATTCATATTCATTTATTTCATAAATATTATTTACATGTCAATCAAACAAATTACATTCAATTATTAATAATTAATAAACATATTTACAATCAGTTCTAAATATTATCATAATCCACACTCATATTAATACAATAATTTTTTTAATACAATAATACACTCTCACCGCTAAGACGAATCTATTGACACCACGCACATCAAAATCGGTCAAGCCGTTTAGGCTCTAGGGTGTGTCAAAAAAATATACATACATACACTCGAAAAAAAACCCTCCTTCTTACGCTGTCTGGTAATAAGGGTGCAATTTTTATGAGTTTTTTTTTCAATCAATTTACATGTTCGAAAATGATAGATAGATAGATAGATAAACTCTTTATTGTACACACCTTAAAAGTAATAACAAAGTACTTAAATACACTAGTGCAACAACAGGCGGCCTTATCGCTAAAAGCGATCTCTTCCAGGCAACCATAGGATGAAGAAAAATATAAAATATAAATCAGACGGGGCGTGCAACGGGATATTAAACAAGTAACATTATAAACTAAATAGTGACATATATGTACATGCTAATACTAATTACATACTAACACATATAGAGAGGAAAAATATACTAATAAATATTATAATTTAATATAATAACAAATACAACAAAACGTTATACACTACAAAAACATACTTAAAACAAATAAGCATAATTTGACAAACCAAAAGTTATTTAGCGACTAGACCAAACATATAAAACGACTTGACCCGTTCTTTGAAAATAGCGAGCGAAGGAGATTTTCTAATTGACGCGGGTAAAGTGTTCCATAGATGAACTGCCTGGAATGCAAACGACTTACCATAAAAAGTAACACAACGTGAAGAAGGAGTCTTTAGAGAGAGACCTCGAAAATGTCGGACGATTTCAAATTGCGGATTCTTAATTCTATATCCGATACAGTAGTTTATACTTTGTCTCATAGATATGAATGAGATGAGTTCATTGATTGGATTCCTAAACCGAGGTCAAAGCCTCAAGAGAGCGCGACTGAGAGCTTGATTGACTTGATATCGGGCAATCCTCTCGATTGGGAAACCATCGATGTTCGGTTGAGTAGAAAACCGCCTAACCGCTTTCAGTTTATTGAAAGTTACTAATTAATAACTCAGAATGACACTTTTATGATATATTTTCAAGTTTGGCATTTGATCTCAGGTTTCAAGAAGCAGGCCAAATGCATTATAAAATTTAGGTATTATGCTATAAGTTCTGTCACGATCAAAAGTCCATTGGCAGTCTGAAAATGCATTATTCAAAAAAATATGGTTTTTGCGATTTTATTTTATGAGTAAATTCGCACTTGCACATTGTCATTTATAGGAATGTGCAGTATCGTAACGCGCAAACTCATTACATACTTACGGCCATTATTAAATTACTAGGCTATTATTGATCTTAAGGTGATAATGGAGTTTTGAACCCTGACTATACATACGATACGATCTTTCGTTTTACTTAGCGCCAGTGCGAGGTGACTTGTGCTTTATTGCGTCGTAGCAAGAGTCGCTATTGCATTAAAAGTGTTTGCGGAATGAGTCTTCTGTACTTATATAATTCTGTACCTGCAGTTAACTAACCGTTTAATGTGATCACTCTTTTTTTTCATATCATAACTAGTAGGTATGCCTAGAACAAATCACCTTTTGCAATAATGCCTCATGTTATTTTACTAGTTCACATAACGTAAACTCTTGTTAACTGAAATATCTTGTTACGTAATAGCTTTTAGTACGATCAATAAAGAGTTTATATCTTACATGGTTATATAACAATAATCCGAATTGTGAAATACCGAATATCATTTCCCCGAAAACAAAATTATTTTTTTATCAATAGACACTTTATCAAAATCCCAAAAGCTCATTTGATAACTAGCTTGATAACCGAATTTTACTTATACGAAAATGTATGTGTATAATAAGAAGAAACATAACGAATCTAACCTAATAATTAATATAATGTATCAATTATTAGGTAGGTTCGTTAGGTTATCTGATAACCGAACCTATCTAATTAAAAAGTTTTCTGAATATAATATTAAATAAACAGAAACCTAACCTAATAACTGTTCGGACAAATGAAATAGATGGATTTATTAGAACTTTTCGAATCAGAAACTTATGTCAAGTAAAACATTTGGAATCAAGCTCTAGAAGAGCTGACATGGATTCAAACAAATGTATCTCGTATTATAAATAGGTCACCGTAAAGAGACTTTCTAGGCAACAGTATGACCTTTTTATTAATACTAGAACCATTTTTTATACACATTCATCATGGGAACCGAAGAAAATATATTTTATTGCAATTAATAAATTACGTCGAAAAATTAGGAGTAGATAAAAGTGTAACAAAAGCTTTATGTTATATTTTTCTCTAAAATAAAGCAAAGTTACCACGATATAACTTTCAGAGAGTGATAGTTATGTAACATTTCACAAATAAATATCAGCTTATTACTTGTTTTGATCAAAAACTGATATCTAAAACACATCAAATGGAAAACTCAAGCAAAAACTTGAGTAAAATTGAGAAGCTAAATTCAATTAAGCGGTAAACAAAGACATGAAAGCAATAAATATAAAAAGCGTAATAAGGTCAGTACGCGTGATCGCGCAGCCGCAACTATCACACAGAGTAGAATAATAACAGATAAAGAACTCAGGCTAATTTAAAAAGAGAAATTTTGTATTAAGCGTTTAATGTCATATTTTCCCTTACGGGGTAGATAAAGTATTAAAGACCATTTGAACGTGATTAGAGGATTTTTTTAACAGGGCAAATATCTTTATTAACTACAACAAAATAATATGCAAACTACACAAACTCAATTATCTAAACTACTACACAAAAAGCAAATCGATTACACCAGACCGATAAAGGTCTAAAGACAATCCAAATGCTCAAACCCGCTACTAGTTGCTTACACTTGCCACGTTGAGTGGCAGCGCTCTAAGGTGGAGCTCAACGTGCGCAACTATCTCTCTCGCTCATCATAACATTTTAAAACATAAAATCACTGCTTAGGGATATTACAAAAGTGAGAGATGAATTTGTTTATTTAGTTAGCAGAATTATTAAAAATAGTTTTATTCAGATATCACTTATACTGGTGACGAAGTAGTAAGAAAAACATATATTTTCCTACTCCTTAACTAATTCAAAAAAAAAAACAAAGATTATTTTTCTCATGTCTAGATAAATAAAATAATTTCTCACTTGTCTAATATCCCTGTGATTTTACATGTTTAAAAATGTTGTGATACGTGAGAAAGATATCTGCACGCTTTGATATGGGCTTACTGTAAAAGTCAGCTATGGATCGGCTTAATTGACATTTACAGTATGCCCAGAAAAAAAAGCAGCTGGTACATTGTATATTTCTCTTTTTCCCCCATCACAGAAGAGAATAAATATTTTATTATTGTGAATAGAAACTTCCTCTCTACAGAATTGTTTGCTCTGTAATGACGAGGTCGTCCGAGCCGGCTTATTGCACCAATAAAACTATACTTTACCGCCCTCATAAACTTTGCTAATTAACTGTTTACAGTTTAATAACCCGACCGAAAATATGTCAATATTCAATGAGATTGGAAGGAAGGCATTTATTATTGATCATCACTAACGGGGATTGGTTTATAGGGGACTGGAGGGTCTGCCGGGACGGGTAAACAACGTTCGGTGGTACTCTGTTTACATTGGAAACTGACGAAAGCTCTTTTATCCCATTAGTTTACTGAATTTACATTTAGTTTGCATTTCTCGGTTTTCTGTTTTAATGTTGTTTTCTAGAATATTCAGTTTTAGATATTACGATAGAGAATCTTGGTTATAACAAACGAATCTCATTATTGTTGTGTTTGTAGCGGGTGCTACGCTCCGTAGCAAATGCGGCGCTACGTCGTAACCAATTCAGAATAACTGAATGCAACTTTAGAATATTAACATAATTTTCTAGATGGGATTGCGCTCCTTTCTATTCGAAGCTTGTGTGGTAATGTGCACTTGCTCAGGATAGTAATAGATTTTTTGAAGCTAAAACTTCTATAGCGGCGTTTTGCATTTTTGGGATGAGTAAAAAATTATAAACTCGCGTCAGATTAAACTCGCGTTATATGTCACGTGACCTAGTCGAACAAAGGAAAATTCTTAAGACGGATATTCGTAAGACGGACGGATCATTTTAGTCAGAAACCTATTCTAACGTTCTGCATTTTAAGTTCATTGTTGTATGTACAAGTTTGTCCTTCTAGCCTGACGTTTTTTTTTTTGTCAGAAACCTATTCTAACGTTCTGCATTCAAAGTTCATTATCGTATGTACAAGTTTGTCATTCTAGCATGACGTCATTTCGTTGCGCCAAATGCTTATTTTCGACACATGCACGTAAGACTCGTTAGATCAGTAGGTTAGAGCACCGATGTATTTCAATTTGTCCATCGGAGGGCGGAGGTTCAAATCCTTTGTTTTTGCTATTTTATTTTTAGCTTTCACTTCTGTTGACACTCCCGGAGTGCAAACCGTTGTTTCTTTTTTTTTTTTTTTTTTTTAATAATTACCACATTACTTTTCTATCAAAACGAGATAATTATTAACTTACTAAAATTAAATTACTTAACCATTAACACTAGTAGTTCTACGAATAGTTGACCTCGCGAGAGAGCTTATTTGCAGCTCACCTTGGGTTATCTGTACATAATACCTAGATAAAGTTGACTTTGGAAACCGTAGAAAAATTTTCAGGCATCAAGCACATCCACGCGCCCTTCCTGTTACACGCATTCTCAAGTTGGTTGTCATATCTCGACAACCACTTAACCAATTCTGTTTATTTTTACGTCAAGTTGTAATAATTGTGTATTTTATCTACGCACCAAATATCATTAAATCGGTTGGTTAGTGCCGCAATAAACTTTCCCCCTTTTATTGGGAACCACCAATCCTATTAAAAATTGCCGACGACAAAAAAAAAACAATAGAACCTATATGCCAAGTTTCATCAAAATTGTTTTCAAAATTACGCTCTGTACGCGAGTACGAACATACAAACAAATCACAAACTCACAAAATCATAAACTCACAAACAAAATGACAGGCGAAAGAAAATTTGGCCAGTTGATGCAGAGACGCTTCGCTCGGTCGGTCAAAAAGAAATTACAGAGGCTCACTGAGCACATTCTGTCACAATACTACTGCATTCAGTATGGTGGCGATCACATCCTACGTCATAACTGTCAATTTCGTTGTGGTGTATGCAATCGGCAATTTACTTCGTAATTAAAAATAATCAGATTGTTTGACAAAAAAACAACGTTTTTGATCCAAAATTAAATATTAATTTTAAAAAAAATTTAAAAAACAAGCTTTTATTTATATGCTCTAAAACGAAGAAAATAAATTTTACATTGATTTAAATAAAAGCTTGTCGCGAGAACATAAACATATATACCTATATATATATATATATATATATATATATATATATATATATATATATATATATATATATATATTTCAAAATAACAAACTAACTTTAGTTCTAAGCAAATGATAAGAACGTTAATATAAAGCTTGTAAAAATGTCCCCGAAAAAAACGGGTCGTCTCCGACGGATACAGTACCCATTTATCAAATTTGTAAACTTAATGCTCCGTTTAGCCGTTTAATCGTAGAAACGTAAAAAAGACGACAAACAAACTTACTTTAGCTATTATAATATTATTCTGGGCTCGGACTGCCTCCCACGTCATGCGTCCGTGCAGTTACCACCGTGTTTATAACCCGCTTGCTCCCACATTTTATTATGACGCACGTTTCCGTCATTTGATTGTCGTTTTACATCTCCCATTCTTTATGATTACGATGTATGTACACAAACACTAAACGGACCGGTGACCTTACGCATGTTACATTTTTGTACAACACTTCTTACTGCATAATCTGCCCGACAAAGTGGTAAAATAAAACATTGAAATAAATTTGTTTACGGTACTTCCTCCACACGTAATATTGGAATGAATTTATCTTTTTTTTAATTCAAGATAGATCTACGATTGACCACCAACTCGCCTGATGTTAAGCGACGGTGTGGCCGAGGATGGATCTCGACGATCTAGAAGATATATATTCACTCTAACCTTGAAAATTCCAAGAATGTAGGTCTCAGGAAACAGAGATGGCGACAAAGAATTCCATTCTTGTGCAGTACGCAACGGGAATATGATATCGCTGAGTACGATTTTTGGCATTTCAACGAGAAATGGGTGAATCTTCAACTACCCCATGGTGTGTCGTTGTTTAGGTAATTCAATAACTAGTAGTTCTATAAACAGTAGACTTCTCGACCACAAAATTTTGCAAATTACTTGTTTGCGAAAAAATCTGTGCTCGCGAAGTCTTCTGCTCATATTTTAAATTCTTTTTCAAAATTCAATATTGAATGTTTTTCCTAAATATTATCAAAATAAGTCGACAAAATGGCCTTGTAGCAAACTTTTCCTCTTTGTAACAGAAATTTCATTACCTTTTCTCTCGACAACTAATCGACCAATTATGCTCATATTTAAAATTCTTATTTAGAATTAAGTTCCAAACCTTTAATTCTTTATAACGCATAAGCATTGCCATTCAACGTGGCAATGCGGCCAGCATGCTGGGTACGCTGCCAACTGGTAGTGGGTTTGAGCATTTGGATTATCTTTAGACCTTTATCGGTCTGGGGTGATCGATGTGCTTTTTGTGTAGTAGTTTAGTTAGTTGAGTTTGTATATTGTTGTGTTGTAGTTAATAAAGGCGCTTGCCATTCTTTATTTAATAACATACACGACAGAATGCATTACGAAAAAGTACACATTTCAAATACACATTATTAGATTGTATCGCATCCTAAAATTATGTACTTATATATAGCTAGATAAGGTAAACTGGATTATTCATCATCATCATCTCAGCCATAAGAAGTTCACTGCTGGACATAGGCCTCCCCCATGGATTTCCAAGAAGACCGATTGGAAGCGGCTTGCATCCAGCGTCTTCCCGCCACTTGTATGAGGTCATCTGTCCATCTCGTGGCTGGTCTTCCTATACGCTGCGCTTGCCGGTACGTGGTCTCCACTCGAGAACCTTTCGGCCCCATCAGCCATCAGTTCTACGTGCTGTGTGCCCTGCCCACTGCCACTTCAACTTGCTAATCCGCTGTGCTATATCGATGACTTTTGTACGTCTACGTATCTCATCATTCCTGATTCGATCTCGTAGAGAGACTCCGACTAACTAGATTATTACATTGTGGGAAATAAAGTTAATTATAAGTGAAACTTTAAGCCATTAAGTCTTAAATCTAATGCTAACATGTAAAAAAGGTATGTATGTATTTCTAGCAAATATTATTAAAATCGGTCAGTAATTATGACGCCGTAGCCAACGTTTCCCTTTTCAACCGACTTCAAAAAAGAATAAATTCTTGCCAGTTGATGCAGACCGTCGTTCGCTTAGCCCATCGGTCAATAATTATGTAGTTCAAAAAAACTGAAACAACCGACTTCAAAATGCGAAATTGTTTTAAAAACCAATGAAAATCAGATTCAGATATTCTATTGCTATTCTTATTACAAAGTTGGTAAATGGTAAATTAAATAAATGTATCATATGGCTCAGAAACATAGGAGAGAGGAGGACTGCCTATTAATAATGTCTAATTAATAAAAAAAACGTTTTTTTTAGATTTAAAATATTTAAGTCAATTTTTTATTTAAGTCAAAATGTATTCTTTCGGCCTACAGAGACATTTTTAAGTCCGTTTGTAAATGATGGAGTTATGCTGAAACACTTTTTAATTTTGACACGCGGCTAATAGAAGCCGTGAGTTCAAAGTGGCAAATAGAAGCCGTGTGTTCTTTTGGAGAAAAAAATTAATCTGACATATCGTTTGAATGAACTTCATTGCAAAACGACAATGAGATTCTTTAATCAGCGTAAATATAGCCTATGCCACTCAGAAAATGAAGACGAGTCTAACGACACCTCGTACATTAAAATTGGTCAAGCCGCTTAGGCTGTAGGTGATCATAATACAAACAAACATACACTCCTTCTTACGCAGTCGGGTAAAAAGATAGACAACGATGTGTCCCTATTAGGGTTTCGATTTTTCTTCTTAAGATATGGAACCCCAAGAATAGAGATACTTATTCCTTTACATATTACGAGATAAGCTAAAAATACCGCCGACCGGATTATTACAGATAAATCTGAGTGACTTGTCGTAATTAAGGACTATTAGTGAAATGGGTCGGTAGTGGCCTCTGCCGCCCACGTGGTGACTGCTGAGTTGGTATGCCTCAGAAGGGCAGGACTCCACTAATGTAGCATTATATATTAAAATATATATCTTTATTTATTTATAGATTGTCTCATCATCATCATCATCTCAGCCATAAGAAGTCCACTGTTGGGCATAGCACCCCTCCCCCCCCCCCCATGGATTTCCAAAAAGACCGATTGGAAGCGGCTTGCATCCAGCGTCTTCCCGCCACTTGTATGAGGTCATCTGCCCATCTCGTGGCTGGTCTTCCTACGCTGCGCTTGCCGGTACGTGGTCTCCACTCGAGAACCTTTCGGCCCCATCGTCCATCAGTTCTACGTGCTATGTGCCCTGCCCACTGCCACTACAACTTGCTAATCCTCTGTGCTATATCGGTGACTTTTGTACGTCTACGTATCTTTTCATTTCTGACTCGTCTCCTTATATGTTAACAGGTTATCCGTCATAGTGGTCACCCGTGATCGACACTAAATGTTCAATTCAGGCAATGTCGGACCATGGTGACCGACACCTCTCTGATTTAGATTTGCGATATTATCACGATGCATTCGATTGTAATGAACACAACATAGTATTTTCTTTTTCATATAAATTTGTATGCATATAATATACTATATATATGTATAAGTTTTGTTCTGTAGTATTTTTACTTTTGTATACGCAAGTTTTTATGTTTTTATGTTTTAGTTTTAAAGGCCACTATCACTGCCACCTATCCTACTCCGTACATGGTTGCCTGGAAGAGATCACTTTAAGCGATAAGGCCGCCTATTGAATGGTTAGCCATAGTTATATTGTCTTTTTAATGTGTTTGTACAATGTGGTCTTTTAATAAAGAGTTATCTATCTACGAGTATCTATTTGTCTATCTATTATTGTGTTTGTAGATTCTTAATTTTACCCGACTGCGTAAGAAGGAGGGTTATGTTTTTCGAGTGTGTGTGTGTATGTTTCTATAAGAACCCTACAGCCTAATTGGCTTGAGTTATTTTAGTGTGCGAGGTATCGTTAGTTTTCTCTTTACTCCCTGAGCTCTCGCAAAAATAAGAAATGCGCTTTTTGTTACATCCAACGAACTTTTTCTTAAAAAAGTAAGTAATTTCATTAGATTTATTCTAAAAAATGCCCATTTATAACCTTTTACAGTGACTTTACGCAAACTTTATTACAAAAAAAAACGTACACACAATAGCGTATCAAGTATAACGAAATCTTAAATCATACTGCATTTTGTTTACCTTTTAAATATAGATACTTGTTATCAGTATATTTTTCGTAGTGTAGCTCTAGCCTTATACTCTACTCAATCTCTATGTCACGTAGAGCTATAATCTCGCGAATGAATACCACCCGCTGTGTATATTAGCATTACTAACTGTACTCGGCTCATAGACATAATAATACATATTCTGGGCAAATATTAAAACACTCTATTCATAATGGAATCGTAATAAGAAAATCCACAATTTCATCATCATCATCTCAGTGACAAGAAGTCCATTTCCTGATATATGCCTCCCCCATGGATTTCCAAAAAGACCGGCCTGCATTCAGTGCTTTCCTGCCACACTCAAAGTCACGCATCAGTCAAACCCACGAATTTATAAGGGTTCCTTCTAGTTATTTACTACGGAACCCTAAAATATAAAACTATAATAATTGGTTAATTCTTATGAGAGCTATAATGGTATCATCATATCTCTCAACATAAATATTGACAAATTTTAACTATGGAAATTAACGTGGTTTTCACACATTTTTAAATAAAAACTACGGGTCACTCACGTCTGTTTTGAGCCGAAATATCCGACTATAGTTTGACTATAGTTTGTGTGCTAGGCGCGTCACCGACCGAGAGTGACGTGTGTGCTGCTCCTTTGAAAAAGACCGCCGAATGCGGTTGAAACTATAGTCGGATATTTCGGCTCAAAACAGACGTGAGTGACCAGTAGTTTTTATTTAAAAAAATTAACTAGATATATTTACAACAGAAAATTCTAAATTATATTTTATTTCACTCGAAATTTTAAAGTTTAACATCAATAAACACGATAAATACGAAACAAGTATTACTTTAGCAAATATTAATGAAATCGTAAAAGTCAAATAGCCTAGAGACAAATCGATACTGATACGTAACAGAAGGACAATAGAACTGAGAAAAGTTCTCGATTACCCCCTGATTCGTGACTGACCCCCACTCTAACTAAATAAATAAAACTTTGAGGACACGTGGCAAACTATTGCCGTAGTCCTTGCTTCCACCGCAAGCAGTTATAGCTTAAATATCCAGAAATATCGCTGCGATATATACACATTAAACAAAAAGAGATATACCTTCTAGCTGCACACTAGCTGCGCCCCGCGGTGTCAACCGCGTAGTTACGAAAAACAGTGATGGCGTTGATAATAAAATATATAGCCTATGTCCTTCTCCAGGTTCTAAAAGATCTCTGTGCCAAATTTCATAACAATTGGTTCAGCCGTTTAGCCGTGAAGAGGTAACAAACAGACAGACGACAGACAGAGTTACTTTCCCATTTTTTACCCGACTGTGCAAGAAGAAGCGCTGTTTTTCAAGTGTATGTATGTATGTATGTTTCTATATTACATTCTACATTCTAAACGGTTGGATCGATTTTGATGTGCGAGGTGTCTTTAGATCTGTCTTCACTCACTGATTGTCACAGGCTATATTTTTTGTAATAATAATCATACAACTATTGTCAAAATAAAAATGCGTTTTTATCGTGACCTCCAACGAACTTTTCGTTTAAATAAATTGCACAGTAGCTTTGTGGAAACTTTTTCTCAAAAACTTACACTCAACAACATATCAAACGTAACGTAAGTATACGTTACAGTGCGAAAATCGGTCTTATGGTTTTCCAAAAAGACCGATTGGGAGTGGCATGCAACCAACGTCTTTCCGAATGTATGATATCTTCTATCTAACTTGTGGTTGGTGCTCGTACGCTACAGATGCAGATGTGTAATGTGTGTGCAGTCTTCTAGGTCTACGTGTTTCATCTTCGGCCACAGTATCGCTTTCCATCAGGCGTGCTGGTGGTCAAACGTAGAGCTATTCTATGTAAAAAAAAAACTCCACTCGAGAACTTTTCAGCCATCGACCATCAGTTTTGCTTGCTATATACCCTGCCCAATGCCACTTGGAATTGCTAATACGCTGTGCTATGTTGATGATTTTCGATACGATCATGAGACTCCAACTATCCTCCTCCTCTCCCTCATCTCCTTAGTTCGTGACATAGGTGAATATTCAAAAATCCCAACGAAGCGTTTTGTTTCCACTTTTATTATGCGAACTTCTAAATTATGGAATGCACTGCTTAAATGGGTTTTCCCCAATAGATATAACTTGGGTGTCTCCGAATTACGAGTAAATAGATTTATTTTAGGCAAGTGCGCTCCATCGTGGACCGCAGCGTCGCTCAACGTCAGGCGAGCTGGCGGTCAAGCGCAACCCAAAACAGTATGATGGCAGTGGAAGACAGACACAATCCGCCCACTCCTGGCCACTGGATGACAGCGCTCTGTAGTGCTGGGCGTTTTTTCCAATAACGGTTTTAATAACTAGTTATTCTATGAAAAACGAACAAACGCTTATGCCGATATGACACAACCAGTTACAAAAAAAAAACGAACGAAACAAATTCGCGTCGCGCGACTGCTGAGTGCAGCAGTGATAACGAAACGAAACAACGTAAACGTATAGACTTTATGAGCGAATTTAGTAAAATGTTCTATCTCTATTGCATACAATCTATATGTGATTGAATAGTAAACACGTTTTTTGTAACTACATTTTGGCCCCAGTTAGAAAGTTCTCTATCTCAACTCAATAAAGTATATTATTGATTGAAATTAGAAACCAGTTTTTCCTAACTACATAATGATACAAGGCAATATATTCTTTAACATAACTAAATAAAGACTAATATTGACTGAAATAAGAAAAAACCATTAACAACCGTTTCTAGAAAGGCTTTTTTCTAAGAAAAAACTGTTTCGTTTCGTTTTACATAAAACTAAAAACGACCCAGCTCTACAGCGCTGACGCCGGAGCCCGATCACGCGAGATAGCGCCGATGGAATCATTTGAATTTTAAATCACTACAACGAGCGGAACCGACGCGATGTCGGATCAATCGATCCATTTTTTACCGATCTCGGGCGCGTAATTTAATTAATATGGATTCATTCGCTGATTTCGCTTCCTTGCTTCTGTTTATTTAATCTGGTTGAAGAAAATGAATAACTCAATTTATACTCAACTTAAAGTTATTTGTCCTTGTAAATTAGGTTGTATAACTACTCAAAATAATTACGTGAGTGAATTAAACGTACATACATATAATTTTTTTTACGATAAACTAGGCCTGCGTTTGACCACAGTCTCACCTGATGGGAAGTGATGATGAGGTCGAAGATGTAGCACGCCAGCCTAGGAAATACCTATTCACCTTTTTCTTAAGCAACCCCTGGTTGTATTTTATAGGGAACACCGACTCTGAAAGATACATATTTATAACATACTAGCTGACCCGGCGTACTTCGTATCACCTATCAATGAGTGGACCCTTTCTCAACGTTTAATTTAAATTTAAACCTTCTCTGGACTACGACAAACATTTCAAAACCAAAATCAGCTACCTAAATCGGGCGGCTGGCCCGATTTGGGTAGCTGATCGAGTTTTAGCGAGACAAACGAACAGCAATTGATTTATATATATATAGAGATTATATGACCTGTACGGTAAATCTCATAATATTATTAGGTAAAGAGCAGTTAGTTTGGTTTCGAGGCCGTCAGATCCCCTTTATCAGGGCAAATTAGATGGTTCTGAGGAGTTTCAACTTTGTTGCCTATGCAATAGAATTCACATGTAATATTTTTATTCCATAAAAGCTTAGATAACATTTGTCGTATAGCGGCCGGGCGAAATTTTTCGCATTTCTCTAACTGCAACCAGATGTTCGGATATAATTTAATAAAAATTACAAGTAAATAATAAATTAAGTTAATAATATTTAAGTTGCATAGGTTATTTTTATTTTGTTCTATTACAATACAATAACAATTTATTGACACCATAATAAAAATAACATTAGGTACATAATTAAGCCGTTAGAAATGTACAAAAGGCGGCCTTATCGCTTATAGCGATCTCTTCCAGACAACATTAAGATGTTAAAAGATACGAAATAAGTATTGTATTTGTGTATTATTTAAGTTGTTTGGGTTATATTAGTTTAGTTTTATTTACGTATACCTACGTGTAGATATAATTTTCAACGACGGCAACATCCAACTAGCCGGTTGACATCGATGGACGTTCAATTGAACCTTATAATTTACAGAGACAGCTATTCGTAACTGCGCAGTCGTCAAACCTCCCACTGCTGGGAATATACCGAACGATCCAATGCTAATGCACTCGTGCCTCATATTTTATTGAAACTACTCTGAAGTTATTAACGAACATAGTTTCAACTCAAACAGCTTCTATCTATACGACGAAGGTAAGGAGAATAATATGAAAGTATGTATCGAGATGGACAGATGACCTCATACAAGTGGCGGGAAGACGCTGGATGCAAGCCGCTTCCAATCGGTCTTTTTGGAAATCCATGGGGGATCCTATGTCCAGCAGTGGACTTCTTATGGCTGAGATGATGATGTATCGAGTATATATATTATGTTTAGTATCTTAAGCAGTATGAACGATACAACACGCGGTGGGGTGGGATTTAAAAATAGAAATCATCCCTTCTTGTATGGAGTGCCACTCACATTTTAAATTTTACTACGGTATTTTGTGCCAGTCTATAGAACACAGCTACGCACCAATTTTTGTTTATGCAAAGCTGATAGTCTCTGATTAAAATGGCTATGCCATAATGACAGACAGACTGGCATAGCGAGTTCACAAGGGTTCCTCGTAGTAGCACCGGAACCCTAAAATTTATAGATGAGTACATGATGGGAATTTCATTGGATGAGTACTGTTACCGGCAAACATCTTGAGCCATGTTACATCATGCCCTCTCTTTTGTTTTTAACAAATCGGTTCTGCTCTTTACTATACGTAGCAGCAAACATCTTGAGCCATCTTACGTCGAAATCTCTCTTTATTTTTGAAACTAAAAGATGATGACAATGATGTAACGTGGCTCAAGATGTTTGCCATCACGCCCTCTCTTGTGTTTTTGAAATCAAAACAGAGAGCACGATGGAACATGGCTCAAGATGAAAATTGTTTGAGTTCATATCTAGCACTCAGGCCCTCAAGGCTACTAAGTGAACATGACTCGCTCGCCGCTCGCTGATACGATTCAAAGACAATTTTGACGAATTGCTAGTCTATTACTATATAAATAGACTAACAATTTGTCAAAATTGTCTATGAATCGTATCAGCGAGCGGCGAACGAGTGATGATCACTTAGCAGCCTTGAGGCCCAGGCAATGTAATTAAATTTCGTTAATTGCTTTAGGAGAAGCCATTGGCGCCTGTACTATAGTTATAAACTAGTCTAAGAGCCTTTGGGTTCGCTATATAATGTGTTGTCACGTTTACTTTCTGTGTCATAAATAAATTATACACATATTCATAGTATTTTATTAATAACAATGAGTTACACGTGAGAAACAATAACAGAATAATACCAGTAGTTATTCGTAGTAAACTTGTAGTAATAATTCGTGTATATGGTCAAAATTACATAATAGTATATTTGATTTGATTTTATTTGATGAACATGGCTCAAGATGTTTGCCGCTACGTATAGCAGAGAGCAGAATAAATCTACCGTCACTGCGACAGTTTTATCCAACAAGCCGCTTTATAGGTAGTATATGGTGTTCTATGAAGTGTCAGTGAATAGTGCTCAATGGCCGTGATCGACGGCCGGCAGTTATCTGACGCGATATTTCACTCCGGCAGTAGATGGCATTTTCATTACTGCAATGCTCCAATACACTACCACTATTTACCCTATGGCGTGAGAAAAAGGATAATGTATTTAAGGTGTGTTTAGGTTTTTTTTTTATCAGCCCTGTTTGTACAAACTGTCCCACTGCTGGGAACGGGCCATCATCATTGTGATAAGGGTGTTTAGGTTTACGTATACCTATTTTTCTATTTTACTTCTTTCAGATTAAATCGCTTGACCGATTTTGATATGCGAGGTGTAAAAGTGAAAAGCCTAACGCTCTTCGCAGTAAAAGACAAATGAGGGTAGACAGATATGACTGCTCTTAACCGTTTCATCCACCCGCATTCTTCAGTCGCCCGTGAACATGGTGCTTGTAACTGTGCCGAAATATCAAAATTAACGCGAACCACGGTAAATATCTCGTGCTTTAATGAATGACCGTGATTGTTTAAAAAGTGTTTTGCGAGGTGTCGTTAGACACATCCTCATTTCCCGAGCAACATAGACTACTTTTTATATTGACAGATAAGTAATAATAACTATTGTGAAGTATATTAAGTTAAATACATTTTACAACGGCTCCCCCCGTGTGCTTAGGTTACAAGTTTGCATTCAAATCTCATTTGAAGCGCGTATACGTGCGTTAGGCGCACGTCGTCTGCGCGTTTCTGCGCGTTTATAAAACGCCGTGTGCTTGCGGCCTTAGATTGTATTTTTTAATAGGTTTTTTACTTTATAACTTCATAAGATATCTACTGCGTATGCTTATCAATTCAACTTATATTGAACAATATATTTGACACGTTATCAAATTATATTTTATCAATATTATATTTGGCACATCTACTGCTTATGCACGCATTTTGTATTTCTGGCAACATTAGCTTCGGTTTCCCTTCTGCTGCGCGTCCCGTGATGTGACGTGGATTTTGCGTAAAAGATTAAGCACTGTACTTATACAGCTACCTAGGCCTACCCACCTTATCTTAAAGTACTTTATTGGAATATTTTATTGAAATTTTAAGAAAATAACGGATGTATCGTGTATATTTAAGAGAAATATAATAATAATTTAATACAATTTATACGTACTTAAATAAAACTAAACTAAAATAACCTAAACAAATTAAATAATAAAGATATATATGAAATGTGTATATTTGGGTACTTCGGCGTTTCACACCGCAAGTGGTTCGAACCGCAGTCCGAATCACCCAAGAGCTCTTTTTGAATAGGTCCTTTCGAATCGACCAATATCATTATGGAATAGTTACATAATTTGATGAACTGACGTTTCGAACACTTCACAGCGCCCGTGGTCACAGGTGAGACTAGATGACAGTTGTCTTTCTTTTATTAAAATATTTATTACTACCACTTATTATTTTAATTCAAAATGTTCCTTATCCACGCAGAAATCTCTCACGGTGTCAACAGGTACAGCAAAACAGTGTTGAGGCTGAGATTTTATTAATTTGATGACCCCCGCGGGTCCCGTGTAGGTAGTACTTGTCAATCATCATCTCTATTAAAGTTCGGATATTTCAATTTCAATAACCTCGCTTAACCTTCTTGATACATAAATATTCTGTCGTCAATTCCCACCGCACGCCGCTTTAAGTAACAAAGCACCTTAGAATATCCCCCTTTCCCCCTTTTTAGTGGTTTATTCTCGCGTTATCGAGACCACCTCTATCACCTTCGTGCAAAGCTGCGGACTGTAAATCTTGTCTACCGTTTTTTAACCGACTTCCAAAAAGAAGGAGGTTATCAATTCGGTCTCTATTTTTTGTATGTTTGTTCAACGATTACTCAGCCAATTATGCTTTGATTTTGGATGATTATTTTTGTATTGCAGGTTATACTTTAGAATTGGTCCCATTTAAGTATTATCAAAATAGACGCAGTACTTTGATTTTAATAACAAAATAACTG
This sequence comes from Lycia hirtaria, assembly GCA_947563715.1. Classification (NCBI taxonomy): domain Eukaryota; kingdom Metazoa; phylum Arthropoda; class Insecta; order Lepidoptera; family Geometridae; genus Lycia; species Lycia hirtaria. The sequence goes on from OX387384.1 coordinate 14,577,688, forward strand.
ATAAAATATCATCCAAGTGCTTGTAGAGAAGTGAACAGCAAGTCGCGTATGTATTGTATTGCGTATTTTGAAGTCGGTTCTTACAGATTATTAAACTATAATTAATATTGAATATTTTCCATAATTTCTATAGTTCGACGTGAAGCTAATATAGTTATTATAATTTAAGTTTGTAATGTGATCTATAATTGATCACGTATTTGGAGATCTAGTAGTACATATAGAAATGCAGGTTGTAGATAGTTTTTTTTCACATTTGGCGGGTTTGGTTAAACAAAACATGATATAAATATATCATGTTTTATATTAAAAGGCCTATTCAACGATATGAGAGGATGGAGATTAAAAAATCCTCTTTTATATGCACCCCTTCCATACCACCCCTATTTTTATCCGACTGTGTAAGAATAGAGGTTTTGTTTCTGCGTGTATATGAATATATATTGTATATGGATGCATTCAATGACGTTATTATCACAGGTGTATGTGTAGGTCACGGACCCCGGTGTCTGTAGAGTGGAAAATTAAATTTAAGTGTGTATGTGCGTATGTCTTCAGTATGTTTGCACAACGGCTTTACGCATATTTTCTCGCAAAAAACGTTAACTACACTCAATGTCATAGTGTAATTAACACTAAAAAATTTGTCTTTTGATCGCACATTTGAACTTGGTTAGAGGGTTAGATGAAAGAGAGAGTGTTAGAAAGTTATAAGGCATCAGCATCTAAGATATAATATTGGCTTGCAGTGACAGGGAGTCAGCCCATCGCCTATGTAGCCACATAGTTTAGTGTTCGTTATGCGTGATTATATGTAGAATGATAAGTCATCTTTATGATACATTAACATAGATAGTAAGGATATGACTGATATAGATAGGAGGCCTCTAGCACGTAGTACTTAGTATATAAGCTTAGTTATTTGTTACAATAAATTAGACCGATACCAGCATGTGTCTCATTATCACCAACCCTGGATCCTGGAGATCCGGCATAGCCTACATAAACGCCAAAACGCCAACTTCCTTCAAGTCTCTAGCTTTAACAATATGCCTGGGAAAATAAGCAGCTGGTACATTCTATATTTTCTATGTTCTCCCAGTCCAGGATGAAAATCAATAGTGAAAATGTTCGAAATAATATCGAACGCATGAGAATGAAGGCCCTCCAGCCGTTTGTATCAGTAACAATTTAATCACCTTCGCGAGTACGCCGCGATTGTTCTTTTATTGGCCCATTCTATCACTGGGTGTGATTTAGCCTCCACACCGGAGCTATGGGGCGGAGGGTTGAGCGAACCAGCTGTTTCATTTGTTCAACTGACAATGATTGTGACCACTTCTCTATTATAACCTAATTGTTTACTGTTCGGCAACTAGTGTTGTCGCGCGATCTCACTTTTTTTTATTCGACGATAGGCTTGCGCTTGACCATCAACTCACCAAAAAGGGTTTGGCCGATTTTATTTCACAAACATCTATCAATCAATTTGAGAATTAAATGATATAAAACCCTTGTTTTATTTTAAGATATTTAATCAACGTTACCCCACACGTTAGGATGGGGTTGAAAAAATCACCGTATTGACATATTTACACTTTACATCAGTGTACCACCACTATTTCTCATGTTTTTGAAAATTTTACTACAGCGTAATTTTGTAATTTTACGTAGTACTATTAGTTCCTATACAAAATGACTGTGACATACAGACAGATAGACAAACAGAGTGACAGACAGACATGGTGTATTTACAAAAGTTCCTCGTAGTTACTACGAACCCTGTAAACCCTAAAAATGGTAAAATAACTTTTCTTGTTCGCGCGCTTCCTTTGACTATTTCAGTTTTTGCAGCGAATTTTCGGCCAGTCAACTAGAACGCTTCTACATTAGGACTAGCCATGAGCTATTTCTGTAAATCATCCTACATCAAACAGAATAAAAAATTCAAACAGTGGATTTTATTCTATAAATAAAATCCATTGAAATATAAAAAAACACAAGGCTGATTAAAACGTGAACAACAATAATCCAAAATACATCCACAGCAAGTAGGTAGTCTTCCCTACACCCGGCTTCAGCCAGCGATCGCCGCAAATTTGTCCTCTGCCAGTTCGTCGTTATACATCGGTCCATCCATTATTCCGAGCCGAAGCTGCTAAAGTCCCGTTTTTCATTACGGATGACCCGGGCTTAAATTATAAATGATTCGGTATGATACATTGCTGTTTAAAGTTAGGGCTGTCTCGCGATTCGGATTGGTGAATTTAAAATTATTCTAAAAAAGGAAAACAAAACAAAAGCCGTGATAAATAATTTTGTCATAAATCTCAGCTTTTTTAAGCATAGAGGCTTTAAAATATGGTTAAAAACGGTAGGAATGTGTTATTTTAGCTCTGAAACAATAATATAATGAGACAAAAATTGTTCAGTTTTTTTATTTTTTTATTGAAGATAGATCTACGATTTACCACCAACTCGCCTGATGTAGTATGATGTGGTGTAGTGTGGTGTGTAGTATAGTAAGAATTGTTTTAAATAAGAATCTTAGATTGTTTTAATAGGTTTATTTAAAAGTACGTACTACAAGCAAGTCTTGACAAGGCAATATGGCTGACAATATATAGAGAGCTTCCATCCTTCCGTCATAGACAGTCTCATAGACTAATTAGTCTATGAGCACAGACTATATCAATTAGTTATTACAACAAGAATACAAAGGTTTCTTCCTGGGTACCAAACCAAATTAGTTTTTTTTCAATTTCCAATTAAAATAAGATCCGTGTGTTCATTTTACGTAACTAATGTATAAACATCCAAATACTTTCGCATTCTTAGTGTCATCATCATCTGTCACAAGAAGTCCACTGCTATGACGTCACAGTTCTATAGAACTGTGACGTCATAGCAGTGGGAGTTACCGCTGAAAACAGGCCTATACCATGAAATTCCAAAAAGACTTGAATGAAGCATCTTGCACCCAGCTGCTTCTGATGGTATGACGTGAATATTTTTATAATTGTTGTCATAATTTTCTAACCCCTAGGCTATGTCGAAAATTTACGGTTTGCCAAAATCGTGGAATGTAAGGAGTGTATAAATCTAAATGTATTTATGCATTCCTGTTAACTTTTCATCAATAAACTGCTAGATTAATCGTGACAAAATATGCACAGTTTTAAGTAAAACTGAGATTTTTTATCGCCCCGAAAAATGAGCACATCGCATATATTAAAACTAATGTCTGTTTTCGTTTTCCCTTTCGGCCATGAAATAAATTTCCTATATTACAGGATAAAAAGGCAATTTAATTCAGTACAAAAACATCCATCTTAATGTTTTATGTATTGTTTTCCTTAATTATTATCATCATCGCCCAAGATTATTTCACTATTTTTAGGGTTCCGTACCTCAAAAGGAAAAACGGAACCCTTATAGGATCACTTTGTTGTCCGTCTGTCCGTCTGTCTGGGTGTCAAGACCTTTACCTCGGGAACGCGTGAAGGTATCGAGTTGAAATTAAAACCATATACGTAGATCCATAGTCTCGTGCTGCAGAGAGAAAAATAAAATTTCTCAATTTTCGTAAAAAAAAGTTACAGCCGAATATGTCGTACAAAACGCACATTTCGACACTCAAGGGAATCAAAACCTATGGGCTACTTCCTGTTGACCTGGCAAGAAGCATTGTGATAGAATACACATATAGGAAAAAATCCGAAAACTGGACATTTTATTTTAATCACAGAAAAATAGTGTCTTTATGCAAGGAATGAGGGCCCAAATTTTAAAGCGAAATAACCGTATCATGTGGGGTATCATATGAAAGAGCTTCATTAGCATAAGCGAACACAGGTTCTTAAATATTTTTAAGATGTGTATTTTTCGGTTTACGGAGGAAAATATAAAAAATATATATGATTTCCCGCTTTTATTTAGTTTGTACGGAACCCTCGTTGGGCGAGTCTAACTCGCACTTGTCCGGTTTATTTCTGTATTTTTCCTTTTTGCTTTGATCCCTGCTTCGATGTCGATAGCTGAATAACCTCAATTTCAAAGTAATCTTACAATCTCAAATTCGTAAAATTCAGCATAATTATATATAATCTATATATAGTCTATATATAGTCTATACAATCTCTTTGCATTCATCACGTTCTGCAAGGTATAGCTTGAAAAACTAAAACCCGGCTACATCCTCATGCATCGGCATCATTTCTTATAAAATTATTTATAAGAATTCATAATAATTGTATTAAGTCATCACTTTTACAAGCAATTCTACGAACAATGGACCTCGCAATTACAAACTTTATGCAACAATAGTTGTAAAAAAATCGCTGTGTTCATATTCAAAATTTAGTACCAAACGTTTCTAGCAAATATTATCAAAATCGTTCAGTAAATTCCGCCACAATAAATTCCCTCTTTTTGAGAGAAATACGGTCAATAAAAAGCATATTTTGTAAGAATAAAAGAAAGAAAGAAGATATTATTCGACTCATACAAAATAGACAGGAAAGAAATATACATTAGTTAAATCATTATACACATAATACTAGCAAGAAAATAAATCACAAATGATGTCGAAACTAATTAGCTAGTTTGTGTGTTTGTAGCTCTAGTGTCAGTGTTCCTGTTGCATGGGAGTACAGAAGTCACAGAAGTACAGAAGCCTCGGTGTGCGAATGAAACTAGTACTTTGTCGGATTTATTTTAAATAAGCAGCAATAAACAATACACAATAACTTTGAAAAAATCGGATATCGTTGCGTTTCTTCGATTCGAATACAGGAGCTACGGATCGCAAGTGGGGTCTCCCATGGTACCGAAACTTTTCTTACTAGGCTAACTTAGCTAAAACATTTCAGCTAAAAAAGATGAATGCTTCAAATGTAATATAGTTGATAAATCGATTTCGGCCGCGAGCCTATTCCAGAAAAGTAATTGAACGCCTAAGGCGCCCGTCCTTGCTTTAAATTTCAAAACAAAAAGGTTCCCTGCTTCTGACACTTGGGAACTTTTTCTAGACTGGAAAATATAAAACATTTTCTATGTTCGTGCGGATATTATCTCCACTGCCGTAATCTACCTTGTTAACGATTCAATTTTGGGAAGATTACCGAGCTGTCTTATTTTTAGAGGAATCTGATGGCACGTGTCTGTTTCCATGAATAAGAAGTTCTTTGGAAATAACAAACAATAGTTCATATTTCATCGTTTCCTTGTACTTTCTCTCTGAAAATTTATCGCTAAGCAGCTAATGTCGTGTTCCAGGAATCTTTATATCTGTATATTTAGAGCTTAATATTGTTGTTGGGATTTCACCACACGACCAATTGAGTTATATTACTTTTAAGGCTCTGTCGGTAGTCTGTTGTCTCGTTTGCGCATAGAAACATTTTTGAAAATTTAAAACTAAATGACTTCCGAAATATCTGTTAGGCAAAAATCTAGACAAAAGTATTTATTACAAACACTCACTAAATTTATTATTTTGATTGAAACATGTATTCACTCATAAAATGGATTCCAGTAAGTACTTTTTAATTCTATATCCTTTTCCAACCGACTTCCAAAAATAAGGAGGTTATCAATTCGACTGTTTTTTTTTATGTTTGTTACCTCATTACTTTCGACTGGGTGAACCGATTTTGATGATTCTTTTTTTATATGAAAGCTGGTATTTCCGTGTCTGGTCTGGTTCCATTTCAATTTGGTCCAGTTCTAACAATGGCATCCATGAGAAGGCGGTTGCTTCAGTTTTTTAAACTATAATTATTGTATGTCTAAATTATTTATTTACTTTTATTTATTAGTATATCAAAATGTTATTTTTTATTTGCTGAAGGTTTATAATTCTCTGTGTTTGTGCATACCAGATTTTCTCTAAGTAAATCTATTTAGTAATTGTATTTATTTTCAATGTAGAATGTGTGAGTGAGACAGGTTTTACAACCTACAGGACCTTAAGTCAGATCCACGCACCACCCTGCCAGTGAATCATGATTCAGTTTTTATAATGTTTTTCTAAAGCCATCTACAGTTTTTTTGCTAAACGCTGAGGTGTTTTTAGGATTTCGTAGTCAACATGAACTGTTATAGTTTCGCCTTGTCCGACCATCTATTTTTCTCTCTTTTTACTAGTTTCCGATTTGCGAAATATTAAACATCAAGTTAATATATTTATAAGAGCTATTGTAAAAAAAAAATATACTAGACCTCAAAATTATTTTTTCAAAATAATTTATTTTCTTTTCTGCATGCAATGTGATAAATAGATAAGATAAAAAGTCAAAGTCAAAGAATTTATTGGCAGGCTGTGTTACAGTGTTGTTACAATAGCAGGTATGTTTCAACAGTTACCCTTTTGGGCATGCAATACATTACAATATAATTATTATTATTATTGATTCACATAAAATTATGGCTAACTAGAGCTATAACAATATTATAATAACTGGAGATTTTAATATAAATATATTAAAAGATAATCCCTTAACCAGAGATTTCGAGTGTCTATTGTTAAACTTTGACTTCAAATTAGCTTTAAGGGAACCCACAAGATTAAGCTCTCAGACTTGTATCGAAAATTTTGCTCACAATTTTAAAAAACATTGTAGAACGGAAGTGGTAGAATTTTCATTGTCTGATCATACCGCGCAAATACTGAAATGTCCTACTAAAAGAGTCTGGGTTATCGATGCATGGCGTAAATAATCGGCCAAGTGCGAGTCGGACTCGCGCACGAAGGGTTCCGTACTATCATCTATAATACTACAAAGTTTAGTTCTGTTTATAAAATAACGAGAAATCAACGAAATTCCAAGTAGTAAATTGCAAACTTATAGGTAGGTCTTCGATACACATCCGGGCAGCATGACGACGCTCGCGCGAATACGCGCGGCTATGGATCGCTCCGTGATGTTACCTCCCCCGCTACCCGCGCGTTCGCGCCACCACCACACCCCGGCGCGGCGCTCGCACCGCGTTTAGATGCACGGATTATTTTCATTTTGTGAGTTTTTATGTATTAGATTAGGTATTTATTTTTATATTTAATATATTTCTAAATATTTACTTACAAATATTCAAGTTTCTACCTGTTAATTAAGATCGAGTAAAAATTGCTTAAAAATTACGTTTGTTGTATGGGAGCCCCCCTTTAATATTTACTTTATAGTTATTTAATTATTTATTTTGAAAGGTAATATACAAGTAAGTATTCTGTGAAAATTTGAAGCGTCTACCTGTTACCGTTTTTAATATTGAGCAAAAAAATACGAAAAAAACACGTTTATTGTATGGGGACCCCCCTTAATATTTAATTTTTTTTAATTTTTAGTATTTGTTGTTATAGCGGCAACGGAAATACATCATTTGTGAAAATTTCAGCTTTCTAGCTATCATGGTTTATGAGATACAGCCTGGAGACAGACAGACAGACAGACAGACAGACAGACAGCGAAGTCTTAGTAATAGGGTCCCGTTTTTACCCTTTGGGTACGGAACCCTAAAAACGAAGGGACTATAGTGTTGAGAACATGATCAAATTCAAATCGTGTATTAGTAATTTATCATTTTGTGAAATATATGATACCGTTAATCCTAGCCAGGCTTATGAAATTTTCAAGGAAAATTTCAAGCTATTCTACGACCTATGCTTTCCTTTTAAGACCATTATTGTAAGAATAACTAAAAAACCCAAATGGATTTCTCGAGGTATCAAATTATGCAGCAAAAAGAAACGATTACTTTTAAATGCATACAGAGCCGATCCCACAGATAAAAATAAATCTACTTATGTGTCCTACACAAAATTATATAAAAAGATTATTAAACTCACACAACGGGCACAAAATACCTATAAAATAAAGACTTCACAGAATAAAAGTAAAGCGACATGGCAAATTATTAATGGCTCTAAATCAAATATACCTAGACATCCCATAGACAAAATAAGAATATCTAATACAACTATTACGAATCCATTTTTTTTTTTTTTTTTTTTTTTATCAGCCCTGTTTGTACAAACTGTCCCACTGCTGGGAACGGGCCATCTTCTCATTGTGAGAAGGGTTAGGCCATAGTCTGCCACGCTGGCCAAGTGCGGGTTGGCAGACTTCACACATCTTCAAGATCATTGAGAACTCTCAGACATGTAGGTTTCCTCACGATGTTTTCCTTCACCGTTTGAAGTTGGCGGCAATCAACAATACGCACATAACTTCGAAAAGACAGAGGTGCGCGCCGTGGGATTCGAACCTAGGACCTGCGGATCGCAAGTCAGACGGTCTCACCACTAGGCTGCCGGAAACGGTCCATTACAAATCCATTACAAATTGCTAATGAATTTAATAATTATTTTGTTGACAAAATTGTTCCGATTACCGATTCTGGAAGAAATGTAACCTCACTTATAGAAAATAGTCCCAATTCAATATATATGAGTCCAACCTTACCAGGCGATATTGTTAAAACTATTAATAGTCTAAAAAACACTAACAGTGTGGGACATGACGGTTTTCACACAAAAGTAATTAAATTTGTCGCTGAAAACATCTCAAAACACCTTAGTTATATAATTAACATGTGTATAAGCTGTGGTGTATTTCCAGAAGATTTAAAAATATCTATAGTTAAACCGTTATTTAAAAAAGAAAACAGAGAACTCATGAACAATTATAGACCAATTGCATTAATATCAGTCTTTGCTAAAATCTTTGAAAAGGTGATCTATAAACAAATATATTCATATTTTGAAAAATATGACATACTTCCTAAAGAGCAAAAAGGTTTCAGACACATAAAAAGTATCAATTTGGCTATTTGCGAATTTTTAAAAAACGTCATGTTAAATATTGATAAAAGAAACCCTGTCTGCGCTATTTTTTGCGACATGACTCAGGCTTTTGATTACGTAGATTACAACACACTACTTAGTAAAATGTATAAATACGGGGTAAGAGGAAACAGTAACGATTTACTAAAATCTTATTTAAGTAATAGAAAGCAACTAACTGAGATATCAAAAATTAATCATAAAACAAAGAGATAAGAAATATTTACTTCCTTAGAACGTACTCCAAAATATGGGGTACCTCAAGGTAGTGTGATTGGTCCACTGGCATTTATTTCGTATATTAACGACCTTCCAAAAGCAACAAAACATCCAGTTACACTTTTCGCTGACGATAGTACCATAACAATAGCTTGTAATAAAATATAATCATATAAAAATGACATTATTAATTCTCTTGACTCAACAATAAAATGGCTTGACAATAATAATCTAAAAATAAATTTAAGTAAGACTAATATTATGCACTTTTCTCAACGACCACAGAATATAACTAATTTTGACATAACATACTGTAATAACCCGATAAATAATGTAGAAACCACAAAATTCCTGGGGTTATTGATCAACGTTTGAACTGGAAAGCACATGTCCATGACCTAAATAAAAAACTCAGCAGCTGTTCCTTCGCTCTTTACAAATTAACACCGACTCTTCACTCAGACGCCCTTATTACAGCATATTATGGACTTGTGGAGTCAGTGCTGAGATATGGCGTAATATTCTGGGGTAACTCAACTGATAAAAATTATGCTTTTATATCCCAGAAAAAATGCTTAAGATCTATGTTTGGACTCAAACCAACTGATAGCTGCAAGCCTTACTTTAAACAGCATAAGATTCTGACGCTTCCTTCACTATACATATTTGAGGTTGCAGTATTTGTACGGGCTAATTCTGAAATATTTCCTAAGATGTCTACAGAATCGATATATAATAGACGAGACAACAAAATACTAATACATAAAGCAAAAACTCAATTGTTCAGAAACAGCATTTTTGGAATGGGCCCTATTATATATGTATAATAAGATACCTATAAGTCTTAGAAATCTGACAACTAATTTATTTAAAAATAAATTTAAAGCCTTGCTGGTTGAAAAATGCTACTATAAAATTAAAGATTATATAGACGATCGTTCCTTATGAACAAAATATTTTAATGTTTAGTTATTTTATTGACACTATTAATAAAAATAAAAATAAAAAATAATTTTATATAATTGTATTATGACATGCTTAAATTGACATTTGATAATTAGGTATTTATATTAGTAGTTTTAAAGATCGATAGCGCCCTCTGATTTGCACGCCTCCTCAGGCATAACATGAAGCACATTAAAATTAAGAACACCAAAAGCATGTTATCACTCATGCTTAACGCAAATAAATTTACTTTGACTTTGACTTTGACTTTGGCTAACCGTAAAATAAAACGTAATTAATTAATGTTAATTAGGATGTCAATATTTCTGTCCTTTAAGAAGTTGTCAATTTTAGGTGATATTTTTACTTTAATCCGAATTACTGTTAATTACTCGCGCCATTAATTAGCATTTGGCACTATTTTGTTTTCTTTATTAAGCTATACTGTCCCACTGCTTGGCAAAGGTATTCCATTTCCCTCCACAAGTCACGGTGCTGCGCCGTGACTATTTTATTTTTTTATTTTTATAAAATAGGTTAAGCAAAAAGGCAGACGGCTCGCCTGATGGTAAGCGATAACCGTCGCCTATGGACAACTGCAACATCACAGACATTACTGTTGCTTTGCTAACCCGGAAAGGTGCTTATAGACACCCTTTTTAAAACCCTCTTTGTTGAAGCTCGGTGGGAAAACCTTCCGAGGAAGGACATTCCACATTTTGCTTATTCGCGGGAGGATGGAGCGTGAGAACCTGACTGTATGGGATTTTCAGTTATGCAAAATGTGGGGGTGAGCTTTTTGGCGGTTTCGTGAAGTACGATGGTGGAACTCCGAAGCAGGTATTAGTTCAAAAAGCTCTTCGGAGCATTCCCCGAAAAACAAGCGGTATAAAATTCAAAGGGATCCCACATCTCTACGCAGACAAAGCGAGTCCCTATTATTGAAGAAAAAGAAATGAGTACGAACAGTAGAATATAAAGATTTTAATTTATCTACTATTTCAGGATTGGCAACACCGCATCCTGCCTCGAAGGCACGGTGTGTGATCGTTTAATTCGGCACGTTATGAACACGTGCTGAGTGTCGCGAGAACATGAAACTGTAGTTTGTTTGTTGTACGAGTATTTGAAGGCATTAACACGAGATAACGATACTGAACATGTCACCAGTAAGGACGAATCATATGTTAATAAGTAAGTTATAAGTAAGCACACAGGAACAATCCGTTCACGCACACATAGAAATCATCGTCATTCGGCTCCTGTGAGACAGCGATAAATTCGTAAAATACCTATTTTCAAGTCTTACCGGCCTCGTTTCCTCTTAATTATGACGCAGCAAAATTAAGCTCTTTTATTCAGAAAAATACTTTTCTAATCAAATATCACCGATGGCTTCAAATCAAGAAAGAAAGGTTACTTGCTCTGAACCGCCACAAAAAAAAATTGTGGAAACTGTATACCTACTAAGTTTTAATAAGATTAGTTGAAAAATACAACTCTAAGCGAGTACCAACATCCAAACATACCAACATCGGACAAGTTAAAGTAAATTTATATATATAATCTATAATAGATAATGTAGTATCTAACTTGCTTCGCTCGTTCGGTGAATAATTTCAACGGCTTCGCAATTACGCATCTCTTTTTTTATTAACTTTTTATTTCAATCGACAAACATGTCCTAAAGTAAAGCGGGTAAAACCATGAAGCGCAAGTAGTTTCGCATAAACTAAACTCGTAGCACGATGGAAAAGAAAAATTCCATCAACTTTTGAAAGTCAAAGCGAATGCTGCAAAGGTTGGACTTTGAACGCTCCCGAGCCGGGGAAGGTGTATATGGAAAAGTAATTTTCGAAGCTACGAGCTTTTTGCAAGGCTTTCGTCACTTTAACGGGCTAAAATAAGTTATATTTTTCGAACTGAATTACGTTTGACTATGTCTCACCATGTGAAGACAAAGCATGTTTGTCCAGCAGATAAGCAATAACTTACTAGAAGGCCCAGAAAAAAACTTCATCATCATCATCATCTCAGCCATAAAAAGTCCACTGCTGGACATAGGCCTCCCCCATGGATTTATAAAAAGACCGATTGAAAGCAACTTGTATCCAGCGTCTTCCCGCCACTTCTATAAGTTCATCTCTCTATCTTGTGGCTGGTCTTCCTACGCTGCGCTAGCCGGTGCATGGTCTCCACTCGAGAACTTTTCGGCCCCATCGGCCATCAGTTCTACGTGCTATGTGCCCTTCCCACTGCTACTTCAACTTGCTAATCCGCTGTACTATGTTGGTGATTTTTGTACGTCTACGGATCTCTTCATTTCTGTCTATGTTCCGTCTGTCTGTCTCGTTCATTCGATCTCGTAGAGAGACTCCGAGCGTAGCCCTCTCCATAGCTCGTTGCGTGACCTTGAGCTTCCATATCAGGCCCATAATTAGGGACCACATTTCAGTGACGTATGTCACCCGTAACACACACTGGTCGAAAACTTTCGACTTGAGGCACTAAGGTAGAAAGAAAACTTGATCTCGCATAAATGCCCATTTCACCGTTTTTCTGTACGGTAGATACTGTTAGTAGATTCACTCACACATTTGATAACGGCAAATGTCCTCGCCTCGCATGATAATCTGTACTTCAAATTGGTGGAACGAGCTGACTAGTATTCGTAGTTCCAGCCAGACAATGTATTCCAGTAGTTGTCGGTTCTTATTCTTATTCTTATTCGAGATGGGGGCGATAAGTCCTGCACTGACGTCCCGCTTGGGGTGTATTGTGCATTTCCCCCCGCCAGCGTCTACCCAAGCCAGCCTAGCTCCTTAAAATAATGTAGGCAGGCCTTGGGGTGCTGACGTAATAGCTCCAGTGGTGAAGATGGAAATGATGAGAATGATAATGATGATGACAATGACACTGTGATTGCGGATGTCGATGCAAGCCGTTGCTGTGGTGGCATAAGCAAGGATGAAGCCGAAGCTACCTTATGCAGTCCTGTGGAGATTCTGATGTCTTCCGTAGCTGAACAGTGCCATAACACATGTTCTACCGTTTCGTTATCCTCCAGACAGCCTCGACACAAAGGGCTGTCCGTGGCTCCTATTTTGAATAAGTGACTATTTAGGTTGCAATGTCCTGTTATAAGTCCCACAAGTAGCCGAAGATCCTGTCGTTGCAGTCTCAGTAGCGTATTGGTGGTGTTTCTGTCGAGGATCGGGAAAGCGGCCTTTGCGTGTTTGCAATCTTCTTTCTTATCCCACAGTTTCTGTTGTTCGCTCTCAGTGTGTCGACGTAGCAACTCACGGACCTCCATCGCCGTGGGTTTACAGAGATTTTTAACCTCGTCATTTACTGGTTTTCTGGCCCCTTCCTTTGCGAGTGTATCTGCCACGTTATTGCCCGTGCAGGATCCGTGGCTTCTTGTCCATCTCACTATAATCCTGTACTTACCTGCAAGTGCTTGTAGTGCAGTGTGACAGTCAGAGATAACTCTTGACCTTGTTGTTGGTCTTCTAAGTGCATATAAAGTGGCAGCACTATCTATGGTGAACATGAGTATCTCTTTGTTATCCGGGTCTTCGTCAGTTGTAAGAAACTCGTTTAGCCGTTCGACAGCTCTTGCGGCTAGTAGTAGGCTCATTGCCTCTGCCTGTAGAGCCGTTGTGGTTTTATTTAGGGCCATGGATTCCTCAATCCCAAGCTCCGGGGAGTGGAAGCCACAACCTACTCCTGCATCGTTCTTTGCACCGTCACTGAATATGTTCCAAGAAGGTGATATTTCGTCCAGAGCGTTATCCTCCGTGATTAACTCGTACTTTTTGCTATCTAGATGCACCTTGGCTATTTTATCTGTACCTAGGTTTGCTTCAGGAATTATCCTTGTTGCACGTTCGATTATTCTGCAATGGTTTGTGATCGCTCCTGAACTCTTCCATTCATTTGTGGATTTGATTCTAAGGGCTGAGGCCATTGCTTCCTGTTGTATGTGAAGATGCAGTGGGGTAAGTCCCAAGATGATTTCGAGTGCAGCCGAGGGTGTCTTTTTCATACAACCACTGATTAGAGTGCACGCGAGTCTCTGTGTCCGCTGTAGTTTTGTTACGGTCGTTGCTAAAACGGTACGGGTCCACCATACAACGCAGCCGTAGGTGAGAACTGGTCGCACTATAACTGTATATAGCCAGTGACAGAGTTTAGGTTTAAGACCCCAGTCTTTTCCCACCGCTCTGGTGCACTGCCATAGAATATTTGTTGCTTTTGTGGTGATGTGCTCTAAGTGTTTTCCCCACAAAAGTTTGCTGTCTAACCAGATGCCTAGATACTTTACCTCTTTACTGAGTGTCAGTTTCGTTCCAAACAGCGTGGGAGTTTTTAGATTCACTGGTTTTGTTTTACGTGTGAACAGCACCATCTCTGTCTTCTGTGGATTTACTGACAGGCCATGGCGCTCGCACCAATTTTCGACGATTTTTAATGCTTTTTGCATTTTCTCACACAGGGTTGACTCAAAGAGGCCGGAGACCATGATGGTCAGATCATCAGCGTATGCCACGGTGACCATGCCTTCCTTGTTCAGGAGTTCAACGAGTTCGTTGACCACCATCACCCAAAGTAAAGGAGACATGACTCCTCCCTGTGGACAACCTTTTTTAACACGATATCGTGTTATGCCCTCCGATTCTATGATGGCTGTTCTGTTAGAGAGCATTTCCGTGACCCAAGTGGTCATTCTCTCATCTACTCCTTGTTTTCTCAGACCCCCTCTGATGCTGAGGAATGTTGTTTTGTCAAACGCACCCTCAATATCTATGAAGGTAGCTAGGCAGGATTGTTTGCTCTCAAGTGCTGATTCAATTTTGTATACCACCTGGTGGAGAGCAGTCTCTGTTGATTTACCAGATTGATAAGCGTGTTGGTTTTGGTGGATGGGATTATCTACCAACGGTCCACCTCTAATATATTTATCGCATAGTCTTTCCAGTGTCTTCAAAAGGAATGAACTGAGGCTTATCGGCCTAAAAGATTTAGGATTTGTGTAGTCTGTTTTACCTGGCTTAGGTAGGAAGACCACCTTTACTTCCCTCCACGATTTGGGTATATATTTCCATGCTAGGCAAGATCTAAATATGACAGTTAGGTGTGTTTTGATCCTGTTTAAACCCCACTGTAGGAGGGCTGGGAAAATGCCATCCATTCCCGGGGCCTTGTGTGGCTCGAAGGTGCTAATGGCCCATAGTAGTACTTCCTCTGTGACTATTGAATCTGCAAATGTCCAATCCTCATTATCCGGTTCATGTGGAGTGTTTGGTTCCCAACCAGAGTTTTCGTCCAGTTGGCAATCTGGAAAGTGTGTTTGAAGAAGAGCTTCGAATTGTTCCTTCTCCGATATTGTATAGGTGCCGTCCGATTTTTTTAAGGTGCCTAGCCTCACTTGTGAGTCAGAGGTAATGATTTTTCTAAGTCTTGCAGTCTCGCTCTCTGACTGGATAGAGGTGCTGAATTTTTTCCATGAGTTATTTTGACTCTTTTTGACTTGTACCTTAAATTGGTGCCGCATCTTTTTATATTCTTGCCAGTCCACCATCGCATTGGTGTTCATGGCTCTGTTGAAATGATGTCTGACCTTTTTCCTAAGCTTGGTTAGATCTTTATTCCACCATCTATCTTTCTTAGTAACGCGGTCATAACTTTCCTTTTTTAAAGGACACGCTTCTTCGTAACTCTGTATCAGAGCTTGTACCATATTATTGGTGGTCGTTTCTATTTCTTGTGGTGAGAGCTTCCCTGAAAGGTCTATGTCTGGTATTTCTGACATAGCCTTCTCCAGTGCGTCTCTGAAGATAGACCTATCAGTTTTCTTCGGGTTTCTGTAGGTTCGTGGTTCATGCACGCCTACGGTCAAGCTGAACCTGATCCATCTATGATCTGAACCCGAATATTCATCAGTTGCCACATGCCAGTCATTTATGGTCTTTGAGATTTCGTTTGTAGCTAACGTGATATCGATTACTGTTCTTGCCCACGAGGTTACAAAGGTAGGTTCTGAACCTCTATTTAACAGGTTCACGTTGTGTCTGAGTATGAAATCGAGTATATCGTTCCCTCTATCATTTGTATCAGTGCTACCCCAGACCGTACAGTGGGCGTTGGAGTCACAGCTTACCACACATTCAAGTTTGTTTGTCGTGCAGAAGTGCAATAGCTCATCAAGAGCTGGGGAAGGTGCTTCTTCTTTTATATCCAGGTACGCCGAGGCTAGGATTATCGTGCTATGATTGCCTTGGAGACCTGTTGTTAGTTTTACTACGGTAAGGTCATCTGTGCACAAGTGTGTCACCAGCGATGCTTTAAATGGCTGCGGAATATACACAAAGGTACGTAATTTATTTGTAACCGGTGGAGTTAAAAGAGTGCCGTTTAGGCCATTGAAGCCACTTACCTTGCCACGGGTTATGTAAGGCTCCTGGACCAGTGCAATTGTGTTACCTGGACCAGTGCAATTGTGTTACCTGGACCAGTGCAATTGTGTTAATAGTTGTCGGTTAATGTGGATTGAATTTATTAAATTATGTAATGTTTTACTTTTGGTTGAGGACATTTGCCGTTATAAAATTAGTGTTTCTTTCGCTGGCATTGTAGCTCCCAAAGGAATGAACCGATTTTGATCTAGTTTTTTTTTTTTTGTTTAAACGATGAATTGGTCTTTATGAATGTGGTCTTAGAAAAATCTGTTCAGCAATTTTTTTATGTCAAGAGTTTTTACGTTGTATAAACTAGTAGGTACTTGTATTTCAAAAACTAACGCTTTAAGTTCGATACGCTATATTACGTGACATATAATTTTCATAGGTCAATTATATTCCATAAAATAAATGAAATGCAAGAAAATCGCAACACAGTCCTTCCACCGCAAATATTCGTGAGATCCAATGAAAAATTAGTCACAACTAAGACTTCTACTATTATAGAACTGGTCAATAGTTTAATTTAATTAATTAATTTAATGTAACAATCTTATATTGGTGAAAGAAGCTTTGAAATCCGATAAATAATATTACAGATTAGTGTTCCCCGCATAATTCCCCTTTGCATCGAAAATCAGGAAATAATTTATATTAGTAATTCTCACAACTTAAATATAATTTAATGACACCTATATTAATCTGTCAATTGGTTTATTAGGCTGTAGAGAGTGCCGAAGAATCATACGTACAAGATACGCTCGAAAACATCACTTTCATTCACTTCAGCAGTCAAGTAAAAATTACTGACATTTTATTATATATCCTGAAATTCAGTAAATATCTAAATGTCCCTTTAAGTAACTGCGTAATATTTACGAAATTTACAGCCTTACCGAAAAACGTTACTTAACTTTAACCGTCGTCTTAAATTCTCCGTCTTCTTTCCGCAAGTGTCATTATGTGTCAGCGAAAAGTTGACAAAATATGTTAAGCAATGTTTGAAGTTAAGTAACGTTTTTCGGTAAGGCCGTTATATAAAGATATAACAAATCTATTAAGGATTTATGAATTCAAACTATCTCTCGACGTAATTATAAATATTTTGTGAAAGGTATTTTATTTCATTTAGAAGCAGCGAATGTTTTGTAAGATCCTCGCTATTTTGTAAATGAGATGAAATTTTTGTAAGCGAAAGCTGTCAAGTGTATCTATATTAATCTTAAATAAAGCAGACTAAACGAAATATTTAGTTTCTGTGTTTTGACATATACAAAGTTATAAGCGATGCGATTTTACAACGAATTTGAGGCGAAATGTTTCAGAAATAACGTAAAAAAGTAAATTTTTGCGTACTTAAATTAAAAATCTATAATTTCTAAAAATGTACAAATCAGACGATAAACAGCTGAACCAATAGTTATGATATAATTTATGAATAATTAATTGCTAAAACAAAAAAAAAACAAAAAAAACTTTACGTCATAAAATATATGCCTTAAATTTAATATAAGTTATTGATTTAAACTTGGTAAATAAGCTTACTTCTAAGATAATGTACAACTAAGAATTAATATACACTAGCCAGTACAAACTCCTGTAAAAATATGTCTGTTAATAAAGATACTTTGAAATTGGAATTGAATTGAATAGTTATGAAATTTGATACAGAGATTCTTTACGACCTGGAGACGGACAGACTATATTTTATCATAGCAAAGGAAAATTCACGTTCAAGAATCTGGTGGTTAGTTCTATTATTTAACCATTTTACGAGTATAATATTATAATTACACATTCATAAGTTTAAGCTACGATCTTATTTTTCCCACCACCACCACCACCACGGTTTTACTAATTTTGTTAACTACAGTCCAGATTACAAATGAAACATAAATTTAATAAAAACAAATTTTGAGATCGTGCTTAAAGAAATTGTTACAGGTTTACTTTAAGAGGCTGGAGCGCTAAAAAGCGGTCTCTCGGTGATGCATTACGCAGGGAATTGCACTGTAATTTGTGGACGCTGTTTATTTCCATTAGAGGAGTTATGAGCGCTGCAAGCGCTGTTTACTTTACAGACTTTACTAGCCATGGAATGACTTTTGAATCTAATTTTTAAAATAATTTTTTGCAAGACTGTTAGGTATTATTAATTTTAGATAATTATAACTGTTTCAGCTTCTATTTTATAGTATGGAAAGATTGTTTTTTTATTTTCAGATAAGTACCTTAATTTACCTTCTATAAATTCAATGCAACTGGGAAATATTTTTTTAAATAATTTAATTCATTTTAAAACTCAGAAATAGCCAAACGCTTGGTGGAAGTGACGGGTGACCAGAATGCTGACTCCTACTTTGCTCAAAAGGTAAGCATTGCCATCCAACGTGGCAATGCTGCCAGCATTCTGGCCACTTTTCCTACTACCAGTGGACTTTTTGAATACATTTTTATTTTATTTGTTTATTTTTGTATATATATATATATATTAAAATTGTTTTTATGTAGTCTTAAAGTGTATATATAGTAGAGGTATACTTATAGTTCTTAGTATAGTTTTTTCTTACGTATCTAACTTATTCTTAAAATAAATTATTATTTTAAATTTTGTTATACTTAACATCGGACTTAAAAACTTAAAAGTTAAAAATTCCAAAAACAAAACAATCCTAGATATTTATTGTTTCAATCATATAAAAATAAACTATCAGAAATCAGATTTTATATATGGGAAGAAAATTGTTTTTCTTGCTATGTGAAATAATGCACTTTTACTGTCAAAACATCTAGTCATCGATTCACTGAAACCTTAAATAGAGAGAAATTATTTAATGGAAGTTTAATTAATAAACAGTTTGCAAGTATGTACTGTACGTACAAGCCATCCACAGTTTCGGACCTCGCAGTCTATTGATCCAGTTTAAGTTGGCAAACAAGTTAAGTTATATAAGTAAATACAAATAATATCCGATTCAATATTCCATTCTTGGGATATCACAAAACGAAACTTATTAACCAGACTCGAAAGTACCCCTCGAACTACCCCGGGAAAGGAGGGAAAGCGGGGGCGCTTTCCCACCCTTCCCGCAAGTCAACCGTGTAAGTTTGCTAAAATCGACAAAGCTGCGCAGCAAATATAATCGAGCTCCATATTTTGCTCTAGAACCTACAGGGTGCTACAAACATATTAGAGTCTGCTCAGCTAGAGAACTAATGTGGTATGGGGTGCACTGCTGTCCTTATTTCATTATTTTGTTCAGTCGAGACAGAATATCATAGTAGTATAGTTTTAGGTACTTCGAGACCTTAGTTTCTCTTTTTGCCACGATAGAACTATATGTAAACAAACTCATGTTACTAGTTATACAAACTTTTTTAACAACAATTTTATTTTTTATGATTGTGTTCGAAAACTCATTTATGTATTTGAAAACAATAAACTTGACAGTTTCCGAAAACCAAAGTTTTTGAACGAAGCAACCGCTATTTCGATTTGACCCGTTGCTACTTACATATAATGTAGAATTTGCCTTTTCCAAATATAATAAAATTACAGACATTGAAATTATTTTATTTTTCCTACATAAGTATGCTAACAATTTTATCACTAATTTCTTTGAGCTTAATATCATTTTTTTTTAATTCCTGGTATTTCTTTTTTGAAGCTATACTGAATAGAAAAAAGTATGTATAGAAAACTTAAAACCTCCGATATAAAACGGCTCGACCAATTTTGATGAAACATTGTTAAGAACATTATCGATCATATGTTTCAAACAATAAAACAGATCATAGTCGGTCCATCCTTTTGAGAGATACGATACCACATACACAAATACAAAGATACATAGAAACACAAATATACACATCCAGCATGTGTATGTATCAAGCTTAAGACACCCTTCTTTTCGAGTCGTGGGTTAAAAATTAGTACCTATAAGTAATAAAGTACATAATGTTTTAATTACATATATTATTTATGATCTGTCTGTAGTCGAAATAAATGAATTTTGATTTAGATAGCTAGTTGTTTCTTTACCAATAGTAGAATAAGTTAACGTTGTCCTTAAATCTCAAACCTGCACCAACTGACCCACCCTGTGAAGTACATAATGTAGGACTCGCTCCGGATTCCCTACATGGAGTATTTTTATCTCTCTCGTAAATACCCGGAGTTGTTTGAACAAACAGAACTTTAAATTAGATTCAATAAAACGACAGCGAATTCAGTGAACCAACTGAACCCACCAACCCACTGTTCCAGGGCATTTGTCGCGACTTGTTGTTAATGCACTTCGTCTATGAAAATATTGTGCTGGAACTGAAATTTGGATTAGTTACAGTCAGCTAATTCAACATCGATTTTGCGCAGGTATCAAAATGTATTTATTTATACGAAGCCAGGCGTATTTACTGTTTAGTCATATATAATTGTGAAGGTCAGGGTGAATAAGTATCATCTAGGGTTGCGTGCTATATTTTCGACCACATCGTTGTTTTTCAATAGGCGAGTATACGCGCACGCATCCGAAAGGGAGTCAAGGGCGGTATCGTAGTGGGATCATGACGGAATAAAAGAGTGTCATACCATTTTCCGTCACCGCATACGAGTTGATTTTACTAGTAAGGTGCGCAATAGATGTTTCCTATTCCATCAAAAAGGTATCCTACGCTTTCTGCGGATACAGTATCTGCTTATCATAACTCTAACAAATCTGTTCGCCGTTTAGCCTCAAAAACATAACAGGAGACAGCACAGCACTACTTTCGCAATATAATATTATATTATGTAATACTTATATTTATTTATATCGGATAAATTAAATGTAATATAATATTTTCAATATATACTAATCATCATCATCATCATCTCAGCCATAAGAAGTCCACTGCTGGACATAGGCTCCATGGATTTCCAAAAAGACCGATTGGAAGCGGCTTGCATCCAGCGTCTTCCCGCCACTTGTATGAGGTCATCTGTCCATCTCGTGGCTGGTCTTCCTACGCTGCGCTTGCCAGTACGTGGTCTCCACTCGAGAACCTTTCGGCCCCATCGGCCATCAGTTCTACGTGCTATGTGCCCTGCCCACTGCCACTTCAACTTGCTAATCCGCTGTGCTATATCGGTGACTCCTATACGTCTACATAATATACATAATCACACATAATATATACTAATATTATCTATGATAACTAACAAGCTATAAATTGATGTAGTTTCCTGCCGGAGTTGGCACGGTACCCGTATGTTATCGACATGTTGCCACACCCGACTTGACCCGACTGACGAAGATCCCTAAGAGATCCGCACTCCCACACTCAACACTCAAGCAACACTTTGCTACTAATTTGTCCCTTGGAGATACACAGTTTGATGTCAGCGACAACGGACACATTAGGACATCCCACCAATTAATGAACTTATCTATTTTTATCCGACTTCTATAAAGAATGGTAACTTTTTACAGAGTTTTTAATATAAGAACGTAATAGTACTTGTAATAATGTTGCTGTATTATCGCATGAAGCATATACGGCTTGATAGATTGTGATGTGTTGTTGTCTTGTTTTTAGCCATGACTATTAAAAGTTGAACTAGCTGATTTTTGGTAATATCGGTCAAAAAGAGCTCAAGACAATTTGGTTCTTTTACTCGCAATAAATGTGTAAATAGTTGGTTTAATTTCTTAACGAACTAAGCTAAGGCCAAAAGCGATTTTATGAATAGTGTATGTGGAGTGAACCTTAAATAGTCCTTAAGGACTAATTTACTTCAAAAAAATTATATATATATATATGTGTGTGTGTTAGCTAATCTATAATGTATGCTAGCGAAAGGCGCCGTAATGTTATTGGAAATTGATACATTTTTTATCGATTTTATTTAATATTTTCTGACGGCAATGTTTTATGAAAATTTGCGGCTAATATCGGGAATTTCGAATTTTGATCGAGAAAAAACAAGATGGATGCTGGCGTAAATTGTTGTTGGTCCAAACATACTTTTGCGGTGAGATTACTTTGGTAATTTCCAAATACCTGCGTTTATAAAAAGAAATAAAAGTGATGTTCTATTAGTCTTTCTGAACCAGGTGATAAAAAAATTCCACACTGCATGTATCCGATACGGTGTACGCGGTGTTTTCCGGGAATTTCTAATTTACCAGGAATTTTCAAATATTCACGAAGTTTTAACCGCAAATCCAGTCCATCGTTTGTTTTTGTTTTATGTCTTTTGAATACACGCGCGTCATCCACTCGTCTGTAATCGCAAAACTTTTGTGTATTTCGTACTATCTTCTGATCTGTATAAACTGTATTCTGTAGTCGCGAAATTCTGCGAAACCATTAGATGCGATTCACTGCTAAAAACTTGAACAGTGCTGCTGATTTGTATGCAGAGCCGACAGGCGTGTTATCACTGCCACAAACTAAGTCTAGTTATAGGTATGCAATTCATGAGCTTGCGTAAGTTTTTACACGACTGAGCATGAAGGTATTCTTCAAATATATATATGTAGATTTGTACGTATATTTGTAATTACTTCCTACGACCTAAACAGCTTGATTGATTTTGATGTGCGATGAGTCATTACATTCATCTTTATTTTCCGAGTGTCATAAGCTAATTTTTTTTATATACAAGTGAAGTAAAAAAATAATTATTTTATTTTAACCTCCAACGAACATGTTCGTGACAAGTAAGTGGTTTTACCGGAACCATCCATAAGAATGCTCATGTCAATTCATTTTACAGCGTACTTGACGCATACTCTCTCGTAAAAATGTACATTCAATATCACACGTAACGTAAGCGTAAGTTAACACTACGAAAATCGCTCATATGCACTCGGGTGTTTTTGTTTTTCTTTTAATGTATATACTTAACATACATATAAAACGTACATATATAATTCGTGTAGCATTACTGTACATGATTAAGTGTGTGTGGGTGCCCAAAGTAACAAAAGCATCGACGCACAAACACAAAGACCATCCAAAATAATGATTTATATCAAGTATAGTTGATCCCTACCTTAGCTGTATGTCTGTCCTATGTAGTTATCATTTTACAAATCAATTTATTTAAATCACATTTAATTAATTCATGCAAATAATCTAATTTTCTTATTTTCATATCTGCAGAAAGATAAAATTTCAGATTCTATATTCAGCTTTCCAGACTAATTAAAGCATAGCATTAAATTTACTTAAGTATTTCTAATTGAATTTTAAGTTAATAAAAATACTTAGTTTTTCTTTCAAAGTATCGTTTTCCATTTATATTCAACTGCATGTAGATTTAAGTTCAGTTAGGATTCATTTCGGCGAATGTAGTCTGTTCAGATAAAGAAAACTATCGCGGCAAAAATGGGAACTATAAAGTTTTGATTTAAAAAACCAATGAAATTAGGACAGCAGCGCCCATGATGAACAGACTACGCAAAACTTCACGACACGACCTTATTCTTGAGAGCTTACAATCTTGGAATTTTCAAGGCTCGAAGAAATATATATCTTCTAAAGCGACGAGTTCCACTCTCGGCCATAACGTCCGTCGTCTACTATAAGACAAGTTGATGCCCAATCATAGTTCTATTTCATGTAGAAAAGAAACAATTGCAAAGGTCAGATAGATATATAGATAACATTTTATTAAACTACAATATAGAAACATTAAATACAAAGAGAATAATATTATAGATCTCTATTATAGATATCTAGCCTCTAAGCGACAATTAAACCACCTAGGTTTAATTGTCGCTTAGAGGCTAGAGCTATCTCTTCCAGGCAACCTTGCACAGATAGGACAGTTGCCAACAGATACTGGCCTTAAAGCAAATCTTAAGTAATAACGCGTATTCATAGAACAATAGTTAGTAGTTAATAATTATAGTGTAGGTACCGAGTTACTTTAAACAAATATGTATTATAACAGATACGTTCACAGATAAATAAATAAATAAATATTTTAAAAAAAATTGGGGACATATCACACAACACCATCTAGCCCAAACTAAGCAAACCTTGTACTATGGAACTAGATGGCTGATAGAATACCATATATACTTATATTATAACACATACGCTTTTATTGAACATGAACCTTTCTTTAAATAATAAAAAAGCTGTAAAACTAAAAATAATACATGTATATCTATTTTATTTTTAGGTTAAAAACGGGACCCTATTACTGAGACTTCGCTGTCCGTCCGTCCGTCTGTCACCAGGCTGTATCTCATGAACCATGATAGTTAGACAGTTGAAATTTTCACAGATGATGTATTTATGTTGCCGCTATAACAACAAATACTAAAAAACAGAATAAAATAAATATTTAAGGGGGCTCCCATACAACAAACGTGATTTTTTTTTTGCTCGTTTTTGATCGATATTGATAACGGCAACAGGTAGGTGCTTGAAATATTCACAGAATATTGAGTTATATTATTCACTTTAAAAATAAATAATTAAATTAAAATAATATTAATATAAAAGGAGGGCTCCCATACAAAAAACGTAATTTTTTGCCGTTTTTATAGATAATGGTACGGAACCCTTCGTGCGCGAGTCCGACTCGCACATGGCCGATTTTATTTAAAGAACATGTATATTCACAATCTGTCTGTATATGATATATTAGTTCACAATCCAACCTTTATCCGAAACCCCAAACAAATCCCCACCGATAAGTAAGTAAAGCACAGTTTATCACTCACTTACAAAAGTGTTCCAACACGAGGTGGAAGCAGGACTCCCTGTAAAGCCAAGATAAAGGTAAACCTCGAATTAGGGCGCGTTCCCAAAACAGATGAGCCGAAGTAACAAGAGGCTTAATTAAATCGCGAAACAATTAAAACTTGCTCGAGCAATCGTAACTTTCCTGCTTCTTTGTTTATAGAATATTCCCAGACACGTGGCTATGCGCTACGCCGTTGCCTTCTTCTCTCTACCTACATACACAAGATACCAAGCACCAAGTAATGAGTGAATTTTTTGACGTGACAACGTCTAATAAATCGATGAACGCCGGCTGCACGCACGAAAAGTATGAATCATTGTCCCGTTACGCTCATTGTCCCGTTACATCATCATCATCATCATTTCATCAATGTTTTGTTATGACGTTGTCACGTTAATCTATCGTCCATAAACCGACTTTACAGACAACCAATATTTTTTTTTCGTTTTTTTTAAATATTTTATTTGGTAGATTGGGTCATTTTCAACCGACTTCCAAAAAGGAGGAGGTTCTCAATTCGTCGGAATCTTTTTATTTAAATTTTTATGTATGTTCCCCAGTTACTCAAAGACCCCTGGACCGATTTGAAAAATTCTTTTTTTGTTTGAAAGGATATACTTTCCAGGTAGTCCCATAGAAGTTCTATTAAATCGGTTTAATGTTTTGGTTTTTACGTGTATAACAAAATACCTGGAAAAAGACATGTCATCCAAGTAAACGAATTGTGTATTTTGTAATCGGTTTTTTTTAGTTTTTACTTGTAAAAAACTAATTT
Organism: Lycia hirtaria; assembly: GCA_947563715.1. Lineage (NCBI taxonomy): Eukaryota > Metazoa > Arthropoda > Insecta > Lepidoptera > Geometridae > Lycia > Lycia hirtaria. The sequence goes on from OX387384.1 coordinate 14,603,676, forward strand.
CAATCTTGTTTTAGTTCTGTTCTCTGGTTATTTTTTTAAAGATAAATCGTGATGACGTCACACATTCGTCTGAATAGGATAATATCATGATTACTAAAAAAAAAATTGTTGACATGACACAAAGCAATAGTCCAGTATGTTACTAATGCTGTGCAGTCAGTCGCAGGACATATATGCCATCTTAACATTTTAAGACCAGAAATATGGTTTAGATACATACATATTATAATCTCAAAATGGTTTTGGAATTATCATATGTAACATTTTCTTTACTTTTCATACTCCATAACAATAACATAGAATGATTTTTTCATTCAAAATTCCGTTCAATGTTGACGCCAAAAATCTAATAAAATTATGAGTCATTAGCATCACATAATTGCTCTCTTTGAATGCACATTATTGCATAAGAGGCCTAGGGAATGCAATCCGGATCTCGCGAAATCTCGTGTCATTTTCCGAGATTAATCCCGAAGCATAATATGACGAGATCTCGTACGAGATTAAGCGGCAGTAGTCAGCGACGCTATACGCGTTTGATCGATGCATAGCGACTGATATAAGATGCCATTTACAGACAGCACCACTCTCAATACTCTCAATTCTCAGACTCTCGATACTCTCTGTTTCTTAAGAAGTTATTTCCAAAATCACTCCTAGATCTCTAGATGTAGTATAGGTAGGAATATTTATGGAAATAACTTTTTATAGATAGATAGATAAACTCTTTATTTGCCACTACAGAAGGCTTACAGAAGGCTAACAGAAGGCTACAGAAGAGTAGCGTAGAAAAGGCTTCCGCCGATTGGTGGAAGAGATAGAGGTAGGACAAAAAAAACTACAGAAGGCTTAATTAAACTAATGTATATATTTCGCGAGTTTTATTAGATAATAAAGATATTTTTCTTTCAACTAACGTTGTATCTTATTAACCTCAAAATTGCATCTGAGCAGTATTCATCGCCATTTAGTTATCTGATTTAAACAATATTTTTTCGAAAACTACCCGAGATTAAAAATCACCATCTCGCGAGATCTCGAATTTGCGATCTCGACTCGAGATTGCATTCCTAAGAGCGTTCGATATGTGTTTTTGTTTTGACAAATTTTGCTAACCTGTAGTACGTAAAAGTAAAAGTAGAGTAGACGGGACGGGCAGAGAAACGTGCCTAGCGTTAAAAGGCTTACTATAAATTTGTTTCACTTAGCTATAGGTGACTCACTTTCTAAACCTATTTCTTAGCTTCATTTAGCTGATGCAATCGCAGGGCGCAATTATAGTTTTAAATCGAATAATTTTATGTTAAAAAATCTGGTACGCTGTCAACTCTATATTTGCCCAGACCATAATACCATTTAGAATATTATCTCGCTATCTCAAATTATTTTAGCCTGTAGGTAGATTTTATGATACAGGCGGTCTGGTCAACGGCACTTGATTAAAATAATTTTACCAAGATTAATTTGTCTGTCACCACTTAATCTAAAATAGCAATGACAGTATTTTCGGTACGTTGACAAATTAGTTGGCAGTTACAGTAGATTTAATAGTTTTGATTAAAAACGTGAGACTTAGCATTTAAAACGAATTTTGAAACAGTATTGTGGTGGAACTTACACAGAAAGGTTATAGAACATTGAACTAGAATACTTATAGAGTCACAAAATTGTCTGAATCAAAACTTTACGAAGACTACATAGTGCGACGGCTTATTGGTTAGTTATAAATAAAGTATGAGCGAGCTGATTACAGATGGTAAAAGGCTAGTGTAGGAAGTTTCCCGCGACATTGAACACTATTGAAGATCGTTTTATTGTTTTATTAACACGTCTAAATACAAGCAAATGTGACGCTGGTAGCAAAATAGTTGTTTAAAAAAGGAAGAAGGTTTATTAATTCATCTTTATAAACTTTAGTGTGCTGCTTACACTCGACGACTTACGAATAGAATATTCATAATATTGTATCGTGTGTGTGATTTCGGTTGTTTCATTTGTTAAACTATAATTTATTGTTTACTTACTTATTGTGACTCTGTAGTTAATCTAGTTAAACGTTAGGTATAGAGTCAATTTTCCGGCAGCCTAGTCGGGAGACCGTCTGACTGTCGATCCGCAGGTCCTGGGTTCGAATCCCGTGGCACGCACCTCTGTCTTTTCGAAGTTATGTGCGTATTGTTGATTGCCGCCAACTTCAAACGGTGAAGGAAAACATCGCGAGGAAACCTACATGTCTGAGAGTTCTCAATGATCTTGAAGATGTGTGAAGTCTGCCAACCCGCACTTGGCCAGCGTGGCAGACTATGGCTTAACCCTTCTCACAAATGACAAGATGGCCCGTTCCCAGCAGTGGGACAGTTTGTACAAACAGGGCTTATAAAAAAAAAGAGTCAATTTTCAAAGTAAGTACAATTACCCTGGAGCTAGTCTGGAATAGCCTAAACAAACCGGTGTTCCACAAAAAGTAAATGAAATCCAGGGGAAGGGAGGCGGGGGGCATGTTCGTTTGTGAGCTAAAGTAGTGGTGTTTACGAGCAGGTTGCCGGGGTGAAGGCAAGCGGATCTGAGCGGAAAGATTCGTTTGTTTAGGACGCGCTTTCAAAACAAGCCCCAGGAGTGAATAAGCCTCAGGACTTAAAGTGATACGAAATAATTAGAAAGTAATGGAATACCTGATTAGCAACTTTTTTAGCATGTTGTCACTATTGTATTTTAAGCGATAATTCAAGCAAGTAATTATGAAATGCTAATAATCATGTATATTTAATCCAATAGTTTGACGATGCTATTGCAGAAACTCTAGCGACATACCTATTTTGTAATTGTATTACTGTCTGACGTTTTATCCTTAAACTTTTTAACCCTTTGTTTGACGTTTCTAAGTGCATGTGACATGTCTACGGAAATAAAATTGATTTTGATTTTGAGCATTGTCAGGTTAGGAATTTGATAAGGTATGACTAGATGCATAATGATTTAATATAATATCAGCGTGAAATATCCTAAACGCGGAATATCCTGAGCGCAGAAGGTTTAAACGCTGAATGCCTTAAATAAATATATCCTATGAAGTATTTTAAGTATTTCAGATATGTGATTCGTTTTGACATAAATCTATTTAATTAATTTTCTGACCGTTTGTTTCCTAATTGCATGTTGATTAATAATTACATATGTTAGCATTTAGCTCTTTGACTTATGTTCATGTGTTACATATAACAATGTAAGATGTAATAATAACATGTTAGTACCCAATAAATAAATAAAAGGTCTCTACAGAGCGACGTCAAAATATTAGCTTTTCATGTGCAGAATCTGCGACGAAACAAACAAAGCAGTACTCAATTTCTTTTGCGAAATTGTATTTATGAAGTTGAAGCTACAAGTAAAATTATACAATAAAATAATTCAGCAAATACGTTCTTTACTGAGGAAGAGAGCGTTAAGTTCGAGTTTACATAATATCTGCAAAGAAACATGGTCACTTTTTCGTGCTTCTTGTGTTTTACCCTAGGACTTCTCTATGGTTTTCTCTACATTTAATACGAATTTAACGCAGCCATAACAGTTTTAACTGCCCAAACTTCCCAGCTAGGTAACGCTTTATCCTTACATTTAATGCGTCCGAGGGATAATCCGGCAAAGTTAGGGAGGTCACCAGTAAGTAGCGAGTAACCACGCAGGCTCATTTAATTGCATTATTTATGGACGCTACCTGACGACTCATGAGTAATGTTCCTAGCCTCGACCGGCGACAGTGGATCCTTTTAACGGATTACGAAGGTTCTTAGTAATTAATTCTAAGACAGTTGTGTTAGGACTGGATGTCGACCGTGTTTTACTAGGGCCTAGCTACCTTTCCAGCTACCTATGTTAGTTCGTTGAATATATGTGTTAAATTTCTAGAGGGGGTTACAACGTCTTTAGGGGTCTGTTCTGAAGCAAATACCAAAACTAGCTTCAAAACAGATGGCTGCTTGTTTTTTTATGCAAGATAGATCTACAATTGATCACCAACTTACCTGATGTTAAGCGACGGTGTGGCCGAGGATGAAGCTCGTCGATTTAGAAGATATATTTTCACTCTAGCCTTGAAAATTCCAAGATTGTGGGTATCAGCAAACAGAGATGGTGGCAAATAATTCCACACTTGTGCAGTACGCATCAAGAATATGAATCGATATCGCTGAGTACGGATTTTTGGCATTTCAACGAGAAATGGTTGGTAATTCGCCGACTTTCTGCTAGTCCTGTACCGAAATGGGTGTGTGTTGTTTTGTGGTTAACCAAGTGAGTAAAGCATCTCCAATCTTTCTAATTACCTAAATTTAGTTCATTGAATAGAGAGGTACGTGGGTAGATAGATCTTGAGGCACTTACTACGTCTTTAACCGTCTATTCTAAAGCTAATGCTAAAATTGGCTGCCAACCAGACGGCCGCCACATGTTGCATTATTAATCAATTTATAAAACTTGTTATTTGTGTTCCACGACTTATTTAAATTTTTTGTAGATGATTATTGATAAAAGTTGCCCCCTTTAATCTAACAGTAATACGATATTTTTCTGCTTTGTCACAATTCCCTCAAAAAGAAGCGTAACGCTCACCTTTACCTGAAAGTAATTTGTCTCGTTCCATAGCATAGACATAACAGGAAAAGTAGATAAATAAATAACCCCGAAGCAAGCCGTAACTTCCAACCGGAGTTACAAATCTGTTTGAAAATCGACAGCAAATGTATATCGAAGCATCATTGAAAGAGTAAAAAATCGCTTCGCAGCGGCAGGTTCGCGTAACAGATTACTCACCAGTCACATTTATAACGAGTAAAAATCAGTGCAGAGAGATAAGTATACGCAATATTTTATTTCGTTGTTAATTATTATTATTTAATAATTATTTAAAACTACAGTCCGGACGCTGAGAGAATGCGTTTCAAATACTATATTCTTCCATCATCACCATCATCCACAACCTTTTCTATACCGTGTGCTGGATATAGGCCTGTCTCTTATCTTGCCTACTTCCTCAGTTCTCAGCCAATCGAGTCCAGGCACGACCCATGATTATTACTATATTGTTGACCCACGCAGTTGGACGTCCCACGCTCTGCTAGTTTATATTCACACTATATTCCTTACACTAGTTAAATTCAAACATACAGAAGACAGACCAACAAACATTGAAACTTGTGTTATGTCTTGGGTCGATTGAAGATAGTAAAACTAATGGTGTTTGCCTAACCAACTTATGACCAAAAATAACGGACGTCAAACGTATTCTCTCAGCGGCCGGACTTTGAGCGTAGCGATTATATTCTTTGTCTTAGGGCTGATGTCTCACTTCCGGCCTAAAGACTCGTCTATAGGCCGGAAGTGAGACATCTCAATATTCGTAGAAACCTTCTTTGTCATTTAATTTATAATTTTATTTAATTTTCACAAAATCTTTTAGCAAATAAATATTTATCGTTTCTCCGAAATACGATTAAATTAAATCAGACGACTACACCTACATTAAACTGCTCCCAAGTTTGCTCCAAAAATTACTCAAGTTTACATAATCATCCCCTAACCAAAAAATCGCTTATGATCTGCGTCAAATGGAAAGAAAATTACAGTATGTTCAAATGGGGAAAAGGCGTAATTTTTAATGTGCAACTTTGACATAACATACTCACACTTTTTAGTAAAATATTTTGAGTCAGATACTCACTCTGTATGCATGTCGTAATACTAATTTGGTTAAGGTAATTTTTTTTACTCCGTTAAGTTCAGTTTCTCTGTGTTCGTTATCTACTCAGTGTTCATGGCTCATCAATAAATGATGAACGAGGCGACAGGGGGTGTTACAAGGGATGTAGGGGGAGGATATGTACAGGGTGTACTCATCAGCGCGACATGCAAATACCCGCCATGAATATTGGCAGCACGCATCGCGTTAACACCCTGTGAATACAGAACGCAACTCTCACAATTTTCAACTCGGGTAATGTATGCAGGGAAAATACTGCATCAATGGTGTGTATGGTAATTGTACTGTATGTGATTCAAATTTTAATGGGAATGGTCTGACGCCACCTTGTAACAAAAATAAAAGTTGAAAAACTGAAGCAACACCTAAAGGTGTTTTTGTTTGCGTCGGCCTTGTGGCTCAGTTGGTAGTGTGTTTACATCTACCTGCTGAACTGAAAGGTCGTGGGTTCGATTCCCACCCAGGGCAAACGTTTGTGTGATGTTTGTTCTGTGTCCAGACACAGAACAAACAGTGTTTCTATGTATATATTTACAACAAAAAAAGTATATATGTATCTATCAGCCATCTAGTTCCATAGTACAAGCTTTGCTTAGTTTGGGCTAGATGGTGTTGTGTGAAATGTCCACAAATATTTATTTATTTTTATTGGTCACATGATATCAGCGGTCCTGAACAAGTAGCAAAACTTTCTATTTCTAAAAAAGAATTCTTTTTATAGTTACGTTTTAGGTCGTTACTGAATATTTCGTTAGACAGGTACTTACCATAACTCTGTTGATTTTGTAAAACGCTTAGCCTATACAAGACCATACAAATATATTACTACTTCTCTCGCATCCAATTCAGTACCTCATCATCATCATCATCTCAGCCATAAAAAGTCCACTGCTGGACATAGGCCTCCCCTATGGATTTCCAAAAAGACCGATTGGAAGCGGCTTGCATCCAGCGTCTTCCCGCCACTTGTATGAGGTCATCTGCCCATCTCGTGGCTGGTCTTCCTACGCTGCGCTTGCCGGTGCGTGGTCTCCACTCGAGAACCTTTCGGCCCCATCGGCCATCAGTTCTACGTGCTATGTGGCCTGCCCACTGCCACTTCAACTTGCTAATCCTCTGTGCTATATCCGTGACTTTCGTACCTAATGTTCCTAACCTAATTCAGTACCTAATGTTTGAAATTAAATGAAGAAACCAAATATATGTTTTTTTATCCCCATTTTCTCGCAATACTTACTCAATATAATTATTATATTATATAGCGATACATATTTGTAAATATAACTTATTGCCTAGATAAACCTTATTTGGTTTTTGACAATACTTTTTGTAAACTGTAACTTTTTTTAATAAATAAAATAAAATATACTAAAGTACAAACCATGAAAACATCTTCCTAGTTGATGCAATACAGCTCGGTTCGCTAGCTTGGTCAATCACAAGTACGTTATGGGTATTTCAAAGCTTTTAGGCGCGTCGCTCACTGGTAAGTCGAGGAACGGTCGTGGCGGCGTCGCGGCACAGTCGAGGCGTGGTGTTTATTTTAGAGTCGAGGCGCGGGCGGCTATGCTCCCTTCACACATTACAGTGTAAACACGTCGCACTGCACCCCTGCCGCGACGCCACCGCGACCGCGCCTCTACTCAACGTCGCCTGTGACGCGACTCTAGTGTGTGGGCGCACTGCCATTTGAACCTGAAAGAGACGTAGAAGCGGCGCGCCGCTTGTGCGCCCGTGCCTCGACTCTAGCTCGTGTGGGCGACGCGCCTTACATGACACAAATTTACAATTTTAACACCAACTTTCCTATAAGTGCTTAAGCGACGGTGTGGCTGAACTTATTCACGTCGTTCTAGAAGAAATCTATTTTACATTCCAAGATTCTGTACTATGCAAAAAACATCCCTGTTTCGAACATCCCGCGGCGAGGAGTCCGACTATAAACTTAGCAGATTTCAAGAATGATAATGCTAATTAGTTCTGCGAACAGTAGACCTCGCAAGCACTTTTTTTTTTTTGCAACAGTTGTGTTCAGTTTGTGTATGTCATTGTACCCCAAACTGAGACTTCTCGAGCTCAACCTTTTGTCAACCTCTTGATGGATCTTGGTAAAAAAAAATGTTGTTAGGAACTTCGAAATTGAATATCGATTTTTGTGCCAAATATTATCGAATTCAGCAGATAAATGACCTTTTTTCTCGTTTTAACCGAGACCTCACAAGCTTTCATCTCTTCACTGAATGTGTATACGACAAATCTGGAACCTATTTCGCTGCTATTTACCCACCGTTGGGTGCAAACCTCCTCTCATTTATTCTATGATTGATGTTTTTGTTTTCATAAAGCGAATTAAATCATTTCCTATTATGTCAATTGAACAGTTAGATTCAAAAATTTATTTAGGTTCTGACTTTTTGCCTATAATTTTAACCATCGTTACAATGATATCAAATTGTTAAAATGTCATCAAATAATCATTATCACCGGCTTATGATTAAACTTAGTAATCAGTTTACTTACTTATAGTTATATCTTGCAGAAAAGAAGAACTATTGTCTCGAAGTATACACTGTGGTACTGTGTGTACTGTGTGTACAGTGTATAGGTACTGTGTGTACTGTGTGTATTGTGTGTACTATGGTATCCTGTGATCGCGACCGAGCAAAATATTGAAATAAGACTGCAGCGCCCTCAATGCTACATTAGCTGAACAAACTCCATGTCTATACCTAGCTTGGCTTTCGTAAAATTGTATTTTTGAGTACAATCGTGAAAACTTAGCGTGAAAAATATTGCTCATTTAAACTTATTCGGGTTTTCAAAATATCCGTCATGACACTTTGTCGAGCATATTTTCAATATTTTAGATGTTTTTTGACTCATGTGAACTTAGTTCGATGAAATCCCGGATCGTGGCCAATCCAGAACATAATATATATAAACGGCAAAGTAAAGGTAAACAGACACAAATTTAATTCCCGGTATAAATCGCTTCGGGAAATATATTACATGTTCGCGCGGAATCGACGCAGAATGGACCGAGAGAATATTACACGTACATTCGTGCCCCTTTTGCCAGTATTTAATCAAACAAAAGTATGTCTCTCGATTTACTCGTTATTTTACAGGGAAAATGAGTTTTTCGGGATAAAAATAACCAATTTCCGATAGAGATTGTGAGTCTCTGCCACTTTAAAAAAATACTTTCAAGCAATCCCAGTGAGTAAATAAAGAAGAGAGTGGAAGGAAAGGAGAGAGAGAATAAAGGAAATGTTTTCGTGACAATAATTTGTTTTTATTGATGTTGCGGTTCACGATGGATCGCTAATGCTAATATTGATGAAAAAATGCTATTAAAAGTTTATTCAATATTAAAAGAAACCTAGGAAATATATAATAATTTGAACAGTCCGTACAACAGGAAGACGTACGATAATCGTGAAGTACAAAAATCAAAGAATATATTAAACTAAAAATCATCGTTTAAACTGAAAAAGTCGCGAAAATATAAGTGTGTGAAAAATAAAAAGATCGATATTTCAAACCGTTCAACGGTCACAAAACTAAACCTTACCGCTACGAGATACGAGCTACGAGTGAACATACGAAACATCGACGAGTAAACACGATAAGTACCAACAGACTTTTTCTCACATAATTTATAATTTTTTCAACACACTGTACATTTATAATGAACTGTGAAGCTTGCAAGCAAAATATACTTTACGACACAGAAATACTAAAATGCACAAGATGCTTGAAAAAATACCACTATGCGTGTCTTAACATTACATCTGCCTATTACCTGAATAACATGTTTGATCTCCAAAATTCATCTCTGCGCCAGGAACAAATAGGAAATTTTCTTTAATTAACTAATTATTTTATAGTTCCAAACATAATAAAATTATAAAAAGGAGTCATTGAGACCTGATAAACCTCATATATGAGAGGTTGAAAACAGTAATCTACTGTTATGAAGGAAAATACGCAATATACTGAAAAAATTTACGATCTCAACGATCCTCTTAAAACAGTGGGTACTGTTTATTACTTAAGTTTACTCTTAATTAAAAAATAAAAAGTATCGCGTTGCTCGCCGGAACAAAGGCTTGTATAAGTGCGCGTTTTTTACTTGAAATGGTTTCACTGAAGCTGCGATAAAACTGTAGTAGTTCAAGGAATAAGATAAATTCCAGAGAGGAAAGTCCTAAGATCGTGTGTAACTTTACTATAAACGTGTGTGTAGTAGTTACAGCGCTAATTTACAGGTACATAAATTATAGTTTAAATAATTATTATTTAAAAAAAAAGAAAAACCCGACCTCAAAATACGCTAATAATACATAGGTACGCGACTTGCTGTTCACTTTTCTACAGGCACTTAATTGATATTTTACCAGTTATTTTGTTATATAAATCAGATTACTTCATCGATTTTGATAAAATTTATATGGGACCACCTCTAAAGTATGATCTACAAAACACAAAAAAAAACATCAAAATCAATGCACAATTGGCTGAGTAATCGGTGAACAAACATACAAAAAAACCATACAGGCCGAATTGATAACCTCCTTCTTTTTGGAAATCGGTTAAAAACTTAAAAAAAACGACTTCAAAATACGCAATTCGTTTACTTGAATGACATTTTTCCAGTTATTTAGGCAAGTTCAAGTTTTTTTTAACTGACTTCAAATAGAGAGGTTCTCAATGCGACTGTATGTTTTTTTTTTTTTTTTGTATGTTTGTTCAGCGATTACTCCGCCAATTATGAATTGATTTTGATGATTCTTATTTCTAATATATTTTATCAAAATCAATTCAGCTTTTTATAACAAATAACACAAAAAAAAAAACACCCAAGTAAACGAATTGTGTATTTTAAAGTCGGATTTTTTAGTTAATTCTGTCATTTATAAACTGATTTGAAAAATTCTCTTATTTTTGTCTGAAGGTATTATACTTTTAGATTGGTTCTCATAGAAATTTCATGAAAATCGGTTTAGTAGTTTCTAAAACAAAACTGCATTTCGAAGTCAATTTTTCAGTATTTTTTTATTCAAAGTCAATTTTTTATGTGATTTTATCTAAGAAATACATAAAACTCTTTTTTTATTCGACGATAGGCTTGCGCTTGACCATAAACTCACCTGGTGTTCAGCGACAGTTACGGTCTACGATGGAACGCGCTTGCCTAGAAGAAACCTATTCACTCGCGATTTGAAGACACCTAGATTATATCTATTCGGAAAGACCCATTCAGGAAGCGCATAACGCATCGTTATAAGTAACAGTTGTTGTTTTGATTGTTGATGAATTATCATGATGTGGAAAACAGCTATTAATGAGTCAAACCGAACTATATATATGAGCTATGATTCCTATGAGCTATGATTCTATGACGGTCTCATCGGTGGTAAGTCTTAATGCTCGCCGTCTAGAGGCGAGTAATTGCCGACGAGGAAGTGGGTCAAGAGCGGCTGGGGACCGTTGACTTTTAACTCTACACATATTGCACACTACTACTAGTTAAGTTTGTTCTGAAGCTCATATCTTCCTTCTACAAAATGTCCAAAGGCTATTCGATACTATCTGAATGTTGTATGAAATAGTATATATTTTTTAGATTTTGAGCAGTATATAGGTAATTAGCAAAACAAGTTTAGAAAAGTAAAAGAACCCCTGATACGAGTGTAATAAAACAACCGGGCCTATTTTTATTCTTTTCTCCTCTTTCAAACAAAAATAAATGTGTATGTGCGCAAAATGTGCACACACACATTTATGTGCAAAATAAAGTTTCGTAGTTGTACATCATAATTTATGTGTACTTAAAACACATGGTATTTTGTTTAATACGAGTTAATTTATTTATTTAATTTATTATTTAGTGACATTATTATTATTATGTAGTTTTTTTAAATAATATTTGCACAAAATTTTCATTTCTTATTTCTCTAAGTAATTTTTTTAAGTTGATCGACCATTACTCGTTAACCTACTTAGCCAATATAGTTTTCCTTTTAATTTCATCATTGACCGTTTAGCGGGTAGACAACACTTGACTGTAACAAAAATTATCAATACAAAGCTTAATATTTCGTAAACGGTTCCCCCGATGTCTTTCGATTACCTATTCAACGATACATTATGGGGTATATGAGAAAATATAATTCATCCCCACTTTAAATGTAAGAAAGACACCCTTAAAAAAAAAAAAAAAAATTCTACTACATTTTCGGTGTGATTAATGTGTATATTCATGCCAAATTACAGCTTTCTAAATTTAGATAACGTACCTTGCATTATTATCTATTTTTTTTAAGATACAAAAAAAATATCATACTACGAAAATGTCCAAACAACATATAAAACTATTTAAGCCTTGTATTTCATAGTCAGCCTCCTCTCCCAGAAAGCGTGGTCCCTGGTTGAGTCCAGGTAAACGATCGGGCCGGAGAGGTGCGGTTGCTAATGCATTATTAATTTGAATCCGATCCTGAGCTCTCCGCTAATTGTTAACTACAGGAAACTTCAATAATATTGCAAGTACGATCACTCGGTCCCAGCTATTAGGAACTAATATACTCATAGTTTGCTAACTAAAATCAATGGGTTGCGCCAAAAACCCTATTTAAATTACTGTTCATCACTCAGTACTACAAAAAAGCTTGTGAGAAGTACTTATTTTCAAAATTAAATTTACGAACCCTTAAGTGCAGTATTATGCACTTGTACGCTACTAATTAAAGTGGATTTCATGCCGTGCGTGTCTTGACTCATTAAATAATTAGAATTACTGGTGCTTACTTTTTAGTTTTTTTAATTTTCAATTTTGTAAAATTTCAATGTAAACAGTATTTGCATGTTAAAATAAGAATATTTTGGCAGAATATTCCAGTAATACAGTTATTACGGATTCAATATGAAATGTCCGAGAGGATATCAGCAGCACAAAGTGATAAAAGCAGTATATTATATATTTTGGCAAACCTTTTCCTTGTCGGTAGGTTTTCGCTTAGAGCCATCCATTACCGCGGTTTAGATCGGATTTTTCCCATCCGTAAGTGGTTTATCTTCTCCGAATTATTTAATTCACATGTAGGTAGGCCCCAAAGAAGAAATATGTAGCCAAAACTGAGTAAAAATAAAGCTTGGGAAACCCGAGAAGCTCGAGCATAAATTTGAGTTTGTAGATTTTTCGTAGCAACTGATTGCTACACCGTAGCTATGCTAAGTCTCGTAGCCTACGCCGACGTCTACTTGCTAAACAAATTTTTAGAAACTTTATTGTCAAACATGTATTTTGTAATTTATCTGTACCTAAATATATATGTCATAAACATGCACAATCAATCACGCGTGGCTTGTAATAAAAAAAAAACATAAATTGTAAGTAAAAATAAAATAATATTTGTGTGTTTTCTATCCGCATGGGCCTCGGGGGCGCGTTCGGCCTCTTTTTTCCCTCGGGCACCGGAAACCAATCAATTACGTTCAGATGACGTTCTCAAAAACAACGGGCCGCCGGTTTCGCCTCGCGCACAGACCTTCCCGTTCCCGCTTCACCTACCGTGCTTAAGGCTAAGGCCGCACTACGGTTTTTTCCCGCGAGCGGTAACCGCTATAAACCGCGAAACCGCTCGAAACAGTACTAAATCAGTCGCGGGGAAAAACCGCAAGTGCGGCCGCTTATATTCGTTTTCCTGTTTCATAAACTCACGCGGTTAAAAACCGCTGTGGTTTAACCGTAGTGCGGCCTTAGCCTAAGGCCCTGCCGAAATGACGCCGTTAAACTGATAAGCGGACGCCCAATCACCGTTCGTGACGTCATTGCCAGATTAACGGCTATTGGACGTTTGCTTATCGACACCGCGTGAACGCACTTTAATCGTAACAGTATCTCTCAGGACAAAAAACAAACGTATAGACTGTGTACTTACGAAATTTAAGCAATTTTTTTAGAAGGCAACATATAATTCCACTTCTCATTTATTGCTACAAATGTACTTGTCTTAACTACCAAATAATAAATTCTTCGACACGTATAATTTGAACTATAAACCACATCAAGACATATTTTAAGTAGGAAAACATACTATTAATTAATTTTAAACTCATCAGATAGTGCTTATTGATATAGTACGTACTACGTAGACGTAGCAAATAATGATGATTGAAGATATGGTTTGTAACAGATGAACAAGATGAAGCTGGAGCTAGCATTATGTCACCTTAGAGAATTAGTTTAAGCTAGAATAATGTAATGTTCCTTGTAAACTTCCTTATTTATGGCTGGCTAAATGCCTGCCACACCTTGCTTGTTCTTAAGTGACGATATAGTCGAAGATATACCACCGTGTGATGACAAGACTGGTAACACCGACAGATAAACTTAGCCAGAAATACATAAGTTAGCGGCCTGCACCACGATGAAAACGGAATCAAAACGTTTCGTTCGAATTTTAAAATACATATCTACTATAAAAGGATGATTCTATTACATTTTCAACTGAAAACGTAAACATCTTTGCGTTTTTGCGAAAACAAGTTTTTGAGCTTAATTTGTAACTTACTCTAACAAGGATCTTTGTGTTAATGAGCTTCATGACACATTTCTCAATTTTTCTAACGTCTTACGGAGCCGTATTTTACCAATACATAACATAAAATTACTTCAATTATTTAAATCACTTTCAGTTTTCTAATCCCTGATTTGTAATTAACTCAGGCGCATACATTTGCCCGCAAACTTTGATGATAACTTTACCTTAAAATACATCCACGTCAACGAGTATCCATTGAAGTATGCCGTCATGATAACATTACGGCGAACCGTTCAAAAGCCTCTCGTGCGAGAGCCGGCGGGCCCTCCAGTGGAGAGGGGTCGCTCTGGCAGCCATCACTCATTCACTACACAATACGACGCGAAATCATAAAAAATACACTTACAAGAAAACTAAATAACGAGTTTCAGAGCACTGCTATAATGACATGCGTTGCGTTGCAATTTGATAGTGGTATTGATGGATATTTCAACTTTAAAAGTTTTGGCTGGCCTTGTCGCTCAGTTGGTAGTATGTCTGCCTGCTGAGCTGTAGGTTGTGGGTTCGATCCCCACCCAGAGCAAACATTTGTGTGATGAGCATAGATGTTTGTTCTGTGTCTGGATGTTTCTATGTACAAAAAAAAAAGTATATGTATTCTATCAAACGCCTAGTTCCATAGTACAAACACTGCTTAGTTTGGGCTAGATGGTGTTGTGTGAAATGTCCACAAATATTTATATTCATTTATTTAAAGTTTTTCATAATGTCTTTCTATAATTCTGGAATCATTAATTGGCATTCCAGAAAGATTGGCAGCGGATGGCGTAGAACCGCGACTTATGGAGAGAAGTGGGGAGACCTTTAC
The DNA here is from genome assembly GCA_947563715.1 of Lycia hirtaria. Lineage (NCBI taxonomy): Eukaryota > Metazoa > Arthropoda > Insecta > Lepidoptera > Geometridae > Lycia > Lycia hirtaria. The sequence continues at coordinate 14,618,848 of OX387384.1, forward strand.
CCAGCAGTGGGACATTCAAGATTATTAATAAAAATCATACTTCATATAGTCTTGTCAATTTCACTATGTTTAATTTTATCCGTTCCAGAAATTTCTCTGTCAATTCTCTTCAAGTTGGTAAAGATGCGAACAAAACATTTAAGTGCTCATTGTCACTTTTTTTGATTGAATAACTTTTCGTCTCTAAGTTTTCGGGATGAATAGAATTGTTCGTTGTTTATGCGATTGTAGCGCGATATCCACGGGCCTAGATTACTTGACTATAAGCGCGAAATATTTAATATAAATATGACAAAACATAATTATCTTGCTAGCAACGTAATTTTATACTTAATGCGATTGCAGCGCGCTATTTGAAGGTAACACAATCCCTGAACAGACTGTAATAAAATAAAAATATAGGAGTTTTACGGTTCTCCGCAATTTTCAAACTCAGTGTACAGACGTTATTTCAATAGAATACAATAAATATAACTCATTATTTACATAACAAATGTATCTACACAATTGGATTTATTAAATCGTTAGCGAAGATAAAAAAATAATGTAGACCCGAATTCGAAAATTTCAATACTAATTAATGACACCATCACACAAAAAACAGTTTGAAACGCATCAAGGTAAAGGCAAAAGTAAAACATTTTTACTATCGAAATTAACATGGTTTTCACACATTTTAATATAAAAACTACGGGTCACTCACGTCTGTTTTGAGCCGAAATATCCGACTATAGTTTCAACCGCATTCGGCGGTCTTTTTCAAAGGAGCAGCACACACGTCACTCTCGGTCGGTGACGGTATATTCGGATATTTCGGCTCAAAACAGACGTGAGTGACCCGTAGTTTTTATTTAAAAAAGTAAAACATGTTTATTTATTTAGTTTATTGGTACACGAAACAGAATACAGTCATTACAATTTTTACAATGTACAATTAATAATTTGGACCTAAACTATATTCCTTAAATGTATACACAACATGTTATAATTACAATTAAAATAATAAGATTTTCAATTTCGAAAGTAAAAGAAATAAAAAGAAAATTGGTAACATCACTTAATTAAATTAAATTAATTAAACTTCATCATTATAATCATCATATGCAGCAAACACAATATTTTAACGTCTTGTTTAAATTTGTAATTTTTTTGATTGAAGACATCAATTGAATTGTGTTTTTTAGATATTTCATTGTATTGGCGACACATTCTTAACTATAGGGTTATAGAAAGAAGTATTATTATTGTACACCCCTAATACGAAAGTATTTGCAAATCCATCGCGCTTTCTGGGCTTAATGTTTATGCTGATATTTGCAATAAGAGATGGGCAGTCAATTTTTGAGTGTATAATTTTGTGTAAGCAAACTAAATCTGAATTTAATCGTCGCGTTTTGAGAGTTTGTAACTTAAATTTAGACAATTTGGGCCTTACCAAAAAACGTTACTTAACTTTAAGTATTGCTTAACATATTTTGTCAACTTCTCACTGACACGTAATGACACTTGCGGAAAGGAGACAGTGAATATAAGACGATGGTTAAAGTTAAGTAACGTTTTTCGGTAAGGCCCTTTCTGTATATATGATTTAAGCTTCCGTTTTAGGCCCTGTCTATAACATGTATCAAAAATACGGTAGCCTAATTAAGTTTTAGTCACATAAATAAACCCAGTATTACGATTCTTACTCGTGCTTATAATTTTCTTGTATTAAAAAAATAAAACCGGCCAAGGGCGAGTGAGACTCGCGCACGAAGGGTTCCGTACAATTATCTATAAAAACGGCAAAAAATAATCACGTTTGTTGTATGGGAGCCCCCCTTAAATATTAATTTTATTTTAATTTAATTATTTATTTTAGAAGTGAATAATATAACTCAATATTATGTGGATATTTCAAGCGTTTACCTGTTGCCGTGATCAATATCGAGCAAAAACGAGCAAAAAAAACACGTTTGTTGTATGGGAGCCCGCTTAAAGATTAATTTTATTCTGTTTTTTAGTATTTGTTGTTATATCGGCAACAAAAATACATCATCTGTGAAAGTTTCAACTCTGTAACTATCACGGTTCATGAGATACAGCCTGGTAACAGACAGACAGCAGCGGAGTCTTAGTAATAGGGTCTCGTTTTTACCCTTTGGGTACGGAACCCTAAAAAACACTTTTTTAAATATACTTAAGTTGACGATCATTAAAGTTTTACTTCTTTCCATTTCATAAACCGCCGCAGATCATGGCCTTAATGAAAGTTTATTTTTAGCCTGGGGCTGCGCATTAAAGCTAATGAATATCGTCGGTAACACCGGAGTTCTAATCCAAAGCTGGCTAAAATGAACTCTGAACGAACAAGGCGGCACGACCGCGGCCCGGCGTCGGCTCGGTGCAGCCTTTCAGATATCACGATCTCGGCTGAGAATAGTCCTAGCTCAGTGGAACTAATTGATAGTCCGGAGCAGTGGGACTTAATCAGAACGTTTTTAATATACATTAGATCTCCGAACTTACTAGATTTTTTAATGTCTATTGTGTATACATCTATTGGAACGCTTTGGTAGTAAAACCGGAAAATGTTATGACACTGTTTCAGTCCACGACGTAACCGCTCTCAACTCCTTGACAAAGAAATTGCATACCTACACACATATGTACTTTCAAAAAAACATAACCCTCGTCCAGCAATCGGGTACAAATAGGACTATTTTACGACTAATTTTGATAATATTTAGCAAAAACATTCGATACTCAATTCTGAAAAAGAATCTAGATCAGGAGCAATAGACCTCGTGAGCACAGATAACAATACTTGTTTCAATTTTTAAGCTATTGCATAGCTTCTATCGCGGACCTTGAGCGTGGAGACCGAATCCAGCAATTCCGTAACGAAAATAACCTAACACACCGCGCGTAAAGCTATTATGCAATAGCTTTGTGTGCCACACGTCTTTTTTTTCCCGGAAGGTCTCTTGTTCGTAGAACTTCTAGTCAGTAAAAGAATAGTTATCCTAACCCAGCTCTATCCCAAACTCTGTCACGTCCTAGCCACAATTCGAGTAAGGGGGCAAAATGACAACAAGCGCAGTAGGAATCATAACTACTATTATTCTTAAGGCTATAATTCTTTGTACTGGTAATAAAAATATTTTATTATTATTATTAATTCCATATCATATCTCCCAAACTCGACTCGGTCTCTCGGCTCTAGCGAATCGGCGCGGCGTGTCCCCGGCTCGCCCCGGTATATGGACTCCGCTCGCTCGGTGTAAATAACCTCGCAGCATCCAATTAAAATGCTAATGTGAGCGCGCCGTGTGTGGAGGGCGCAAGGCTCATACGCCGGAGCACTTGTAAAAACTAACTCTCCTAATGTACTAATGGAGTTGTGTTTACTTCTCTAATTGGAACTTTTTAACGAAATACTCTGCAAAGTTTTGTTTTTTTACATCTCATACATAGCTGTATCGCTGTATTTATCTGACGCCTGCTGCTAGTAGAGTAATGTATTTAGGGTGATTTTGTTTCTATATTATTTTTTAAGGTAAACATTACAGGTATTAGGTAACAGCCTAATATATATTGATGTACGAGGTATCGATATGGTATTAATTATAATTGATTTCTAGTTCGTTGTAGTCCTACCAACGTCCTACAGCATAAGTCCTACAGCACTCCAAATAAAGCTAAATACGTTTTGGTCACGCAGTTGAGTTTTTTTTTTTTTTATTATAACTTTCTTCACTCTACTTAAATTCTAAGCTTATGACTTTTATGCCATCAACATCTAACTGGGAACTTTGTTGTAATATAGGAAAACTACAGCTGCATGACAGTGTCTCGCACGCAGTCGTGGCAATCTCGAGGCACATCGGGACCTTTACTTAATACACCGATGACGAAGGGGATGCTATCAGCCGGTTTGTAGGGCGGGCGGTGGCAGCTACACCAAAGGCCATTTTCGAATAAATTACCAACAAAGATCGTAACGCGGCGGTAGTGGAGACCTTGAATAGGAAAATTAGTCTCTGTCACTTATAGTATTTGGAAAGCACTCACGCTCGCTTAAAGACTTTAGGCTTTTTTGCGGCGGCGTCGTGTGGCGGGTCGCCCTGTTCCCTCAAACATGGTTGAGGAGAGCGATGGCTAGCCCATGCGTCATACTCGTGATCGTGTGCTGCTTGATGATGATGAACATGTATTTGTGTCAGTTACAACGAGTGTATGACATTTTACCCGACTGCGCAAGAAGGAGGGTTATGGTTTTCGAGTGTATGTAAGGTAAGGGTGTATTTAAAGGTATATGTATGTATGTATGTTTCCATATTACTTCCTGCAGCTTAAACGGCTTAACCGATTTTGATTTTCAAGGTGTCGTTAGATTCGTCTTCACTCCCTGAGTGTATATTTTTTTATAATAACAATAATATAACTCTCGAAAAAATTAAAACGCGCTTATTCTGTAACCTTCAACATAATATTGTTGCAGCCAACGTACTCTTTCGTAAAAAATAAGTGGTTTTATTAGAATTCTAAAGAATGCGTATTCGTAACCTTTTACAGACTGTGTGCATACTTTCTCATAAGAAACGTACACTCAACAGCGTTACAAGCGTAACGAATTCTTAAATTAGATCACAATATTCGCTTTTTGGGATTTTTTTCTTTAACTAAAGACACTTGTTCACGGTTAAACTACTCTTAAAAGATAAAATGTAATTGTTACAACTACTTCTTTTACTAGACTATCTTTGTCATCAAGTACCAACATTCTGGAATACGAGTATGTATCTGTAACCAACGCAACACTATACAAACTGAATATTTATACATTTCCATCAATCGCGAGCACATCATAAATTCACAGAGCCGGTGCCTTACATTAGTTATTCCGGCGGCGGGAGCGCCGGATCCGGCGATTTCCGGCCGGACGCCGTTTGTTTGCCGGTTTAATGATGTAGTTCCCGTAATGGCTCCTCGATTATGGAGAGTGTTGCCTCCTCACCCACCGATGGAATATCGAAAAAACAGCGATTTTACTAGAATTATTCTAAAGAATGCGTATTTATAACCTTTTACAGCAATTTCACGCATACTTTCTCTCAAAAACATACACTCAACAGCATAACAAATCGTAAGTTAGACTGCAAAAACTGCTTTTCTGCAGTCAGGTATTTCGTTTAAATTCACTAATTTTAGAAACTACCAGTCGGAATAGAAAAAAACATTGTGTTTATAGCTAGATCTACCATCATGATCAATAAGACTATTTAGCATCAAGCTACACCTCTCACCTTCAATATTCAATATTTTTCAATATATATATATATTTTTTTTTATTTTTTTTTTTTTGCCTTCAATATTTTTTTTATTAAGTAAATCGGAAGAAAAGCACTTTATCACCATAAAGCAGTTGTAATAGTTAGTGCACTGAAATCGAGGCCCTATTTACATTGAGTTAATGATTCAAATAGATTTATTAATTATTTATTTATTTATTTAAATAGTTCTCACACTTACAGCTACGCGATGTTGTGTGATAGCCAGTAAAATTATTTGTAAAAACATAGGAAAATTAAGCCGAATGGGCCGTTCAAATTGCCAAAAGTTCCTCTCGATATCGATATTAATTATAAGTTATTTCCTTTGACAAATTATTGGTTAATTCTATCCATTGCGCGCTTTGTCGAAAAAGTTGGTCGGCACGCGGCAGATGTGATACAAAAGGCAATATCGGCAGAAATACAAAAAGCGTATACAAATGATGAACGAATCAAATATACTTGATTATTTTTTTAGGTGAAATATACTTGATTAAATAATATGCATACGAGTACACGATATAGCTAACACATAGAAGGAACGCAATGTAACATACCTGCACACATACACAAGGGAGTATAGGGCAGCGGGGGCATGACGGCAAGCAAAAGCGTCATTCCATTTTCAGTCACGACATACGAGCTTTGTTTTACTGATGTTTAACATCAAAAGTATGTACATATTTAATAATTCTTATTTGCTAAAAAAAAAAATACGCTACATTTATCTAAAGTGGCTAACATGTACAACATTATGGAGACTCGTGTGAAAAGGAGCTCGTCATACATTCTCGCCGCGTAAGCAGAGTTACCGTCGCGGGACGGCATCACCGTATCTCTAGCCGCAGATTTTGATAGCTTGGGCCCTGATTTCATGATGCTCTTTAACACATCATACTCTTCAAATTAATGATCGCCGTTATGCTCGGGTACACAAACAATTTCGGCCTTACCGAAAAATGTTACTTAACTCAATGCTTAACATATTTTGTCAACTTCTCGCTGACACGTAATGACACTTGCGGAAAGAAGACAGATAATTTAAGACGATGGTTAAAGTTAAGTAACGTTTTTCGGTAAGGCAGTAGGTTTATATTTTATCTTCGTCATCATCAGCCCTCTTTAGTCCACTGCTGGACATAGGCCTCGCATTAAATGCAGTCATCTTTAACTTTCCGTTTCCAGTCACTGCCAAGTGCCTTCCGTATATCGTCAATCCATCGCGTCTCAAGGCATCCTACATTGTTTGGCGTCTCGCGGTGTCGTAGAATAACGTGTCTACCCATATTGTAGCTGACGTTTTACTGTCTTGTGTTTCATCAGTATATATTAATTCAAGTAGGTAAGTTTATATGGATTCAAAAGAATATGTTCTGGTTTGAATTTAAAGTATATTTCCGGTCAATTATTGATGCGACGCGTGACCAAAATGCTGGCGCGTATCTGGCCCAACGCATAAGCATTGCCATTCAACGTGGCAATGCGGCCAGCTTGCTGGGTACGCTGCCAACTGGTAGTGGGTTTGAGCATTTGGATTATCTTTAGACCTTTATCGGTCTGGGGTGATCGATGTGCTTTTTGTGTAGTAGTTTAGTTAGTTGAGTCTGTATATTGTTGTGTTGTAGTTAATAAAAAAAAAAATTGATAATATGGTGATATTTCTACAATAATGTTTTTTCGAGTCTAGTCTTTATTAACCACAACAAAAAAAAATGCTCAAACCCACTAGTTCGCAACGTTCTCAACATGCTGTCAACATTTCTTCGTTAAAATTCCAATGTTTGCGTTAGTCCTGATATGCACAAGCATTTTGGCAATGCGGGCAACATGCTGGGTACGCTGCCAACTGGTAGTGGGTTTGATCATTTGGATTGTCTTTAGACCTTTATCGGTGTGGGGTAATCGATATGCTTTTTGTGTAGTAGTTTAGTTAGTTGAGTTTGTATATTGTTTTGTTGTAGTTAATAATTTTGGTAATTAGTAATTTGGTTATTATTTATTAAAAAAATCCAAAAGTCTTAAATAAAAATTGAGTTTTGTTTTGTCACTCCAAAACGCGAAATCTATCATTACTATGTGTGTATTACAGCGACACTACAGTAATAACTATTGAAAATTGAAGTTACTGTTATATTCAAAGTAGTAAAATAGTACACATAGTAATAGTACAGATTCCGTCGGAGCAGAATGCTCTCCAATAGGTCTACTATAAATAAATCACAATTGGTTTTAATTTGATAATTTCCCTATGCCCATAAAATCTTGAATAAGATCTAATCCGTTAGAAACTATTAAATTTCAATAGCACGAAAAGTATCAAGACATTCACTCCTCGTGGCTACCATTGCAAACACTGTCCCTCATGTCACATTAGAGACCACTGGACAGGACACTAGAAACTAAACTTACATTTGGGTCGGCGGAAAGGTCAACGGGGAACCTACACGACAAATAACAAGTATGCTGTCTACCACATTACAATGTGATACAAACAATATTGAAGGCCAAGACCTTGTCGAGACACGCGTATGGTAAAGTTCGATAAAAATTATATATATTAAAACAAGTATAATTTTTAAATTGAAAAATCCCCCAACATTAAAAATGGCGAAATATAAACATAGATGTAACATAACTAAGAACAATTTTGATCAAATTTTCTTTCCAATGCACTAACCTAGACCAAAATCGGTTCATTATTATAATCGGTTAAAATTTAAATTTATTTTATAACACCCTCCTCTTTCATCGGGGATTAAAGTCAAAATCAAAGTGATTTATTGATAAATGTCAATCCACATGGCGAAGATCAAATATGTACCAATGTTATACATCATAATAATTATATAATTATTGTATTAAGAATAATATTTTCCAAGTTGAAAATTCCATTTGTTTTTTGAGACACTGTTTTCTTTACCGTTAGTCCAAGATTATGATTCAAAATCACGCCCTCTGGTTACGAAAATTTATCATACAACCAACGATAAAATACGCATATTATTATGGCATCTTTAAAATATCTTACGGATTACTCACGTTTATTTTTAACCGATTTCCAAAAAGGAAGAGGTTATCTTTTTCGTCGGAATCTTTTTTTTTATTATGGTCCCCGATTACTCCAGGACACCTCGAAGACCGATTTGAAAAACTCTTTTTGTTTGAAATAGTATACTTTCCAGGTGGTCACATACAAACTTTTATCAAAATCGGTTCAATATTTTGGTTTTTATAACAAAATATCTGGGAAAATATGTAATCCAAGTAAACGAATTGCGTATTTTGAAGTTTTTTTTTTAGTTTTTTAAGCGATTATTTGTTAAGTCGAAATCTCCGACTCTATACTATATATAGGTATAATACTTACTATATGCATAAGATATATACAATTCTACATTACTTGTGCGCTAGTTTCTCCTAGTCAGCATGATGTAGTGAGTGTGCGCCCGCAGGCATTCAGGCTAATAGCAGCGTCACGTCACGGACCCTCGTCACGTGGCGTGGCGTCACATCACGTCGCGTCACGTCACGTCACGTGGCGGGAAATCACGCGACGACGACGTGTACCGCCGCGAGCTACTTTCCTAATACAATGACTTCGCCTTGTTTTAATGTTAAGTTATATACAGACGTACGTGACCTTGTCACGGCATTATTAACTGTCCCTCGCAGCTGTCTCTAAACTTAAATCACTGAGACATTCGCCTGCGGTTTGTTGTGCTGAGCGATCTAAGAACTAAGATTAAATCTACGTATTTTCAACATAATCTCCATTACGGTTCGGGACCTACAGCTCAGTAGGCAGTCATACTACCACTGAGCCACGAGGCCTGTCAGTTATCGGCATTTCATACATTTAAAAAGTTTTTAACTATAGCTTATGTAATGCAAGCTTTGCTTAGTTTGGGCTAGATGGTGTTGTGTGAAATATCCACAAATATTTATTTATTTATTTAATGAAAAATTTCGTATCTGTGCCTACTCGGGTGCCGATTCATAGATTAGAGCATCACTCCTTTTAGCTTAAATCAATTAATAATTTAGTTTGATTTAATTCAGCTGAGCTAATCTGGCATTGGCGGCGCTGCTGTCCTTATTTCACAAATTTGCTTAGTCGGTATTACAGTATATCATAGTAGTACCTATTTGCGTTGGGACGTCATCGTCAGTTCCTTTTTTTTCCATGATAGAACTACATATAAGTAAACAGACTCTAACCACTATCTGGTTGAACACCCTTAAATCGAGCTAAAAAAACTTAGTAAAATGATCTTAACTTCATAAAACTCTTCACGTTTTCCATCATTGAAACTCTAGATTTAGAGATTACAGTTACATTAAGTTCAAAATCCTTCAATCAAAATTATAAAAACCCAAACGCCATCCCGTGTCTAGCACCCAGGTACACGATAAATAATCCCTACAACTAAAGATCCGGGCAGATTAAGGTGATACGATACGTATGTGGCGGGAAATTTGAATTTCTAACAGTTTTTTTTTGTCATAGTAGCCAAGTTAGATAACTATAGTAATTGAAATTCTGTATTGAAATTGCGCACTTTATCGATTGCTTCGATACCGCAAAATATATAGCGAGTTTCTAACGTATGGCCCTATCAAATGTAGAAAGGGACATATTCCGCAGATACCAGGGCGGTTAGACAAGTGGCATGCTAATTTCGTGAATACCAGTATAATAGAAAAGTAAATGTATGGGATTGACATTAACTAACAATATCCCACGTGACGGCACGTCACAGATTCTTAGCATTTCGATGCGTGAGCGTTAGTAGAAATAGAAACGTTTGCAACCTTTTGTAGACATGGGATTTGTTTTTACAGGCAAGGAATACCAATGTCGCAAGCTAGTGCCTCGGTACCAATGCGATCATGTGTACGTATACCTAGGAGCGTTCCGTTGAGGCATTTAATCTGACTGCTAACTTGTTTGTGTGCCCAAGCTTTAAACTGTACCTATAATCATAAAATAGTACTGCTCGAACCGAGCGCAGGTAAGGTCCTAGAATACACATCAGCATACATCCTGCCCTGCCTCGTGTCTACAGAGAAATATTATAATACCCTCGCTAGAATACATTAGACGCCTACTACCTGAGTGAGAGAAAAGGGCTTCCAGTATAAGCTATCCTACAAGATTTCTCCTTCAAAAAGTCCAATAGTCATGCACATAAATATTTGATTTTAGTTACTTTCCCAATTCCTTCGCAGGAACTACTTAGGTTTTCTCTCTGCGTCACAGTTATGTATAAAAACAAAAGTTTTTGAATGTGTATACTTAATTATTTCTAATCGAAACCAACACAACTAATTTATTACAAAAAATTATAAGTGTTTAAATATTTTTTATTGTTTTTAATATTTTCAGTTTACTAAAAGTTTTATCACAACATTTTTATATTTTAGTAGCTATCTCTCTTTATCTATCTTGATTATTATTATATTAATATTAATTTAAAAACTAAAACTGCGTAAGTACATAGTTATATAAATGCCAAAATGTGTTGAACTCCCTTTTCTTAGTATTGGTATTTAAAAATTAAATTTTTAGAAAATAATCGTTAAGAAAAACGTAGCGTATGATGATGTCATCCAAGCCGATTTCGGCCACGGTGGCTTAAACTTCTGTAATAATTGAGCTTGGATGTTTCGCTCTCACGTGACTTATGTACCCTTTTTTTACGTAGCGTATAATATTTGAGCGGCATATTCAAATCTAATGGCACAATAGTACTGCAAAAATGGTCAAGGTGTTTCGATTACTGAAGGTAATACAGAACATATGTAAATATGTACCTACAGCATATGCGTTGCATACACTTGAAAGACATTATTGCTCCGTGCATAGTCGGGTAAAATCGTACAACAGTGGGGTAAAATAGCGGTTCACTGTTATTGTATAAAAAAGGAAATTTGTGAGTGATATTATTATGTTTCTTAATTGTAGATTAACTTTATATATATTCAAGAAAGTTTTAAAAGGACGGATAAAACTGCGGGGCAAACTTTGCACCAATTCTTTGATCGACTGTCTTTATATTTGAGGTCAACTTGATTACTGCGTAACAATATTAAATTTAAAGGTGCCAACACCATGACAACGAATTTATTGCGACTGAGGTGACCACTAACTTCATGTTTAATATAAATATAGATGGTTGTCAGGTTAAACACATGTTGCAGCCAATTTAGAAACAAAAAACATCAGAAACGGTTGTAAATATATTTGTTTTTAGTAGATAGTAAATGGCGTGGCGGCTTGAAGCGCAGTCTAACTACTTTAAATATTCAGAGGTACCCGTTGCCAAAATGACTGCATTTGTCTAGTTCTATTGTAAAATAAAACAGGGCGCGCTAAACGATGAAAAACGGCATGTCTCACACTAGTTTAAACGGGATCGACGCATATGACCAAGAACGCAAGAGGCCAATAGACGCATTTAAATAAACGTGTGGTTGTATCATTGAACTAGTGGAATTTCTTTCAGTTAAACTACATTATTTAGCTGAGTTTTGTGGTTCAGCTGAGTAAGAATATTGCGTTTCATTCCAATTTGTTTATATTTGTTGAGCCAGTTGATAATTATATTTGTCCAATATTTTCAACTTTACCAAAATAAGAATTACTTCAGTGTAAAAACAAAAGCAGTTATAACAATAATTTATTTATTTGACTAAATTATTATTATAACTGCTTTTGTCAGTTATGTAATTTAGGGACCCAAAAAGGCAACTGCGTGTACTAATCCAAATGTGTTGAAGTATCTTTAACCGGATTTATGATCGAGGATTCAACTTATAATGGTTACGGCTAAAAGTTATTTTAAGACTTTGTAAATTAATGAATTGAACTAAAAATTACTAAATCAATATTTAAACTACTCGGTTGAAATAGTAAAAGGTACGCAGGCAAAACGAGGACTAACCTCGCTCCTGTTATTTCGTAGAAATATCGTCTGGTAAAGGTTTAATTAGTTAGAGAGGAATAATTTACTCAGTATCTTGAAGAAGGTTCGTATTTCTACGGAACTACAACGCGAAGGTAAGTAATGTAGGATCAGCTAGATTGGACGATAGCTGAGACGTCGACCTAGCTTTATAACACGACATAACTATCTCTCTACCTCTTTATATATAGAAAATAAAATCAAAATATATATCTCATGTTTAGACTACAGAAAATCATATATACAATAGTTATTTGTGAAACAAGAGAGCAAAGTCGTTTTTGCTGCGAGTGCTGATTTTGAATCCTGAGCAAGCGAAGGATTCAATGATTGAATCACGAGCGTAGCGAGTGATTCTAAAGATGAATCCTGAGTGTGGCGAGAGATTCAAAGGCACGAGATGCAAAAAACTTTGCTCTCGTGTAACACACATAACTTTTCACTTCAGCAGCGAGAACACTTTAGGAGATAATAAATATTTACAGTTTAAATGTCAGTTTTATTTGGAGTAAATACTTATATTCGTTTAAATACAACAATAAGTTAAAAATTCAATAATTTACATTAAAAGACATAATTATCTTTTTGCAAAATTTCTTTAGTTAGTACGAAATTCCGAACGTGTTTGTCTTTGAGGTCGAATTCAAAATCAGAACTTCGAAAGGGCTGGTCTTTGTCTCTTTATCTTTCTAATGGCGGAAAAGAGATATGAATGTTTCGAATTGTTTCATTAGCCCAAGGCTGAATAAGATATTCGCGGCTTTCTGAAAAAAAAAAGTTACTTTGTCTCACTCACATAGTTACATACAGTAACATACAGGTCGACCTAATAAAAGCGTGTTAAAAATAGTTTAAGTGCAATTTTATAATCATTATCTAATAGCCATAAAGGCCCTAACGCTAGGGTTGCCCAAACGGCTGGTACAAGCCTACAATCTACCTTAAGTAAACAAGACGCCGTTTATCCTGAGAGACCCCCGGGGCAGATTAGCTGCTCCGGATATTAAATATCCCGAATAATATTTCACAAGTCCAAATAAATTCCTAGTTATTCGAAGGAAATCCCGCCGGTAGTTTATACAGAACACCCTCGTGAGATACGCGCGGATATTGGCATATTATATCAAACAATATGTCAGGTAAAATAGATGAAGGAAAGAAATTAAATATTTTTAGCAGACTTTTTTTCACTCGATCATAAGCACAGATATGTTAAAACTGTTGCGTACATGGGAACATCTCAGTCACAAGAAGTCCACTGGTGGACATAGCCCCCCCCCCCCCCCCCCCCCCCCGTGGATTAAAAAAAACTATTGGAAGCGGCTTGCATCCATCTCGTGGCTGGTCTTCCTACGCTGCGCTTGCCCATGCGTGGTCTCGCGTGGTGCTAGGCCTGAAAATAAGTAAGAAACCTTAAAACTTTCGCAACATTTCGTTACCTGAATATATTCTCAAAACAATAATATTATACCGCTATTTCTCCACTACTACACTCAATATGAAGCTCTTTTGAGTCTTCAGGCGACGTCTCTTCCTGCGAGCTACCTTCATCTAGAAACATGCCTTTGAGCTAGACTAGGTTTAATCAACGCTCTTTTTGTTAACTATGCCTGTTTAAGAAAGTTTACGGTAAGATATTCTAGATGGCGCTGTTAAGTGTTAAAAGACGCGTCGCTAGTTGGATACTTAGATACATTTTATTAGAGAAGTAGAAGTTTAGAAAACTCAAATTCCCCCTCCAAAAAAATGGCTTAACCGATTTTAATGATACATAGTTAAAAACACTCTCGATAACATCTTCTTTCAAACAAAAAAAGTACATCAAAATCGGTCCATCTGTTTGAAAGCTACGATACAGTTACGCCACAAACAGACAAACAGATACATATGTTAAACTTACAATATCTCTCATAAGATTTATACCAAAAACATACAAAGTATAAACTTCATACAAAATAATGGTTACCTATCTATAATCCGAATTATGAAATATCGAATGTCATTTCTACGAAATCGTTTTTTTTTTTTTCAATACACTTTATCGAAATCCCGAGAACACACAACAACTATAACTCGACTGATAACCAAAGCTTTGTAATAAGATTTTTTGTGTATAATATACAGAAAAGTAACGAACCGAAACTAATTATTTATATATATATAACGTCGAGTTCAATCATTGACGTGATATGTACTACTTATTCACTTTGACATAATTATTCACACTTTTGTATTCTAATATTCATAAATTTCAGTTACGTAATTCGTTTTGACATAAATCTATTTAATTAATTTTCTGACCGCTTGTGTCCTAATTGCATGTTGTCGGTGCCTATAATTATGTTAGCATTTAGCTCTTAGACTTATGTTCATGTGTTACTTTTAACAATGTTAGAATGTATAACATGTTGGTACCCAATAAAATAGATAAATAAATATCTAATAACTAAATCTTTGTATATATTAAAGTTTCTGGATATAGAACGAATCTAACCTAATAATTGTTCGGACAAAAGAAGCTTATGGGATCAGACTGTCGTGTCTATTAAAACATCTGGAAACAGACAGTTCTAAAAAAACGGATTCAAGAAAGTATGATTCAAACAAATGTTTTTCGAATCATAGATAAGTTACCAAAATAACATACATTTAGACTTGTGATAAAACGAATTCAGAGGTCTATGCGAACGTTATTTACTAAAGTAAACTCCGACCCTTTATTAATTAATTTACCACAACGTGCACCGCGCGCCCTCTAACGAAATCTAGAGTGAATATATATCTTCTAGATCGACGAGCTCCATCCTCGGCCAGACCGTCGCTTAACATCAGGCGAGTTGGTGGTCAATCGTAGATCTAACTTCTATAAAAAATAAATAAAAAAATACGATAACATGAACACTCGCACGATAAATCTCGTAGTTACCTAAGTTATTTTAAGGTCTTACTATAATATTACAATTATTTTTAACTCATTATAAGTTTCCGGCAGCCTAGTTGTGAGACCGTCTGACTTACGATCCGCAGGTCCTGGGTTCGAATCCCACGGCACGCACCTCTGTCTTTTCGAAGTTATGTGCGTATTGTTGATTGCCGCCAACTTCAAACGGTGAAGGAAAACATCGTGAGGAAACCTACATGTCTGAGAATTCTCAATGATCTTGAAGATGTGTGAAGTCTGCCAACCCGCACTTGGCCAGCGTGGCAGACTATGGCCTAACCCTTCTCACAATGAGAAGATGGCCCGTTCCCAGCAGTGGGACAGTTTGTACAAACAGGGCTGATAAAAAAAATATATGCTTACACTTGACCGCCAACTCGCCTGATATAAAGCGTCCGTTGTTGCAGTTTGATAGAGTGCGCTTACCTAGAAGAAACTTATTCACATACGATTTAAAGACACTCCTATTACATTTGTTCAGAAAGACCCGATTAGGCAGCGTAATTTTATTTACATTATCTAATACGAATATTATTTTCTAGTTTTAATCAAGTTTACATCACGGCAGCGGCACCGTAAACCGGTGTCGGCATCGACATCGTTCTCCAATGACGTAACACGCGTTGTAAAACCGCGATGGCGCTTTGCCGCGATGCTGGAAAACTTACAGCGTCGTACCCCTCGCATGCCAGTGTCTACGCCGTTTTCTGGCACCATCCCATAGACATGGAACTGAATCGTATCATTCGTTTCGTCCTGATTGATTAATGGTTCATTGAACGTTTTCAGTTGTGATTATTCAGTTTAATAGCGAAAAATTCTAGAATTAGTTCTGGCAGCGCTTTGGGCCTTACGCTTGCCCATAACAAACTTTTGCAAGAGTTCAAGCTCAATGTTCGTCACTGTGGGATATTAGATCTCATTATACCCGGAAATGTTGCCAAAAATGTTTCCATTCGTTATGGAACACATTAATGCTTGCACATCACTGCTTGGCACTTGAATAAGTGACAAAAGCATAGTGCTACAAAGTTCATCTCGCCCTCTTTAAACGGATCCTACGAAGTGGCCGCACCAAGCTTTAAATTTCAGTTAGTTTAGTGGTTTTATAGGCAAGATACTTTTCCGGCTTGTGTTCAGCTAAAAAGAAAGATGTAAATATTAGTAGCTAGCTGTAAACGCTCATTTTGTGGCCACTCCAATAATTTTGGGGTGGCCACAATCTTCTCTCAAAGTTGTCGATGAATACTCGACCCAATAACTGTGGAGAGCACCACTCTCAAATTTGTCGATGAATGAAGCATTAAACCAATATTTATTATGCGTTTTCTTTTGTTTCAAAGTCACACAGAGTCTATTGTTTTCATATTTTTTGTGAGGCTCGTCGCCCCTTGCTTTTAAATGCTTAACTAAATGAAGTACTAATTAAAGTTTTGTAAAGCGTATGGACTCACACATTAGTTAATATTAATGGCTATTCAATTTATCTTCTCGTTAAGATAACACTTCGTAAAAGCAATATCGGAGTGTAATGGAGTAGAAACCAAATGCTCAAGACCGGCCAAAGTGCAAATTAGCAGAATGGCCGGTCTTAGCTTTGCCCGGGGGAGCTGTGCAACACACTTTTATTTTTTTCTACTGTGTTGTCTGTAACGTAAGGTTCGTTTTTGCGTGGTAAGTTTGTGGTGGTTATATCATTTACAAAGTAGAGGTACGGCAGTAATTTATACATGTACTTTATGATCAAAACTTAGCTTCTCATGTAGGTAGGACTACTTGTTACTTGTAATAATTTCAACTGACAGGAGCCTTCATATAAGTAGATATTCTAATTGAACGATGTGCATTTTCGCTCATGCTTATTTTAGATTTAATCATTTTATCTGGAAGTAGTAAAACTTGGTGCACTCGCTATATGAGCAATCCGTTATGTATATGACATAATAATTACAGTAAAAAAAAACTAAAAAAACACGTTTCAAATTCTTGTATTGTCATCGGTCCCAGATAAGTCTACAAAGTTTGAATGAAATCTGACCGTTAGAAGTGGGTCAAAATCAAGTCCAAGGGAGTCGGTTACAAACAAACAAACATGCATAGATACAGGTGAAGCTAGTAAGAACGTGTTAGAAATGGCCTTTTTAAGTATGTAATTACCGACATAATACTACGTAAATAGTTTAAAGTGTCACCAAGAGGATCATATGCTGTCGTAGAATAGCAAGAATAGCAGTAACTACTCGGATGTACACGCTCTAGAGAAGAGACTTTGTCTCGGGAAATCTAGCATATTAGGTCTATTGATACACGGTATAGTACCTACACGTATGTATACACGTAAATTAGTTAGCAATAATGACTGAAATAGTGAATCTAATAAAGATCGGGCTACGTTTAATATGGTGATAGATGGCGCCTGTGTATCTATTTATTTACATTTATATTTGCTTTCAGTTTTTTTTATTTTATTTTTAATATAAATCGTAGATATTAGTACTTCATTAAGTTTCTATCGAACATTGATGTAATTGTAATAATAAAAAAATGTTAATTGTATAAAAAAAAATGTGTAATAAAATTATTATTAAAAAGTAATAATAAATATCGCTGGACATTTTTACACAGTACTAACTAGCCTCAAATTAAACCAAGTTTTGAGTATTGAACCAGATATTTGATACAATATTTATATAAGTACTTTTGTATTTTTTTTTTATATATAGCTGATGATTATGAAGCATAAATAATCGACTCTAGAACAAGGTTAGTCGAATGTAAGTATGTAATTTTGTCTCCATTTTCTTGCCGTCAAAATACAGTTTCGAAGTTCATATAATACACATACAGATTTACAGTTTTGCGCACCGTTTGAAGATACAACTGTTTTAGTTACTTGTATAATTTCTAGGAAAGCTCTCGTAGTTCCAGATATAACCGTAACAAACTAACCTAACAACCATTCTTACACAGAATAATACAGACGTCATCTTAACAGATGGTGAGCTCACATACCTAAGCTTTTCCACACAGACTTCTTCTGTAAGGCATTCGCACACCGTATTCTGACAGACTAGAACAAGTACTAAGTTATTTAAGAAAATTGGAAAGTCAAATCCAGCCACCTTTATAACTTCTATCCCTGAAAGAAGTAAATCATAACAAGTACTTTTAAGTGGAGAAATGCGCATGCACCGAGCGCACCTAAAAGTACTTTTACTATACTATCACTGAGAAACACTGTGCCTAAGTGAGACCATCCATGTTATTTTTTCTTGGTCACTCGTAACGCCACGTTTTTCGTAAAATTTATATTTTTCGTAACTGTCCGTCGTTGGACCGCTCTCAAGTTAGTTTCGGGTTACTTACAACGTCACAACACGTAAGAACACTGTGGCACGCCGCAAATGCTACTTAAAGCACAATGCCAACCAAATTAGAGTCAGACAATACCATTTTTAGGCCCGAAGTCTTCTACGAGTCAATCGCAACCCCAGCCTGCTACTACAGCCACAGAGGCTTGACACAATTTCGATATCGCTCGTACTTCACTTGCAAATCAAGGTTGGAGAATCATTCTATATTGGGGCCTGATCATCTCTCTAGCTACACTGTTATAGCCCCTGACCACATGTTGACTCAAGCTACGGCTTAAGCCCATCCACCACGGGAATCTCCCTGGTAGGAATCCATCAAGCGGTTTTACAGCGTCCTAATTAACCCAACCAATAGTTCCCTTAGGAATTTTTCTGCGCCAGTTAATTTATCGTTGATTTAAAAATCGTCGCTTGATAAAACATAGATACGACCGTATTAGTGGTATGAAAGTTGTATGATGAGAAATGAAACAAATTCAATACACGAGATATGAAACATTCAAAGCAAGCAATGCTCAATTCCTGTCTTTGTAGAGGACATACGGTGTGCGCATACCACTTCCACAGTATGTAGGGCACGCACGTACAACTGCGCCTCTGTGCAGCTTAGCCCCAGTGCCCCCAGTAACGTACAGCCCCGGCCCCCGGCGAGAAATGGTCCCCGACAACTAACATCTCTTTGAATTCTAAAAAAGCAACACAACAACACAATAGAGACTAAAAGAAGCCAAGCATAAGGCACCTTTTCGAGTGATGAAGCGTCCATCTTTGAAGCATCATTTTTAGGAGAGTTATTCTTGCATTATTGATACCAAGAGGTTCTCGGCTGGTATCAGAGTGGGCGAGATTTGCTCGGATCACGGGGATTTCCCTCCGAGGGTGCAGCACATTAATAATGTCAAAGGACTTCGCTTCTGAGATAGAAGGGTGGCCGACGTTGATCCAAATAGATTTTCCTGGAACTTACTCTTGTTTCATATTTTTTGGCTGGATATTTATAATGCAGAAAATTAGATGTAAAGCTCAGCAAAGAACAGATGTAATTTATTTGGCTGATTTTGTTTACCAACAAGGGCCTTAACGAAAAATGTTACTTAACTTTAACCAACGTCTTAAATGATCTGTCTTCTTTCCGCATATGTCATTACGTGTTAGCGAGAAGTTGATAAAATATGTTAAGCATTGCTTAAAGTTAAGTAACGTTTTTCGGTAAGGCCGTAAATATTTCGGACAAAAATAGACTCAAATTTAAATTTACAATCGTACACCTAAAATAGACTCATTTAAATTTACACTCATACACTTTGATAAAGTATCTACAACTAAAATTATTTATGTCACGGAATTGAATACTAAATAATAGAGCAATTACAGAATACACAATTAATTTCATTTAAATAGTGACACTTGCTACGATGCAATTAAGCGCCAGTTATCTTGCACAGACGCTAAGTGCCTACTCCTATGTAAGTAAGATCATATAAACTGAATGTCCAGCCCTAGCGTCAGGCTCTACTTTTATATTAACTTATAAACACTTAGAGCGTACATTAT
Organism: Lycia hirtaria; assembly: GCA_947563715.1. Taxonomy (NCBI): domain Eukaryota; kingdom Metazoa; phylum Arthropoda; class Insecta; order Lepidoptera; family Geometridae; genus Lycia; species Lycia hirtaria. The sequence goes on from OX387384.1 coordinate 14,638,997, forward strand.
GTTTTATCGTGTAGCTCTATTCCTTCTGGCACGCGGCTTTGTACTGAAGTGTACGATCGCACCGACAAATAATATATTATTTATATTTATAGTGTTATACTTAAACTGCTTGGTTGCGGGGTAATTTGTACATACTAAATAGTCGCTACTGCGAAATAATGTAACACTCAATGTCAATCCATGCTATTATTATAACCGACTTCCAAAAAAAGTAGGTTATCAATTCGGTCAAAGCCATTTGTGCATTGATTTTGATGATTATTTTTGTATTTGATAGATCATCAAATCCATTTGATTGGGATTTGGTGATCCCATATACATTTTATCGAAATCAATGCAGTACTTTGGTTTTTATAACAAAATAACTGGTAAAATATCATCCAAGTGCCTGTAGAAACGTAAATAGCTAGGCCCGAATATGAGTATATTGCGTATTTTGAAGTCGGATTTTTCAATTTTTAAACTATAATTATTTATTATCTTTCATTTCAATGTGTTCAAAGGTTTTCGCGATTGTTACAAATTGAAATTGAAACAATTTTTACATTTTCGTTTTTTTAGGGTTCCGTACCTCAATAGGAAAAAACGGAACCCTAGGATCACTTTGTTGTCCGTCTGTCCGTCCGTTTGTCCGGGTGTCAAGACCTTTATCTCGGGAACGCATGAAGGTATCGAGTTGAAATTAAAACCATATACGCAGATCTATAGTATCTTGCTGCAGAAAAAAAAATGAAATTTCTCAGTTTTCGTAAAAAAAGTTACAGCCGAATATGTAATATGGAATCAAAACCTATGGGGTACTTCCCGTTGACCTAGAACTCTGAAATTTGGCAAGAAGCATTGTGTTAGAGTACACATATAGGAAAAATATAAAAAATATATGATTTCCCCCTTTTATTTAGTTTGTACGGAACCCTCGGTGGGCGAGTATGACTCGAACTTTTCCGGTTTTTTTTTAGTTTAATATACCCGATATACCCGTTAAAAATGTTTAATTCCTTCATTTAATTTTTCGCGGACGTATTATTGAAATAATATACCCTGTGCCACTCCTACAACTGAAAAGAAACTAATGACACCTCATATTTTGAAAACTACCAAAGAATTAAATATACATACATATCTATATACAATAACTCGAAATACATAACCCTCCTTCGGCAGCCGGGATAGAAATAAAACAGATATACTTGAATATAGGCAAAATTAACCAAGCAAAGATTTAAGTAAGTCATACCTACCAAAGCTTCCGAATTTAACGTTTAATCGTTAAATAGACGCTATGTCAATCTAACGTCAATTTAACGATTCAAAGTTCATAAGGGGGGAGGGGGGGCCTAGGAAGATTCATTCTTCACCGACTTTTGTGTGGCCTGGACTACAATCTTTTCAAAATTTTAGCGAAAACTACGAAATGGGCCAAACTTTACTTGCATGATTTTATTACAAACACTAAGACATGTGAAACTAATAAAAAGCTTATAATAAATGTCACTCAGGAACTAAAATGAATCTCGCATATCAAAACGTATCACGCTTTTTGGCTGTAAGAGATAATATAGAAACAAATACATTCATATATATGTTACCTATATATGAATGTATTTGTTTCTATTACCTAGTTCTAGCCGGAATGATACATAGTTTTACCCGAAAATAATCGGCTTATACTAGATTTAACCAAGAGCAAATGGCTATATCTAGTTCTAAGCGGCTAAAACTAGACGTAACCGCGCTTCGGGTTCTAGCCGTAACATATACATACAAATATTCATACATCTGAAATACACTAATCTCCTATTCTTACTCAGTCGAGGACATAATTATGTAAATTGATATCATCTTTTACGGGTTGACTATTATACATAGTGCATGATAATAGTTATAAATTCAATTGGGTGGTCTATTAGATTGCACAGCTGAGACAAATCTCATTTATACGCATTTGACTTCTTCTACTTTCATTTGTATTCTGCTTATCGGTCGAGGACATTTGACCTCCTTTCTTTCGTGATACTTACTTTCGTAATAAATAAATAAAAAATAAAAAAGGGAGGGAATTTGCTGTAGTACAATTTACTGACAAATTTTAGTAATATTTGCTGGAAACGTTTGGTACTAAATAATAAACAAAAAAAAAAAAATTTGAGCAAAATCGGACTAGAGGTTGTTGAAGCTGTGAAATCACGGTTAAATAAAAAACATACAGACCTAATTGATAACCTCCTTCTTTTTGGAAGTCGGTTAAAAAATAAATCTGCAACGAGACCATTTAGTCTACTACCTACCTACATTTGGTAGACAGTTAAAAATTACACACATTCAACGGGACTTGAATCCAGAAGAAACAGAGTTGTTTGATAGATACTTCAGTAAAAGCACACAAAAAAAATATGGAACATTTGGTCTACTGTTTGTTTCCACAAAAACTACTATCTACTAGTTTTGATACAAATACTTGTTGATGAAACTATTCCCATTCTTAGCTAAATGAAAATAGGGAAGCACAATAAAAACGCCGGATTCGCGTGAAATATGCAACAGTTGCGCAGTTGTCACAAGCAGGCCGCACCGCGCGCCGCCACGCAGTAACAAATGGGGAAATTTTAATTTTCCCGCAGAAAACATTGGCTATTAGAGGAGCTGCGACAATGGCGGCCACACAATGCGAACGAAACGACGCCCCCCGCGACTGCAGCCGGAATTTTTTGCCACATCCGCTGGTTAAATTAAAATGGAAATTATGGCACATTGAAATTCCTCGCTTTGTATGAATATTTTACTGAGTACTTATGTATATTACTCGGTAGGTTACGAGAGCGGTTCGCGAATAGCGTAACTCTGAAGCTAGAACGTAAGTTCAAAGAGAGCCATGGCGGCGTAATGTTTGCGAATGGAACCTCACGTTTCAAACTGAGCTTTATATTTTCCGAAGTAAATCGATTCGGCTGAAAATGTATTAGACGAATCAACGCACGAAATGAATAGAGCCGTTTCAACTGAATTGCGTTTTCGACTTAGAGGTTGTGGTAAAAATAGAATTCGAAACACAATCAAGAAGGAGGCGGCGGCGTTCGGGAACTTCTGTTTGTAAAGACGACCGCTCTTTGCAACAGGCGAGTTACAAGTTTTTTTGACTTTCGTTTTTAGGGTTCCGTACCCAAAAGGTAAAACGGGACCCTATTACTAAGACTCCGTTGTCTGTCCGTCTGTCACCAGTCTGTATCTCATGAACCCTGATAGTTATATAGACAGTTGAAATTTTCACAGATGATGTATTTATGTTGCGGCTATAACTACAAATACTAAAAACAGAATAAAATAAATATTTATGAGGGCTCCCATACAACAAACGTGATTTTTTTGCTCGATATTGATAACGGCAACAGGTAGAAGCTTGAAATATTCGCAGAATATTGAGTATATTATTCACTTTAGAAATAAATAATAAAATTAATATTTAAGGGGGGCTCACATACAACAGACATGATTTTTTTCCGTTTTTATAGATAAATAAAAAAAAATAAAAAAAGCCTTATATTTCTTACACAAAAAATAATTACAAAACATGCTTTTTAAATGCTTGCTTTGCTTCGTTATCGAAGGTGAAGGCCTCCTCTAGAGATTTCCAAGTTTCCCTGTTTTTTGCTGTGTTCATCCACTGGTTGCCAGCCACTTGTGTTAGGTCATCTGCCCACCGTGTGATTGGTCTACCTCTCTTCCTGGTGCCTTTCGGTCCTGTCCAGGATGTTAGTCTATGCGTCCATCGGTTGTCTGTCATCCTTGCTATATGTCCTGCCCAGCGCCATTTTAGTTTTTTTACAGTGACTTAAAGCATCCATAATCTTGGTCTTTTTTCTAATGGTTTTATGAGGAATTTTCTGAACTTTTTTAACTTTTAAGATGCTTCTCTCCTTACTTCTTTGGCAGGTTCTAATTTTGGATTCTATTCGATTTGTGAACTTCCAAGTTTGACTAGCATAGGTAAGCGATGGAAGGATGCAGGTATCCATGACTTTCTGTTTAATTTTATCGCCATATCGCTTTTCATAATCTCTTTTAGACTCCAAAACTTTTTCCATGCAATTGAGACTCTCCTTTCAATTTCATTCTCGTTTCTTTGCTTTTTAAACGAAATTTGCTTACCCAGATACATGTAGCTATCAACATATTCAAGTGGTTCATTTTCTAGGTATACAGGGTATTCAATGTGATTTGTCATAATTTTTGTTTTGCTGCGGTTTATTTCCAGACCTATCTGTTGGCTTGCGGTGTGGAGGTCGTTTATCATTGACTGTAGCTCTGTTATATTTTCAGAAAGCAAGTTTTTATATATAATGGTACGGAACCCTTCGTGCGCGAGTCCGACTCGCAACTGGCCGGTTTTTAATAAATGAACTTGTAACAAGAGACAGCTTTTAGTGGAATGAATACGTTGTTTGAACTGTGTCTTTTGAAAGTGAATGTGAATTCAAAACAACTCCACTCAAGCTGCAAGTTTCAACATTCTTTCATTACTTTTATTCGTAAACAGGCTTGATCGCGACCTTGCCTGAGGCTTAGTGACTATTGCGATCTACAATTAAACGCTAGTTAGCTTAGGAAAAAAACAATTCACAAGCAGTTTAAAGCCAACCCGAATTTATATACGTACTTATACCTAGCTTCGCGACCAGGCGTTACAACAAAACCACTCCGTTATTCTCATAATCAACTCAGAGAATATTACAAAATAAAATAACAACTAGATACAACTTAATTACTCTCGCACAGAACTTAATTACTTGATAACAAAGTGTCTACACATATATTATTTTAAGAGTCTGAGATAAATTAAGGTTAGAGGCTATTATTTGCTCGTGTTCATTCAGACAGTCTGTAAACACACATTTATATTTCACACCTAATTTTATTAAGATTTCCATACGATAACACAATGTTTTTATTTGCCCACAAAGAGAGCCTTTTGTAGAGTTGTATTCGCCGTTTATTCTGTTTTTTGTAACTTTATGTTGACAATGAGCTGACCCTCTGTAATACGAGGGTTATTTACGAGAGAGATAAAAACGCAAGTCTATACTGGAGCCGGGGCAGATCAGTGGAACACTTATATGCTAGGATTATTTATGTCTCTGATCTCTAGCTCTACTGCTGACTCGTACAGATCTCATGATAAATTAGGGTCGTAGATAGAAGCTAGCACCGCGCCGCGCCGCGCTGTCTCTTTCGTGGCAAAACGCTACCTCAGCTCGGCTACTTTAAACATCTACGTTTCGATATTTATTGGGTTCTTTTACAGTTTCATTTTTTCAGAAATATAGAGCAATGCTGCAATGATTTCATCATTTTGGGCTACTCACTTATAGCTAGTAAGTCAACCAGTGTCAATAAAATGTGTGCGTCCTAACGCTTGACCAGCGTTAACTCTACATGTAGCGACGCTAGGGTTAACCAATAATATTGTACATTTTTGTTACATCGATGCAGTGAGGTAATTATTTGATGATCATCATGATGATGATGATGACTATTTATTAATGTATATTTATTCAGCTTAATTGCCAACAATAATATATAAATAAATACACTGCATCGATGTACAAAATACACAAATTTTTAGGTTAACCCTAGCATAAAAATAAATATACATTAGTAAATAGTCATAACCATTCTGAAACCAGTTTACTTTACATAGTTTATAATGCTAGACAAAATCTTTTAGTCCAAAAAGAGCAATTATTTAATGTAATCTGAAATAAAAGGTAATATTATTCTCCAAAAAATACCTATCTGTGATAAACTTGATGAAAATAAATCACTCAAATTCACAGTACTCTTATCGTGAGATGAAACAGACCTAAACCATTTCACTTCGCCACGAGGCATCTCCAGGTTTTTTGTTGATTTTTAATCATTTGGCCGACAAATAAACATACACATTCATTATTTACACGTGTACATTAAATAAAATGTATGTATGTAATTATATTATGGAAGTTTCATTTGATAAAGAATGATAAAATAACTATAATATAATATACCATACTATACTACTGATATATAATTCTTTTATTTTTAACCCGACTGTGTGAGAAGGAGGGTTATGTTTTTCGAGTGTATGTACTCGTATGTTTTTATGTGGGTTTGTATGTATGTTTCTATAATATGACAGCCTACAGCCTAAGCGGCTTGGTCGATTTTTATGTGCGAGGTGTCATTAGATTCGTCTTCACTTGTAGAGTGTCATAGGTTATACTTTTTTGTAATAATAATAATACATCTCGTGCAAAAATAAAAAAATGCATTTTTTCATATCCTCTAACGAGCTATTTCGTAATAAACAAGGGATTTTACTAGAATTATTCTAAAATATGGGCATTTTTAATCTTTTAACTTTCTCAAAAAAACGTACACTCAACAGCATATCAATCGTAACGAAATCGTAAGTTCCATAAACTGCTTTTCTGCAGTCGGGTATTTTGTTTTTCTTTTAATATACATACTTTTTTTTTTTGTTGTACACCTGTACTGCCCCCGACACAACCCTAACACTGTCAAGTTGAACATATTGCATATGCAGTTTTCTGTTTTGTTAAAGACAACTGGCCAATCGATAGCCATAATAATGTCAATCAAAAAGTGAACATAAAATAACCTCCTTCTTTTTGGAAGTCAGTTAATAAAATACACACTGAAGTAGACTTCCACAAAAATGTTATACAAAACATATATATTAACATGATACATAATGTTGTATAAAAAGTATCATTTTAATGAAGTGAACAATTTTCTAAAGGAACTAAAAATATGCTTTAGAATATAAGGTTTTCAAGGGCAACACTAATTAATCACGCGTCACATGGCAATCTGTTCAGCTGAGCTGGCAACACTTGCTGATGATAAATAGTACTTGTTCAAAACATTGTGATTCGTTTATCTTTTCATGCGACTAGCTCGGCTCGATTTACGGCCGTAACTTGGAAGTAACTTGTGTGCAGTGCATTGACTTATTTTAAATCAGAGGATACAACTCTAAAAAAAGTTTACAATAGCAGCTTCTAGTCACATACGAAACAGTAAGGGTTTCAAAAGCACATTTGTTCAAATGTACCGATCACTGTCAAAATTGTCTATTGTTGTATGAAAGGATACACGGCAATTAGATAATAGTTCTGGCTTTTCTTAATTTTTTACCGACTTCCAAAAAGGAAGAGGTTCTCGATTTGACTGTATGTAATTTTTTTGTATGTTTGTTCACCGATTACTCCGCCAATGTGAACTGATTTTGATGATTCTTTTTTGTTTGGGAGGCCATACTTCAGAGGTGGTCCAATATAAATTTTATCAAAATCAGTTTAATACTTCAGTTTTTATAACAAAATTATTGGAAAAATGACAATCCCGGTAAACGAATTGCGTATTTTGAAATCGGTTTTTCAGGTTTTTTATGTATTCTATTCTCTTCATTAACCGATCTGTAGACCTACAAAAGTCACCGACATAGCACAGCGGATTAGCATGTTGAAGTGGCAGTGGGCAGGGCACATAATATCACGTAGAATTGACGGCCGATGGGGCTTAAAAGATCTCGAACGGAGACAACGCACCGGCAAGCGCAGCGTTGGTAGACCAGCCACAAGGTGGACAGAAGATATCATACAAGTGGCAGGGAGACGCTGGATACAGGCCGCTTCCAACCGATCTTTGCAGTGGACTTCTTGTGGCTGAGATGATGATGATTCTCTTCATTCAACGTCAATATTTCCCGATTGTTAGCCAAACTCAAGTAAAACTAGTCACGGCCTAGTCGTCAAAAGTCGTAACGCTTTATATTTAAAATGTAATGTGTTGGTGACTTTACTAGAAGCTTCTATGAATATTTCCCGACAGCAAGAAGAGAGAGTCTCACCGCCTGCTCACCCCGTCGAGTACACACACTAACATAATGTACACGTACCTATACGAATACCACACCAATACCACACATTTCTATGAGGTCACAGTTCTATAGAACTAATGGGAGTTACCGCATAAAAGCTCGCACACATTGATGTAATACTATTAGGATGGGCATATCCTAGTTATAAAATCATTGGTTACACGAACGTGTCTTTTCTATGCCACACATTTCCATTCAATTGATTGAAGCGAAAGAGGAAGTCGTGGACGAAGAGGAAGAAGCGCCTATTTTATTTAATCTCGTGATGTAGTAGTTTCATGGCAGTATCGTGTGTCACGACATTACGTAATTCATCATAGACTATTAATTCTATTTTTTACCCCTAACCAAATAAGTACTTACTTAAAAAAAAGTTTTTATTTTAAACGGTTTTATTGAAAAGAAAGATAGTAATGTAGGTACTGTATTTTATTAGAAAAGCCCTTTCATTTGATACCCATATTGTGGGGGTTGTGTTAAAATATGAAATCTGCCATTTTGTGGCGGCGGCCATCTTGGATTTACAATAATACAGAATATACTAAATTGTATTGTCATCAGGACTAAAGGTGTGTACCAAATTTCAGATCGATCCGTGAACTGCAAGGGGGTAAAATTTCAATTACTAAATTTGAACCAAATAAACAGGTCAAGCTAAAGAAAACCGTTTAAAAAGAGGACGCGTGTGTATCTGTATGTCTATGGCATCGTAGCTCTCACACGGATGGACCGATTTTGATCTAGTTCTTTTATTTGATAGAAGATTGGATGGAAGGTGAGAATGTTCTTAACTAAGTTTTATCAAAATCGTTTCAACCGCCGTACAAAAGTTTGTCGAGTGTTTTTAGAATGTACTTGTTATAACTAAAATTAAAATAAAAAGTCGATAGAATGAATTGTATCCTAGAGTGAAAATGTAAATAGAATTAGCTATTGCCTGCTCACACCATGTAATTTTGAAGGCATAATATTGAACAAATGTACTTACGACGAATCTGTATAAATGGAATCTCTTAATAATATTACACATATGCCACACAAGATTCCATAGCACGCAGAACTGATGGTCGATGGAGCCGAAAAGTTCTCAAGTACCATGAGATGGAGTGACGAGAGATACAGGTGACAGGAATATGCTAGAGCAAAACGCTTCCAACTGGTTCTTTGGAAAATCCGTTGGGTAAGGCCTGTTCAGCAGTTGATTTCTTGAGGCTGAGACAATGATAATGATGAACATTAACGCTGTCGATAATTTAATCATTTTACTATGGAAACTAACGTGGTTTTCACATATTTTAAATAAAAAACTACGGGTCACTCATGTCTGTTTTGAACCAAAAATCCGAGTATAGTTTCAGCTGCATTCGGCGGCCTTTTTCAAAGGAACAGCGCAAATGTCACTCTCGGTCAGTGACGTGCCTTGCACTCTAAAAGACTGCCGAATGTAGTTGAAACTATAGTCTGATTTTTCGGCTCAAAACTTACGTGAATGACCCGTAGTTTTTATTTAAAACTAGGTGACCCGGCGTACTTCGTATCACCTATCAATGAGTGGACCCGATATTTTCTCAACGTTTAAACTTTCCCTGGACTACGACAAACATTTCAAAACCAAAATCATCTAAATCGGCCCAGCCGTTCTCGAGTTTTAGTGAGACAAACGAACAGCAATTGATTTTTATATATATATAGTGATTTATCTTCATATGTTTAAAAAACAAATATTTTACAACAAAGCATTAAATCAACCCCATCAAGCAATCGCATAATCAACCATTAAGCATGTAACATCGGGAGCTCTATAGCGATAGCCCGGAACTCACTATTAACCGCTTAGCAACAGATTTTCGAGTTGAACATAACTTACACCTATAACATAGTTTCAATTTTGTCGTCAGTCGATCTCAAGGGAGAAACTTTAACTAAGACGCCATTAGTTTAGGTCCCTGGAGAGAGCCCGTGTCAAGGCACAGCTTAGGTAACAGTTAGTGGGGAGTTAAGGGTTGAATGGTTCTCACCCCGGGCCTTTGTGTCGATCGGTCGGCGCAGCGTTTATGACAAACGGGAAGCGATGCCGTTCTCGAGGCAAATAGAACGACTCCTCGTCGCATTGTCCCGTTCAATCCAATCAATAGCAAAGGTGAGGATGTAGGTCGTAGCACATTACACTAACTCTACTCCAATCTGACTACGTTTCATTCATTCGTCATCATCATCATCATCATCTCAGCCATAATAAGTCCACTGTTGGACACGACTGACGTTTCATTACTTTTTAGGGTTCCGTACCCAAAGGGTAAAAACGGGACCCTATTACTAAGACTTCGCTGTCTGTCTGTCTGTCTGTCTGTCTGTCTGTCTGTCTGTCTGTCTGTCTGTCTGTCTGTCTGTCTGTCTGTCTGTCTCCAGGCTGTATCTCATAAACCGTGATAGCTAGAAAGCTGAAATTTTCACAAATGATGTATTTCCGTTGCCGCTATAACAACAAATACTAAAAATTAAACAAAATAAGATATTAAGGGGGGTCCCCATACAATAAACGTGTTTTTTTCGTATTTTTTTGCTCAATATTAAAAACGGTAACAGGTAGACGCTTCAAATTTTCACAGAATATTTACTTGTATATTACCTTTCAAAATAAATAATTAAATAACAATAAAGTAAATATTAAAGGGGGGCTCCCATACAACAAACGTAATTTTTAAGCAATTTTTACTCGATCTCAATTAACAGGTAGAAACTTGAATATTTGGAAGTAAATATTTAGAAATATATTAACTATAAAAATAAATACCTAATCTAATACATAAAAACTCACAAAATGAAAATAATCCGTGCATCTAAACGCGGTGCGAGCGCCGGTTTAGCGGGGTAGCGGGGGAGGTAACATCACGGAGCGAGCCATAGCCGCGCGTATTCGCGCGAGCGTCGTTGTGCTGCCCGGATGTGTATCGAAAACCTACCTATAAGTTTGCAATTTACTACTTGGAATTTCGTTGATTTCTCGTTATTTTATAAACAGAACTAAACTTTGTAGTATTATAGATGATAGTACGGAACCCTTCGTGCGCGAGTCCGGCTCGCACTTGGCCGATTATTTGTTATTATATTAAATAGATGTATGTTTGACCACGAATTTGCCTGACTTTGTGCAACGATGTGGCCGAGGATGGAGTAAGTCGTTCTATAAGATATTTGTTCGCTCTAGTCTTGCAGATTGCAAGATACCTTTAAAGTGAAAATATGTAGAAGTTGCCTCGTTCGTGTACGTTAGCTTTTATTTAACTTTAAAATAACTAAAGGTATATTAATCAAACAATTGCTAAATTGTAATTACACCATCTTTTCTAAGAAATTTTAGTACTGTTTTTTAAATTATTTATTAAATAAGTTTATTTTTTATTCAGTCACTTAGATGACTGTCTACATAAATGAAATTAAAATAAAAAGATTAATTCCAAAGATTTCGTAATAATGTGTCTAAAAGTCGATTGTGTATAAAAAAAATATTATACATGATAAATCTACGATTGACCACCAACTCGCCTGATGTTAAACGACGGTGTGGCCGAGGATGGAGCTTGTCAATCTAAATGATATCTATTCCCTCTAGCCTTGAAAATTCCAAGATTGTAGGTCTCAGGCAATAGAGATGGCGGCAAAGAATTCCATTCATATATTCATTTATTATATTTTTATATTCAATTTTATTTCCATTTCATTAATATTTTTTTAATTATCCGAGAAAAATCGGTTCTCTTGGCACGTCCACTGTTAAAGACGAACGTATGAAAAAGTGACATAGATGTTATCCATGCGGGTTAATTTTAAAATAAACATTCGATTTGGTATTAGGCAGAAAAAAAAAATAGCTATTGGCTAGAAACTTTTGGACAAGCTCATGTTATGTCATAAAATTTTACTTCGGGTGTTGGGCTGATGTAATAAGCTATGACCTCAGCTCCCTCCACCCGTCTACCGTCTCCTCACCTGACACAAAAGAACAAGAGATTTATAGAACTCGCTGAAGCGAAAATTAAAAAGACAAACCGATATTCAAAGAATTCGTTCGAAAGCGCTTACTGTTAATTAAAACTCGCCGTGAACTGAACATTCCAAGTTAAATATTAAAGACGCAGCGATAATGGCACAAAACTTAATCCATTCAGAGCAGACCACTGTATTATGCATTTTGCAATAATTAGTGGGAAAGTTTTGCCATTTTTCTGAAGATGTGCCAAGAGACAGCGGATTTATTGTGTGTTCTGAACTCACCAACCTTTCCAGACCAATTTAGATTTATTGAAATACGTGTGATATTTGGATGGTAGAGCTGTCTTTTAAAATATGTCTGTAACTGAAATATTAGCTTTTTTTAAAATAAAAACTACGGGTCACTCACGTCTGTTTTGAGCCGAAAAATCCGACTATAGTTTCAGCTTTGTTATAATTTTTAACCGACTTCCAAAAACAAGGGGTTCTCTTGTTCATCGATTATTACTTCGCGACTTATGAATTTATTTTGATGATCCTTTTTTTGTTTCGTAGGTTCATACTTCAGAGGTAGTTCAGTTCTTTCAAGATCTATATTATTGTTATGGTTATTGTATTCATCATATATCTATAACTTTTAGTATAGTATAGTTCCATATATTTTGTTGTATAGTTCCATATATATTGAACTATTTCTATATGGAATATTTGATTTATTGTGAATTTTAGGTTATATTCATAGTAAAAGCTGTTCGTAATTATGAGTACAATGATTTCCTTACGGCTTAGTCCTAAGGCTTGAACTAAATGGCAAAGCGTCTTAAGCGAATTGTATCATCTATTAAAAATTGTTTTACGAAATAGGTAACACTGTTAAAAAAGGTTTATTTTTTATTACTTATTTTTATAAGAAAATTAGTCGCATTTGTATTTGTCATTTTATAGTTGTTCTTTAATAAAAAAAATATTTCTCTGAATTGTTTTTAGAACACGGACCACTTATTACTTTATGTCCTCAGTGATAAGCCGCTGTAACCTCAGGATACAGGTTTTGCCTAGTTTGGGGTGCAGAGATCCAACTTGGGTACATAAGTTAACTGTCCAAACCGCGTAGCCTAAACTATACGTATGTGTACCGCTGCAAAATTGTAATTTGAGAAACAAAGCATTATTATTATTATTATTACCTAAATAGGTACGTAAACCTACATTGTAAACCTACGTTGTTGACGACAGTTAAGGTCCTGACACCGACCTCAAAAATAGTTAGTTTCCTTCGAGTTATTTCTTTCTTTTCAGTTTGAAGTCGGTTTAATTTTTTTAAATTACTTTTATTCATAGGTACCGCTTGATTAATTTGAAAATGAAAATCACAGTCAGAAGTCTTGTTAAAAATAAGTCTGATTGTCAGACTAACAAATGAACGTAGACATGGGACGGGAAACGAGCCCCAAGTTACCGGCTAAGAAATGTAATATCTGATTTCACAGACCAGTATCCCGGTATTTTTAGATGAATAAACACGGTATCGCGGCTGAAAAACCCGGATATCCGGTGCCCTCCGCCGCGCGTCCGCGTCCGGCTCCCGGTAATTTAGGAAATCCGTATTACATACTCGCCGCTACGTGTGCCCGCCATGAGCCTCGTGCCCACCCTGACCCGTGTGCCCACCCTGAGCCGCGTGCCCGCCCTGGGCCCTTATTCCGTATGATCATCGGACATATAACGTGAATTTGACGTCGTGCATCTACAATGAAAATTAGACTTTGGCTTCTTAAACTTAAAGGCTAATTTTCATTGTCAATGCACGCACGTCACGTACGTGAACGCGGCCGATGGTCATACGGAATAAGGGCCCCTGAACTGTACTCCCGCCCGCCCTGGCCACGGATCTATTTAATACGGACCCGCGATATGCGCCTGATAGATAGACGGAATATCCGCTGTCGTCACAATGTATGTTATACTACAATAACTATTCACTCATACGAATGCGTTTTACGGACTTGTTACTAAATAATATGTGTGTCTACGACACGATGTATAGACGATTTTAAAGTTTATTTTCTTTTTTTTAACAGTTTTCAGAATCAATATTAAGTTCAAGTAAGTGTTAGCGACCTATTTCTTTATAAAGAGATTTTAACACAGCCGCTTATCTCACATGACGCCAACTGTCATCGAAACGTTCACTTGTCATTTTTCATTTAATTTTTTTGTGGAATCAAGAAGGAGGTTTTATCTCGCACATAAATTTCCAATTTTTTTCATTTTATTTACGCGAGCTTGTCTCGCTCTTGACCAGTTTTTAGTATTTGTAGATATACGACGAAGTAAACCCTACAATCTTGTTAATTTCTAGACTCGTATTTGTTACCATACAAAAGATACAGCTGTTTAAGTGTAGTACAGACAGACAGACAGATACCGTAGTCTCACGAATGGGCTCCCACACCCTTAATACGGAAGCCTAAAAACAATAAATGTATATGGTTGTGTGAAATGTCCACAAATATTTATTTATTTATTTATTTAATTATGGTGTTTTCTCAGCTATCTAGTTTTCATAGTACAAGCTATGCTTAGTTTGGGCACGATGGTGTTGTATGAAAGATCCAACAATATTTATTTATTTAAGTTTTCTGTTTGCACTAACTATAAAAATACATACCTATCAAGTAAAACTAGAAAAACATCCACAACTAAATACAATTCTTTCTTAACTCTCTTCGATCGCTCAGTTCTTTAGTTTGGCGGTCTCAGCTAAATACAATTTTGTATTTACGAAAGTGGGCTTTACTTTCAAGTTCGGTGCGCCCATCTGCTTTTTCTATATTCTTACGTAACACAGTAACAAAATTTAGCAAAAGTTTCTATCTTATCCCACGCGTAGAACCACAATCTGTTTTTGCAAAACTTGTAGAATAATTTAATGAATTTCCTAAGTACGGTAAAGAAAGGCGAAGTATTTCGAAGTAGTTAGAGAGTTAGCTGGGTTACAAATATTCTAAGCGGCTTCTTGGGAATCGTTACCAACTTCCAGTGTTGTAAAGCTGAGTGGAAGACTATATCGATAACTATACCCGAGACGCTTCATCCGTGACTAATAAAATTTTACATTCAAAATATCAATTTTTTTTTTTTTATTTATTTAATACACAAACAAACATTATATACTTACAATGAATAAAAACACCAACAGTGTGTGTTACCCGTAACGACATAAGGCACTGAAACGTGGTCACTTACATGGGCAGGAAGACGCTGGATGCAGACCGCTTCCAACCGGTCTTTTTGGGAATTCATTGAGGAAGTCTGTCCTGGAAGTATGTCCAGAAGTGGACTACTTGTGGCTGAGATGATGATGATAATATATGTATTCTATCAGCCATCTAGTTTCCATAGTAAATGCTTTACTTAGTTTGGGTTAGATGATGTTATTTGAAACGTCCGCCAATATTTTATTCAAGAAATGAAACCGACTTCGAAACAATCAAAATAAGGGAAAAATAATTAACTTTTATCTAAAAAGGAAAACTTAAATCAAAACTGGACATCTACCTATATGCCAGTCCAGCCCCGGTATTCAGAACTCTCTCATTCTCTATGGAAATGACAGAGACGGACATATAGATTCCGAATTGATTCCGAATCCAAATGAGTTCTGAATATAACGCTATAGCGATAAGGCCGCCAAATAAAAGCCTAGCCATAATCTTATTTTTCTATGTATCTTTTTCCGTATAATGTGGTCTTTTAATAAAGAGTTATCTATCTATTGTTAGCCGATTGGGACGAGTAATCGGCGTCCCATCTCTATGCACCGGCGCATCCCTAGCCGCGCTCTAGTGCATAGACTCGCGACCGGCGTCTCGTCAAGATGGCTGGCGACCTTTAACAGAGATGGGGGATGGCACTTACCACCCACTTGGAAACCTTGCCTTCATGGAGCTCGGGAGGATGATCGTGAGTCTGGTGGTGATATTGTGAGTTCCGCTTGCTGGAACATTCCTGACACTCACGAGAGTTCTAGTGAAGAGGACACTTCAGCTGAACCGACGCAAGACGACCAGCTTCCCGCCCTAACCCTTTTGCAACCGATGACATCACGTGCGGCACGAGCGGCACGTCGCAGTGCGAGGCGCGTCACCGACCGAGAGTGACGTGTGTGCTGCTCCTTTGAAAAAGACCGCCGAATGCGGTTGAAACTATAGTCGGATATTTTGACTCAAAACAGACGTGAGTGACCCGTAGTTTTTATTTAAAAATGTGTGAAAACCACGTTAATTTCCATAGTAAAACAACACGCCTTCCATCCGAGACATAATTGTTTCGAGCCACAGCAAGAGTTTCAAACTTATTTATAGTCATGATTTATATACGTCAGTTAGTCATAACACAATACCGTCTAGACTGTTAGAAAACACTCTTCAATACCAATCTATTCATACACAAACTCTTACAAAGACTACAATATTAGCATAAATACAGTATGTTGCAAATACACCTCCACTTTTCGAAACAACATTAATTTCATTATTTTTCTTTCAAGATTTCCACATTCTTAGCATAATGATTATATTATATTATACCTGTGCCAAATTATACCTTTCTACTACAAAGAGTCTTTGTGCAAAACCGCGGACGGACAGACAAACAAGCATGGCGAAACTATGAGTTTCTTGTTGACTACGAAACCCTAAATTGTATAAAATGATTAAAAACATAAACGTGATGGGTTCAGCAGTTGTCATTTTGGAGTACAATGTCTTTTTCAGAAGCTGGTCCTCGCATACACCTAATTTAAAATGCGAAGAATTTTACACACCTCTTATCTAAATCTCTCTCCTAAATCTTTTTCTAGATCGACGAGCTCCATCCTCGGCCACACCGTCGCTTAACATCAGGCGAGTTGGTGATCAATCGTAGATCTATATTCTATAAAAAAAAACTACTAAGTATGTGATGTCAGTAAGAAGGTTAATATTATATTATTTAATTACCGGAAAAATAATATAATATATTAATAAATAAATGAGGAGGTTAATATTACCAAATTAATCTCCTCAGTTATATTTTTTTTCTCACCGGGACAGCTGCTTCATCAGGCTGTATCAGGCGCAGGTCCGTTCGTGTGTGGAGTACTGCTGCCACCTTATTGATGGATCAGCCAAGTATCAGCTGGAAACGTTAGAATTGGTTGACCGGCGAGCCGTAAATTAGTTGCCAAGAAACTACTTAGATCTCGAGCACTGTCGTAAAGTGTCTGTCTATATTCTATAGGATTCATATCGGAGAGTGTGCGCAAGAGCGAAATATAGTGAAATGGGGAGGGTGAAAATCACCCTCCCCATTTCACTACAGGACTAGCAGAAAGTCAGCGCATTGCCATCCATTTCTCATTGACTTGCAAAAAATCTGCACACAGCAATATAGGTCCGTGTTCTTGATGCATCCTGCATCTGAATAATTACGAAATAATTACGAGTATTTGCCGCCATCTCGCCTGAGAACTACAATCTTGGAATTTTCAAGGCTAGAGTGAATAGATATATTCTAAATTGACCAGCTCTATGCTCGGCTACATTGTCACTTAACATCAGGCAAATTGGTTATAAATCTATCTAGCATAAAAAAATTACATATAAATTATGTACATACGTATGCCAAAACCACGTGATCGTACAGGTGCAAAATTTTAGAATCGCTCTCAAAAGAATAATTCCAAAAATAACCACCTTTTTTTGGAAGTCGGTTAAAAATATCAACTTGAATAGATTTGTTTGCTCATAGAATTAAAATTCGAACTAAGAACACTCGTTGCGTTAACAAGTGTTGGGAACGATTTCTTGAATATCGTTCAAAACTAAGTCGTAAGGCACCTTTAGGTATACAATAACTTTCGAGCGGTAAAGAATTGAGCTTCAAGGGAAGTTATCGATAATATAGTTTGTTTGTTCGTCGGCGACAAGAGCTAAATAAACCTCCTTCTTCGCAGTCGGGTAATAAAGGGCAATTTTAAATCTATTTTGTTCAGAAGTCAAGCTAAAAATAAATCATATTCAACCAATATTACACACACAGACACAGTCACAGGACTACATACGAGTTCTACATACGAGTATATATTTATATCCACTTAAAGCAATATAGAATTGGATACGTAAATCAAAATATTCACATTCTGTGATAGCGATATTGGATTATAAACAGCACATATATTTATATCATTTTCGACGAATTGCAACGTATATTTCGTGGAAAGGTATTTTCCTCAAATATTATTACGTGTGTATAACGTACCATCAACATCATATCATCGTATCATGTAATATTTATTGAATGTTATTATCTGTACATATTTACTTTTGATATTTCTGCAACATGAGTTTTGTGATTATAATATAATAAACGATTAC
The DNA here is from genome assembly GCA_947563715.1 of Lycia hirtaria. Lineage (NCBI taxonomy): Eukaryota > Metazoa > Arthropoda > Insecta > Lepidoptera > Geometridae > Lycia > Lycia hirtaria. The sequence goes on from OX387384.1 coordinate 14,657,348, forward strand.
ATATAAGCTTAGACAGGTTTACGCTTGACTGCTCAAATTAGCAGTGGTGATAAGCTACCGTTGATGGTCTATAATGCTCGCCATGAACCATAAGGTTGGAAGTCACTTTGAAAAAAAAATCGGCCAAGTGCGAGTCGGACTCGCGCACGAAGGGTTCCGTACTATCATCTTCTAAATATTTACTTACAAATAATTCAAGTTTCTACCTGTTAATTAAGATCGAGTAAAAATTGCTTAAAAATTACGTTTGTTGTATGGGAGCCCCCTTTAATATTTACTTTATTGTTATTTAATTATTTATTTTGAAAGGTAATATACAAGTAAATATTCTGTGAAAATTTGAAGCGTCTACCTGTTACCGTTTTTAATATTGAGCAAAAAAATACGAAAAAAACACGTTTATTGTATGGGGACCTCCCCTTAATATTTTTTTATTTTTATTTTTGTATTTGTTGTTATAGCGGCAACGGAAATACATCATTTGTGAAAATTTCAGCTTTCTAGCTATACAGCCTGGAGACAGACAGACAGACAGACAGCGGAGGCTTAGTAATAGGGTCCCGTTTTACCCTTTTAGGTACGGAACCCTAAAAAAGACATCCGACCCTAATCAGAACCATAAAGTCGTATGAGGTCGTATGTCTTATTCACCAAAAATTAAACATTCGACCTTATGGTTCTGATTTCGAGATTATGGAGCACGCTTGCATTGAAAAGGCCGATTCATAGAGGGGTGTTATTAATTTAGCGTGTGTATCTATGTTTCAGTCTATGGTATCGAAGCACTCAAATGGATGGACCAATTTTTATCTAGTTTTTTTGTCTGAAAGACAATTTCATCGAGTTTTCTTAGCTATGTTTCATTAAAATCAATACAGCCGTTTTTGTCGCAGGTTTTTGAGCTTTCAAAACTTATACTTGTTTAAAAAACACAATTATAACCCGAACGCTCATTTGACAACTCACCTCCTGTCTGCATATTTGTAATACGAAAGTTTCTGTGTATATTAATTTCGTTTATTCCCAGTAGTACGGTTGCCAGTCCGGTTGACCGTACTACTGAAACTTTTAATTCCCAGTAGTACGGTTAATGGCGGCTGACCGTACTACTGAGACTTTACAAGTCTCAGTAGTACGGTTATTAGCGCTTCGCCGGCCGCTGCCGCGGCACGCTCGCTACGCTCGCTCGGCTCGCGCGATGTGTTTTTAATGTTCTAACATAACCTAACCTACTTTTTGGGCCACTATATTATTTAGTAGGTTAGGTTATGTTAGAACATTAAAAACACATCGCGCGAGCCGAGCGAGCTTAGCGAGCGTGCCGCGGCAGCGGCCGGTGAAGCGCTAAATAATGTTTAATGGAAATATGTATTCGGTTATCTAGTTCTTTACGATAAAATTTTGTTGTTGGTAAGTTAAACTGCTAATAACCGTACTACTGAGACTTGTAACCGCCATTAACCGTACTACTGGGAATTAAAAGTTTCAGTAGTACGGTCAACCAGACTGGCAACCGTACTACTGGGAATAAACGATTAATTTGATATTAGGTCAATGAACCCTTTGATATTGCAAAAACCTAACAAACCTAACCTAAGAACTGATACCTAAATAAATAATTAAATAAACTGATATCTGATAATTAAATATTTGTAAATAATAAGGTATCTGGATTTAATAAAACGGAAATCTAATGAACCTAATTGAATAATTTTTTGGGCATATGAAACGGGTAGCTAACAACAAATAAATAAATCTTGAATCTTGAAAGAAATTTATGGAAACAAAAACTTGTCAAGTAAAACATCTGGAATAGTTCTATGAAATGGATTCGGACAAGTAAGTTTTTTTTCATGTTAAATAGGTTTGCGCTTGACCGCCAACTCGCCTGATGTTAAGCGACGTTGCGGTCAACGATGGAGCGCGCTTACCTAGAAGAAACCAATTCACTCGCGATTAAAGACACCCAGATTATATCTATCGGCAAAGACCCACTCAGGAAGCGTATTCCACATTCTAGCAGTCCGCACGATGAAAGTGGAACTAAAGCGTTTCGTTCGGGTTTTTGGAATATCCACCATGAAACGGTGACGCTTTCAGACAAACGTATTTCGGATTTTAGCGCAGACGGTAACCTTACCATCCTATTCTTATTTCTATCATCTCTTACTCGGAGGGCGTTGAAATATATCGCAGCATTTGTACCTTTGACGAGTGGAGCGACACTGGAGTGGATACGGGTGGCGGTGAATGGCGAAGGGTGAGCGCGCATTGAAGACGACACTCTGGAGCTAGCGGGCCTGCGGCTCGAGAGCCGTCGAGGGCGTCTTCAGATCGGCGACGCCTCAAAAGGAAATAACAAGCGACGGCGACGTCGCGGCGTGTGGACAAGCAAGATATAATGACCTCATCCTTTCCCCGAACAGCGCTCATTAGTAAAATACTCCCCGGTCACCCATCCGAAAACTGGAGTAAGTATTACCTTGACCGACCGAGCGATTCGGATGTTAGTACTCACGGCGTATTTTTCGATTAATCGTGAGAAAACTTGGTTTTACAGTATTGTTTTTTTTTAATTAATTTTATAAGCATGAAAATGTATTTGGATGGAAACATTAATCATCGACAAAACTCCTACAAATAAATAAGATAAAAAAAAATAAAAAAAAAAAAAAACACTAATGAGGTTTCTTTCTAGATCTAATAGATAATGTGATGAATTTTCGTAAGCTCATTCAGCTATTGTATATCTTCATATGTATTAGTATACGCGAGCGAGAAAGAGTAAAGAGTAATTTATGAACTATATAATCCTTAAAATTTCGTAAAACACACGCAATAAATGCGTTAAAAGTAGTTCAATTAGTCTAGTAAAAATAAGATTTGTGACAACATAAAAGACTACTAAGTATATTGTTTTTCAAATGAATGTACTGGTGTTTTGAAATACATTTGACACAATTTCATAATGATATTATAAAAGCTAATTTTGTTACCTTTACACGCTCAAACGGCTGAACAGATCATTATGAAAATTAGTATAAAGATAGCTTTGGACCTGGAGACGGACATAAGCTACTTATCATCACCGTTTTTCATAACAACGCGAGTGAAACCGCGTAACGCAGGTAGTCTATAAATCGGGGATTATTGTTGATCTATGATTTTTAGCTATTTTTCTATCATAATTTCAAAGAATCCCCCCAATTGCAAATACTGCGATCTGCTCCATACAAACGGATTTATTTTTACTAGACTAAATTCCAATGAGTAATAATCGAATTTCAATAAATAAGAAACACGAGTAACCTTTTCGACAGTAATCAGGAGCTTTTCCAAGAATTCCAAAAGTAGAAATTGGGGGTAATTCCGTTATTGTCTGAGTTTATAATTACAAAGTATCGGCACGTGTAGAGACCCCGCACCGTCGGGCCTTAGGTTACCTATTACGCAGTTAACAAGCTTCTCAGGTTCTCCCTCCTTACCTAAATGGATGCTAGAGCTCAGTAATAAAACGCGTAGGCTGTTATCTTCGGATACAAGGTTAAATACTTAGAAAGGGAGCGTAAGGTACAACTATGAAAGTAAGTACACAAGTACCCTTAGAATAATTTAAAAAAGTGAAACAACTGACTTCGAAAGACGTAATTTCATATACTTGGATTATATATTTATTTAAATAAAATACCGGGAAAAAAATATATTATAAAAATATATATATATTATTTATTCCGATTTACATCTGGAATAAATAATTTTCATTTCATTATATGGAACCATTCGGAAAGTTCTTTCAAATAAAATAAAATAATTTCTCATATAGGTTTATAAATGATAATTTTCATTGTATGACTGTTACATGTGATATAATGTTAAATGTGCGTTTTAGCAAATTACACGTTTTACTCAAACACGTAATCTTTACAATAATTGTTGCAATATTACAATAATTATATATTAGCCAGAATGAACTACGAAAACCTGCAATTTTTATTTTATACGATAATCCCGTTATTGTTATTCCAAAAAAAACCTATAACACTGAAAGTAGAATCTAACGACACCTTACCTATTAAAATCAATCAAGCCGTTTAATCTGTATGATAAAATAGAGAAACATACATACATACGCTCGAAAAACATGAGCCTCCGTCTTTCATATATTTTGATTTTAAATATCACACTTACTCGTAAGCTATCTTCGTGAACACGTCATGAATGTATGTACGTGGGTCTGTATAAACCTAATTATAATTAAGTAATGTAAGTATAATAGCTTGATCTCCGCAACCTTAATTTATTTTGCATAATAGAAGTCGGCCAGTTCCCGTACGATGACCATGAGATTCGTCTCACCGACGGTTTTGGCTAAAGACAATTTTGAACGTAGAGAAAAAAGTAATTCTATAATTTGGACGATCATTGGCTTCTAATAATAATAGTTTTAAAAAATGCGCAATTTTGTTCATCCTCTCAATTTTTTTTTTCTAATCGCGTTAAGTATAAAATACGGAGTTATGCGGTAACAACAAAAACACAAATAATTATAGTTTAAAAAAACTAAAAAAAAACTTCAAAATACGCAATTTCAATCATTTTATGTGTATTGTATGTATGTATTTACAAATTAAAGTAAGTATGTCATGTATTCTAACAGCCATCTGGTTCTCATAGTACAACCTTTCCTTACCTTGGGGCTAGATGGTGTTGTGTGAAAATGTCATCAAATATTTATTATTTAATAATAATAAATATTTGATGACATTTTCACACAAGAGGTTGTTAATACAACCTCTTGTTTCATATCTTTCGGATGTCCTGTGGCGGCCAACATTTTTGGTACGTATATTTGGAAGAGATCGCTTTCACTGATTTACTAACTGTTGACTGTGACTTTGTACGCTTGAAAAAGGTCGCTACATACCCAATGAACGAATCGACCAATCACAGTGCTCAAAATCTCCGCGCCAAAATTTCAAGCTACGTGATTGGTCAACTCATGCACCGTTCCGACCCGCTTCAGTGGATGGAAACGCAGCGTTCACTGCCGCCCGCGCCCCTCAGCTCAGTATCCGGATAAACACGTGAATATGGTGTCAGTAATGACATCACCACACTGTAACAAGTTCCGAAACTCTTACGAATATTACGTATACTCAAGTTATACTCGCGTTATACTTAGATTCTGCGGTAGCAGTTTTCGAGGCGGCGCTTAACTCTTAACTCCATTACTTATGCATAACTTTGATCTCGAGTTCCCAACTAACCCAGCGAAAATACGCTTATTTTAGATAACGTGCCTTTATTCGAACAAACTTACGCTTTTTGAGAAAGAAGAGCTCCTTTGAGCAGCTGACGTGAATCCTAAATTGGAAGCTCATATTTAAGTCGGAATTCACGAGAGGATTCTCTGTTTTGAATACGCTCTGTATGAGTTTTGTGTTTGTCTTTACAATAAAATGTTTTTTATTTTGTTTAACACACGGATGAAACGTAGACCGCAATGTTGCGTAATATCAGACAAATAAGCGGTCAGGAGCAAACTCATATATGAATAAAAAAGTATATATCTATATACACGACCATATCGTCAAGAATTTATTTGTCTACCCAGTGAATATTATAGGTCTCGTTTTTAGGACGCCACTATTTTTAAGTTCTAGTTTCTAAGTACCTAATATAATTTAGAATAAAATAATTAAAAACTGAATTAATTTATTTATAGAATCATTTTTTCATTTTCATTCATTATCATTTTTTTATAGAAACTTTTTTGTAGTTTATACCAATATCGTAAAATGTAACTTCTTTAGAGCTAAGGTTATTTGTAAACATGTTTTGGTAATAAATATTTTTTTATTTTTGTATTGTATTGTATTTTATGTATGATGACACATTTCAACCATTTCAACCACAAGTTGAGAAAACAACAAGTATAAGTTTAGAATACTCAAAAACCCCCAACCAAAAAATGGCTAAACCGATTTTGATGAAACATGCACTCCCAGCTCCACAGCTAATAACACTCCCAACTAATTCACCTTTCAAACAAAAAAAAAACAAAATCAAAATCGGTACATCCGTTCGGGAGCTACGATGCCACAGACACACACACAAAGCCAGTCGTTTTTGCGTCAGGGGTTAAAAAGCTGTGAGGTAAATCGGAGACGATAAACTACTTACCAAGAAACTACTTAGTCTCGAGCACTGCCGTAAAGTACCATGTATTCTATTTCTATTTCTATTTTCTACAGGATTCATTTCGGGGAATGTGCGCAAGAGCTTCACGACCTAATTCCACCCTCCCCATTTCACTACAGGACTAGCAGAAAGTCGACGAATTACCACCCATTTCTCGTTGAAATGCCAAAAATCCGTTCTCAGCGATATCGATCCACATTCTTGTTGCGTACTGCACAAGAATGGAATTCTTTGCCTCTCTGTTTCCTGAGACCTACAATCTTGGAATGTTCAAGTCTAGAGTAAATAGATATCAGGCGAGTTGGTAGTCAAGTCCAAAGAAGTCGGCTACAAACAAACAAACAAACAAACATGCATACAGGTGAGATGAAGCTAATAAAAGCGTGTTAAAAAGCAATATCACTCATAAACTAAAGCAATACACCTCCTGCGGCCACTCGGCTTACAAAGCGATCTAAATAAAGAGCAAGACCAGGTCCATACCTAAACAATGGTTGTACAAGGCTCTGGATTATGTATCAACTCATTTCAAGCATAGATTGGGCTTACGTTCCTAAGCTCGGTTTCTGGCTAAACAAAGTGCTACACAAACATTGTTTAGGCGGAACCACTCCTAATACTGTAGACGGCTTATACTAAGCAAGAGGGTAGCTACAAAAACGCTTATTCAGCGCTTACTCCACAGATTCGGCCATAGTAACTACAGATTAGAAATGAGAGTACAACAAAAACCGTTTTACTGCAGCTCATGGGCGAGCTCAGCGCAAGTTTTGAATACGGTTTATCCCCTCTACGTCGACACCCATTACGTCAATTTTCTCAGAATAAAATAAATAATACAACCGATCTTTTTCATTGTTTCATTTCTTCTATATTGAGTCACTGTTTTATATCTCGCTTTGATTATCTGTATACTCATCGAGTATTCAAAGTACATAATTATATTGAGTTAGTAACAAAATAAAATTTTTAAAAGAAAAAATATTTATTCTCCTCTAACCTATATTTTATTTATATCTTTTGGCTAAATAAAAACGCTATTTACATAGGTAAATAGTTCAATTTTTACAAAGGATAATAGAGGAAGAATAATTATAGTCTAGTACAAATAAATACGTTTGTATGGAGCACATCACAGTATTTGCAACTGGGGGGGATTCTTTGAAATTATGAAAGGAAAATAGCTAAAAATCATAGATCAACAATAATCCCCGATTTATAGACTGGCTGCGTTCCGCGGTTTCACTCGCGTAGTTATGTAAAACGGTGATGATTATGATCATGTATGATAAGTAGCTTATGTCCGTCTCCAGGTCCAAAGCTATCTTTATACTAATTTTCATAACGATCGGTACAGCCGTTTGAGCGTGTAAAGGTAACGAAATTAGCTTTTATTTTATCGTTATGAAATTGTGTCAAATGTATTTCAAAACACCAATAATAAGCGATAAGGCCACCAATTAAAAACCTAGCCCTAAGTACTTAATGGTATCTTTGTTTTTTTGTTATCGTATGGTTTTTAATAAAGTGTTATCTTAGAACTCTTATTTTACTAGACTATTATTCTTGAGTAAGAAGACACGTTCTGAGCGAGGCCAACATAAATGGACACTGCGCACAGATTAGGTCTCGATGTACATATGTATGTGAATATTCATTTAAATATTCAGTAAATATAAAAGTCTTGTGACTTCCTTCATTTATTATAATATTAAAGTTTTCAAATTGTGACAGACAATAAAACTAAATTATACGGGATCGACGCAAATGGCCAAGAACGCAAGAGGCCAATAGACGCATATCTGGTCATTTGCGTATCTGGTACGCAAATGACCAGATACACTAACTTATTTGCTAAATTAACAAACCCAGAAGCCATAAAAAAAGTAAGTAATCCAGTCATTTTAGTTTAAGTTTAGTGAGCTGGTAACAGAATTAGCTCCATATTCTAGTTATAAATAAATGAATAAATATTGGCGGATACTTTCACACAACTATATATATATATATATTTTATTTGTTTATAGTCAAATCTGAAGAGCTTGCACGTTGATATTATTATTTTATTTTGCGACACAGTCTAAAAGCTGGCGTAGAGAGGATCGATGCAGAATGAATAAACCGTTTCGAAAACCCCGCCTTTTGCCTTCTAAAACCGTCGTCGGCCAGATGTTAGCAGTTCCAGTCACAATTCAGGAATGAACAACGCCACTCGAACGAATAAAATATGTGCCTTTATTTCCATTCTTATCGCTCCCCGTCTCCTCCGCCCCTAAACACTCTTTAATACGTCTGAGGCTGACTTTTCGGTTTTCCTAAAGTGAAATTTATGTGACCTGCCATATGTATGAATGAAAATATTGAAAGTTCACGCGCTCGTATCGGCGGCGGCAAGATTCTGAGAGACGGCGTATTTATAGCGATATTATAAAACCGAAAGTCTCTCGGGAGGCCATTGAACGACCATCGGAGGCAATTTATAAAATGTATTGTGAAGTGCCGACGGAGCAAGAGGCTAAGTACCGCGCACAGGGCCGGAGGGGGGCGATCAGCGCCACTTAGCCGGCCGCCCTGGGGGTAGCTGCTCCTTTTATTACATAAGCAAGTTCGTGTTCCATAACTCCGTTTACAACCTTTTTACAGGCAGGAAATAAGCTTTTACAACGAACAATTACCATTCTCTCGAATAATGCGTGTCGATGCAAACAAGTCATAATAAAACAGCGGTTTACGACTCACTGAGGTCATTCAAGAAATGGTCCCACTCCTTAAATAGGGAATTTATATTTTACATAATTAATTTTGTTATATTTATATAATGTTAACCTAGTTTTAACACGAGAATTCTTAAGCTTTTTAGGGTTCCATACCCAAAGGGTAAAAACGGGACTTTATTACTAAGACTTTGCTGTCTGTCCGTCCGTCCGGCGTCCGTCCGTCCTTCTGTCACCAGGCTGTATCTCATGAACCGTGATAGAGAGTTGAAATTTTCACAGATGGTGTATTTCTGTTGCCGCTATAACAACAAATACTAAAACACAGAATAAAATAAATATTTAAGGGAGCTCCCATACAACAAACGTGATTTTTTTGCTCGTTTTTGCTCGATATTGATAACGGCAACAGGTATACGCTTGAAATATTAACAGAATAATGACTTATATTATTAACTTTAAAAATAAATAATTCAATTAAAATAAAATTAATATTTAAGGCTCCCATACAACAAACGTGATTTTTTGCCGTTTTTATAGATAATGGTACGGAACCCTTCGTGAGAGAGTCCCACTCGCACTTGGCCGGTTTTAGTATTGTATATTTTGACTTGGTGCAAGTGAATGCTTTGAGAGTCAGAAAACGTTGACGTTGGATGTCATAACAAGTAACGAGATGTTACCGTCGCGTAACCAAGTGCTCTCCGCGGCTCCATTAATCCTCTGCCCTAATTCCAGCCCTGGACTGGAGCCAAATTATGCTTAGTCAAGTAAAAATTCGTTTCTTCGCATCATTAATCCTATTATTGACATAATTTGTTAACTTTCTTAATAACTGCTGACTCAGAGTAACGATACACGTCGAGAAAATTGCGTTTAATATCCGAGTGCTTTTTACCTTTTATTCTCTCTCTCGCCACGCGGCTAATATTCTAGCCGCTTTTATTTACCTTCATTTTATACCTTTTAATATAAAAACAATGTTCAAGTTCGTTTGTTTACCTTCCAGAATAAAACGCGGCTGATATTCTAAAGAATTATTAGTCTTTAGACTTGTTTAGTTTCATTTATCTTTGAAAATATAATCAATAAAATAGGAAAGGATTTTATCCAAACGGATTTTTTTATAAGTTTCCTCGGTTCCATAACTGAGCGAGCATCGAAAAGTTTCGAAGACCCATTATTCACGAATGCTACTGAAAAACATTTTATTTTCGAAACAAGAATAACGACTTGTGAAACTACAAATCAAGTTTATGAAGCGTCCGTCGCGAACTTGCCTCGCCCTCGTTAAAAGATACTCCGGAACCGGCATTAAGTGTCCGGAATTTAGTGGGGAAGTTCCGGAAGAATCAGCGTGAGCGTCACGTGACACGTCCTACTTTACTCACTCTAGATGTAATATTTGCTAATCAGAGCTGTGCATCGGTGTTGCGATGCTATCGATTTTTCAGTGTATTAATATTATGTTATTATACCCTTCCTTCATCAGCCACAAAAAGTTCACTGCTTGGTATAGCCCTCTCCCAAGGATGAATGGTTTGCATCCAGCAACTTCCCACCACCAGCTTTGCCGATGCGAAAGTTATCTACATATCACAGCGGTTTAACAAGTAGAACTGATAACCGATGTAGCCGTAAGTTTAAGAGTGAAGACGGCGTACCGGCAAATGCAGTGACCGTCCCAAAAAGACCCGTCCTTCGATGTACTATAATTGTATTCGCATAATTTTACAGAACTCGGGTCGTCACGCGACGCCTGTAGCAGCGCAGTCAAATCAAATAACTTAACTAATAATAAAAAAGCAAGAGCAACACTCTCTCTCTCTCCTCTCTCTCTCTCTCTCTCTCTCCTCTCTCTCTCTCCTCTCTCTCTCTCTCTCTCTCTCCTCTCTCTCTCTCTCTCTTCTCTTTCTCTTTCTCTCTCTCCTCTCTCTCTCTCTTTCTTTGTTTATTATCTTTTTACACTAGACGGCTGAATGTATTATGAAATTTGATACAAAATATACCTGAGATCCTGTAGACGGACATGGCCACATTTTGTCATCATCAGCACTGTTTTTCATCACTATATGCGTGAAACCGCAAAGCACAGCTAATATGTTACTATAACATGTTATGCGTGTTCAAGCGCGTGTAGTTTCAAAGTCGAAACGCGCCACGCAACGCGTCAGTCGAGTCCCTGCGCGACGCCCCATGTATCTATGAACGCGCCCTTATACTCCCGATTTCGTTCCGTTGTCACTTACATTTTTGGGCAGACCTTTTTCGCTTATATCTTTTTTTACAAGAATTTACCTTGAAAAATCAATTCTGATCCTCAAAGGAAGGATGCTCACAGAGTGTTTGAAAACCAACGAATTTAGATTTCGATCCAACTCGGCTGGGCAAAGGTCGGGAAACTCAAAACCGTTTTTTCGTCCACAAAACACACGTGCCTCATTTCGAAAGTTTACGACCAGCGTGTGTTATCAGTGATGACATACAGCACTGAAACGTGGTCACTCGTGGGCGTGGGCCTTATAAGTAAGCTCAAAGTCACGCAATGAGCTATGGAGAGAGCCATGCGCGGGGTCTCTCTGCGAGATCGAATCAGAAAAAGCGATCCGTAAACGCACGAAAGTCACCGACATAATACATCGGATTAGCAAATCGAAGTGGCAATGGGTATCACAGGCTGAAAAGTTCTTGAATGGAAAGCACGCACCGGCAAGCGCAGCGTAGGAAGACTAGCCACAAGGTGGACAGAAGACCACATACAAGTGGCAGGATGCAGGCCGCTTCCAACCGGTCTTTTTAGAAATCCATATGGGAGACGTGGACTTCTTGTAGCTGAGATGATGAACATAAGTTAACTCATATGTTCATAGCATCAAACAAGAGACCTTGTTTTAAGTTCAAATAAATTATGATTTGAAATTACGAAACCGTACATTGCATGTGGCACGTCATGCACTTGGCCATTTATTTAACCTATACCGTTCCACTTCTAGCCAAAGGTCTAAAAAAAGCCTGGTCAATCTTCTAGAAATGCCTCAAGTTTATTAATTCATAATTCATCATCATCCACAGCCTTCTCTAACCCATTGCTGGGTATAGACTACTCTCTTATCTTACAATAAATAGGTATTTGAATTGTAAATTTTCCTCGCATTTATTAGTGTCCAAGATTACCCATCTCTCCCCTAAGTTGCGAACAGACTATAAGTACAGGGGCCGTACCACAAGCGTTCAAGCAGTCTTATTTCAATATTACTTTGACTTTTGTCTCGCTCTTTATGCAATGGAGCGAGCAAGACAAAAGTTAAAGTAATATTGAAATAATATTGCTATTAAGTTTGTTATTAAGGTAGCCCTTCTGGACATAATCACAGTATACGTCATCGTCCCTTTAGTAACGATAGCGTCTGGTATGTCTGTGATCTCGGTCGCTCTATATCGTCCGGCCCTTCCCTGCCGGATCCGGGGCCGGCCGCTGATAAACAGTTGTTTGTTGCGGCGGCCGGCTGCCGGCTCCGTTATTTGCCTGTCACTTTACAGAGAGAATATGTTTTGGACTGTTTGGGGTCGCGCAACGAGTTAACAACTCGGACAGAAACTTTACAAATTACACGACATGTCATTGTACGTTTCAACGTCAGTTATCCTTTACAAATGCAACCTACATTGTATTCTATAGTCAGATTAATTTTTGCTATCACTCAATTCATAATTTTGCTATATCCTATGCCCTCAAGCTCAATACTTCCCTGACAAATATCACCAGAATCTGTAACATGCCAAAAGATGACGATTCGAATTTGCTAAACTGGACAATTGCGTCTGAAGTCAGGCGCAGTACGTAGGGTTCCGTAATTAACACATCTCGTGGACGTAAAACAGAGTTTCTTGTTAGATAAAAAACTTTTTTATCAAAAGTAATATATATATATAAGTATACTTATTACATATTACAGCTGTCTTATACTAAAAGTATTTGAATTAAGGCGTGGACGGACAGACGCATAAACGGGCAAACATGGCAAAATTATAAGGATCCCTTGTTGACTACGGAACCGTAAAATGGAGATTTTATTAAAGAAAACAACGAAAAGAAATATTGCACAGTATTACTTTCTAATGGCTGGCTGGCTAGCTACCATCGTCTAGTTGTTTCACCTAACATATTACCTAACGATATGTTCCAGAAGTCACATTTGAGAGTCAGTTCTCATTCCATGCTCTGTGTATGTGTGCTTATCATCTTGGACTACATCACCGCTTCTCACCAGGGGAGATTTAGTTAAATATAAATAATTCTCTAACATAATTGCATTCCAAATATAAATAGATAGGCCATAGAAATAACCGAATCGCAAATTTTGAGTTGTACCTCAATTTGTTTATAAAATTATGTGAACAACCTCCTTTGGGTATAGTACAGGGTACCCTGTACTAATAAAAAAAAACCTTAATGCTCGGTGTAGAGCACTACACCGAGCATTAAGGCTCTGGATAATGATGTCGATAAAGAATATGTTGTAAAATAGAATCTCACCCTCATCGTTCACTCCGCACTAATGTAGAACTTTAAAACATTTTCCGACCTCATTCTGCGGCGGAGCTGCAAGTTAGTGAACTAACTCAGTTTCCGACGCAAGAAAACTCCCTGGAAACTCCTTCGGGGAATCCGTTCTGCCGTTTTTATCCTCTCACCGCCAGTTCGGCTTGTATCAGTCCTCGGCCCCTTCAAATAATAATAAAAACAAATTGTACAAAGTTTTTATCGAGGAAAATTCTCACAACGATCGAATTGAGTGTTTGTATATACCCGCCAATTCTGTTTGCTTTGACAAATGGCCCATAAAATTGTAGTGTTTGTATACATGCGGCGAATAGTGGCACGAATAGCCCCGAATGCGCGCCATGCTGCCAAATAATACACGCTTCCCACAAATAATAAATAAACGTTTCCAATGTCGTTTGGGAGATATGTTTTCTAGAATACCACTTCACTATTCTGTAAATACTCGTAGGTACTTATTTTAAATGTCTACTACTTTTACCAAACGAATAAATAGTAAGAAATATGTATGTATAATAGTGAACAAAGATATATTTGATTATCATGGTTGGGCTTAGAGCGCGCAGCCATCTTTTTCGCATATCTCAACATTTGTAAACTTTTCTATGTATTGTAACAGATTTGCAAATTATCAGTTACGATAATTACGACTTACGATTACGACAGTAATTTTATAAATACGCAAATGACCAGATACGAGAATTACGACTTACGATTACGACAGTAGTAATATTATAAATACGCAAATGACCAGATACGAGAATTACGACTTACGATTACGACAGTAATATTATAAACACGCAGATGACCAGATACGCATCCGACCTGTTTCTTGAAAATCACTGAATGGCGTAGGTATATTAAAAACGTGTGAGATAGATTTATTTATTTAGAAAGGAGAAATATTAAAATTGTTTTAATTTAAATATCATGAATATTGTTTTTTTTTATATTATATGTAATATAGATATCTTCTAGATCGACGAGCTCCATCCTCGGCCACATCTTCGTTTAACATCAGGCCAGTTGTTGGACAATCGTAGATTTATCTATGGACAAAAAAAAGTCAAATTATAGTTCATTTTGTTACCGTAAATAAATAAATATTGGTGGGCATTTCACACAACACCATCTACCCTAAAATAAGAAAAGATTGTGCTATGAGAACTATAAAGCTGATTGAATACATATTACCCAGTGGATATTTCTATGCACCAAAATGTCACACATGTCAGAAACATAGATACACATTATGTGTCTGGACACAGAACAAACATTCATGCTCATCACACAAATGTGTGCCTTGTGTGGGGATCGAGCCCACGACCTTCAGCTTAGAAGGCAGACATACTACCAACTGAGCTGCGACGCCAGTTAAACTACTGGATACGTACTTTCATTGAATTAATAAAAACTTGTACCTAAAAAGATTTTTAGATCTAGTTTCCTTGATTTTTCCATACGGCCATATGGGCGATTAATTTTAAACAGCACTCCCGACACGGGATCTTTCCAATACTCCATCAAAACAAACATAAAAATTCCAGCTATTTAGTAGCATAGAAGACTGGAAGAGAATCTGTACATTTGCGCCGTTGATTGAGTGATTTTCTTTTACCGAAGTTGAGTCGATCGGCCCCATTGACTTCACTTAGTTCTAGGTCAGCGGCGCGGGGCGACCCGCACACGCCGGCGTCAAGCCGGGCTTGATCACTCCATGCGTATGATTTTATACCTACCCTCATAGAAGTAATAGGCTTAGAATATAAGTAGCTTCTAGCTCAGTGAAGCTACTTTTTTAGGCTAAACACTTGTTTCTTATAGCAGATAAGCAAAATTTGAAACAATTTAGTTTCCTAAGTTATATGACGGAAATGTTAACAGATTCTCCTGGATGCCACAGTAAAAAGAAAAAAAAACCAATAAAATGCATGATAATTTTAATGCATTGTTTTATGCTGTCTAACTAACTAGTGATGTACTAAAACGCACATACAATAATGGACATATTTTTTTAACCGCTGTCAGGAATATATTTTCATATATTTTTGGCAATAAATAGTGGACAGAGTGTGAAACACCATACGTTCCATCTATTAAAACTAAAAATTATTAATCTATGGTCAACCCTGTAGATAGTTATTTTTTTATTCGTAGTTATAATATAAGGGGATAAGCGAAGCAAAACTTAACAGACGCCCTTCGCACGGATCAACAGACTTTTGTCGGCCTCTTGGCGTCTATAGTTTGAACGTTTATTATCTTTGAATATCTTAAAATGTTTCTCTTTACTTCGGAATAGCCGACGGGCGTAATAGTAATTGTTATACAAGGGCCTAAAATGACCCATTGTAACGAGGTAGAGTAAATAGAAACCGTGTTACAATGGGTTTTTAGCGCCGTGTGTTACACTCTACTTTTCACTACGATTGCGAGAAAATAAAATAATCCAATACAATAATTCAAAGTTTATTTTATTAAAACTGATACGTACAATTTGTACAATTCTGGATATTTAACGAGATGTTTGCAAAGAGAATGTAAATATATTCCAAAGAGATTATTCTACTTTTGAATAAAGACTGTTTCGTGTATGCAGGCTCTATGGTAGCAGATAAAAATAAAAAATAAAATACTTTCCTACTTCCTACTTCTACTTCCCCTAGAGCTTAAAATGCTATTTTATCCCCGCTTTAGTACGCTATAATGACGGACTTTTTGAGCAAGAAGAGTGAAAAGAATATTATCGACGTGAATCCACTTTTATAAGATGTGTTCTCTCTAGTTAACATAAACAAACAAGTAAATATATTAAAATAAAAACAAAATACCCAACTGCATAAAAGTGTTTAATTTTTCTCACACATGATGGGCTATTAAGTCTCTTTTTTAAATTCTGTAGCGGTTTACGTGGCACATTTATCTGCTAAATTTCATTTATGTAGTGCTAATAGTGTCTGAGTAAAATGGCTGTGACATATGAACAGCCAGACAGAAATGGCGAATTTAGAAAGGTTTCTCGTAGTTAATACGGTACTCTATAACTGTATGAGTGTACAAAAAACAAACTAACATCAGCCTTCATCATCTTCATCATCATCAACGTCTGTCCACAAGAAGTCACTACTGGACATAGGCCTCCTCCATGGATTTCCAAACAGACCGATTGGAAGCGGCCTGCATCCAGCGTCTTCCTGTCGCTTGTATGAGATCTTCTGCGGCTAGTCTTTCGACCATCTATTTGCGGCGGAATCCGAAGTTTTCGCCTACTAAAAAACATCGGATTGCGCCGGATGACATGGGGCCGAACCCTATCTCTGGGTTTTCCTTTCATAGTCATAGTCATAGTAATTTATTCATAACGGATAATGTTACATGTCAACAGGAAAAAAATATCTATACAAATGTACGTTCACTTAACAAATCAATTAAAAAATAAAAATATTTCATTAAATAAAAAAATTCTGTTTGTTTCTAATCTTATCTTTACATGTTAAACAGCTAAACTGATTGTTATAAAATTTCGTACAAAGATAGCTGAGAATCCTGAGATGATGATGAACGTACAAACCTAGATGATACATTTCATCATCATCGTCATCATCTTCATTTCTCATAACTACGGTGATTAAGCCCGAGGCACAGCTAAAACAAAAGTAACTCAGTCTCTCTGCTTGTTTGTTACCTTTTCACAGCTAAACGTTCAATTCAATCCTTTATTTGTCCGTGAAACTAGGTAGGTAGGTATATGTGCATAGATAGGTATACATAGATCTTACATAAGACAGAGAGCTCTAGTTTCTACCTGGGAAGGTATATATACAATAAGTTTGTTCTAAACACTTTAACATAATTAAAAACTGAAGGTATTACAGACACAACAGATAGTAACGAACGAAACCAATGTATAAATTCTATGTCTTTTCAATGTCAATACAATGTCAACAATTTCAGTGTCTCTATTCTAGAATATCAAAATTAATAAATGTCCTTTATTTTTTTAGGAGGTCATCATGATTATTTAGCACAGAGATTTCTGAGAACTGGAGAATGACATAGCTTACATTTTATCATCCTCATTATTAATCACCACGCGGCTAAATCCGGGGCACACAGCTAGTATGTAACACAGTATGTATGTAGTATGCTACATGGTAGGTGTTTTACAAACTACCAACAGTATGAACAAGGAAACACGTATATTTCGAACAAACATGAAACTATAGACTGAGTTTGGGACACAGTTTGCTTTCATTAGCCGGCGATACGCCGCTGCTGATTTGCGTATCATTTGTAACGCACTCGACGTACTTGCATACTAACGCTACATCCGGTACGTGATTGCGTATCGGGAACTGTGTACCAGTTTCTAACGGATACATAATAATTATTGCCGTGTTATTGTCAACACAGCTAGATGTGTAGTTGTTACGCGTCAGTGTGCGTGCAACCTTTGTGTTCATGCTGTATTTCTGTATGTGTGAGTGACATCCGCTTCTTTTGGGGGCGGAACAAGACAGAAAACGCAACAATACCATACCTCCTTTATGGTAGATATGCGATTAGCTCGAAATAAGCGATTCGCTTTCACCTTCCTAATGCAACCTGCTTGGGAGAAGGATACCTTACTACCGTCCTTATTTCGTGAAAACTATAACCATATCTTCAAGTCTAGAAGTGAATAAGTATTTTCTAGGTCTAAGTGCTTCATCTTCGACTACAGCGTCACTTACCATCAGTCGAACTGGTTGTCAAACGTGGAACTAAAAAAAAACTTTATTATGTAAGACTAAATAGAGTGTTATACTCTAATATCTACACATATATCAAACTAACGTTAAACAAATTGTAGATCGCGTGTCGTTATATACCGTTTTTTTAAAATACATTATAGATCTACGATTGACCACTAACTCGCCTGATGTTAAGCGACGGTGTGGCCGAGGATGGAGCTCGTCGATCTAGAAGATATCTATTTACTCTAGCCTTGAAAATTCTAAGATATCCATAAAAAGCAGAGTTTTTGAGAAACGGACACGCAATGACACCTTTATTCGACCAACGTTTCGTTCCGTTTCTATCGGTATTGCGCATGCTGGGTACCCTGTCGTTCGGGAGAGGGTTTGAGCATGGTTTATTTTAGACCTTCATTGATAATCTTATTACATTTTAGTGTTAGGTTTTTTTAGTGTTTCTGTGAAGTAGGTGATTTCTATGATACATGAATACCTAGACATGCCAACGGTCAGAGAGAAAATCCAATACTATAGCAAAAAATATAATAAAAGATTAAAAACACATAAAAATACGCTAGCCTCACAGCTGATAGAAACTCCAAACCAAGGCAAAAGGCTAAAGAGACCTAAGGTTTCAGAACTGGAAAACATGCAAAGATAATACAACCAGGAAATGAGGTCACTGGGCCTCAACCTGCACATGCCCACTATCCATACATTTCTGCTAATGGCTCTGCCGATTGCAGTTAGTTATATATAAAATATCAAAAAAAAAAAGGTGATTTCTTAAACAAAATGCCTTGTCGCTTACATGCATTTGAATGGGCCTGCAAATGAATACTTAAATTGTATTTTTTTTTTGACATACTACCTACATAAAATTATATTGTGAGTTTATTTGATTGACAATTGTAATTCAATGAATGCTGCTTTAGATTTTTAATTTATTTTGACATTGATATTATTATTTCAAGTAAGTAATTATTATTTGTTGACTGTTAATTTTTTTTTTTTTTTTTTTGACATTGAAAATCATTTTGTATACCGAATAATTTAAATTTCCTACATATTAAATTTTGCATGACCACTGTGGTCGTTAATAGATGGACATCAATATCCAAGATTTAAGACCTTATCATCATCATCATCATCTCAGCCATAAGAAGTCCACTGTTGGACATAGGCCTCCCCCATGGATTTCCAAAAATACCGATTGGAAGCGGCTTGCATCCATCGTCTTCCCGCCACTTGTATGAGGTCGTCTGTCCATCTCGTGGCTGGTCTTCCTACGCTGCGCTTGCCGGTACGTGGTCTCCATTCGAGAACCATTCGGCCCCATCGGCCATCAGTTCTACGTGCTATGTGCCCTGCCCACTGCCATTTCAACTTGCTAATCCGCTGTGCTATATCGGTGACTTTTGTACGTCTACGTATCTCTTCATTTCTAATTCGATCTCGTAGAGAGACTCCGAGCATAGCCCTCTCCATAGCTCGTTGCGTAAGACCTTATACGTTTACCTATTAACATGCAAAATAAAGAATTTGAATTTGAATTTATATTTTCTAAATAGATCAACGTTTGACCACCAACTCGCCTGTTGGATAGTGACGATGCGATGTGGTCAAAGATGAAGCTCAGACTTAAAAGTTACCTATTCACTCTGACTATGAAAATACATAGTTGTTACTGTCAAAGAACAATGGAGTAGTTAATAAATAAATATTTGTGGACATTTCACACAACACCATCTAGCCACACAGAACTAGATGGCTGATAGAATACATATATACTTCTTGTAATACACTTTAATAACTACTTATAGACTTTAATGTAATTATATATGGTTTGTTTATTGTTTTCTTGTAGTTGACGAGGCACAAACTTCACCTAGTTTACATTTATACAATTGTTTGTAATTCAATCTATAACAAAGAAAACCCACAAAAAATCACCAAAATCGGTTAACAATTGAGATTTTTCACGAACATAAAAATACTTTTTAAGAATTTCCTTACTTTTAAGAATCACGGGTTAAATTTCATCGTCTGAACAACATTCAACAATACAATTATCTCGAGCACATGAGCAAAAAACGCCTTTAATTGAAGCAAAATACAGTGTACAATTGTAAGACAACTCGTAACGGAGCAGGTGATATAAATAATTTGTGCTTGTAGTCTCAGAAAATAGTAGAAGAACAAAGCACCTTTGTCTTCTTAAATTTATGCGCGACTCTTGTTATTCTTACATGTATGACGCTTCCTTTTTGATGAAAATGCTCTATGTGATATTACTCGGTGATATTCGGGGAAATTTCTTTGACGTTTACTTTTTGTAGGCAAATTACAATACCAAATGTTTTTATAACCCTCGATGTTTTCCGCGCTTTTACCCGCGTAGTTTTACGCGCATAGAACTGATTGCGATGGGGCTGATAAGTTCTCGAGTGGAGACCTCGCACCGGCAAACGCAGCGTAGGAAAACCAGCCACGAAATGGACAGAATATGACCTTATACAAGTAGCAGGAAGACGCTGGATGCAGGCCCTTTCCAATCGATCTTTTTGGAAATCCATTTGGAGGCCTATATTCAGCAGTGGACTTCTTGTGGCTGAGATGATGATGATAAGAACCCGCCTAGTGATAAAATCGATGATGATGGTGACTACGGAATGTAGCCCATGTCAATCTCTAGGTTTCACAGCCTCATTGTTTCTATCAGACTCCTTCTATTCTATCTGCTTCTTTTTTTCGACCAAATTAGCTTTATAAAAGCTAATTTGGTCGAAAAAAAGAAGAAATGAACGTGAAAGTAACTAAAAGCTGTAAGAATGTACTACGAAATATAGACTATGTTTGCTACGAATCATGCTACATATTGTGCTACGAAATATAGACTATGTTTGCTACGAATCATGCTACATATTGTGCTACGAAATATAGACTATGTTTGCTGCGAATCATGCTACATATTGTGCTACGAAATATAGACTATGTTTGCTACGAATCATGCTACATATTGTGCTACGAAATATAGACTATGTTTGCTACGAATCATGCTACATATTGTGCTACGAAATATAGACTATGTTTGCTGCGAATCACGCTACATATGCTACGAAATAAACACTATGTTTGCTACGATCTCCGGTACACTGTAAATGTGAGTAAAATGTGACCAACTCCCAATAACAAGATTCCCTGCCTATACAAACATACCGGGCATCATGTCCGGAGATACCGGGACAGGCCGGGCCGTCCCCGGGCAGCCGTCCCGGCTCCCGGTATCTCGGGGAAAAATGAGATTTCACTTCCTTTCGCCTTCGACAAATATTGCCGGAAACATTCCGTCGAAAACAGGGATAGGGCTGTATTTACAATTTAATTTATTTACAAACATTTATTTTTCTTTAAACGCTTTATTTGGACAGACAAAAGGAAGAGTTTTAAAAAGGTTTAAATAATTTTTACAATTTAAGTAATTAGAGTTTTAAAAAACTATAAAAAATACATCAAAATATACAATTCATTTTTATAGATGACATACAAAAAATAATCATCAAAATCAATTCATAATTGGCGAAGTAATCGCTGAATAAACATGCAAAAAAAATATTCAGTCAAATTGAAAACCTCCTCCTTTTTGGAAATCGGCTTAAAATAAAAGTCATCCTCTCCTAGAAGCGACGTGCAACCCAATTTGTTCTTTAACCATTCATCATCGTCATCATCATCACTGCCCTAAGAAGTCCACAACCAAAAATAGGTCCCCCATAACTTTCCAAAAAGAACGGTTGGAATCGGCTTCCATCCATCATCTGCCACTTGTGCTCGTATGAGGTCATCCTGTTCACCTCGTAGCTAGTCTTTCTACGCTGTGCACTCATCACTTCGTTTTCGTTTACCTAGATGCCAGTAGTATAACGTAAATATAGAGTGTACGCAATACAAGTATCTATATTAAAAGAAAAACAAAATACCCGACTGCAGAAAATCAGATTTTGCAGTCTAACTTATGACTCCGTTACTCTTGATACGCTGCTGAGAATACGGTTTTTCATTCTTTTATTTTTGCGAGAGATTTATTATTATTATTACGAAATAATATAGCCTATAACACTCAGGAAGTGGAGACGAATCTAACGTCACCTCGCACGTCAAAATCGGTCAAGCCGTTTAAGCTGTAGGCGAGCATATAGAAACATACATACATATGTACATACCCACATACATACATATGTACATACCCACATACATACATATGTACATACCCACATACATACACTCGAAAAACATAACCCTCCTTACGCAGTCGGGTAAAAATAAACTTTCATTTATCTGGATAATTGTAGTGCATGTACATGCATGATACTATTTCTTAGAGCAGACGAAAATTTCTCAACATTTGAGTTAGTACCGACAGTACCCAGTCGGTTAGTCAGTATTATCTATTCTGTGGTGGCGACCATTTAATGTAGAGGTGGTAATTAAAAGTTATAACATGTAATGTAATAGTGTTACAAGGATTAATTCCTTTTAACACTGTTAAATAATAAATAAATAAATAAATATTTGTGGACATTTCACACAACACCATCTAGCCAAAACCAAGCAAAGCTTGTACTATGGAACTAGATGGCTGATAGAATACATATATACTTTTTTTTGTAAATATATACATATGATACGTTTCTATGTACCCAGACACAGAACAAACAACCATGCTCATCACACAAATGTTTGCTCTGGGTGAGGATCGAACCCACAACCTTTCAGTGCAGCAGGCACACTACCAACTGAGCCACAAGCCCAGTCAGTGTTACATTAAATGTTTTTACTTAACACGATTATAAGAAAAATAACCCATTGTTGTTCAATAAAAATTTAAAATATTCAGAACTAATTATTTTTAATTTTTATGTCAGCGGCATCTATCTAAACATTCCTTTTTATTTATTTATAATTTTTATCCCCTTCCATGTAAATTTTACTGCTTGGTAATTTTGTTGATTTGTTAAAATAAATGTTAGATACAACTCAAAAAATTCAACACTGCCAAAAATTCAACATTTATGTTATTATAAATAACACAGAAGGGAATAAAAACGCAATACTAAACAAAAAATTTAACAGTGTTCTTTTTAACATTTTATCTAACATGTAATTATTTTTAACTTGTTAGTTATAACAGTTAACGTTTTTTAACCTTTATCACACCTCTAGTTTAATGGTGCCTCAGGCTATCAGTTTGACGAACTGTACTCCGTTAAATAAAGGCGATCTCCGGAGAAACATTGCGGACGCAATTGTGTAAGAACATTCAGTAAGCTCCCTTTGTTTTTGAAGACGAGATTTATCTTTGAACAATTACTTTCAGTTGCAACCTACGCTGTCTCTCGAGGTAAAAGTTTATTACTTACTTAATTATTTTTGTTAATATTGTCACAAATTAGTTTACATAATTAATGGTTTAAATCATTGACATTCCATTTATTTTTTTTATATTGACACTACAATTTACTGACATTCAAATATTTGTATGCCAGTAATGGCAAGTTCTGGCAGTAGGACTAACATAATATATGCTTAACATTCTGTGAACCTAGGACTTGCAAATAAAGATATGGCTTATGACTTTGAAAACCAAACTACTGAACCGATTTTGATGAAATTTCTATGGGATCAATCTGAAATCATATCCTTTCAAACAATAAAATAATTATTCGATATTTTTGAAAATTTTACATATTCAAGTATCTACAAATATATAGACAGTTCAAAAATTACACACATTCAACGAGATTTGAACCCGAATTATCCCGATCTGTACCTGGGAGAGCCTTTTAGTAAAATGTTAAAAGGCTCTACAGATAGGGATAATGCGGGTTCAAGTCCCGTTTGGGTGTGTGTAATTTTTGAACTGCCTATAAATTTGTAAATAAAATAATTTTTAAAATCGAGTTTTAAATGACGGATTTATGCGGTTGTTGTTGTTGCTAGCCTGTAGTGTCCCACTGCTGGGCAAAGGCCTCCCCTCGACATTTCCAATCTTGACGGTTTTGTGTATTGATGTGCCAGTTTTTATCAAAGGTGAGATTTATGCGGTAACAAGTATAAATAGAATACAGCCGAATTGGTAACCTCCTTCTTTTTGAAGTCAGTAAAAACTGAAACGAACGACTTCAAAATATACGATTTCATTTACTTGGATATGTTTGCGCATGCAAAGTTTCCGGCAGTCTAGTCGGGAGACCGTCTGACTTGCGATCCGCAGGTCCTGGGTTCAAATCCGAAGCACGCACCTCTGTCTTTTCGAAGTTATGTGCGTATTGTTGATTGCCGCCAACTTCCAACGGTGAAGAAAAACATCGTGAGGTCTGAGAGTTCTCAGTGATCTTGAAGATGTGTGTAGTCTACCAACCCGCACTTGGCCAGCGTGGTTGACTATGGCCTTACCCTTCTCACAATGAGAAGATAGCCCGTGCTCAGCAGTGGGACAGTTTGTATAAACAGGACTGTTAAAAAAAATGCTAGTAAATAAACGTTATTTGATACAGAGATTACACAAAACCAGAAATGTAGCAGATTCAGACAAAATTATATGCTCGTAACAAGTAACAAACAGATCGTAATTTGGATTTGAAGTGCAGACGTTTATCACAGCGGTGCAGCGGTGCCTCCCGGTGGGAGCTACTAGTTTTTGTCTCTGTCTTCCACCCTGTATGTTACACTTGGACGTAGAAACAATGGACCCTGATACCGTGTGACTGAATGTGAGATAGCAATATTGATATTTTTTATTATATTACCATGTTAGTTACAGAAAGCAGTGAAAATTGGTTCGGAGTATTTGTTTCATTAAACGCGATAATAATTTTATTATAAATAAAATATTGACAAAAAACAACGAGAATTTTTCAAAATTTTATTTTCATTGTTTGGATTCACCAGCTACATCGACAAAGACAAAATTACCTATATTTTTCTCTTGCTCTTGCTAATTTCACTTTATGTAATCTACTCTATAAATTGCTCTCTCTACGTTATTACAAGAGTAACATCCAGAGAGAAATACAATTTAAATGTAAGTGCTACAGCAGTGCAAGAAACAGTTGGATTACTGATGAAGCAATTTCTGAGATGTACATTACGGAAAGACTTTGTTGTATTTGAATTTTTTTGCGTGTTTGAATTTACATTAAATTATTATAATATATATATAATATTTCACATATAACTGACTAAAAAGTAATATACTAGGACACTAAATTCTATCTATCTTTATTAATTTATCTGAGCGCCTGATCGACGCAATGCGAGACCAAAATGCTGGCGCGTATCTGGCCCAACGCCTAGCATTGCCATTCAACATGGCATTGCTGCAGCATGCTGGATACGCTGCCAACTGGTAGTGGGTTTGAACAATTGAGTTGTCTTTCAATGAGTCTTTCATCTCTATAGATAAAATCTCCTTGTTTTTAAGTCGGATTTTTTATTTTTTTAAACTATAATTAGTACGTATAAAAATTTGACGTTTGAATCAAAATGTAATTCAACAGTCAATTTACGTAAAGTTTTAATAAAAATATTTAAATTTATATTTGTATAGATACAGGACAACAGCTTATATGAAGTAATTAATATCTTACAGGCATTTATATCTTTTAAAATACGGGAGTGAGGTGGACAAACAAGCTCGTGGTGCAAAGACGCGATTCATCTCAGTTTCGGTATCAATAAAGGATCAACATCAGGCGAGTTGGCGGTCAAGCGCAGTCCTATTTCTACATTAAAAAAAATGTATTTATTTATCCAAGGGTTTTTTATTTCATTTGTTTTTACGTGAAATAATTTTGTATGATAAAATCAAGACAAAGTCAATAAAGTTGATAAAACACTAAAATGCGTCGCCGTAATGTGGTCAAAGGTAACGAGCGGTCCAGCCGCGTGCGCATGTAGCGAGCGCTGGCGCCCTGTCGTTATAATACTGTAACTATTCCCGTTCCCGCTAACGATAAAGCGGAATATCGTTACTTCTAATAACCGTGGAATGTCGGTCACTGCCACAGAAAATAGTAGATGGAGCATGTGACTTCATTTATATGAAAACCTTGCGTGCCACATTTTTGGTACCGACTGTGACGTCACGATTCATTCACGATTTTGTTTTTTATTAATTGATTTTAACGCGCGAAATCTATTCAACCCAATACATCTGCGCGCTTGTACGATAGTAACTTGTTGACAAAATATCGAATCGGAAGTACATATCACCTGAAATTAAACAAATCTTGGTTGTCAACTGCGATTTTTTAACGTACTTGACACGCTCGTTTTGACACGCTAGGTACATACATTTGGGGTATCTATAGAAGTCTACGGCCCCTGCTCGTTACAGACTGAGATAATTAATGTTTATGCTCTATATTACTTTTACAAACATGTGAAATATCATACGTGACGTGATCGTAAGAACATAAAAAGAGGCAAAGTTTGTAAGTTTGTTTGTCCGGGACAAATATCCGAAACCGATCCCAAAAAAGCGTCTCTAATAACAATCTACTTAGTAGATCCTTGATCCTTGAGTTATACGGCTGTTTTTTTCTGTAATAAAATTGGTTTTCAGGGCAAAATCACCGTTTTTGTAATTCTATACGCAGAAATAACAAGCCGTCTTGGCTCACGCTAGTTAGGTTTTGTGTAGAGCTAATAAAATTCCGCGGCATTATTTTGTTAGATCATAACCTACTTCCTGTTGATCTAAAATAAAAAAGTTGGCAGAATGCAGATCTCAGAGTATACCCATAAAAAAAATTGATTGTAAGTTACAATAAATTTTTTTTTTCAAAAATAGTCATGTGATGTTACAATTAAAAACTTTTCTTTGCAATTAAAAACTTACACCACAGTTGAAATATATGGGCGAACATTACTACCTATAAATTTATTTATAATTATATTTTTCTTTTCGGTAAAACCAGGATGCATTTTGACAGTTTGCGTGAAAAAGTGAAGTAAAATCGTTTTTCGTTTCGTTTGGATAATGACGCTTGTTCGTGTCTCTAAATGTCTGATTTGAAAAAGGTCAAGTGATGAAATGATCACGTAGGACAGATGCACACTCGCCAAAATAAATCCTTGATTTCCTTGTTTTATATATATATATATATATATATATATATATATATATGTATTGTTTAACAGTAACTAACCTACTGTACCAAGTAGTCTGATGACTTGTGGAACCCACTGCGTATTGAGCTTAGCCCACAAATCGTCCAACATACGGTAAACATGCCCGGCCCAGTTCCACTTTAGTTCGGCGGCTCTATATGACCAACGTCGACGATCTGGGAGGCCTTTGCCCAGCAGTAGGATGGAACAGGCTCTAAATAATAATAATAATAACCTACTGTAATGGCAACGGCATGTAACAACATAACGGATTCGTTCAACGCCACCAATTTGTTCACGTAATTGGTGTCGCGACGAAGCGCGGGGCTACGGCGCGGGCGAGGGCGGGGGAGGGCGGGGGAGGCGGCTCATTTGCAAATCAGATTAAACTAATGCCTGTCCTATGAATAAAGTAGGTTCGGTTACAGTAGCCAGGGCTCAGGGTGACATTGGGACGTAGTCTTAAACTGGCTTTGTCCGACTCACAACTCATTCTACCCGATATTACTAATTTAGGTAATTATGTTATCCTAGAATTTTACGTACGTTTTATAGTTTTCGTGTGTTTATTCTTTATGTAAAATGTATTATTTGTAAATATAATATCCTCTCAAAACAAAACATGTAAAAAAAGAAGTCTCGTAACGACAGCATAAAGTTGTTATATTTTATGTAAAATTTAGTTGTTGGACTTTTTTTCGTACAACGCTGTCCGGTGCAAACTAAGCAAAGCTATAAGAGCTAGATAGTTGATAGCATACTTTATACTTTTTTTGTTAATAGGCCAGAAACAGAACAAATATCCATTCTCATCAGACACATTTTTGCCCTGAGTGGGGATCGACCCCCTCGACCTACAGATTAGAGATCAGAGACATTACCAACTGAGCTGCGAGGCCAGTCAAACTTATTTCAGGAAATATCTACGGAAGCACTTATTCAATAGTTTTGTCTTACTATCGTATACGTCGATGTTTTATATTACCGTTGTATTATGTACCATTCAGAGTAAATGTATCAATATTACAAAGGTATCTGAAATGTATCAAATGGCTTGTTTAGCCCACGACACTTTGTATCTGGAGGCACGAAGTGTTTGAAACGTCTGATCTAGTCATAATCCTGTCTAACCATCTAAGCCCGGAGCAATCACGCTTACTAAAAAGTTTCCAGTTGTGACAGTGAATGAATGAATAGAAAGAGACTTTCATTTCAGAACATTATATACTATTAGAACCAAGTATTTGTCGCTTCCAATCGGTCTTTTTGGAAATCCATGGGGGAGGCCTATGTCCAGCAGTGGACTTCTTATGGCTGAGGTAATGATGATGATTTGAGCATAGCAGTAGTGGAAGTGGCTCGCGCGCTGGGGAGGTCAGCGAAGTCCACTCATGTGATGGGTCCAGCTCCAGCAGTGTATAGCAAACTGCCGAAACAAATTACCACAGTGACCACGATGGCCAGCTTTAAATTAAATTTTAGACGCTGGCTTACTGAACAGACGTTCTACAGCTATGAAGAATTGATGACGTTTAAAATTGTTATAAATTGACATAAGAATTATTACTGTTCCATTGCTTTCAGATTTATTCATTATGCTAATTTCATGTTATAAATTTACATGCTTATTTTGACATTTGTTGTTTTGTTTGATACAAAGCTATATTTATTTCTTTTTTGACACTTCCATAAAACTTTGATACAACAAAAAAAACATTTTTCTCCTCCCTTTGCAATCGAATATAAACAGACACATACTTATTTACAAAGTGTACTGACTGCTTGTAATATAATTATTATATCAGCTTTCAAAATCAGAGTCAACATTATTTAGCGAAACATTTATCTCATATAAAATAGTTTTGAAGGCGGCGCGCGGCGCATCGAATACAAATGTCAAAGAGTAATACAGACAAATGTCCCAAGTTAGTGAGATGGCAAGTGAAGAGAGCTCACGTACGTGACCTAACTTAGCACTAAAACAATGCAGTAGCAAAGGAAGATAAGGCGGTGATCATTTGATACGATACGACGCACATTAAAGGCTTTTTCACACTACGTTACATATATTTAATAGAATTATTCTAAATATTACGCATTTTTAACCTTTTACACAGACTGTACGCATACTTTCTCTTATAAAGTAAACTCAACAACGAATCAAGCGTAAAAAAATCGTAAATTTGGCTGCGAAATGCGCTCTTCTACTGTCAGGTATTTTGTTTATCTTTTAAAATAGGCCCACAATGATATTGAAATTTTATGCCCCGAGCTCTTTTCACTATCGTATGGTTATATACACGTATGTCGTATAAGTGTTTGAAGTTTCCTATCGTGGTGCATATTCCAATACTCGATAGAAACGCTTTAATTCTACATTCACCGTGCGGACTGATACATTATGAGAAACATTTTCTGAGTGGGTCTTTCGCGATAGATACAATTTGGGTGTCTTTAAATGGCGTCTGAATCTATTTTTTTCTAGATCAGCTCACATCATCGTAGACCACAACATCGTTTGATTTCAGGGGAGATAGCAGTCAAGCACAAACCTATATATCTTTTAGAAACTGCCAACGGTGTCCACAACTCTCACAAATAAACACCTAGCCTGTGACCACGAACACTAGTGTTTGAAAACTTAAAAAAAACGTCTTCTTACGCTCGCAGTCGGGTAATTAAGTAAAATAGACATGATTTAGATTTACTTTTACATATAGTACTTAACGTATCTACTTTATTATACAATTATAAGAACTTCAAATAAAGTTCAGTTTTCTATACTGTATAATGCAAGGAGTATTGCTGACGTTGTCTGAAAAGGCCTGAATTTAAAATTCTACAAACGAGTGCACTCACTATCAATGAACCGCAAGTAAGCAGTTAAGAATGTCGATGCATGGAATGTGTAATTTTGTAAAATGTAATAGAATATGTATTATTATAAGTAGAATATGTATGTAAGTAGAAATAAAATAATGGTAGTTGAAAAACTCATTACATTACATTCGCCTTCGTCGGAATGCTCACATGCTCTCTCTCCTCTATAATATCTTATTTAACCCTTCTACCCCGAACTACCTAAAAGAACATTTCACATACTGGTCCTCTTCTCATTCCCTTCTCCTTAGATCAAAGGATAATCTTCTTTTAAAAACTCAACACAACGCGTAACCTTTTACGGAAATTCTTTCTCATTCCAGGCAGTTCAGCTGTGGAACGAATTACCTGTGTCTGTCAGAGGTGCTCAGTCGCTATTTTACCTCTCTAAGACCTTACCCTAAAATACGTTGCTTCGGTACTATTTCTGATCTCTCATTTATGTAGGCACTTTTCGGATTTTCTATATATGTTTGAAATATTTATATTTATTGTATTATATTTATTAGTGTAGTAGTTTTTTTGTGTTTATTAGTGTTTGTGTATATTATATTATTAAAGTATTTAGTGTTTAATTTTATTAGATTGTTTGGTATGATTATATTGTAGCTATATCCAGTGTCTCTGCTATTGCAGACCCGCTTTACTTTTTCTATGAATTGATCTCCATACCACGGTTGCCTGGAAGAGATCGCTTTTAGCGATAAGGCCACCGGTTGTCACACTAGTTTTGTAAGTTTCTCTGTTTGTTTTTTTTGTTGAATAGTGTACAATAAAGACTATATCTAATTTTAGAATAATAGATATGAAAATAATAGAAAAAAATAAAACAACCGACTTTAAAATTACGCAATATCGTTTATTTGTAATATTTTTTCCACACATTTTCAAATTTTTGTTTCAAAACCCGTACTACTTAACAGATTTTGGTACCAATACCAATTAGAAAGTATATCTTTTCAAATAATGAGTTATAAGGTAGCAAACATAAAAAATGCAATTGAATTAAGAACCTTCTCCTTTTTTACTCAACTACGTAAGATGGAGGGTTATGTTTATCGAGTGTATGTATATGGGTATGCATGTATGTTTCTATATGAGCGGTTACAGCCAAAACGGCTTGACCGATTTTGATGTGTCGTTAAATTCGTCTTCCCTCCCTGAGTGTAGTAGGTTATATTTTTTGGAATAATAATATCACATCTCTGGCTTAAATAGAAAAAATGCGTTTTTTCGTAACCTCCAAGTCCTCCAACGAACTACCTCAAAGTGATTTACTAGAATTGTTCTAAAGAATACGCATTTATAATATTGTACAGCAATTTTACGCATACTTTCTCAAAAAAACGTACACTCAACAGCGTATCAAGCGTAACGAAATCGTAACTTAGACTGCAAAAACCTCTTTTCTGCAGTCGGGTATTTTGTTTTTCTTTTAATATTGATACTTGTTGAAATAGTATCATACAACTACTTAGCAATTGAATAACTGACATAGATGTAGTTGGTACTTCACCAAGAAAATTTTAATTAAAAAAAAGTGTAAAAAAAAACATAAAATATTATGTAGTAGTATTATTATAATAAAACAAGTGTACTATGTAAATAGGCGGATTTGAATAATAGATATCTTCTAGATCGACGAGCTCCATCCTCGGCCACACCCTCGCTTAACATCAGGCGAGTTGGTGGTCAATCGTAGATCTATAATGTATTAAAAAAAACAGTTTTAATGGTACGAAACCCAGT
The DNA here is from genome assembly GCA_947563715.1 of Lycia hirtaria. Lineage (NCBI taxonomy): Eukaryota > Metazoa > Arthropoda > Insecta > Lepidoptera > Geometridae > Lycia > Lycia hirtaria. Next base: position 14,689,366 of record OX387384.1, read on the forward strand.
TGGATGTTCCCCGCACAAATCCTAGGCCCAAAAGCCCCCAACACGCTCGCTGCATTGCCATGCTGTATAGCGAAGAGAAATTCGCTGAACGAGTAACCAACCAGAGCGAAGGTCTCGGCCTCTTTCCTTTAGACGATATCCCAGCTCCAAAACGAATTTTTCCGCTGCGGAACACCACGGCCCCGCTGATTTGTATGTATTTGATCCTGGTTGCTTATTTACATGGTCACTCTTTAACTGCCACGTGCTGCATATTGTACAGACAGACATACTCATATGACCACAGCGTGCCATGGCGTGTGTTTCACGCAACACAACCGCAGTCAGGCAGTGTTCCATGCATGGCGCTTCCATTCTACGTTTAAAACCCGATCGCTTGACCGTTACATGAATTATTTCCAGCCAGTTAGCGCACGCCGCTAGTCATTTGTTTTGTTTTTGGCAACGATTAATGATTCGAATGAAATTGATTATCGACGCTATGATGTGTGAAACGGAACGACTGCTGATTGATTTGGGAACACCTTTTTCACACATTTATAATAATCGTGATAATTTATAATAATTAGTAATCTTTCCTGAAAAGATATTGATCACATCTGAACGACACGATAAATACACAAACCTAAACTACTATTTAACTGTTAGGAAGTTTTTAAAAAGGAAAAGTAAAGGATCACGTTTTATCGCCATTTTTAAATGGAAGACGTGAGGGACCGTTTATAGGCTGGTCTTCATTGAAAATCAAAAGCTAATAAATTTAAAATAAATAAGTAATTTAAGCCATCAAGAATAGGAATTATGAAGATTTGCCATAATAATAATGTAATTTTTAATATGTTTATACAATGTGGTCTTTTAATAAAGAGTTATCCATCTAATATTTTATTTTTTATTTATGTGTTTAATATTAAAATTAAATAATTAGAATTAGAAAAATCAATAACAGAATTGAAAGTTCAACTCTGTCTGTCCGTTATTGAGTTTAAGTTTAAGAAATCATAATTGTGTTATTGCTAATCTAATACTTCGATATGAAAATACTTTAAGTATATTAAAGTTTATTATAAGTTAATTCTAACACAAATTCGGTGGTTTAATTTGATTCGCACCACTTTTACAGGATTTTGATAATTAAGATCTTTGTAAAGTTTTGAGTGAACATCTAAGTATGGTGATTAGTAGCCACTTCAAGCATTGATTGTCTGCGAAGACCTGAATAGCTCGCTGGAATTAAATACACTTTTCAAGACTTTAAGCCTCTTTTGGAGCGTGTTAAGAAATTGGAAATTGTGATGATTTACTTTAGAATGCTTAGTAATATTTTTTTGAAATATTTTAAAGGATTTTTTGAAAAACTTTTGAACACCTCGACAAATTCATTTTTTAATAGATAATTATGGTATAAAAACTGTAAAAATCGGCTTCAAAATACGCAATTCGTTTATTTGGACGATTTTTTTTCAGTTATTTTGTTATCAAAACTAAAGTACTGAACCGATTTTGATAAAATTAAATGGGACCACCTGTGAGGTATTACCTACCAAACAAAAAATAATCATCAAAAATAATGTACCTATATAATTAAAAACACAAGAAACAGACAGTCGAATTGAGAACCACCTTCTTTTTGGAAGTCGGTTAAAAATTAAATATGCGACTACAAAATGTAGAATTATCCCTGTAATTTTTTTAGACCAAAAATAAACAAGCTTTGTATAGGGATAAACATGTCTTCGATCGCAATTGGTTACCAAGCTACGGTTTTGTTGACCGACGAAGGAGTAGATAATTATATACTCGCGATTTAATGACACCCAGATTATATCTATCGGGAAAGACCCACCCAGGAAGCAAAAAGGAAAAGCTGAAAGCTGAAAAGAAGAGTTGAACGTACTTTAAACCTATACCTGCCTATACTCGTATTAGACTGTCTTGAATGACTGACCGATTCACGGAATTAAGGCGTAAAGGATAACCCGTCTTGTAAATTACAGGTATATTGCAAAAGAGATTTATCGATCAAGGGAAACCGCGGGACACTGTTTGTATCATATTTACTTATCCATGATCTGAATTATGAAATTACTAGTATCTTTTCCCCGAAAACAAAATATACCTATTTTTTTTTCATAAAACTTTATCAAAGTCCCGAAATCTCATTTAACGACTCGTCTGATTACCTAGTCCTTGTACTCGTACAACGAAAGTTTCTTAATTCGAACCTAGCCTAATAATTGATATGTCTGATAACTAAAGATTTGTAAATGTGTATTTCTGGATATTATTATGAAATATAAACCTAACGAACCTAAACTAACAATTATTCGGCCAAATGAACCTTAAGGCTAACAAAATTACGAAATCAGAAATGCGTGTCAAGTAATACATCTGGAATCAAACAGATTCGAACAAGTGAATTTAAAAAATGTTTCGAATCGTAGATAAATGAAATGAAATAATTTTATTCCGGATGTTTTGCATCCATATAAATTACATTACAATTAAAACTAAAATTAAAATAAATTATCGAAGAGAATTAAATTACACTGAATTAAATTAAATTAAATTATTGCAACATTAAAATAATTAAAATAAAATTAACAGTAAATTTCAAATAAATAATTGCAAATGAACTTAATTAATTGATAAATGTACCTAGATAAGATACCTAGTATAACATTATTGTCAACGGTTTACGTAATCAGATATACATACAAATCAAATCAAGTAGTTTATTTGTTACAAAAAGAGAGTACATGATAAACTTGAAGCCTCTGGTTCCCAAACTAGTTTAACACTGTATTTCGGGAACCAGCGTCTTTTCCCTTAATACTAAGGATGATTATATTTTTATCTTATTTTGGCAATCATCTATTGCAGAAGATATCATACGAGTGGCAGGAAGACGCTGGATGCAGGCCGCTTCCAACCGGTCTTTTTGGAAATCCATAGGGGAGGCCTATGTCTAGCAGTGGACTTCTTGTGGCTGAGATGATGATGACGTTAATACACATACATACACACAAACAAGTATATAAGTACATATATAGATGAAAATGAAAAAAAATATTTAAAATATATTTACATAAAACATAATAAACTTAGTTACTATTCACTCTCAGTACAAATTTTCATTACGTCTATGAAAGAATTTAAATAAAATCTAAAAACTTTGATTCCTGCACTAGGCATAGCCTGTGTCGCGAGAATCATATACGATTTCCAAAATCTAAGAAAGCCTCTAGTTGACATAGCTAATTATATTATATTCTATAGTTACTAATATATATCTACCCTAACACATATATATATATATATATTTCAACACAAATGAAGTAACGATGTCATGAAATATACTTACTAGCGTAACTTTTCCCAAAAGACGACGTTTAATTTCTTGTATACAATAATTAAAGGAGAACTTGAACACAATTAAAATATTTGCGTAATACTAAACACGTGGAAGTTTAAAGCATACATCATTCACCTGCCATCCTTAGAGGGTCCCGAAAAGAGGTTACCAACCCTCAAACGAAACTAAGCTTTCAGCTAATCGTTGTAAGGTTTAAATTTTGGAGATATGTTTATAATTGGATCATGAATCGTATTTAATACAGGGTCGCGTTTCGCCGGTGTACCTCTAGGCGGGTTGTTTAGCAGAATTAGCATAAATATTATGTCACACTCTTTCATTCACCCTCTAGGTAAAATCCAGCGAGGAAAAATACGGGAAACGAGTTCTTTGTGGCTGATACTTTGTACTTATATGGGGAGGTGGTATATTGTGATAAAACGTTAAGTTACGGATGGAACGAGCACTTAATAAGGAAGCTTCGTGTAAAATATTAACTGCCAGCTCGTGGTTTTCCCGCTGCTTGTCGGATTTTTTCGCTGTGGAGATTATGTAAAATGATGATATTATATATGAACTGTTTGTGTTTCATATTTCTATGTAAATGTTTATTTTTATAAGTATTAATAATTTTTCTATTAAAAAACCGACTTCAAACGCAACTTACTAAATCCTTCACGATTGTAAACTTTTTAAAGGGACCTCTCTTCACTCGCTCTTTTTTTTCTTTTGTCTAGAATGCGATTTGTCATTGAATGTCAAATACTCGTCTTCGAAGATTAGAAAATGTGCAGATGTTTATACGATAATCCTCAATATTTGACACTTTTGTAAAGAAAAAAGTGTAGGTGGAACTATGTGATTCTATAATCTAACGCACTTTACTCAGAAATACAATGAAAATATTTTCATTTTTAGAGATTATTCAAAAAGTAATAAAGCGATGTTTATAAAATTTATGGGACCAACTTGAGAGCTTGGTTAGCAGACTTCACACATCTTCAAGATCATTGAGAACTCTCAGACATGTAGGTTTCCTCACGATGTTTTCCTTCGCCGTTTGAAGTTGGCGGCAATCAACAATACGCACATAACTTCGAAAAGACAGAGGTGCGTGCCGTGGGATTTGAACCACCACTAGGCTGCCGGAAACTTTTGTATATTTGTGGTGAACAAATTACTCCGTCATTCGTGAACCAATTTTTGTATTTCTTGAATTGGCATATAGATAAAGCTCCCAAATTGGTCCCATAATTATTTTATAGAGACAGTTTTTTAAAGTATAATTATTGACACTGTATTTGTTTAAATTAATATTAAATCACGTAAAATAAATAAATTAAAAAAATACCTTATAATTTCGCCATGTCTGTCTTTATGTCTGTCCATATATCATATTCATATAATTCAGAGATTATTAATACTACATAAATACAAAATTTGGTAGGTAGTACTCCGGGAACCGCTACAAAATGCTGTTGTAATGTAGACCATATCAAAAACTTTTAATGAAAATTATATATAATGAACACCCTTTGCTTACAACTTTTCGAGATATAGCGATAAATATGTAAAACACTTAAGTCGTTATAGAGGTCACGTGGTACAGAGGTCACTCGACCTTCCTGCAAAGTAACGTTTACAAACAGTGCTCGCCAAGTTACTTTCTTAGATTATAAATAGTAGTAGTAAGTAGTACTGAGTCACGCATATGATAGGGACCTTAATTATGCGTGACTCGAGCCGATCTGGCCACTTTTTTTACGTATACCGTTACGTAAAAATTCATTTGACTGTAAACTAAGTATCGTGTATGGAGTACTGCTGCCACCTATTTGATGGATCATCCAAGTATCAGCTGGAAGCTTTAGAGTCAGTGGACTGGCGAGCTGTGAGGTTAATCGGTGACGATAAACTAGCTGCCAAGAAGCTACTTAGTCTCGAGCACCGCTGTAAAGTATAGAATAGATATCTTCTAGATCGATGAGCTCCATCCTCGGCCACACCGTTGCTTAACATCAGGCGAATTGGTGGTTAATCGTAGATCTATCATGCATAAAAAACTAGAAACAAAAATGTTAAAACACACAAACAAACTTCACACACAAACTCCAGTATGATAGCCATTAAAGATGTGTTAAAAATTTCATGGTGTTTGTCTTCTAAAGCCAACAGGTTACGATGAACGGAACTTAAAGTTTCCCCCACTTTGGAGTTGTGAGTGAAGTATGTTCACTGCGGAGTTTACCATCTGGTGTTTAAGCCCCCGGTTCATACTTACATGAAATTACACCAACCTATTTTTAACCGACTTCCAAAAATAAAGAGGTTCTCAATGTAACTGTATGTTGTTTTTTTTATTTGTATGTTGTTTACCGATTGCTTCGCCAATTATGGATCGATTTTAATGGGTTTTTTTCTTTATTTATTAGGTAATAGTTCAGAGATGGTTCCATATAAATTTTATCAAAATCAGTTCAGTACTTTAGTTTTTATAATAAAATAACTGGAAAAATGTCATCCAAGTAAACGTTGCGTATTTTGAAGACATTTGCTTTAGTTTTTTAAACTATAATTATCTCTAATTATATCTAATTAAGTCCAATAAGGCCGTTTGACGGCACATTTGACCGTGATCAAAGAGTTAGGTAGAGGAGAGAACGTACAAGAGGGCTAGAGGTAATAATAGAGTAGCCTCCTGTTCACTTATAAACTAATATTCCACGACTTTCGATAAACATGTCGGGCAATTAATGTCTTGCCTCGTGACAGTTTTCAACCATATTTGTTACATTTTGAGTTCAGTTAGCGCTCTTGAACACGGCTCCCACGTTCACGTGAACTGATGGCCGATGGGGTCAAAATTTTTTCGAGTGGAGACCACGCACCGGCAAGCGCAGCGTAGGTAAACTAGCCACAAGGTAGACAGACGTCCTCTACGTGTGGCAGAAATTATCTGTATGAAGCCGCTTCCAACTGGTCTTTTTGGAAATCCATGGAGGGAGGCCAATGTCCAGCAGTGGATTTCTTGTAGCTGATAATGATGATACAAATGTAACTCAAAAAGTAGCATATGTTTATTATGAACACAAGGCTTTATTTATATTACACATTGTCACAAAGAATAACAAAACATACAGAGATAGTAAGTACCTGGGCGACCGAGCTGCACTCGGATTTTTTATGAATGAAAATACGAGTAAACCCGGGTTCACTAAAAATTAAACCTAGCAAGATCGATTTATCGTCTCCTAATCTACCTACAAACCAAATTTCATTAAAATCGTTGGAGCCGTTTCCGAGATTCAGATTATATATATATATATATACAACATTTGCTCGTTTAAAGGTACTTACTAGATTTCCATCACAATATTTAAAGCGATAGTGTAACCTCAGTCAGTTTTGTTGTGGATTTCCGTATCGGAGGGTGTGGGTGTGGGTGTGGTGTGATTTTAATTTTGCTTGAAACAGACGATAGCATGATGGAGGGTAGTCACCTAGGACAGCTGCACAGCACATGAACCTCTGTTATTGCTAAAAGGCTAGCTAGGTAGCTATTAGCTCCATGACGTTTGGCTCTCGGCTCCAAGTCTCGCGTAAACTCCACAAATAAGGGTAAAAAAGTGTCGATGGCGGCGCGCCAACTCACACTGCCATGCAGGAGGGCCTGTTACACAATATGTACACTTGTAATACAAGGCTTTACACAAAATATAATCTGCGTTTTATCCCACGGTAGTCCATACGACATCGTGTTTAAGCAATCGAGATCGTGCTTAAACAATAAGGCTACGTTACAGGCAAGGAAAACTAATGCCGGATTCGAGTGTTCTGACATTAGGACGAAAGAACTGAGATTACCATTACTGGCACTCTGGCGTTGTCATCTTCGCGCATAATTTGTTTAGAGAAGGCTCGTTCAGTGGTTTCATTTATATAGCTATAGACAAACATTGATATATGATGATAGGTAGGAGGAGACAGATTTGTGTGTAAAACGAATTCGCAATTTGCTGATTTTTTCCTTTTAAAGTACAGAACTCTAAAATAATCCGAATGTGTTTTGGTACAAGTGTACCTCTCTGAATTTTACACTAGATATTCTTCAAGCGTAGGCTGAGGAGGAACTGTATCGCAGTGCTGAGCGCTCCGATATACATATGTTCATCCAAAGAACCCGGAGTCTCCAGTTTAGCACTAAGGCTGACCACCGGGGGATATTTGTAGTTGCATTTCCAACGTACAACGCAGCCGGGTATCTTTAGGAAATTTCGCCCTCGTGAAAAAAAGTCCTTCAACCTTCAATTTTGAGGTTGAGCAGAATCTCCCTCGGAATCGCAAATCCCGATCCCGCGGGTCATCCAGTGGCGATACACTATAGGTACATAAGTCACAATTATTATCTACTTCTATGGTGGAGGCTATCTGGAATAGCACATCGAGCAGACAATCTGCTTGTTCAAAAAAAACTTAGTACTTGTTACTTAGTATTATAAACTAACATGTTTGTGTAACCCGCCCCTGCGGAGCTGCTATTGACCGCAGCGCAGTATTGTGAGCTGCAAGTGTGCGGCAGCAGTTAGTTTTATATTTATTTTGCGGCACTCGCCAGAGCTCCAGAGCTGCGTACTGCGGCTTAATAACCGACTTCCTAACACCATTACCTTCTTAGTGTAACTATACTGCTCCCTGGATAACTGTTATTGTTGAGGACCAAGTTTCAATGGTCGAGATTGTAGAACACGTTGGAACGACTTTTGTAATGACAGAAAAGTTTTTAACTCTTTTATCCTACTCTGGACATAAGCAGTGTATTTATTTGCCTTATTCATTTGTAATAGTTTCCCGCTAACACAGAATAATTAATAGTACAGGTACTTGTACATTTAATTAAATTGCGACTCTTGCTACGACGTAATAGAGCGCAAGTCGATATGACAGGCACTATGTACCTACTTTTTATGTTTATAAAAAGTAGGCACATAGTGCCTGCCCATAAGATTATAAGAGAGTGTGGGTTTCCACACTCTCATATGAACATAGAGTGCATCTCATTTTATAGTGTGGTGCGGCTATTATTTATATCTTCTGACACGTACAAAGCATTGAAGTGTCCGGTCGAAATGACAGGTCTCATGTTCTTGAGTGCGTCTAGCTTACCGATAAACTGACTTCATCACCCATGCGCATAATAATTTTAATATTATGCCATTCTTTACCGCCTAGAGTCTGCTCGGAAAGAGAGCTGATGTAGCAATGAGGGCGATGCTGTCCTTGTTTCATTATATTGTTCGACTGGAACCCAATCGAGACAACAGTTCCCATTTTTACCCGATAGTTCTTTCCAAACAGAATCTCGTATTTCATAACATGAACCAGTAACTTACGTCGACCGGGATTCCCCGGTTCTCGTAGCGCAGTCGCGGGTATCATAATAAAGCTATGTTATGCTAAGTCCCGGTGTAGGTTACATCCTGGTATCTTAATGGTCTCCGGAGTGGAACCCGCTTTGACTAAATCGTGTGCCGTTGCGATGTTGTTACATGAGATAACGGTATTATTTATGGATTTAGTTTGCTCTGATAACTGCTTAATCAACGAGAAGGAAAGAGAGACAGCTACTTTTTAGGGTTCCGTACCCAAAGGGTAAAAACGGGACCCTATTACTAAGACTTCGCTGTCTGTCTGTCTGTCTCCAGGCTGTATCTCATAAACCGTGATAGCTAAAAAGCTGAAATTTTCACAAATGATGTATTTCCGTTGCCGCTATAACAACAAATACTAAAAATTAAAAAAAAAAATATTAAGGGGGGTCCCCATACAATAAACGTGTTTTTTCCTATTTTTTTTTAAAAACGGTAACAGGAAGACGCTTCAAATTTTCACAGAATATTTACTTGTATATTACCTTTCAAAATAAATAATTAAATAACAATAAAGTAAATATTAAAGGGGGGCTCCCACACAACAAACGTAATTTTTAAGCAATTTTTACTCGATCTTAATTAACAGGTAGAAACTTGAATATTTGTAAGTAAATATTTAGAAATATATTAACTATAAAAATAAATACCTAATCTAATACATAAAAACTCACAAAATAAAAATAATCCGTGCATCTAAACGCGGTGCGAGCGCCGCGCCGCGGTGTGGTGGTGGCGCGAGCGCGAGGCGGTTGCTAAGCAACGGCCGCGCGGGTAGCGGGGGAGGTAACATCACGGAGCGAGCCATAGCCGCGCGTATTCGCGCGAGCGTCGTCATGCTACCCGGATGTGTATCGAAAACCTACCTATAAGTTTGCAATTTACTACTTGGAATTTCGTTGATTTCTCGTTATTTTATACGATTTTCTATTATAGATGATAGTACGGAACCCTTCGTGCGCGAGTCCGACTCGCACTTGGCCGATTTTTTGTTCTTAATTTGTTTTTCGTGGTTGATGGCTATTACATCGATATCATCATCATCATCATCTCAGGCACAAGAAGTCCATTGTTGGATATAGGCATCTCCCATGGTATTCCAAAAAGGTCGTTTGGCAGTAGCTTGCTTTCAGGACCTTCCTGCCATTTGTATGTATCGGTCGGTAGTAGTAGTCAGTTCGAAAAGAGAAGTAATTTGACGCGTAAGTAGTTCTAAGGATTTTTTTGCGTATTTAAACTGTGCTTGATGCTCTTGAGCCCGGTATACGAGTCCAAGTAGAAACCTCAGAGCAGTTATACTTTTTACCCGACTGCTAAAGAAGGAGTGTTATGTTTGTCGAGTATATGTATGTATATTTCTATATGATCGCCCTCAGCCTACACGACTTGACTGATTTTAATGTGCGAGGTATCGTTACATTCGCCTTGAGTGTCATAGACTATATTTTTTATAATAATAATAATTCATCTCTCGCAAAAAAAAAACGTTTTTTCGTAACTGCCAACGAAATTTTTCCTTATAAACAAGTAAATAATTTTACTAGAATTATTCTAAGAAATGCGTATTTATAATCTTCTACAGCAACTTTACACATACTTTCTCACAAAAAAACGTACACTCAACTGCGTATCAAGCGTAACAAAATCGTAAGTTAGGCAGCAAAAAGCTCTTTCAAGCAGTCGGGTAGTTTTTTTTTACTTATAAAATAGATACTTACTGTTATCTACAACCGGCATCGAAGCGATCTCGATACCAGTGCAATACTCACATGTATCTAACCCCCATTATCGCAATTTGTAACTTTCTCAGATTTTTGAGTATTCGGTAACACAGGGTCCACTCTTTAAAAAATCACCATACGCTAGATCGCGCTGAGTCCAAGTGTACTGTGTTACTTTTGAGAGATTGTGTGAGTTCTGTGATATATAGATATCTCTCTCTTATCAGCCCTGTTTGTACAGTCCCAACAAACTGTCCCACTGCTGGGCACGGGCCATCTTCTCATTGTAGGAAGGGTATATATATATATACGACTTTTATCTAAAAACCCATAGCTTATCACAATACGAGTATGATGTATCTCAGAAAATAATTCATGACTTACGGGCCAACCTTGTGTCTTCCAACATCCGACGCCAACGTGGAATCTGGGCTGAATTACCCGGAACATAACTTTATGATCTACGATACATGCCCGAGACGGACTCAGGGCAGACTGGGAGAGGGGGTAGGGGGGTAGGGGCTTTGCTATTGCATGTACGTAGCGTACGTAGTTAATAGAATGTGCAGTGTTTTACGAGCGTTCATAGGCGACGCAAAAAGGAAGTGAAATTCTGTTTATGGTGACGGTTGATCAAAGACGTGACACTAACATACGAGTCGTCAAGCCTATTAGAAAGGAAAATGGTCTGTTTGTCTATCTTTCTGTGGTATAGTAACTCCCAAACGAATGTACGGGTTTTGATAAAAAAAATATTTATAGAATTAATAAATAATTCTATAAATATTTTTTTTATCAAATATAATTATATATTTTATAACAAGAGGACTTTTAGATATTTTTTTTAATTTATAGTAAAGATTAGAAAATTCTCATACAAAACCACATCGTTAACATTTTACTTTGGTTTATTTTTAAAAGAGAATTTGATCGAAAGTGTTCTTAGCTACGTTTCAATAGAATCTATTTGAACCTTTTTTGTGTCGAGAGTTTTTAAGTTTTCTAAAATTGTACTTGTGTGGGTGTTGTGTGATAAGTGATAACACAATAGATTTGAGTATACCTTTAAGCTGTTTAGACTACAGAAGTTAACCATAAAAACATGCATAGATAGATAAATTCTTTATTGTACACACCACACAACATACGATAATCATCACAACAACAAGTGCAACAACGGGCGGGTTTTTCGCTATAAGTGATCTGTTCCAGGCAACCATGCATGCATTTGGCCAGCGTGGGAGACTATGGCCTTACCCTTCTCACAATGAGAAAATGATCCGCGCCCAGCAGTGGGACAGTTTGTACAAACAGGGCTGATAAAAAAATTGGTTGTTTGTAAAGTCGGTTTACGGACGATAGTTTAACGTGACAACGTCATAACAAAACATTGATGAAATGATTGCATACTTTATGAATGAAATTAAGCTCGACAATGAACGTAACGGGATAATTTTTCGTGCATGCAGCCGGTGTTCATTGATTTATTAGACGTTGTCGCATCAAAAATGCATACATTGTAGTTTGGAGCAGTCGGGTAAGACATGCAATAAATTATATTTCACGATGTTTGTACATAGCACAGCGTGACAACGCAAGATACAACGTTCACACGTGTCCCTTGTTGATATATCGCGGTTATTATCACAAATAGCTCATCAGTGTAACACGACAGGCTCGTGTCACCTCCGTATTGCGCCTCTGAATTAACACACCACAATATATGCTTCGTGCGGTTTAGTGTTTATAGCCCGCGTACACGGGTTTAGTTGCTGTTAGTTTTAAACGGTTAGGTTTTAACTAATTCCGAACACTAAATAAGTTTAGTGACAAGTCAGAATCAGAATCAGAATACGTTTATTGCTTCACTGTGTACCAAAGATCTTATAAGTAGACAAGTCTCAACAGCGTACCCATATCGGGCATGCAATACACAATTATTATTATCATTAAAGTATTAGGAACTTGTTTATGCACTAAAACTACATAAATATACATAAATTTACATTCAAGAAATTGTAAACCACCCGTTGTGATTTACTTTTTAACAGACTCCCACAAGAAGGAGGTTCTCAATTCGGCTGTGTGTGTGTGTGTGTTTTTGTATGTTTGTCCAGCGATTACTTCGCCAATGTTTGGTAGGTATACCTCAGAGATGGTCGCTCATAAATTTTATCAGAATTGGTTCAATTTTTATAACAAAATAACTGAAAAGATGTCGTCCACTTGAGTAAACGAATTACGTATTATGAAGTCGGTTTTTTTCAGTTTTTTTTACTATAATTATATACTTATAAACACAACAACACACAAACACACAACAACACAAAAGTTGTTTGTGGTACAATAAATTTAATCTGTTTCATTGCGTTTTGTATACAATGTGGCACGTAGCGTTAGATAGCATTGCATTGTATGGTTCGTTTCATGCATTGCAGTTAATTGCGTTACACACACGTAGTTTTTTTTAAATATACATGATAAATCTACGATTGACCACCAACTCGCCTGATGTTAAGCGACGATGTGGCCGAGGATGGAGCTCGTCGATCTAGAAGATATCTATTCACTCTAGCCTTGAAAATTTCAAAATTGAGGTCTCAGGAAACAGAGATGGCGGCAACGAATTCCATTCTTGTGCAGTACGCAACAGGAATGTGGATCGATATCGCTGAGTACGGATTTTTGGCATTTCAACGAGAAATGGGTGGTAATTCGCCGATTTTCTGCTAGTCCTATAGTGATATGGGCAGGGTGGAATTAGGTCGTGAATCTCTTGCGCACATTCGCCGAAATGAATCCTGTAGAAAATAGACAGACATGCTACTGTGGTATGAGGTTGTTGTAGTTGATGTAACGAGATTATGATAGTTAGATAACTCTTTATTAAAAGACCACATTGTACAAACATATTGAAAAATGACACGAATGATGATCATGAATTGCTCATCAGTGTAGCACGACCTCCTCGTGTCGCCTCCATATCGTGTCACAATACCTATATAAGCCTCATGTGGCTTAGGATTATAGCCATGGGCGTATATAAGGGCCTACTCCAGAATTTTGGATGTTAGAGACCAGATCTTAGGGTCCAGGCCCACCCTAGAAAATGTCTTTAGATACGTCAATGGTTATAGCCCGAGTACACAGGCTCCGTACTCGCTACTAGTACTAACCGCTTCGTACCACTATAGAGCGTTCAGTAGAATAGGTGCTAATAAACTTAATGACAAGTAATAATAAATGGAAGAAATCGCTTGATGCTATACGATCACGCTTTATTTACTATTATTGTGCATTGCATTGTAATCCGTTGTGTTGCGTCACATCGTCAATACTAGCGGAAAATTTAACACAATCCGTTATTCATATCCGTTTACTAGCAAAAAGCATATTTCGTGTTTTAATTTTCGTCAGATGGGAGACTGGTTTTCCGTGGGCATGCACAACTACATTTAAATGGGATTACTGTTAACTTTTTATGCGTATTTTTCTTGTGTATTTTTTATTATACCTCATTTATCAAAGAGCGAGTGAATTGTACTAATCATAGCTACTAAACCCGTGTACGCATGCCATTAGAAAACGGCTAAACAACCAAGGTTACATTAAAGTACATTAAGTACACATAAAAGTCAAAGTATTCCTTCGCGCCCTTTATGAACTGGGAGAGACTCTAGATAGACTCCCCGAGGGAAAATAAAACAGAGATTTACTAAGCCGTAAGCTGCAAAGGGTTGTAAATTTCATTGATCTCTCCTTTGATGTCTACGTTGCAAAAACTTTATGATATTAAATCGCAAAAATATCAATACTGGGGCCCAATTCAGTTATTCAAGACCGCTCCATAGCCGAACCATATTATGTGGCGCGTTTCCCGTCGGCCGCCATAGTTTTTTTGATTCAGTCACTTTTATGTCGTACAATTGACACATTTGATGTAACGCACGTCCTTAGCTCGACAATAAATCAAAAAAAGATAACAGCCGACAGGAAATGTTTCGCACAAGGTTCAGTTACGCACCGGTTTTGAATAACTGAATTTCCCGCTGATCTGTCTGCTGAAACTTGATTTGGGTCCAGTGATCGGTATTTTGAATGAAACTATCTCTTGAGTACATGCTACTCTGTGCTTACATGAATATTAACAATATCATAAGCATACATGTTGTATTTAATACTCGCTAATGGTTCCCGAGTACATGTGGCACCGCTAATGTATCACAACCTGCGGCTGAAAAATCTCATTACATTAGCCGTGTCTTCTAATTTATCATCGTGTGAAACGTCCCCGAGCCTCGAGTTGCCTTGTCTCCTTTCTTGTCGCACCTCCTCCACTTCTATCACTTCTTATCCTCTTGTATGCTAGTTTAAAAAATTTAAAGTTAGCTAAAAAAAAAATTGGTTCATAAAAGGCACGGACCCTGGAGTCTGTGGTGCTCAAATTTTTCAAATAAAAAAATCACTTCATCTTGCTTTTGTTTAACTTTACTCTAGTCACAGAAGAAATTAGTAGTATTACAATCCGAACGGACAATTTCCGCCTCCCAGTTCCCGGTTCAGCCGTTTTTAGGGTTCCATACCAAATGGGTAAAACGGGACCCTATTACTAAGGCTCCGCTGTCTGTCTGTCTGTCCGTCTGTCACCAGACTGTATAGGCTGTATCTATTGGGAAAGACCCATTCAACAAGCGCATTCCACATTTTAGCGATACGCTCAATGAAAGTGGAGCCAAAGCGTTTCGTACGGGTTTTCTGAATATCAACCATGTAACGATGTCGCTTTCTCGTGCTTCTTGCTGTCCGATAGAAAAATGGGCATGGGGGAGTAAAATCATGCAAAGCTACTCATCGAAATGTATGCGATAAACAACCTATAATCTTAGAGGAAGATGTGCAAAATGTTTATTTGGAGTGATAGGGGTCAGCCCATCGCCTACGTAAACGCCATTTTCCCTCGAAATTCCTTAACTAACTTTTACAGCATGCTCGGAATCAGAAGCAACTAATCTTATAATATTTTTTTTCTCCCAGTCTAACTTATAAATTTTCATACCGAGTTTTAACTAGATTTTTTGTTTTATTTTTTTACTAAGCTATACTCAAATCAAATCAAAATCATTTATTGTCAAACTGTGCAGGAAATAAAGGGTCTTAGAATATTTACAAATCTACTTAACTGTACTGTCCCATTCCTGGGCAAAGGTCTCCTCCACCTTCCTCCGCAAATCGCAGTGCATCATTGCCTCCTGCCAATCTTCCCGGAATGCGTCAAGATCATCACGCCAATGTTTTCTAGTCCTTCCATCGCAACGTGCATCCTTGCGAAGTGGCCTATCATTTCGTATTCATATGAAACTTATCATAATTATTTATTATTACCAATCAATAGTTTAGAATATATATAAAAAAAACATAAAAGAAACAGCTTTTTGGCTTCCAAAAATATTTCGTTGAGTTAATAATTTCCAATACGTATTCCACGCCGGAGGAATGTCGTTGTATTCATGTGTATTCAGCAGAAGCATCTCTAATAAGCTCCTTTACTCTGATAAGATAAAAAGATTTCCGCGATAAGCCGCAGAAATGAGAGCTTCGCGCAAAAGCTAACTTGAAGTTACAGCAAACTACGTCGACTCGACGATAACGCGTACAAGTTCAAGATATTTCTAGATTTGTACTACATACAATAAGAAAGCATAGCTATGTATCCTATGGAATTTAATCATGCCTATTGGAATATCTGTTTCTGGCGCTGTAGGCAAGTATCAAAAGTTAGATGCAAGTTTTCATGA
Source organism: Lycia hirtaria (assembly GCA_947563715.1). Taxonomy (NCBI): domain Eukaryota; kingdom Metazoa; phylum Arthropoda; class Insecta; order Lepidoptera; family Geometridae; genus Lycia; species Lycia hirtaria. The sequence goes on from OX387384.1 coordinate 14,705,663, forward strand.
ATTTGAAATTATGATGTCTTCGCCACGTTCGCGAATCCATTAGTCGACATCTGTCAATGTCTGTCAATGTCAATGTCACGTTAGTAATTCATTAGACATGTAAGTTAAAATTCGAATCAGCGATCACGCTCTCGTTCTCACTCACATCGCACATCCGGTTTGAAATTGATGTGCCAATGAGCTGTCATACGGGAAAAGCTTATCAACCTAACAAAAAATGAGGTCAGTGATCCTATGACATTCAAATGCTAAGGGTCTCTTTTGGCTGGAACGTCTTAGTAACATGTTGTTGCTTTGTTTTATTTTCCTAAACTTGTGTTATTTTGAACATTAATGCTATGAAAATGTGGTGTTTTATTCATTAAGTGTTCGATCAAGTGCGTGAGTGTGGGCAAGTGAAATAAAGCAGTGAAACGTGTGATTTTACGTTGTCGACAAAACTCCGAAGCTTCTAGTAAAGTCGCCACCACTTTACTGAAGCAGGACTCGACTTATAAATTGACTGTATACGTGACTTAGATTGTGACTAGAACATTTACAACTTGTTTTATTTAAGAAACTTGAAAAAATCCTAATACTTGACACTGGCAAATGCTTTAATGCGGGTCCAATACAAAAAAGAAGAAGAAATGTTAAGGGCGCAGTTTTCGTGTCTTGCTTGTTATGACATAGACATAAACATCTATAAACATACAGCATAAAATAAAAAATAATATACACAACATAGGTATCAGAATAATGTAACATAACATTATTCTGATACCTATGTTATTATGTTATGAGCTATTTCTATTGTGAAATTCTGAATTCTACTTTACGGAAAAAGATAATTTACGTTTGGATGCGCTGCGGGTATATCGTCGGTCGAGTTGACATAGCGTGTAGCGTCCATTATTCAAAAGCTCCAGATTTTTCGGTAATTTTGTTTACAAAGTTATAAGAGGTTCAAGGATCTAGTTTGCTTACTTTTCTTGCTTTATCAAGAGTCGCAGGCAGGTTTATTAGAGAGAAAAACTCTTTGGAACAAAGAGAGTAACGTAAAAGCGGTACGAGATTAAACGCGGCGACAAAGGGGCAAACGGAAAAACTTTCTGTAAAAATCTTTTGTTGGTTCGGGCCGTGCCGGAAACGGCTGATTTTCAGGGCGTAAACGTGAATTATGTATATTGTAAACTGAAGCGAATTCAGCGGGATTTTTTGTTGTTTTCACATGCGCCCTTCTGATCGCAGGTCAATACAATTTAGAAGTCGTATCGGCGAAAATCATACACCTGATTCATTCCAAACTGAAGCAGGAATTTCTAGGATGAGAGGTATGAAAATTAGCGATAGATAAAATTAATCAATCAATTCGTCCTTGTCACTTCTAAGTCGTGTAAGGGTTAAAATACCCTCTTGTATGCTAGTTTAAAAAAGTTTTAACTTAGTTATGAAATTAAATGTATTAGTTTTTATAAGGCACCTTGGTGTCTGTGGAGCACAATTTATCTAATAAAAAAAGGTCAAGGGCGGCCCCATAGTATAAGGTATCGTTTAATAGGTCTTAACATTCTTTAGGTTTTATATACATTTTCTTCATAACTGTGATAGTAATAAACAATGCTCGCCAACTGATATTCTTTTACATTATAACATTAGTCACGAAAATCTTATAATATGCGTGTCTGGACACGGTCTTAGCCACTTTGTCATTATTTGAACGTGCAGTTGAAATGTGGAATACGCTTCCTCAGTGTATCCTCCGTCACAAAAGACTTTAATAGTACTACATACCTTCATCATCATATGGCCTTTACGTCTGTTGCAGACGATTTAAACAGTGTCTTGGCGGCACCTTTTCTGGTGACTAAATAATCCGATACGAGACCGGCATAGTCGTCCACACCGTGAGCAAGCGTGTGTTGCGACGGATGGAATTGTGTCGCTGGCGTGCCTTCTCGCTCTTTTTACTGCAAGGTCATCAAACCAAGCCCTGTCATAAGTTGGTAAACCTTCACGAACACGGTTTCTCCATTGGTTTCTCTCCTCCGCGATATTCTACCATTCGCCGTGCTCGATGTTGAATGAGGCTAGATCACGCTTGACGCAGTCCTTAAATCGAAGCATAGGTCGACCAACACTCCTTACATACCTTCACGATAGTTATAATTTGAGAATCTTACACACTCGCCATGTCACCCCGCGACAGGCCCAGAACAACAGTGTACAATACATATTGCACTCGTCCTGTCCCACTCGCCCTCATCTCGTCTACGCATTCTCGGTCGCGTGTTTCTTTTATTCGGTGCCCTATAGAAACATACATACATACATTCGAAAAACATAACCCTCCTTTTTGCGCAGTAGGTTAGAAAGTAACAATATTACGTGAAGTAGAGGAACGATTAATCAGCAACACGCCTGATGGTAAACGACACGGCGTGATTCAGAATGAAGCTCATCGATCTAGAATATGATTAATTTTCAGTCTAGCCTTGAAAATTCCATTATTGGAGAGTGGCTCATTTCCAACCTCAAAGTATGACGAGCTTTAATAATAATCTTGTGACGATGTTAATGCCTCTCTTCTTATTACTTTAAACGTCAAGAATTGTAGGTAACAGCACCACAACTTATATTCTGTTTACTTTTACGTATAGACACAAATCTGAATCTAGGGTACAGATCTGAACTTTCCTAACGATATTTTCCTTCGTAAAACAAAGACTAAACAAGCGTGAGAAAGAGATATCTCAATCTTCACTATTATAAACTATTATAAATTAAATAATTCGGTCCAATTTAAAAATTTCAAATAAATCCACATTCCACTATAACATGCCCGTGGATCTGCCTATGTTAAAATGTTAAAAAAATACAAAATGTATGCCTATGCATCCGATTCATCGAAGGGAAGGATCCAGGTACAGAAACAGGTACCTAGCATTAAAGTTTAATCTGAATAACAGCTGTGCTTTTATAACATCCATTATCATATGATTTATTTCTTTTGTACACACATTTCTTTTGAAACCGCACTGTGATTTGTCGGGATATTTCGTATTTTGTCGGGACTCTAGACATCACATGAAAAGTCGGAACAATCCCGACCTACCTCATTGGGACCTACACTTCCATTGCCATCGTTCAAGGTTGTACATTGTTAATTTTGCTATGGAAATAAGACCTCCATCTATCTGATAACAAGGTACTAAAAATCGTATTCTATTCTGGAAGTAATAAGTATTTTACTATCTTTCATGTACTTCACTCACGAATGCACATATGTTTTTTATGTCTTCCAAATGACGTAAGTTCATTGATTTGTTCAAGTTCACAACGTCTAGTTAATAAAAAAAATCAAAATATCCAGTATGCTACTGTACTTTTCTCTATGCCAGATGATGGCACAACATGGACAGTGATTATAATACGCCACAGAAAAAACCTTTTCTACTTACGCTAAGGTTTTTACAAGCTAAATTGTATTGTTTTATTTCGTCAAAGAATGTTATTTTGGTAGATTTCTGTGGATTCATCCGTACCTGCTCTCAACCTGTGCTAGTATTATAACGCCTTGTATCAAGTGAAACGGACGAAGAGAAAAAGAAAACCTTTATAACCTTTTTACAATCACGAAGCTGTTTTTTTTATATAGGTACGTTTATTTCAGCGTGTGGCCTCATTCCTCCGGCAGTCCTATCAAATATTCTAACATACATGCGAGCATATCGCGGGAGGCCAACGATTAGATAATTCTAACAGAGTGACAACTCAAAAAATATGTCAATTAATATATGTGTTTTTTTTTGTTTTTATTTGTTTTCAGCTAACACATATTACAGATAAAAATATTTTTATAAGACTTGTTACTATTTGTTTCAGATTTTATTTGTTCAAATTCTTTTATTTTTTTGTATCAGATATTTTAATTTTCTAATCATAAAAGCACTGATTTACTTGACGATACACTGTTGTGGTAATATACTAAACATTTATCAAACTATTATCCAATCTGATTACCATCAAAATAGAAGTAGCAGTACCTAAGTAAACGCCTTTTAAACACTGCAAGTGCGAATTGTACAAAGCACGCCGACATTTAACCGAGCTCAATTATAATCTTCTGAGTCATATCTGTGCACATTTTCTACTCGGCGGCACATCGCTAAGTCGTGTAGCGAAGCACCATTACAGCGCTGCCATGAATACAAACGCGCTCCTCTCGAGCCGCGAGCCGCGTGCTACAGCCTCGCCCACACCACTTACCTGCCATTCATAACGTGAAACAAGAGGTACTGCGCTATTTTATATACAAGAAATATTAGTAAAGAACCAGAATGTGAACAGTGTTGATTGTTGCCTTCCAACGGGCCAACGGGCAGGTTGGTGATGAAAAGAAAATATTTTTCATTGCATACTTTATTTTCCAATAAGAAGAAGGTTCTCAATTTAACTGTGTTTTATATGTTTATAGGTATATATCTAGGTAAGGTTCAGGGAGTAGTCTCATATAAATTTTATCAAAATCGGTTCAGTACTTTGGTTTTTATAACAAAATAACTAGAAAAATGTTCATCCAAGTAAATGATTTGCTTATGTTGAAGTCGGTTTTTTACAGGTTTTTATGCTATAATTATTCTGAAACAGTAAAATACTATTTTAACTGTAAGTATGTCGACAACCTTAGATTTATCTGCTTTAACAGTAAGTATGTTGGAACCTTAGATTTATCTGCTTTATCAGTATGTTGGCAACCTTAAAATTATCTGTTTTAACAGAAAATATGTTGGCAACCTTAGAATTATCTGTTTTACCAGAAAATATTTTGGCAACCTTAGATTTATCTGCTTTCACAGTAAGTATGTTGGCAACCTTAGATGTGTCTGCAAACATCTTCATGCAACTAAAATATAATATGACACATCATCCGTCCGTTCGCCCTTTACAAATCGTGGCACATTTTTTATTCAGTTACTACCACACCTTACTGTAAATACAATCTACCGAAGCTATTTTGCCTCCGCTTTTGCATACACTATCTGTATCTAGACAGTGTGAACAGAGGCAGCCTAGTTGTACCTAATACACAAACGAACTTGACTTTTGTTTGTATAAGAGTTTGGGTAATACATAATAAACATATGCGTACGAAATATTATTGTAGCCTGAAGACCTTACAAAAACTAGCTGTGCCGCGCGGTTCCACTCGCGTAGTGATGAAAAAGTGATGATGACTTCCTTTGATGCAAATTTTGTTCTGATAATCACATTCTTAACAAAAAAAAAGAAACAGACAAATCAGTCAACCAGTTCTGAAGTCATACGCTTACATACATTTCGGGACTTGATTTTTATTTCGGTATAATAAAGATCAACCAAATACCATGGGTACCCCATGGGTTTTATCACGATTTTTACCGTATTTAACCGAATTTTATGGTAAAACCAATTAAGATTGAACTTTCACAGTAAAAAAATCCGTATGGTCGTGCACTATACTCTATATCTAGCTTATTCGGCAAATAAGGCTAAAACGTTAAAATCTTACAACAGTAGATTAAAATATTTTAATATAATTTGTTTAACAAATCGTCGAATTCAGTTATTTTTTCTCCATAAGCTACTACATAATCATATCGATTGCCCTAATCTTTTAGCAAAATTTAAATTTAGAGTTCCTTTTAAATATCCGCGTAAACCTATATCGCCATTTGCTCCTATATACCGTAGAACTGTGCTAGGAGCCAATTCACCTGTTCCAAGAATTAGTAATATTACCAATAAGTACCACACGGAAATTCTCGACATATTTGGAAACACACTTTCGAAATTCAAAATTAAATATGACCGACATAGACAAGGAGTCTCTTTAAATAAGCAAATATGTAATGTCGCTGAGATAAAACAACTTTTGACGGATTTGTCGCGTATATTATGCATAATTTTATGACATGACGTTTCGAACACTTTGCAAAGTTAAAAATTGTTTTATTTCCAATATACTATTATTTCTCAACATATAAATACATTTAATTATAGCATATAATTATATCCTGTCACTAATTAATACTATTAATAATCAGATTAAGTATCTGTAACGGTTAGCTTCTCCTTTGTTTTTTTAAGTAAATTTGCATGCTGTGCTTCCTTTGAAAGGTAACACATTTAGTTAATATTGAGAAGTGTTAATTATGGTCTTTATGTGATGTAGTTACCATTATGAAGCCTTAATAAATAAATAAATCTATACGATATTTACGTAAAATTACTTCAAAAGAACGCATAATATATGTATAAAGAACTTGCAGCAGTAGGGGACCACAAATCCAGCACATCATGGCAGCGATAGAGGAAAACAAATAAATAGACAGACCCGTGTGCGTTCATGAATTGCCACAAGTGTTCGTAAAGACATAGTTAGATTAGATAGTTCCATAGCTCAGGAGTCTCATCGCAACTCCGACTTTAATGGACGAACTTTGAATGTAAATTAATTAGACAAATGGAGCGAGCTCCGAGTTCCTCGTGGAAAAACGCAGGAACGTGAGAGAGATAATGAAGATCCATCTACTTACTCCGACGGGAGGTGTATTTTTACCCGCTGAAAAACATCATAACGTTAAGCTATGTAAATAGAACCCTCTGGGAAAATTATACACTCCGATCCACGCGATGTTACTTTAACTTGAATACTAGTCTAGTAAAAATAAATCCGATCGCATGGAGCACATCACAATATTTGCAACTGGGGGGATTTTTTGAAATTATGATAGGATAATAAAAAACAGTGATGATTATGATGATGATAGGTAGCTTATGTCCGTCTCCAGTTCCAAAGCTATCTCTATACTAATTTTCATAAAGATCGGTTCAACTGTTTGAGCGTGTAAAGGTAACAAAATTAGCTTTTATAATATCATTATGAAATTGTGTCAAATGTATTTCAAAACACCAGTACATTCATTTAAATAACAATATACTTAGTTGTCTTTTATGTTGTCACAAATCTTATTTTTACTAGACTATACCTCTGCATTTTTGGTATTGAGGCAAATTAATTGAGGTATATTGAGATGTTTACTGTAGTCGGTTTAATTTTGAGGTTCGGTTTAGAAATAACAATTAGTTACAATTATTTTGTATTTTAAACCGATTAACAACTTAATAACTAGACCTGGATAATTTGAATTTTAGGTTGTTATAAAGCTAACTGGTAACTAATTAATTAATTTTGAGGTTCGGTTTAGAAATAACAACTAGTTTGTATTTTAAAGTGATTAACAACTTAATAACTAGACCTGGATAATTTGAATTTTAGGTTGTTATAAAGCTAACTGGTAACTAATTAATTAATTTTGGGGTTCGGTTTAGATATAACAACTAGTTTGTATTTTAAAGTGATTAACAACTTAATAACTAGCACGGATAATTTGAATTTTAGGTTGTTATAAAGCTAAGTGGTAACTGGTGCTTGTTTGAATCTCACTTGCCCGAATACGTTTCATAGAACTGCATGATTCCAGATGTTTTACTTGACATAATTTTCTGATTCCATAACTTATTACAACATTGATTAGGTTAAATTCGTTAGGTTTCTGTTTTATTAAATCCAGAAACCTTCTTAATTATAAATGTTCGGTTATCTAACTTATCAAATATAAATTAATATTGTTTCTATATTTATATGATACATAAACTAACTTATTACAAAAATTCGCATATCCGACGAATTGTCATATGAGCTTTCGGGATTTTGACAGGGTCTTGAAAAAAAACGTTTTCAGGGAAACGATATTCCATATTTCACAATTCAGATTATGTACGAGTACAGATAGGTAACCTAGTGGCTCATCACGAGTCTCGTACCTCAGATATTCAGTTCAACATGACAAAGATCATAAACCACAACAAACTACACATACTTAACTAAACTACTACACAAATATTATTGTTCGTTACGAACATGAAATTGGATGGAATTTGCAGCGAGCGATCCGCTTGGCTCTCTACGTTGCCGCTGTTGCAACAGATCTTATCGCCTACCACAATCTGTCCGTCTGTCTGTCCGTTTTACTCTGAGTTTATCAGCCATTAATTATAAACTATCATTATAAACGAAATTATATTTAATTATATTTCGGTTTATGAAGGAAAATACATATATAAAATATATGACTTTTACCCTTCTATCTACTAGTTTGTACGGAAACCTCGGTGGGCGAGTCTGACTCGCACTTGTCCGGTTTTTTTTAATAGGAGTGGCACTCCATACACATATGTATGGAGACACCCCCCATACAAACACCTGTACACGTATGTTCTTTATAGAAGGGATGATTATTTTCAAACCCACCCCCTTCGTGTGTGGTATGGTAGCGCAACAATATTTTTTTTTTTTTTTTTCTATTTCTATGGCAGTTTTTCGATATTTTCCAATTTTTCTATGGAGGCACTGAGTACCCTCACGTGCCTCCACAAAAAAGTCCTGCTTAAGTATGTAAAACACTAAAAAAATTCGAATAATACCAAAACTATTTTATTTTTATACTTCAATTTTAATATAGTTTTAAGTTTTACATGTAGTCAAATTAACAGTCAAAACTATTTCTAACAGTTTCGCAGTCAAAAGCATTACTGTGTACCATTGTATTTACCAATAAATAACAACACAGAATCCTGATTGCTCTGAGTATTTCCATAGTCATCCCCCCCCCCCCTCCCCCCACAGTAGTTAATGAGCAGGGTAAGTCCCCTCGTTAGACGCGTGCCTCCGGAGGGCGCTTAATTAAAAAGAAACAATCGCACTCGCTTTCCTTTCCTGATGGTCGGTATTACGCACTGTAGAGGAACTGTACGCCTAATAGGAAAATATATTTCCCTTGTTAATTCACTGTGGCTAATTATTTAATGGGTGGCCAAAAATTATTTTATTTTACTATCCAAATTCGCAAGAAGGTGGGTTATGTTTTTCGAGTGTTTATATGTATGTATGTCAGTTATAAATTATACAATATCTTTTCACATACCTTCTCACAAAAACGTACACTCAACAGCATATTAAACGTAACGGAAGCGTTTAAAATATCAGGTCGTTACCTCACTTATGGCCAGTAGATAAAACTAAAAAAAGCTTTTTCTTTCCGTAACTCACCTCAAAATAAATTTTCATCTATGAATTTACTTATTTAATAATTGTAATGTTAGTTAAATTTTTCATTAATTTTATTAAATAAGTAACCGAAAAAATCCCTAAAAGCAATAAAAACTAGTAGTTCTACGGACAGTAGACCTCGCGAGAGAGCTTATTTGCAGTTCACCTTGGGTCATCTGTACATAATACTTACATAAAGTTGGCTTAGCACATCCACGATCCACGGATCTGTCAACCCAGGACACTATATTCGTGAATTTTGTTTTAGACTTTACGTGCACGTAAATCATAGATTATAAGTATGTATTTCCAAAAAGTCGAAAGGTTCTCGAGTGGAGACCACGTACCGGCAAGCGCAGCGTAGGAAGACCAGCCACGAGATGGACAGATGACCTCATACAAGTGGCGGGAAGACGCTGGATGCAAGCCGCTTCCAATCGGTCTTTTTGTAAATCCATAGGGGAGGCTTATGTCCAGTAGTGGACTTCTTATCGCTGAGATGATGATGATTTCCAAAAAAATATAGGTATATAAGTATTCTATCAGCCATCTGGTTTCTATAGTACAAGCTTTGGTTAATTTGAGCTAGTTGGCGTTGTGTGAAATGTCCACTAATATTTATTTATTTATTAAAATATTTAAAATCATGCAAATATTTTAAAATTCTATGCAATAACCACAGTTTACAAACTAGCCGCTGTAATTGGAAACCCTTCTCATTCAACATTATTGTGTAAGTACGTAACACAATGTGTGAAAGGATTCCTCGTCCTTAATGATGTAACCAATCGAAACCTGTAAACAATGGTGATGAGTCTTTTGTTCCTGGTATCGAAGTCATGCTGACGCGAGATCGGGAATCCATCGTGGTCACAATAGACGCATTCATTCCTTTCACTCTACAAAGGAAGGTATTTCCGTCATTAGACGCCAGAGGGCGTCGGAAACTCATCAATGCTCACTTCTCTTGCAACTTTATATACAACTAGCGGTTTTCCCTCTTTGCGAGGTTGCACGCAATTACTAACCAAGGTTTTATCGTAATCTGATGAATGATGAGAGGGATAGGTTGGTATGACGGGATAAGTAGCCTCATGAGGCTTAGATAAATAAAAAAACGTTTATTTTTATGTATGAACTAACTATAAATCTTGATTTTTAGGGTTCGGTAGCCAAAGGGTAAAAACGGGACCCTATTACTGAGACTCCACTGTCTGTCCGTCCGTCCGTCGGTCCGTCCGTCCGTCCGTCCGTCCGTCTATCACCAGGTTGTATATCATGAACCGTGTAGTTAGAGAGTTGAAATTTTTACAGATGATGTATTTCTGTGGCTGCTATAATATCAAATACAGGATAAAATAAATATTTAAGGGGGCTCCTATACAACAAACGTGATGTTTTTGCCGTTTTTATAGATAATGGTCGGAACCCTTCGTGCGCGAGTCTGACTCGCACTTGGCCGGTTTTTATTAATCTTCCATACTAAGGGTGCGGGAACCTATTTTTGAGATTTCGGTGTCTGTCTGTCTGTCCTACAGTTAAACATCTTTTGAACGGTAATAGATACACATCTCAAAATTGACAAGATTGTAGGTAATAATTTTGATGTAAATCTACAAATACTAAAAACTAGTCAAGAGCGAGACAAGCTTGCGCAAATAGTTTCTGAAAAAATTGGAAATTATTGTGCGAGATAAATCTCTTTGTTGATTCCACAAATTATTATAATTTAAGGATTCGCTCAACGCGTGCAGATATCTCGCTCGCGCATCACAACCTTTATAAAAATATGAAACCATAGATTGAATAGGGATATTAGAAAAGTGAGATGCATATTTGTTTATTTAAATCTCTAAAAAAATCTTAAATCGAATAGGTATATGTTTGTTTCATTTTAACAAACAGCAATTATAATACTCTTTTTCTTTTGTTAAGTGTAGGAAAACGTAAAAATAAATGTGCCAAGCGCCGCTTTGATTGAGCCACAATGAAACATTCCTTGTGCAGAAAATAATTTGACCTAATTCCGTTTGAAATTCAACCCTCATACTAATTGTTTTGTTTTTCTCCCCACGGAGGCTTCCGCCGCTTCGGGCCCTTGATATAATAAATAAACGTTTGAAGTGTTTAACAGAAAGACATCTCTTTTATGGCCATAAATTGGTTTGACCTTGCTCTGAATTTGAGTTAAATTTCCGGAAACTTACATCGAATACCTACATTGCCGTTAATCTGTGATTAAACAAGTAAGTTTAAAGAACACAAAAACTATTGACAAATCAAACAAAAAAAAAACTAGATCAAAATCGGTCCATCCATTTAATTTAAGAGATACGAGTACGGTACCACAGACAGAAACACAGATACACACGTAAAAAATTTATAACACCCCTTTTTTTGGGTCGGGGGTTAAAAATAGTTAATTTTGCTTATCGGCCACACCATCGCTATGTTATTCGTTCTTATAAAGCATCAGTAACACTAGTACTACAATTGTCTAAAGACTATGGTTAACGCTTACCATCGACTAAGTGTTTACTCATTCGCTGCTCTTTATATTAAAAAATAATTCTAGTTCATTTGCGACATTACCTACTTGTAACTTCTATATCCAGGAAAATTCATACATTGGAAAAAAACTCTATAGACAAATATAAGTGGTTCAAGCAAACAAAACTACGTGTTGCGCTCGCAAGAGATGTCTTTCTGCAAGTTTCTTCTTAACACCTGGATCGTTGATCGCTGGACCTTTGTTTAACCCTTAGGACCTTCCTCCCTTCTCATGCATTTTAATTGTTTCTACTTTATCAACGATCGATTTTCAATTTGTTTCCCCCTGAACGTTGCTTAGGTTGTTTGTGAATTGTTTTTTGTAAAAAGAACATAAACGAATGTTAATGTTATGTTGTGTAATGTTGTATCTAGACAGATACAACATTATTCAAAATTTAATCATAACAAGAGTGGATGAATAGCTTAATTTTAATAAGTCAATTTTGCTTTAAATTTCAGATGTTATTTTTTTTTTGTACAAGATAGATCTACGATTAACCACCATTTCGCCACCAACCACCAACACCCACTGGTAGTGGGTTTGAGCATTTGGATTATCTTTAGACCTTTATCGGACTGGGGTAATCGATATGCTTTTTGTGTAGTAGTTTAGTTAGTTGAGTCTGTATATTGTTTTGCTGTAGTTAATAAATACCAACTAACCTGATGTTAAGCGACGGCATGGCCGAGGATGGAGCTCGTCGATCTAGACGATATCTATTCACTCTAGCCTTGAAAATTCCAAGATTTTAGGTCTCATGAAACAGAAATGGCGGCAAAAAATTCCATTCTTGTGCAGTACGCAACAACAATGTGGATCGATATCGCTGAGTACAGATTTTTGACATTTCAACGAGAAATGGGTGGTAATTCGCCGACTTTCTACTAGTCTTGTAGTGAAATGGGAGGGTGGAATTAGATCGTGAAGCACTTGCGTACAAAATGAATCCTATAGAAAATAGATAAACATGCTACTTTCTGATATGTGGGAGAAAAATGTTGAGCAGCCACATTTTAAGAAAATTTGACATAACAAAGTTTTGCATTATTAAAGTGACTGCTTAGAAGTACGTAAATAATGTAAGCTTGTTCATACAAGCATATCATAGTATAGCAAGGTACAGGAGCTAGTAGGCGTGCGTCACAAACTTGTTCTCATAACGGCGACATGCGCGAACATGTCGCAAATACCTACAAGTACAAGACGCGAGGAATTTCCCTTCTGTTTGCTTGTACTTGCATATAATAGGAGCTGGCTTGTATGGTGGCTGAAATCATATCCCGTCTTTCTCAGATAAATCAGAATATTTTTATAAAGTTTTCCAAAAGAACATTCGTTCCGCGTTAGTGGCACTCGCATTTGGAATACATAATGGTGTTTCATTTAATAATAAGCATATACATTAAAAGGTTACTAAGTTTACTACTTGTAAGAGTACAATTTGATCATAATCATCACCGTTCACCATCACCATCGTTTTTCATCAGTACGTGAAACTGCGGGAAACAACTAATAGTAAAATAAAAAAAATTGTTGTGTCATATCCACTATGAAATAGTAATAAGTATATGTATATGCATAAATAAACACTCCATTAGACTGAGATATCTCAATTAATATAATTAATTAGTGATACTCTATAAACACTGCTCCATCTAATTCCCAATACGGAATTAATACCTAACATGATATGCTAGCGATACCTACAATAATAATATTATTATTAACACATTCCACAGCCAAACCAACATAATTTACCTACTAATTACATTACTAATTGAGAAAAAAACTTGTTGATATTATATATGAACACTAATCCTACTTGCCTCAATGACAAAATTTGATAAAGCTGAAAACCTAGAAACGAAAATAGGCTTCATTTTATCATCAACATCATCATCATTGTGCACAGCAATAAATCAAAAAATAATATACACATTTTGTAGTATATAATGTATTATTTGTTATTCTTGTAAATAACAAAAAAGTCTTGGCTGGTTGTATTTAAATCGAGAGTAAATTGGTTTCTTCTGAGAAAATGCGCTCCATCATAGACCGAATTGTCGCTTAAAATCAAGTAAGTTGATGATCAAGCGCAAACCTATCACATGTCTCAAAATATCAATTCACTCAAATGCAATTTTTCCACCATTTACAATAATGTTGTTTCTTTAATATAATTTTTGTCACGTAGCCGCCGACTTTTGCGCAAAAATCAAGTCGTCCAAAATTAAAGAAAGTAAGTATTTCGCGAGGGAAAAGGGACGCCTTCCCTTTTCATTTTGTTCCTTGTTAAAAACAATAATAATTTACCGTGTGAGAGACGCTAACGAGCGACATGCCCTAACGATGAGGGGAACGGAACAGATTTACGATCCATCGGCCACGGAGAACAAATAAATCATAAATGAACTCTACACTAGAGGGCACATCAAATTGTGATCGGTTTGCACAATTCAGCTATAAATTGGTCTCCATTATCTCATCGAACAAGCGTCGCACCACCGTATTGGATAAATGCAAGAGTCATGCTATTCAATAATCAGAAATTGACTAACTAGCAATCAACACAGTCTAACCGAGATGGGAAATAAATTTATAATATATTTGGATTTATTATTTTTTTGTGTAAGGCATTAAAAGACATTTTCCAAAGCGTGACTTGCGATTGATGTGGTATGTAAATATGTACTCAGTTTAAATATATAGCAAAATTGCTAAAATAGATATGGTATTCACATTTCAAATAAGTTTTCGTAAATTAGTATTATAATAGGCCATATGTAATCTCAAAGGAAATAAAACATAAAAGCACTTGTTTGAAACCCAATCATCCTCAGATTTCGGTAAAATACATCGATAAGATGGTGATAGCCGTGATACTTAATATATATAGTATATGTATATATATATATATATATATATACCCTATCCCCTAGATAGGGTATTTAAGTGTCCAGCTAGCTAACTTCCACCTTCAAGTAAAAAACCAAGCACCTGACGGTCCCTTGAGAACAAGCTTATCCAAGCTATATTACTTACTTACCATGTATAGATATAAAGACACCTACGATTTATTTCAATTCTACGAAATGCCTACCTAATAAGAGTAGTAGTTTTGTTCTGATCTCTAAACATTTGAATTTAGTACCATACGTTTCTGCTAAATATTATCAAAGTCAGTTAGTAAATAGCGCCACAGTGAATTTCTTCATTTTTGTGAAAAATATCCCCTTACTCAAACATTCCTGTCAACAATTTTTTTTACAAAATTGTGGAACTTGTTTACCAAGTTTTATCAATATAGATTAAAAATACTATCTGTAGAGTATGTCTTGAAAGAGAGCTATCGTGACACAAAATAATATCTGACGTCTCCATTATCGAATATAAATATATAGGTATTAACAATATAATTATATTTTAACCAAAATTATCGAATTATAATTATAATCGACCTAAGCTCAGGTCGAGAGCTTCACGACCTAATTCCACCCTCCCCATTTCACTACAGGACTAGCAGAAAGTCGGCGAATTACCACCCATTTCTCTTTTGAAATGCCAAAAATCCGTACTCAGCGATATCGATCCACATTCCTGTTGCGTACTGCACAAGAATGGAATTCGTTGCCGCCATCTCTGTTTCCTGAAACCTACAATCTTGTAATTTTCAAGGCTAGAGTGAATAGATATCTTCTAGATCGACGAGCTCCATCCTCGGCCACACCGTCGCTTAACATCAGGCGAGTTGGTAGTCAATCGTAGATATATCTTCTATAAAAAAAAAAAAAAATACGAATAAAATTACGAAATAAGCACTACAGCGCCCTCAATGCCTCATTAATTCATATCATATCAATATTCAAACAGATAGACAGATGAAAGAAATTTTTACCAGTTCATGTAGAAATCTTAGCTTTGTTCACTCGCTCAATCAAGTGTTGTATATTTGCCCAGCGACCGGAGATTCCGACCCAGTTTACCGCTCGTAGCCATGAAGAGCCCTCAGTAAGTACCTATAATGCAAATCCAATCGTCGTTCGAGAGGCCGGTCTGCTCATTACCTCCTCATCCTTTGTATTTGCAGCTAAATAAAGTCATCTGAGATCCGTAGAGGTAACGCGAAATCAATATTTAAGAATATTCACGGCCTAAATCAGCCATGTTTTGAAACATAATATTGTTAGGAATAGCTAACATCCTTAGCATTTTTACGGTCGTTTTTTTGATGATTTTTATATGTCAATGAAAAAAGTTGTTACTTTTTTTATATTGCCAGGGATGTATATTTTTTTATTAAAAACACGTAGCTTACGAACTTAGAAGGTAAAATTAAATTTAGTAATAAATAACGAATAAATTTATTTATTTGATACAGATACAATAATTTACATGAAACAAGCACTTTGTATGAATCTTGATAAAGATATACATATGAAATTTTAGTTTTTACAGGCATAATAAAAATGATTTTCTTGTCATTTAAGACGCTAGTCATCGCAGTAGAATTCCCTGTGTTGCGATGACTAGGGCTTAATAACACTAATATTTCAATCGCTTAACTTAACCTGTACGCAAAAATAAACAAGCATACATAAACAAACATCGGAAAATATTAATTTGGGGAATCGGGTAAAATTATTGTTGTTATATTTTTTGCTCGGCCGATCGAGATAATGTTTAGTCATCAAACCACAAAATGAATTCAAGATATACTTTTCTCCAGATGATTACGATAAAATTGATAATTGTAAAAAGCAGAACACAGCTGATAACGTTATTGTATTAAAAATATTAGAATAGCTTCTATTAGGGATAAAGTTTTACAACAATTGACATAATTTAACTTGTGCTACAGAAAACATCTTATCTTCTAAGTTAAAAAAAAAAAATTTTTAGCTGCAAGTTTTTATTGAAGCAACTAAAAATGAGTCTAAGCTCGATGCTTGAAATTGAAAGGAAGCATTAAGTATTTTTCTGAACTGAACTTCTTTATCGTATCTTACTTGTCTAAAGACTAATGTATGACCAATACACACACAAAAACCTACTTGAGGAACTTTAAATTTTCTAAATACAAAGTTGGAAAAAAGATATTTTTTTTCAATGTAATGTCGGCGGTCAATTCGGTTCTTGAGCTTTATATAATTAAACGTAATTATAAACAAATTGCTATTTAGGCCCGAATATTTAAATGAATTACCTCGGGCTCAGAGTGCACCTTCATTAATTCGACTCATAATCTAGCAGAAGTAACGACTTTATTAATAACGGTGGAAACGCACCGCCCTGCTGCCCTCTGCTCGCGCGCGACCTCGGTATCGCCCGCCCAGGATACTTAGTTATGTAAATAGTGACTACAATTTTATCTACAACATATTGGCTGAGGCAAATACTAGAAAAAAAATTGCTAAAAATAGCTGGAAAGATAAAAGCCCAGATATAGAAGTGTCTAGATTTAGCTTAAAAACTGAAACGACAGACTTTAAAATTTGCAATTTGGTTTTAAAAATCAAACTACTGAACTGGTTTTGCTGAAATTTCCGCGGGGCCAATCTGAAAGTATCCATTCAAATAAAAAATCTTTTTTCAAGCCGGTTTTTAAATGACGGAGTTATGCGTTTTTATATTTTACCTACTTTTTGTTCAGAATCGGTAAAATCATTTGTTAAATCTGAATGTTTTAAAGGTTGACTAAAGTAAATCGAGCAGTTTTAACAAGTGAGATGCAAATCATTTAATGTACTGTATTATTGAATGATAGCTGCAAGGAATTGGCTAGCTTTCAGAAAGATTTATAAGGTCATAAAAAATGTTATTCTGTCACTGAAAGTTTTCTCGTTGGTCGTAAAAAAATATAGCCATAAACTACTGATTTGTCACTGATAGATTTATTTTCTTGCATAATATGCATTTGCGTTGCCCCAGAGTTGTTTTCTTACTCACTTTAGTTATTATTATTTTTATTCGACGATAGGCTTGCGCTTGACCGTCAACTCACCTGGTGTTAAGCCACAGTTACGGTCTACGATGGAGCGAGCTTGCCTAGAAGAAACCTATTCACTCGCAATTATTTTGTTTGTAGATTGTTGTAAACCCCGTTTTTACAAATATAATATTAATTTAGTCTGACAAAATATATAACTCTCTCGGACAATTTTTAAGCTGACTTTGACTATGGATGGTGGTATATTTAGGTACCCATGGACCAACTAGATAGCACAATTAGTTGTGCGATCATTTTATAATTCGGTAACTATGGACCTGTGGCACAACTAGTTGTGTTATGAAAAGTTATGTTAAGAAACAGTAGGTTAGGTTAAGTAGGTTTCTTTTTATTATACACATGAACTTTCGTGTATAATAAAAAGAAACCTAAGATTCGGTTATCAGACAAATTTTCAAATGAGCGTTTAGGATCGAAAAAATCTATTTACCCATTAATCAATTACCCAAACGTGTCACGGGGACAAATCTATCGAAGCACGTAGCACGGTAGCACAACCGGTTGTGCTATCGAGTTGGTCCACGGGTACCTCCTCGTATAATAGGGATTGAACAAGTTTATAGCCCGTCTGGAGTACATTAGCCAGTGACGCCAAATATTAGTGTACTAGCATTCAAGGGCGTCGCCAAGGGGGGGCAGGGGGGGCAGCTGCCCCCCCCCCCCCCCTAGAGATTAAAAAATGTACCCAATTGCAAAGCAACCAAGTCCTAAGGCCGTGCAATTGTACCATCCTCCATAATATTAACTTGCCCCCCCCCCCCTGGGCCATGGGCTGGCAACGCCCTTGCTAGCATTATTGTATTTGGGGTTAAAGGCTAGGATCTAGAGAGTGACGAGAGTAGTACATTACGCCACATAGGGTTTTTAACTGTTTAAAACCAAAATTCTGTGTGTCATTGTATAATTACGAGCAAGCGTGAAACTTAGTATTTTATTTGTTCGTCTTATCATTTAATGCTATAAAAAACCTACTTAACACTCCTATGACATTTGTCTGAGCAATTAAGAGTATATATTTATAAACAGTTCAAAAATTACACACAACCGACGGGACTTAAACCCGCATTATCCCGATCTGTGCCTCGGAGCCTTTACCGTTTTGGCCACGCAGGTGTCACGTGGGATGGTGAAACTTTCGAACAGTCTTTTTCGCTTAAGCCAATCAATCGTTGGTGGCGCCACCCGTAACACACGCTTCAAGCGTGCAATTATTCAAGCGGACCCTTTAGAGTGTGTGTAATGTGTGTAGACGCACCGGACATCGGTCCGGTGAATTTTCGGACCGATGTCCGGTGCGTCTACACACATTCATTGTAAACCATACACCATCGCGAATCCAGTGAAAAACATGGTCCGTTATCCGGTGAAAAAAACGGACGTATAGAAGCGGTCTTACAAGTTCCATAGGCTGATAGAATTTGTAGATACTTCAATGTGTAAAACACTCAAAAATATCAAATAATTAAGAGTATAGTTTATTTTTATTAAGATTTTCAACAGAAACAAACTGTTTTCTAGATCTAAATAATTATCATCCAATATCGATGATTTAACGGCTATTCCTATATGGTTAGTTTTTTCAAATACTTTTTTTATTTTTAATATTCTTGTATATTTACTGGCAAATTTTAGCAGTCTTATTGGTAATCATAAAGCCTACTATTGAGCTTATACCTTTCTTGTCTTGTCGATGAATTGTATAAAAAACTGTCAGTAAATGTAGCCAATACCGGCTATCGAACTAATCTTATCATTCCATAAATTAACAACAAATGTCCGCTACGTGCCCAACCCTAGCACTTTATATCGGCTCGGGTCGCGAGATATAAAGTTACTAGACCAATAATAATATCATGTTACAAAATAAGTCTACGTTACTTATATTTTCGACTGAAACGTTACTTAGGATCAAACGAGCTGTTGTTATAGCTTGCAATGGTAGTACTTTCTAGTATCCTGCTGATGATGCTACTACACATAACTTATAAATCAATCATCAAGCACTAGGCCGTGAATTCCGACTACATTCTCTACTAAAAAACTAGTTTGTAATCTAGCTTTCATCTTCGATCCTTCACCAAGCGTCATACATGATCTGTAAGCAGGTTGTAAGACTGCAATTGATTAATCAACTACAACCTGAATAATAAATAAAATATAGTTTAAAAAACTAAAAAACATGCATAATCTTATCAAATTATTGTATTGTCATCGGTTCTCGAGTCTACAAAGTTTGAATGAAATCTGACCGTTTGAAGTGGGTTAAATCATGTTCAAAGTTTCCGTTACATACTAACATACATACTAATATACCTACGTATGAAGCTAATAAAAGCGTGTTAAAAATACACAGCTTAGTATGCAAGTTCTACATCGTAGCAAAATCTCTACGCCGTAGCAGGCAGCTACGACGTAGCACCAACAATATACTAACTATATTACTTTGTGTCCTAGAAAGCCGTTCAAAGAGAAACGACCTTGGCTTGGCAGCTTTTTGCTTCGATATAGGGCGGCCGGCATCAGGGCGGGGGGATGCGGGGGCAGGTGGGCAGGGGAGCCTTTAAATCAAACCTTTCGAACCCTTCTGCAAAATTATACCCGGCAATAAGTAGTGCCCGGTAAGGTTTGTAAACTGAAACTTTTGCAAGAACCTGACTTATGGAAACGAGGGTGCCTTATATTACGGAGCCTTTTAGGATACGATCGGGAATACTGTTAATGTACGGGTTTCTATTCATTTACATGTGTTTTGTGTAAGTTAGAAATTTCCAATAAAGGGTATGAATAATTATTGTATTTCAAAAACAACTTTTAACATTATAATTACAATGGTTAAAAAAATAAAGTAATTAAAGTTTTTAGACTAAATTATAATTGCTTATTTGTTTTCTATATTACTTATGTAGCCTAAACAGCTGACCCATTGACTACATGTTTCGAGGCTTATTATAGGGCTTAACATATGTTAAGGTTTATGCAAAAGACAATATAGAAACATAATTCTTATACCTTATTTTTATGTATTAACAATAGTTTAAGGGTCAAATTCATGTATTCATCAACAACTTTAACTATGAGAGCAACTCTGAAATTCGAAAAAATACCTATTCCATACATTTGATCGCGACCAATTGAACTTTTCGTATATGCTGTTTTTTTTTCATTTTTCAAGGTTTGCAGTTCATCAAAAATATTTCGTATGGGACAGCTGATTTTTGGACAGCTGATTTCTGAACTTCTTTCAAGGTTAGTAGTTTGTTAAATTCAAATTCGTTTATTGAGATAAAAACGGAAAAAGACCAATTACATTTATCTCAAAACATTCAAAAATTATTCTTAAACAATTCATGTCTGCGGATTATAAAATATTCATTATATAAAAATCAATAAATAAGCATGAACAAATTACACATACCCCAAAAAAACCGTACTTGGGTTGTTGAGTAATTAGAAATACGTTGTAAAATCGTGTTTTATCTAAAAGATAGACGGCGGCGGGCGCGAGCGGCGGGACTGAGAGATGTTTCTCTCGTAAATTCTCGTTTAGTACGATTGTAAAGTGAGATCCGGGTCAGTGGGCCCGCTCATTATCTTCCACATTACTCGTTAAAGGCGTTTAATTAACATGCCTTCCCGCAAGGAAATCATCTTACAGTAAACGCAACGCAGAAATACAACTTCCCTTTTACTAGACTGTCCTAGTAAAGGGAAAGATGGATTTCTGAATTGGAAGTTGTAGTTGTACTTATAGACTGACATTGTAATCTACAGTTAAGGTATAAGTACCTAGAAGCTCCACTCGGATTTTTTATGACTGAAAATACGAGCAAACCCGGGTTCACTAAAAATTTAACCTAGGAAGATTGATTTATCGTCCTCTAATCTACCTACAAACCAAATTTCATTAAAATCGTTGGAGCCGTTTCCGAGATCCAGATTTTATATATATATATATGTAATCTGGATCTCGGAAACGGCTATATATATATATATATATATATATATATATATATATATATATATACAAGAATTGCTTGTTTAAAGGCATTAGATGTTACAAGCACATACTTTGCCGCACGCTAGACTCTTCGATATACGATAGGACGAAATGTATTCTTTAGATAAATTTACGATTGAATACCACCTACTCGCTGGCCGAAGATGGAGCTCGTTGATGCAGAATATATAGAAGGTAATTGTGTTTGTAGTTAATATAAGAATAGGCATTTAGAGCTTTCTGTAGTAGATAGGTTACCTACGTACGATAAAACAAACCCAATACATTTTGTAATAGATTTGTGACCAGCGTGGCTCAGTGGCGGCGCATCCGGCTTATGAGCGTAAAGTTTCAATATTCCTAGCCGGGCAGATTTCTGGAATTCTAAATGGCGAATTTAAATATCTGCGTGGGGTTTGGGTGGTTGCGTAGGGTTTGTATTGGCCCTTGTCATTGTAAAAGTTATTTTTATGAGAAACAAAAAATATATGAAGAATCTCTCAACCATAACATTACTGTATTTACCTACTTTAGATATATTAGTGTCTGGAGGCAATATGTAATAGGTTAGGGTAAGATGCCTACTCACGGGATCCACTCTATTGGTCAGGGCCTACGTGAGAGACAATCTTGATATCTTCGTGACCCGCTGACTCACCAAGAGCATCCTAACTTATATTATAAAATAATCTTTATCTGTCTGTTTTTTACATATTCATCGAACGAACGGCTGAACCCATTTTTATGAAATTTGATACAGAGATAGCTGAAAATCTGTAAATCGACATCACTATTTTTCCTTATTTTACTGCTTTTTATTGACATTTATTTTCGTTTAGGAACTAATCATGTTTAAAAAACGTCCAAATGATTTGAATTCTTAAGTCCCAAAATATACAATAATGTCAACATTTTAATTACTTTTGTGCAAACAGATTGTTATTCTATTTTAACCGACTTCTAATAGGAGGAGGTAATCAATTCGTAGCATATATATGTTTTATTGTTATTTTAGATTAGCATACTATGTATTATCAATAGTATATTCATATATTAATGCGGCACTACAAATAAATTGATTACAAATCCAGTCAAACTGTTAACACATATTTTGCGAATCAAAAAGCTGGTTCTTTAACCAGCTTTTTGATGCCTGACCGAACGTTTACGGGCTAACAGGAAGTCATACCGCATTCCCGGCCCAGTTCCAGTCGGTGGCTCGATGTATACGAACGAAACCATTAAATACGTTTGAACACAATCGTCCAGTGGTATAATAAGATCGTAGTGTAATGTCGAGACCGCAGCGGCGGGCTTACCGTCCAATTACATTTTATTCCTGGTTGATCTCCGCATTTCCTGAGCAAATAATTGCGATGGCGTGTTGTCCGACCCCGAGACCGCAAACAGACGCAGATCCTGCCATTACCGGTCATACCTACACTTGCACGACTGCAGCAATCACACATAATAATTAAGCCTATACGGGTGCAAACAACTATCTGTAACATGGAATGTAAATGTGGAAATATATATATCCTTAAAAATTGAAAAATAAATGAATCAGTCATATATGACGGAGTTATGAGGTAACAAACAACAAAATACAACCGAGTTGAGAACCTCCTCCTTTTTGGAAGTCGGTTAAAAAGAAACACAGAATACCCGTCCATAAAAAGCTATTTTCGTAGTACAAATTACATTACGCCTAATATGTTGAGTACCGTACTTTCCTCAGAAGATACGAGTAAAGTTGCTTTCTTTCTTTGATATCGCTTTTTGTATAATTGATTTAAATAACCATTTTTAGAACAATTTTATTATCGTAAAATCAATTACTATACAATCTGTATATTTTATTATTAATGATAATATCGAATCTATGTGATATTTTAATTTCTTCTGTGCACTCTGATTGTTATTCTATTTTTAACCGACTGAACTGACGACTGATGGAGCCGAAAAGTTCTAGAATGGAGACCCTGAAACGGCAAGCGCAGTGTAGGAAGACCAGCCACAAGGTGGACAGAAGATATCATACAAGTAGCAGGAAGACGCTGGATGCAGGCCGCTTCTAATCGGTCTTTTTTGAAATCTATGGGGGAGGCCTATGTCCTGTCTTACGCTTTATTGCGTCGTAGCAAGAATAGTTTATAATTATACAGTTTTTAATTGATTAAATGTAATAGCGAAGTAAGTTTTCTGTAGCTATTACTATAAATATTCTGTGTATTGGCCAAAAAACCTGCCATTCGATATTATCATCATCATCATCATCTCATCCACAAAAAGTCGACATTTCCCCCATTATCCTTTTCTGGCGCGCAGCAAAGTATTGTAATATACTTGTAACTTTATTAATACACTATAAATTACTACTGGCCATAAGAGTTACCACAATCTTAATAGAAGTCTTATTTCAATATTACTTACACTTTGTCTTGCTCTCTGAATTTTAGAAAAAGCGAGACGTAACATAGTTTAAAAAAAACTAAACAAGTGTAAGAAAAACACGACCTCAAAATACGCAATTCGTTTACTTGCATGCCATTTTTTCAGTTATTTTGTTATAAAAACCAAAGTACTGGACCAATTTTGATAAAAATTATTGAGGACGACCTCTGAGTTACTACCTACCAAACAAAAAAGACTCATCAAAAACAATTTATAATTTGCGAAGTAATCGCTGAACAAACATAAAATATATAGGTACAATCGAATTGAGAACCTCCTTCTTTTTGGAAGTCGGTTAAAAAGTCTAAGTTATATAGAAATAAAACTGCTCGTGGTGTCGCGGGCCCTGGCCAGTAGCAGACTTGAAGTCCAGGAATATAGCAGTCGCATAAATCGTTCAGATGTATCGGAACCGATTCAGATCAGTGTTTATTTATCGGAACGGCTCTATATTGAACCCAGAACTGTTTGGCTTAATTAAACTGTGAGATATCGTTCCAATGGCGTAAATACCGGTGGCGGTGGGACAAGTCGACCGAGAGGTACGACCACGGGTTATACCGACATGGGGTTGAAAAGCGAGCCGCATGTGGGTCTATGGGGCCTCGTGGTAAGCGAGCTATTTTGGAAGGTTGTTTCGTTTGAAAATGTCGGCTTAACCAGATACAACATAGATAAGATATACATAGATAGAGAACAAGTACAACAATATAGATAGACAATAGATAATATATTTTAATGTGACAAAAACTTCTTATTATTACCAACGATTTTTTGAAAAAACATATGAGAACTCCTCAGCCAATTTAAAAGAAATCTAAGAAAAACTTTTTCCAAATATTTCTCCTATCTAAACAAACAAAATCATCTCTCACTATAACTCTAGCCGTTTATGATTCTAATCAGCTAAAATAGTATCACCAAAATCGGATATTATCGAATGTTTAAGTGGTCTGTCTACCGGTAATCAATACCAACCCTGTGCCTGTTATGAGCTGTTATTTTTAGACTTGTGAACAGTATCACGCCTGAAAATGATAACTAGGTAGAAAATATATTAACAGATTTGCTAGTAGAATTATTTAATACACTTAAAGCTAAAGCTTTCAAGTCTGATACAAAAACACTTCTAGCACCAATGAGATTTTTT
This sequence comes from Lycia hirtaria, assembly GCA_947563715.1. NCBI lineage: Eukaryota > Metazoa > Arthropoda > Insecta > Lepidoptera > Geometridae > Lycia > Lycia hirtaria. The sequence continues at coordinate 14,730,958 of OX387384.1, forward strand.
GCACTGAGTGTTTCTCGTAAGCTTAATTGAATAAACTTTCTTTACTCAAAGCCTTAACCGCCATCTAACCTGATGACAGTTTATAGAGTGCGCTTACTTTGAAGAAACTGATTTACTAACATTTTAAAGACATCCCAGCCATGGTAATCAGAAAGCATATTATAACATTAATGCATTTCGTTCGGATTTTACCCGTGTCCTAGCTGAGCGACAAGCACGGCAAGACGATTCAATGCGCTATAACGTGACGCTATGCAAAAATAACAACCAGTAGCTAGCTGTAATAAGTAAATAGTCGAGTAAGCCAGTAATTAATTGAAATGTATCATCCTACATTATAAAAGCGAAAATAAATCTGTCTCTCTGTCTGTGTGTTTCTTTTTCATGATAAAACATTTTTTTTTTTTTTTTTTATCAGCCCTGTTTGTACAAACTGTCCCACTGCTGGGAACGGGCCATCTTCTCAATGTGAGAAGGGTTAGGCCATAGTCTGCCACGCTGGCCAAGTGCGGGTTGGCAGTCTTCACACATCTTCAAGATCATTGAGAACTCTCAGACATGTAGGTTTCCTCACGATGTTTTCCTTCACCGTTTGAAGTTGGCGGCAATCAACAATACGCACATAACTTCGAAAAGACAGAGACAGAGTGCGTTCCGTGGGATTCGAACCCAGGACCTGCGGATCGCAAGTCAGACGGTCTCACTACTAGCTGCCGGAAAAGTTTTTATTTATTTATTTATTATGTATTTATTTATGATCTCATAAACTTAGTACACAGATAACTTACAATCTGTAGACGTATATAGGTGGTATTTCATAATCATCGTCATGTTTAAAACACAGGGTAAAGCTTAACCAATGGCGACGCAACGTGATGCGAACCAATAGGTCGCATCGCATCGCTTTCCATTGCTCACCTAAGACTAAGGCTTTGAAGTAGTAGTAGTTCCAAACATCCACTTGAATATGTAGTACCTAAAAGCTAAAATTAAACTACCTAAACAAACGTCGTTTCATGAAAACGTAGCAAAATACGTAATAACAACCTTAATATCCAAATACCTAGTTACGGCGGTTTGTTTCAATTCAATTCAACTGTTTTCGGAGAGCGTTAGACCCATGTTAGGTAAACTGTAAACGCGTGAAACATTCAGACTATTCTACGTTGTTCAGAGGTAGCTTGTTTATGATCGGAAATATTTTTATACGAATTTCATTTGCCCGAATCCGTTTAATAAAACTGCCTGATTCCACCTGACTCTGCCTGACTGCCTGTTATGTTTCACTTAACACTTAGTCTCTAATTCCATATGTTTGTTATGGAAGCGTTTAGTTTGCTCGAACATCTAGGTTAGGTTCGTTAGGTTTCTTTTTTCAAACGACTTTAAAAAAGAAGAATGTTGTTAATTCGGTTTTTAAGCTATTGCATAGCTTCTATCGCGGGCCTTGAGCGTGGAAACCGAATCCAGAAATTCCGTAACGAAAATAACCTAACACACCGCGCGTAAAGATATTATGCAATAGCTTTACCGCGGCAGTCTCCGAGTGCCACACGTCTTTTTTTATGTATGTTGCCCCATAACTCCATCATTTATGACCCGATTTCAATAATATTTTTTTATTTGAAATATGCATTCAAATTATCCTCTTAAAATAATAAGTTTGTTTGGTAACACAAAATAAATTGTGTCGTCCAAGTAAACGAAATTACGTGTTTAGAACTCAGTTCTTTCAGTTTTCAAACTAAGTATAGTAATTATAATTAGTTCAGACACTTTATTGCTCGCAAACCAGTTATGAAATGACCCTTCAGGATTTTGGTAAATTATCTTATGAAAAATTCGTTTTCACGAAAGTGATATTCGACTTTTCATATGTAACCCATTCTAGAATATAAATGGCAGGTTATGTTAGCTAGCTTCGCGATCCGCGGACGTTTAATTAACTTGGGGTTTACTTTAATTAATAATTTTAATCATAAATCAACTGGTACTTCTACAATATTGCCTAGTGACAGTTTGAAATGAGTAATGTGTTTATCACACAATAAATAAGAAACTGTGTCGAACAGTGAATATTTAATTAAAAAAAAACCAACTTTATGAAAGCTTTTGAAAAATAGCAAATAAATAAACTTTGAACGAAACAACTATACAAAGTTGACGAAACTCAATTATACTAGATATAATATAAGTAAATATAATCAGCAGTAATACCTACAATTCTAGGCTTTCAATGTCTGTCTGGTTTGTCTATCGTAATAATACAGGTACCTAACCCAACCTGGTCGGATCCCAGACGTCTGTTCTCCCCAAAACCGGCCATTTTGCCAGAATTGTCTCTACCTAATTAAGTACAAACACTGAAACGTACAAACCTAAGTACTTACAACTTTTTTCATAAAACCTTCGAACGCGGGGGGTTCTTGAGCCTGTTACATGAATACGAGCAAAGTGTATGGTAATGTGCCTTCAGATAAAAACGTCGGCTTTTTGTAACAATTCATTCAGGTATAGGTAAAGTTATATGAAAAAAAACCTGTATTATCTGCAAGTACCCAAATTGAGGTCTTTTAAACAACTTCTCAATTCGACTGTATGTTTTTTTAAAGTGAGTTGCGGATTGTAGCATTAACATCTGCACTTTTATTATCTTCGTCAAATAATTCAATGTAAGCTAGAACAGAAATCTCAAACAACAAAACCGTCGTCAGAGCCGCATCGCTATTGCATCGCCGCTCACGTCTATTTAGCGATGAACAAAGTGAATGATTTAAACATGACATCTAGTACGTTAGTATATGTAAGTATAGATCACTGATCTTCGTAGATAAAGTATTTGACAATAGACTAAGAGCGGGCCGTATGTTTACCCACCTCATCGGGTAACAAGATGTGAGCTATCTAGGATGACGCACATTAGTAAGGTATCTCTAAATGTACAGGGTTGCCTTGGCAAAATCTGGAGCGTTTTATAAAGCTAGCATAAATGTGACCATTTTTTGTGTCCACCACCTTATCCGTTAACAAGTAGTACATTCGAAAATGCCTATCTAGAAGTGCCAAAATCAATATGGTTGCATAAGTCTCATCTCGGTTCTTGATGACGTGATTGGTATTGTTTTTGGCACCCTATAATTAGAAAGAGTCATGAAAGCTCCAGGGTTAGGCGAGGCAACTATATTGATTTTGGCACTTTTCGATATGCACTTTCGAATGTACTACTTGTTACTCGATGGTGGTGAACACCCCAAAAAATTATCACATTTTTGTTAACTGTACAAAACGCTCCAGGTTTACTAGCGTGGCGCCTTTTTTTCATTTGTCACTTATTCTTTTTTTAATTCGAATAAATCTATGTTTGACCTCTAACACGCCCAATGGTAAGCCAGGGTGTAGCCAAGGACTTTTAAATAAAAAACCACAGCAGTCATAAGACAGTCTTTGTAACGATCGTATTTATACTCACATGCGGTGAGAGGAGAGTAAGCGGGGCGCGCGGGGTGCGGGGCCGCGGGCTGCGCTCAATGTCCGTCACCAACTTTCATATGAAATTTGTTTCGCGAGGTTCGCGCGCTCGCGACGCGTCGCTTTGTTGGAACTCATTTGGAGTTTTTGACGGGACGGGCCACGGCGTCCTCGCCACCTACTTTCACAATTACGTTCCGATACTACGATTTTTCGACAACAAAGTTGTATGGAAAGGATGGGTGGTCAATGACCACTTCTCTTCATCATCATAACAGCCTCAAGAAGTCTACTGGTTAACTTGATTACGGCAAATGCAAAAGATGTGCGAGAAGCCAAAAAAAAGAAAAAAAAATACACTGCTGCAGATAGGCCTCATGGAATTCCTAAAAGACCTAATGGAAGAGGCAGTGACAGCTGTGTACCTATAAGCTGACAACTTGTTGTATTATTAATATTTAAATTTTCAATAAAAGCTGGACAGGGGATGACGCGGTCAAGAAAATGTACCTATAGATGCTGCAGCTATTTCTATTTAATTTCATCTTCATAACCAGAACTTTCTGCACGAGCTATTGTAATAATCTAGAAAAATGTCAACAGCAAAACAGAGCGTCGCGCGAGTCTGGGACAATCGAAAAAGTTAGCGAAGCACAATATCTCAGGCGTGTTTGGAAGTACCCGCATCGTGTATGATAGTGTAATGAGCCACTTTATATTCGCACCGGCGTCACCGGAGCCCCTGTCATTGTTGTCACTAGATTTGATCACGCTCTACAAATAGACAAAGGAATTAGGTTTGCTCGGACGTCTTTGTTACTGATTAAATTATGTGACAACAAAACTGTCGCAAACGTATATCGCACATGATATTTGATAGTGTATTCACTCAAAAAAACAGAGTTTTGGGAGCGGGAGAGTTTTGAATAGGTAATTGTAATATATACATATATATAACTTCATATTTTTGACCCAATGGATTGACCAGAGAGGTTTTCATCATCGTTTTGTATGGGTACTAATGCGTACATAAAATATATAAATTAAATATTACTTTGCTTACTTCATAATCATCTTATTATTCTAAAGTACTAATTAGCAAGATGAACAGTAGTAAATCAAAGTATACTGTGTCTTAATGTTTAATAAGCCAGGTAAAAAAGTCCACAAAAAAAGAGAAAAAAAGTCCACATATCTGTGAGTAAATGAAATGTTAATTATATGATTTTTACTACTTTTTAGTTAAAAAATCTAGATTCCAACTCTATTCATAACTCAATATTGTAAAATTTTGAGCAATTCACTATTGTAAAACATGTTCGATATTATCTACCTACATCTATAAATTTAACGACACCGCTTCTTATTCATCCTCCTTTAGTATTATACTACAATTTATATAATATAATATTCCAACACAAATATGTACTTACTCAAACCTTTGAGAAAGCTCGCCTAGATTTATATAAGCCAAGTCTAGATGCGTCTCGAATATGACAGGTACATAAATATTAAACGAATCTTAGACTAAGAAGGTAGGTACGCTGGCTTAATTCACTTCCAAAAACTATCCTACCTTTGTTCTATCTACGAAGTTGACGGAATACGGTCGGACGCATTCATACATAAATGTATGTGTGGTTACAGGGATAATCATAATGGAAAACCAAAACTTAGAATGATGATTTTAGGCTTCATTACTAAGGGTGCGGTAGCCTATTCGTGAGGCTACGGTGTCTGTATGTCTGTCCTACACTTAAACGGCTATATATTTTGAACGGTAATAAATAAAAGTCTCAAAAATGGCAAAATTTTAGGGTATACATTGATGTAAATAAACAAATACTAAAAATTGGTCAAGTGCGAGACAAGCCAGCGTGAATAACTTTTGCATAATTGGATTTTTCTTTAGGACGAGAACTGCAAGATATAACCTATTGATTTCACAAAAAAATAAACAAAATTGACAAGTGACATAAAATACAGTAAGCGGTAGTGTTAAAATAACATTGTATAAAGAAAACAGATTTGTAACACTTACTTATTTGAATTTGATATTAATGTAAACGCCAAACATTTCAGGCTATTCCTATTGTACAGAAAATATGGAATATATGGAATATATATATATGCATGCATGACACATGAACATGTTTATATATATATGTATATATAAACATGTCCATGTGTCATGCATAGAAGGACGGAAGCCTCGGTGTGCGCGTAAAACTTTAGGTGCGCGATTTAGTTATGTTTCTTGAAAACTCATTCATTGAAAGCCTACAATTTTTATTGTCTTTATATTAACATAACTACTATATACATAGTACATACTTATAGCATGGGCAAATCTTGCTAGCCATACAATAATAAACAGGTGTCATAGATCTGTATTGTGGCTGAGATTTGTTTGTTTCGTTTCAATGAGTAACGATCTCAAAAACCTTAGAAAACAAAAAGAAAACATTTTACATGCTGCATGGCGATGTGAACAAGCAAGGCTAAGCTTTAATCATAGCTAGCAAGCCAAGTGAACCTTGACCTAACGTTTTGAAGGAGCTTTATGATTAATTAAGTTTAACGTACATGATCTGGGTCGCTGGCTGTGACCAGATCCATCACTCTTCCTCTTGGAGTAATTACTTACACTAGCCAGTGGGACAGACAGGGGACACAAGAATTGAGAAAATCTCAGAGCCCACTTAGGACGTGTTTTCTCAAATGCGGATATTTCTTCCAATGCGGGATATTTTTTCTCCATACGCAGATGTCAATCTGCATACGAAGCTGTCCGTTCCGTAGTCGACAAATTTATCCGGGTCCTTAAGATTTCTACGCCTATTTTTCAACCCCCGACTCAAAAAGACTCCTCTTTTTGTTAAAATTTTAACGTACGTATCTGTGTATTTGTCTGTGACATCGTATCTCTGAAACGGATGGACCGATTTTTATCTAGTTTTTTTTCTGTTTAAAAGATTTCATCGAGAGAGTTCATAACTATGTTTCATCAAAATCGGTTTAGCCGTTTTTTTATTTATTTGTCGGGGGTATTTGAGTTTTCTAAACTTATGCTTGTTCTATTTTGGTGATTGTATGTTATTTTATCTACTGTTTTTGTGGTACTGGTATTATAATCAAAGGGGGAGTAGCTATTATGACATAAATTTATGGCAATTGACACGTATTACAATAAACATAAACTTATGCCGTTCGATATGCACTCGATGACACTTCAATAATTTACTCAGTCAATAGTTGTACGTAAATACATTAACAGCTGTAATTGACCGTTTATAGTGTCCTTTACGAAAGTGGTTAAAGAGCCCATAAAAGGCAAGTTAGTAGTAATACGAATAGTGAACCAGCTGTCGTCGGCAGACACAGCTGTACAGCTATAAGAGGCACATAGAGACCGTCGTAAGCAGGGCCATGTATTCATGCAAACGGCACTGTAATCCGCGACCTTTTGCAACCTCACTGCCTCATTGCTTGGACTTGGACGTGCTAATGCCCCTCTAATGTCAGCGATTCCAAGGATTTTCAACAAATGTAAGTCTTAAGGGGTACAGAATATTTAATAGTAACTACATACCTATGCAGCAGACCACATCCCTTCGGTCACAAGTTTTATTGTGTACAGTTTGTTAAATAGCAGATATGTTGTAATCACGTGTATACACCCTACCAGTAAACAACAACAACAACAAACAGTAACTAATGGAAACAAAAATCCTACAGAAAGTTTGTACTAAATCAATGATGTAACCAATATTAATTATGTGCATTATTATAGTTTTGAAAGAAATATAATAATGACATTTATATAATTGTGCTAAGTATATTAAAAAAGTACATATAAATAGTTGATTAAAAATAATGATTTAGTCAAATATAAATTCATGTATATCATTCTATTATATAGATAATTAATTATAGTACCTACCTATTTCTTATACTTTCTTATAATTCATACAAACAATTTACATGGTATAAGTATTTCTAGTTATATACAATACATAACATATACATATATAATGATACTGAAATATAAAAATACATAATTATTATATGATTAAAAACATCTTTACTGTTGGTTATCATACATATGGGTAGGTAAGTGCTACCTAAATTAATTGTTCTTTTTATTTTGGTTACTATGAATGTTTCTATAATAACGATATGATTCGTATAATTTAATTTAAATAATTGTACTATATTAATTTATAAGGATGTAGTAGAAATAAAGGCTATTTTCATTTCACATACCTATGCAGAAAACTTACTCCGCAAACATTTTTAAATACGTCTTGCTACGTAACAATAAATTGAACTATGAATGCACAGGCGCTAAATACTTACAATGATACAAAAATGCGTGTAGCGGTTACTCTCTACGGTTGAAATTAAAAATTCAAATGATTTTTATATTCATATAATTCAAATTCAAGGAATGATATTTAAAAGAAATACTTGAAAACTCTACAGCAAAATAAACAAATATCCTCCAAAAAAAGCCAAACGACTTCACACTTCAAAATCCAAGAAACCGTTAATCTGTATGTTCGGAATGTAAGACACAAATATTTCTCTAAACAATGCCCGCCTTCTTAAGCCGTTTTTTAAATCATAGTGTTCTCTTAATGTCCTGTCACGCATTTTACCGCAAAGCATGAAAACAGAGAACCGTAGGTAAGTGGGGAGTAAAAGTCGTCAAAGAACGCTGCATCTTCGTGAGCCACGCTCTCACCAGTTGGATCGCATTTGATCTGGAACGCACCTGTCTTTTTATTCGGCCCACTGGATCGACTCAATTATAAACTTTGGAAATTCCCTCAAACAATTTTTGCTTTTAGCTGTCGACTCCATTGCTACGGGTGGGAATTTAACTTTTCAAATTTCAAACGGGCGGTGGGCGTAGCTATATTATTACAGCAAATTGTGTGCACCCTTGTTTAACTTTTGCTAACAATTGAAATTAGGTTACCGAGGTTTATTTATTTTGTACTTTTTCCGGTGTTAATTTAGGTGAAGCCTGCTGGCATTCGAATTTTAACTAGATTTATTTCATGTTGAACGTGTCTTCAATATACCTGTTTACGTATAAGATTGCCAGCTCCGCTGCAAAGTATTATAAGGCCAGCGCACACTGGATAACAGCAGGGCAAGGTATTTTAAATTTACCACCGTAAATTCCCACATAGATTCCCAAGATTTCAAAGCTCAGAGATCGACCACGGAGCAAAAAAGGCGATTTCTCTCTGCGGTATCGACATTTGACGAGCATGCTGAATACCTCGGTATAATGCGTCAGCATGCGGCGGGATACGAAGGCATGTGAAGGCATATGCTGGTTACTAATCCCTATCTATGACCCAAAATATGCAATGTCGAATAATTTACCCAAAAAAAATTTTTTTTTTTCAAAGACGCTTTATTAAAATCCTGAAAGCTCATTTGACAACTGGTCTGATAACTAATCTTTGTAATAAGATGAATTCTGTGTATAATAAACAGAAACCTAACGTACACTACACAAAAAACATAACCCTCCTTCGCCAACCGGGTGAAAACAATACCCTCCTTCGTCAGCAGTGGGGTAAATATAATAGTTCAAGTGTTCAACGTAAAACTAGTCACCACACGTTAAGGTCGGCTATATTCCCCAGAGCGCTGCGACATAAATCACCTAATATTATCGTGTGGAAAGCGGCCCAGACGCTAGACACCGGGCTTTGTTAGAATAAAACCCAACATGCCAGAAATGCCTGCGATATTGGCTTCTAAGATCGTGTGGAAGACCTTGTACCTACAAAATAGTAAAGGCTCTCTTTTTCTAGCGTTTCATGGAATGGCATTAAGAGGAGTGTGGTCGATAGATCTTTTACCAGCAAATTACGCGTTTTTCATACAACACAAGAAAACTGTTTTCTACCCCTAAATAGTATCCGATTTCAATAGCTTTTTTTAATAGTTGGAACCGTTAATGGTTATGCCTCTACGGTTTGCTTTTTTTTAAATGTAAACTTTTAATTACTTTGGAATTATAACGAAATTTGAAAAAAGTTGTGGAGACCACAGAATCACCCTATTTACGTAAGTCTTTGGTAGAGACATACTCGTAGAAATTTATAATTAAAATCAGATAAAAAATAATCTTTGAAATCGGTGAATGCTATAGGGGTATAATATAATAGGGTAGACAAGTATCTATATCAAAAGAAGCGCGAAATCCCGAATGCAGAAAAACAGTTTGTGCAGTGTTACCTACGATTTCGTTACGCTTGATACGTTTTTGAGTGTGCGTTTTTTGTGAGAAAGTGCGTAAAAAGACTATAAATGCCCATAATTTAGATTAATTCTAGTGAAATCTCTTATTTATTACGAACAAGTTCGCTGAAGTTAACGAAATAGCGCATTTTTTATTTTAACGAGAGTCGTATTATTATTATTATTTTTTAAAAAACGGTCAAGTGCGAGTTGGACTCGCGCACGAAGGGTTCCGTACCATTATCTATAAAAAACGGCAAAAAAATCATATCTGTTGGAGGAGCCCTTAAATATTAATTTTATTTTATTTTAATTATTTATTTTTAAAGTGAATAAAATAACTCAATATTCTGTGAATATTTCAAGCGTCTACTTGTTGCCATTATCAATATCGAGCAAAAACGAGCAAAAAAATCACGTTTGTTGTATGGGACCCCCCTTAAATATTTATTTTATTCTGTTTTTTTAGAAGCGGCAACAGAAATTCAACTGTCTAACTATCACGGTTCACGGCATATAGCTTGGTGACAGACGGACAGACGGACAGACAGATGGACAGACAGCGGAGTCTTAGTAATAGGGTCCCGTTTTACCCTTTGGGTACGGAACGCTAAAAATAGCGTATGACACTCACGAAGTGAAGATGACTCTAACGACATCTTGTACACCAAAATCGGTCAAGCCGTTCAGGCTGTAGGCGATCATATAGAAACATACATACATACACTCGAAAAACATAACCTTCTTTCTAACGCAGTCGGGTAACACTTATATACGCACAGTCTCCTGGGGCTGGTTATAGTTTTAATTTAGTGGACTGTAGAGGTCCAAGACACAGATCCTTGCAAGACAATAGCAAAAGAAAACACTTCACCAACTTTACAATCCACAACCGCCGCCCGGCTCTAGCATCAGGTGCGACACGCAGAGCACGGCACAGAACTTCTGGAAGTGGTCCTTGCTGTTCTTCCTTGTGGAAATGCTGTTCCTTTTCTTCAGGCAGGTGTAGTTGAGTATCTTGATGGATGACCCGGCGTCCTTTCGCGAGGTAAGAGCGCAACGTGCGTCGTATGCGGAAATCGGTATATCTTTTTTTTATATTTTTTATAGAAGATAGATCTACGATTGACCACCAACTCGCCTGATGTTAAGCGACGGTGTGGCCGAGGATGGAGCTCGTCGATATATACCCTCATCTTGCAAGGATCGAACAAATATGTTATAAGAATTCAAGACATACAAAAAAAATAGTCTACTTTATGAGTAATATTGTTCTGTGCTACTATACCTCGCACGTTAAAATCAGTTAAGCCGTTTAGGATGTAGGGGATATAGAAATATACATATGTAGATACATACATAAATATCTACATACATCCAGCAATAGCCAACAAACATAGCCTTACTTCATGCATAGTTAGGTATAAAAGCGATGAAAGAAAACAAAACTCTAAAAACACAACACTATAATAAAATAAAGCTACTGTTCGACGGTGGGACTTAAAAAGGGATACCTTCGTCGAGCCCCTTGTCAAAGAAGCAGTTGGATGGCGGGCTGTTGGTGGAGATGCAGCGGTGCTGGCGCAGGAGGAGGAACAGCAGCAGGTTGTACTCCGAGGTGGCGTTTTGCACCAGCTTCAGAGTCGTCTCTAGCTGTTCCTGTTGCGCGTCCCACGCTCGTAGCCGCTCCACGCTCACCACTAGGTATTGGTTCAACTGGAAACAACACACGAAGTTGAGTAGAAGCCAAGAAGCTGCTTAGGCTAGATTAGAGCATCGCCGTAAAGTAACATCATCATCATCTCAGCCACAAAAAGTCCATTGCTGGGCTTAGGATTCTTTAATGGTTTTCCAAAAAGAGCTGATTAAAGCGGCTTGCGTCCCGCGTCTTCGTGCCACTTGTATGGGGTCGTCTGTCCATCTTGTGGCTGGTTTTCCTACGCTGCGCTTGCCGGTGCGTGGTCTCTCCACTCGAGACTATCAGAGCATTGTAACTTGAAAAAGTAGCATTCTATCGGTTTCAGTTTAACAAATGTACTAAATACCTTTACGACCTTATTACACCCTCCCCAATCCATTACAGGACAAGCAGACCTTCCAGACAAGCTTCCTACCACCTATTTCTCTTGAAATATCCAAAATCCGTACACAACTATTTCGATCCACATTATTGATACATACTGCACAGGGGGTTACATTCAACTTTTATTTACAGCGATTCAAAGTTAGCTCGCGCTTGTTTTTATCTTGCTTTTTCTGTAATGAGTAAGAGACAACAGTTTAAATTGTGATATTTTTAACAGTCTTTTCAACTTTTGTGTCACTCTCATAATTATAGAAAAGGCAAGATAAAAACGGGCGCTAGCTAACTTTGCATCGCTATAAGAATTGAGCATATCCCTGCAGGAATGGAAAACTCCCTGTCAACTTCTCTGTTTCCTGAGAACTAAAATCTTAGAATTTTCAAGATTCAAGAATTTTTAGATATCTTTTAGATTGACGTATTCTATCCTCGGTCACATCGTTACTTACCAACAGGCAAATTACTGGTCAAAATTATTTATTTATTTGGCACTCATTACAGATTACAGGAAATATATCGTTTAATAACATGCTATTGATGTGGTCGATCCCGTAATCCACTCTTAGAGCGCACAGCACGGTATTAAACAGTGTATTTACATATTTAACTCTTTACATAAAAGTAGATGAATAATGCATGTAGCTTACCGATATACTTACTTGTAAATGTAGATTTATTTAATGTAAAAAAATACACAAAAGTTTAAAATAGGTGATGGTGTATACCTACGTAGGTATACTTAGACATGTATAAGTAAAATACTCGCCGTTAGCAAGACACGAACAACCGGGAATGTGAATGTGATACACAAGTGTTGACCGAATAGTCTACTATATACCTCCGGGCCCTCCCGGGTCGGAAGGGTAGATTCGAGGCAATCACCTTAACAATTCGTTTCTCCATGATTTTCCTCTGTATCCACTCAGCGAGGTATATGGTGGTAGCGAGTACCACAAGCAAGCCGGTGGCGAACAAGTCGAGCGGCGGGAAGTGAGCCAGAGCGGCATCGAGCGCGGCGAGCGGCGTGCTCACCGCCGGCGCCACCCGAGGGGGCTCTGCTAGCTCGGGCACGTAGTACTGAGCGGGCAACACCAGCAAGGCAAGCAGCGCCGTTGCCACGAGCCCGTTCGGACACCCGCACAATGCCATCTTTCTATCACTGACAGACTATCGCCTGCTGCACACTGGCATTTATTGAACAGTTCTAGTATTATACATACGTATAAAATATTACTGTTTGTATAAAATTGTATATGTTTACAAGTTGATTAGATGACACGGTCAAATTTTTTCTGCTGTCTACGTTTTGAAGTTTCCGCTCGAATTGGTGTGCACAGGCTTAAAATTCTTTGAGCAAGTAAAGGTGTGTATTTGCGCGTTCCAGTATACAGGAATATAAGAAACACCACTAGTCTTCCCTGCGCCACGTAGTGTTAAAAAACCGGACAAGAGCGAGTCAGACTCGCCCACCGAGAGTTCCGTACAAACTAGTAGATAAAAGGAGGAAAATTTTAAAATTTCCTTCATAAATCGAAAAATATACATCGTAAAAATATTTAAGGACCTGTTTTAGCTTGTGCTCTTTCACATAATAACCCACATGATACGGTTAAAGCTTTTTAAAATTTGGCTCATAAAATAGGGTCTTTATACAAGGAAGGAGGATTCCTTCCTAGTATAAAGACCCTATTTTATGAGGTTAAATTAAAAATGTACAGTTTTCGGAATTTTTCCTTTATGTGTACTATATGACAATGCTTCTTGCCAAATTTCAAAGTTATAGATCAACAGGAAGTACATAGGTTTTGATTCCCGTGCGAGTGTCGAAATATGCGTTTTACGACATATTCGAAAACTGGCGCAAACCAACGCTGCTCAGCATCGAAGACCGCAAGGACGTATGGAAGGGCAAGAAGTTGCACGGGCGGTTCTACAGGGTGTTATCAGGACCTGATGTAGATCTGCTTGCGTCGGTGAACTGGCTACGCTTCGGTGACCTCTTTGGGGAAACTGAAGGGTTTGCCTGTGCAATTGCAGATGAAGTTATCAAGACGAACAACTATCGGAAATATATCATGAAGGACGGTGCGGTCGACATCTGTCGGGCATGCCACCGTCCCGGAGGGTCTTTCCTACATATTATTTCCGGTTGTTCACATCTTGCTAACGGCGAGTATTTGCACAGACACAACCAAGTAGCCAGGATCATCTACCAGCAACTTGCCCTTCAATACGAGCTTGTCGAGTCAGAGGTGTCATACTATCAGTACGCACCAGCGCCAGTTCTCTAAAATAGCCGTGCATTGCTCTCCTGGGATCGTTCTATAATCACGGACAGGACTATTGTTGCCAATAAGCCTGATATCGTGATCGTAGATCGGTCTCAGCGCCAGGCAGTGCTCGTCGACATCACCATCCCACATGATGAGAATCTCGTAAAGGCTGAGAAGGACAAGCTCAGCAAGTACCTTGACTTGGCTCACGAGATAACTGCCATGTGGGATGTTGACTCGACGATCATTGTCCCGATAGTCGTTTCGGTGAACGGTGTCATAGCGAAGAGCCTCGATCAACATCTCAAGATGCTCTCGCTCAATGATTGGGTCAAGGGTCGGATACAGAAGGCAGTCATCCTAGACACGGCACGTATTGTCAGGAGGTTCCTCTCTCTGTAGCCCCTACCACCGGCAGCTTGAGCCCCGCCCCGCTGCCGGCGGCACCCTAGTTTTAAGTTTTTTACAATATTTGTTTCTTTTGTATAAGTTTATATTTGTACTGTAAAAAATTTAAAATTAAGATTGTAAATAAATAAATGAGATAATAATTATGTAGGATTAAATAGTGAATAGAATAAATAGAGTAAATAATTAACTAGGTTCAGTCGTTTAATCGTAAAAGGTATTAAACAGACAGACGGGAGGTTACTTTTATACAAGGATAAATGTAAAATAAGTGTAAACGAAAGTAAGGGACTTTCGTTCTCAAACAATTTTGCCAAATAGAACTCCACATTGCACACATGAGGGAAAAACTCATGACATTGACATTTTCTCAATTTGTTTGACATAATTGACATTGACGGCTCAGCGAGCGACCAGCTATTCTGTCAGCAGCTGTCTCAGCTGCTCGCCCGTCGTTCTCTGTTCAAGTATTTGCATTCAAAAATAAAAAAACTAAACTTAATTATTTTACATAAAACTGATAAAGTGAATAATAGTGTATATTTTGCCAGGTATTCATAGAAAATTGTTGAAGATATAGTCATTCCTTTTCTTAAAAATAGTAAATTGTTACGACTCCATCACAGTCGATCTCGTTTAAAATTCAATGCCTCACGTACTAATTTCCTGCTTTTTCAGGGCCAAGCGGAACCTATGGTTCGCCGCGAGAGGCACAAAGGACTTATGTTTACAAAATACAAACGCCGCGGCCATGAAGAAAGTAGTTCTGTTCAAAAGTCAGTCGGAAGACTACAAGCTAGCGTTTAGCGAACAGAACTATGAGGCGGTGTTTGTGGAGCCTCTTCAATTTGAAGTGACGAATGGTGAAGTTCTGGCGTCCCGCCTACTGCATCCGGATTACACCGGGCTAGTGCTGACGAGCCCACGCGCCGTAGACGCGGTAGCGGCGTCCTGGGATCCGGCGCGCTTCGTCCTCTGGAACACGAAGCGAGTATACACGGTCGGCGAAGCCACTGCACGTAAGATCAAGGCGTCCCTCGGTTTGGACGCGCTCGGAGAAACCTCCGGCAATGCCGAAAACTTGGCCAAATTCATCATACAAGACAATCCCAAGTGTTCAAATTTTTTATTCCCATGTGGCAACTTGCGATCGGAAACACTGCCAACAATTCTCGGTGAAGCTGAGATTACAGTTGATTCGTTGACAGTGTATGAAACAAAAGAGAATCTAAATTTGAGGAATGATCTCATAGAATTGGACACAGATCACAAGCCGTGTTGCTTAGTGTTCTTTTGTCCTTCGGGGTGTGAATACATTCACCGACAGCTCCAGACTTTCAGTAATAAACTCTCGCAGCTACCTCGGTTTGCAATAGGCAACTCCACTGCTCACAAAATTGAAAATCTTGGGCTCGAGATAGCGGGTATTGCCTCCAAGCCCAAAGCAGAGTGCCTTGTTGAATCCGTACAAAAATACTTTGTCACATTACAAGGCTGTAGCTAGTGAATAGTGCTAATGTAATGTAATATTGTTATTACTAATATTTGATTAGACTATATAAGTAAAGGCATAGTCAAATAAAGTATCATAGAAGCAAAGCATGACATTAAATTTTAAAGGTGATGGTGTAGTATATTTGTTATTTCTTAAAATATGTTTATTATGAGATTATACATTCGATTAAATAAAATAGTCATTTATAATTTTTTACTAGAAGTTTTTCTTTTATGTTTTAACAGTTCAGTTCAATTACTGGTAATGATAACTTACAATTTAATATTATGAGGTATGTAAAGTAATTTTACATATTACTTGAAATATTAAACTATTTCAACAAACTTAAATGTATAATAGCTACATTGTGTTTGACGGACAACTCAACTGATATATAAAGCAATATTGTGGTTTACAATAGAGTACCTTAATAAAGAGAAATCCATTCATTTGCGCTTTAAACATAACTAATTATAGCTATGATTCACATCAAGAGCAAGCCTAACAATGTTAAATAATTGGCCAAGTGATTGGGTCACGCACAAGGTAGGGTTCCGTAGTTGCACTTCACTATGTGCAGATTTAGAATAGAGCTACTTGTTTGATACTATGAACATATTGATTCATTTTGCGATATAAATGGAATTTGTACGAAATTTGCCGCTCCAAGTACATTTTATGAGTTGATTGTTTATAACTTCTTAACTTGTAAAGCCTACTTACCCATGATAGTTTTCCTTTTAATGGCATCTACTATATGCTACTAGCATGATTTTTTTTCATATCTCAAAGGGCAACTGTTTAGCCAGTAAAGGGGGGTCGCACTTGACTCCTTGACTCTAACAAAAAATATCACTTCATAGTTTAATATTCCCTGTTTTTGATTACCTATTCAACGATACCACCACACGATGGGGTAGATGAAAATAAAAAATTCATCTCCACTTTACGTGTGTACTTTACTTTACTTCCTGTACCTCAAAAAAATGTTTTCAACATTTTATTGTACCTTTTTGTTGGCGTAATAGATATGTATGTATACTCATACGAAATTACAACTTTCTAATACTTAGTCTTTGAGCTAAGCCGCAGACGGACGAACAGACATGGCAAAACTATAAGGGTTCGTAGTTGACTACGGAACGGAAGAAGTTTGAATATTACTCATCAGTTCTAGAGTTGCTTATAAAGCTTGTATAGATCCCGTCACGTTAAAAGACCGTTCATTAATCTATAATAATGTATCACTCGTCCACAAATGACTAGTTTAATATGCCCATAGCATGTCTATCTATAGAACAGGAAAGAATACTATCATACTGTATGTACTACTGCAACTGCACCTGCCTTAGAATTGCCATTAACAATAAAATCACTGGAAAGGACGTGATTGTCAAGCCATATTGCTTGGTAGATGTTTCCTTTTATTACCATTTTATTTTTATTTTATTACTAGATTTGGATGTCCTTTATATAATCCTGACTTCTACAAACATAATTGAAAATAAGTTTTAACAATACCAAAATTAGAATAATATCTCCATTCGAGCAATTTCATTGAAGATCAGGGGTACTACAATCCCAAAAGTGCCTAATCTATTTCAATATTACTTTGACCTTCGTCTTGCTCTCATAACTGTAGAAAGAACGAGACAAAAGTCAAAGTAATATTGAAATACTGCTTGAACCTTTTGGTACGGCCCCAATCAGTGACACGCAGTTGCAGGACTATATCGTAGCATTATTTTCTTTCCTACGTCTATACATCGTGCTCCGATCTGGGTTGGGTGCGGGGCTCCCGCGCCGGCCCGGCCGCCACGTCCCACAGCCTCATGGCGGCGTAGTACGTGAGCGATGCGCTCGCTATCAGCAACCCGGCGATGGCTAGCGCTAGACCCTGCAAACAATCAATATAAATAAATAATTTAGCCCGGCTATTAGTCCAGTCGATCGTGGCAAAGCAAAAAATATAAGTACATAAAACAGTGCACAACATAATCACCAACTGCTGCGCGCATCATCTTGTATCATTTCTTTATCGCCTACTCTTAATCAAAATCGATCCACATTCTTGACGCGTACTGCATAGGAATTGAATTCTTTGCCGCCATCTCTGTTTTCTGAAACGTACAATCTTGGAATTTTGAAGGCTAGAGTGAATCTCTTCTAGATCGACGAGCTCCATCTTCAGCCACACCGTCGCTTAACATCAGGCGGTCAATCGTAGATCTATCTTGCATATAAAAAAGTGTGGGCATTGGTTTCCAACGACAAATATCCAAATTTGAGGAAATGTGTTGAACAACTGCATTCGTGTTTTGGTTCAACATATTTGTATGAATCAGCATTTTCTTACCGAACACCTTTGCCCAGCAGTGGAATCTAACAGGTTAAAAGTAAATAGCTAGGTACCCCTTGCAAATAGTGCGTCGCGAGCCCTGCGCCTGCACCGGGGCGGCACAGTGCGAGCCGCAGTACGCCAGTCAGAGCGCCTAGCACCCCGCACACACTGCATACTACTATATCCTGCAATACAATATTATATTCTTACACTACACTCGAAAGGAACCTATTTAGGCACAAGATGGTTTGATGAGAAGCCAATAGTTTGAGTGCCTAAAC
This sequence comes from Lycia hirtaria, assembly GCA_947563715.1. NCBI lineage: Eukaryota > Metazoa > Arthropoda > Insecta > Lepidoptera > Geometridae > Lycia > Lycia hirtaria. The sequence goes on from OX387384.1 coordinate 14,749,574, forward strand.
TAAATCTGCAATCGTTTGGTACCTACGCTCTTAACATCACTTACAAATGAGAGGGCTCTTAAGACTCATACTAGGGTGGCGCTACTGTCTCGCTCGCACGCGACTTTTTGACGAATATTCTCTTTTCAGCTTCATGTGAACACTATGACATTATATTAAGCTCTTATAACAGGCAAATGATACCAGAGACGATATTCTAATGGACCGATACGAGAGCAAAGAGACCAAAACCGTACCGTAATGAAGCAGACGTAGGGAGCTTTCCTCGGTAGATGTAAAGCGCGCGCGGCGACGAGCAGCGCGAGCGTAGCAGCCACGGCGAGCGCGACGGCCGCGACGCCTTGCGCAAGCGAAGGTGCGCTCGCGCACTCGGCACGGCACCTTAACGACAACACAGACAATGCCACGCAACACACCTGCAACATCAGACCATAGGGAATATGCATGCACGTTTTTGAAGTGGAAACTTTTTTAAGCTCACTTGAGCACTTAATTTTAATAACAATAATAAATAAGCCTTTTATTTCCTTAGTTAATTAATAAATATTCTATTTAAATTAGACAAGAATTTCATTAAATTATATTATCATGCATTAGTATAGTGTATTTATTATTTAATCTTTTATCAACTAATATTAATTATTCATATATATTTTTAATGTCATACATTTTTTTTATTAAGGACCTCCCTAAAGAGTAAAGGCCTCCTCCAATTTCCTCCATATTGTTCTGTCATTTGCTTTTTCTTTCCAATTGAAACCTGCTGTTTTTAAAATTTACCTACTTAACGAGCACTTAATTTTATGAGTAGTATGTATTTAATGAATTTGAGTCGTCACGCTCGGTTTGTAACGCTCGTTCGAGTAAGGTCGACTAAGAGAGCGAGAGAGATATTATAGTCAACGCGTTACTGCTATTTCCGTTAATAAAGTTTTCACTTCTGTCGTGCGGTCGCACATATCTACATTTTTTTATCATCTACAGCCTTTTCTGTTCCACTACTGGGCCCTCTTAAATGCCATCTGCGTCCATGTTGTGTCAGCAGAGTCATTTCACATGCGATTGTTACGATATCGTCAACCTCATCGTCCTACGCTTCATCCGCTACATTGCACCTACCTACTTAAATTATCCTGCCCGATTTATCGAAGTCCAAACGCCACGAACTTTTCTTCGCCGGATTCCAGCATTGCGAACTAAAGAGTTTGATTGATGGCAAGCTTAGATCTCTCTGAGTGTCTCTCTGACACTCTGTGCCACCCAAACTTTTATTATTGTTTGCTTATAAATAAAGTTAGCTGCAAATAAATCTACACATATACTCGGTTTCTGTAGAACGGTCCGTTCTAGAGAAACATTTTTACGTGTACTAGTCCATACAAAAGAAAAAAATAAAGAGAGAGAGAGATGACTAACGAATCTTCGAAATATTCAAAATCGTATAATATATTGTAGTTGTTAGAAAAACTCAGAATTTGCATAAAAAATGTGATCTCAACGACTCGTTTATAGAATAAACTAGATTTTTTCACGCAAGCGCGATGGTGGAAATTTTATAAGGTCATTTGTTCATATTTCTAGTTAACCAGTTTTGCTAGGGCAAATTTAAATAAATACAGTTAAAAACCAGTTATCTATTATTAATATAAAAACAAGTGTAGATAGGAACTAGTTTAACAAATAATTCTAAGAATAAAGGTAATCTCTCAATTAGATTCCCATCGTTCACTTGGACTAGATGGTATCGTTATTGCTATCGCTAAATCTAACTATGATACATTGCTTTGAAGTGGCCGCGCTACTAAAAGGCCTTTTACACTGGCCAATTTCCCGCGCCCTGTCTATCGAGTACCTGTGTGCCTGTGTGGGAACTATGGAGATCGGGACCCTGACTCTTATAATACCTACATTATGTATTACCTACACTACGCTGTCCCTGGCGACAGGGCACGATGAATCGGGTAGTGTAATCAAGTCATCAGAACAAGCGTTCGATTATTACTATTTTTTATTTAGAGGATTAAAATTTTATAAATAAGAGATAGAAGATTTTAAGAAATATACATGAATTTAATTTCATATGAATAATAGTTTTACTTAATAACATATCAAAATGTAAGTAATACATATGTATTCTAAAAAATATATTTCAATCAGTCAATGAACTTCCCGAGAGATAAACATTTAAAGTTTTAGGGGAGGGATGCTCTGTCCCTCTCTCACGAATAACAGTTTGTATTGAATTAGTACTGTGAACATGAACCATGACATCATCATTCGCTATCTTGTACTCTCTGTCTAATATGAAATTAAAATGCTTTTAACTTTTTTATTTTTGAAGGTATTTTAATTTTGTTTTTGTGGAATAGATCTATTAGTGGTTAGCTTTTTTACGACTATTTTTTTAAGACTATTTACATACTTAGAATTCAAATATCTCTAGAATGCATGAGCCTCAATCTTAAATCATTAAATACAAAATAAAAATTATAATAAATTATTGTATGATAGTTTCGATTACTTTTTTAATTATACTAAGAATTTTAATTAGTTTAGTGGTGCCTTCAGAATTGATCTTAAATAATAATAAATATAAAAAAAGAAGTGGCAGTGGGCAGGGCACATAGCACGTAGAACTGACGGAGATGGGGCCGAAAAGTTCTCGAATGGAGACCACGAACCGGCAAGGGCGGCGTAGGAAGACCAGCCACAAGGTGGACAGAGGATATCATACAAGTAGCAGGAAGACGCTGGATGCAGGCCGCTTCTAACCGGTCTTTTTGTAAATCCATGGGGGCCTATGTGTTCAGCAGTGAACTTCTTTCTTGTTGCTTAGATGATGATGATGGATAATAAATATTTATGGGGTGAATCAATGCACTTTTGAAAAATCGGAAAGTATTATTAATGGACTATTTTTACTAAGTTATAAAAGCGAAAGCATCTCGATCCCTCTGTTTCTGTCTGTTTTTCACGGGTAAACTGAACAGATTGTAATGAAATACAGGGTAGAGATATAGCTGAAAACTTAGAAACGGACATTTGACTGCATTTTGTCATCATTATCACCGTCTTTAGGGTTCCGTTGTCAACAAAGAACCTTTATTATCCCTGTGCCTGTCCATCCGCAGCTTAGCTTATCTCAGACTTTTAATATTAGACAGTACTGTAGTAATTTGTTATGGGTATACATAACAAACGCCGAGTATCACATCGAGAAAATAATAACTAAAACAAAATCTTGTTTCATCATATTTTTAGGGCATCTCCCCTACACGTAAAGTGGAGATGGTTGTTCTTTTCTCGTCATAGGGCCGGCTGTCGTTGGATAAGTAATTATAAAAGTTCGTGGGTGAACTAAAAAAAAATGTTTTTAACTATATAGGAAAATTACACGTTATGTTCATAGCAATGATTGTAAAAATAACAAACAGACAAATAGATTTAATTTAATTTATTAATTAAAATGCCAATTACATTAATTATTACAAATAACATTAATAATGTTGTGTCACATATCAAAGACCTTAAATGTCAGTTTCATAATAAATAAAAAAGAAAGGCTGAATACAGTAAATATGAATAGATAGTTTCCTACTTTCCGATTTTATTATAAGATTAGGAATGAGTACCTATGTTAGAGAAAGCCTGAAAGTAGCACCAGTCACCGAAAAGTTAAGAAGTGGAAGGCTGTCCTGGTATGAGCATGTCATGAGACGGGAGGATAGCAATATATGCAAGAGGGCCCTAAACATGATGGTAAGCGGTAGGGCCGGGAGAGGGAGACCTAAGAAAGTGTGGATGGACTGTGTGAAATATAAAATGCGTGTGAAAAGTGTGAGTGTAGAGATGACGTCTGATAGAGTGAAGTGGCGAAAGGAAACGTGCTGTTCCGACCCCACCTAGTGGGAAAAGGGCTAGAAAATAATGATGAGGTGACTACGCTCAACTTTTATAGCGATACAAAGTTGGCTCGCGCTCGTTTTAATCTTGCTTTTTCTATAATTAAGAGTGTGAGACAAAAGTTTTAATGAGCCTACTTTATGTTATGTAACTATTGTGATATTTTTAACAGTCTCCTCAACTTTGTCACTCTCTTAATTGCAGAAAAGGCAAGATAAAAACGGGCGTAAGCCAACTTTGCATCGCTATAAGAGTTGAGCGAAACCCTGCTGAATTTAATTGATATCCATTATTAATACCGCAGATTTTTCAAAAATGCCGCAAGCTGTTAATGGTGAGCAAGACGGTCAGTATTCCAAAAAGACGTAATATAGGTAGCTTAAAATTAAAAATAACGTAAAAATAGATACTTACAATAGATAGCATCTTCAAAATCCCTTCAGGAGAAAAAAACACATCATTTTCATTGTAATACTGGAGACAAATTTGTTTATAAGTAAGAGAAGCCCGTCGGGCATACGTCCGACGTCCTGCCATTTCTACCAGCTGTTTAAAATTATTTAAATATTAATAAAATACAAAAAGTTCTCCGTGTATCACATGATGGCGGGGTAGACATTGCGGCGGCACCAGCACAATTCATCAATTGAATTGTCGTCGATAAGGCAATCACTGCTAATTAGGAAACAATATAGAGTGATAACTTCTGGTAAAGTGGTAATATTTCTCGGAATCCTGCGGTACAGAGATACCGCTCGCTACTCGAAGATTTACATGAACGATTATCATTATCAAATTATAACATTTTATATACAGAGTGTTTCATTACTGGGGCATAGCTTTGGTTGAAAGCTGCCTGGACAAGTGGTAAATGGGGTGGCGTTGTCATGTTTGTCAAAACCCTCTATAATTTTTTTTTTAATAAAAAGTGACAATTTCTTTTTGTAAAATGCTGATGGTATGTTTTTTACGCTAATTGATATTTTGTTAGCTTACTTTAATCCGGTTACTTTTCTATTTTAATGCCCACTACCTGAGTCTAAGTCAATTTTTTAACCCCCAACCCAAAAAGAGGGGTGTTATGTAAGTTTGATGTGTGTATCTGTATAACTGTGTGTCTGTCTGTTACATCGTAGCTCTCAAACGGGTGGACCGATTTTGATCCAGTTTTATTTTGTTTGGAAGAGCATTTTGTCGAGTGATCTAAGATATGTTTCATCAAAATCGGTTCAGCCATTTTTGTCGGGAGTTTTTGAGTTTTCTAAACTTATACTTGTAGCTACCTAAGCACATATCAGCACAGTCTAAACCTTTATAAAATTATAAAATTATTTTACTATTTCTAAAAATCCCTAAAATTTGGGATTATAATTGACGTAGATCAATTTCATGTAACAATATCGCAAGTTTCTCTGTTGCTGTGCAATGAACGGTATGTAAAACAAAATAAGTTTGAAATGTTTTACTTACAAGATATAACTCATATCGACATAAAGTTCACGAAACGAAAAACTAAATTTGTAATAGGAGGCGGTATGAAAAAATGGGGGAAAACATTAAAAAAATTGAGGTTTCCTAATGGTTAAGAATATTATAAATAAGCTAAGCCCTTTTAAGGCGAAGTAACTAAACATCCTATATATTAAACTACTATTACTTAAACACATTCGCATTTTTTTCATAGTTCGCGATATCTACCGGATTCGCAATGATCTGATTTCTATCTTATCAAGATTACTAGTTAAACTTGCATCAATACCATGCTTTTCAAGGTGGAGAATAGGGCTACTTAGTCATGTCACTGACGAGACGGAATATTATATACAAATGTTATGACGCGTCATACAGGGAGTATGGCATGTCACTGACGAGACGGACTATTATATACAAATGTTATGACGCGTCATACAGGAAGTATGGCATGTCACTGACGAGACGTACTATTATATACAAATGTTATGACGCGTCATACAGGGAGTATGGCATGTCACTGACGAGACGGACTATTATATACAAATGTTATGACGCGTCATACAGGGAGTATGGCATGTCACTGACGAGACGGACTAATTATATACAAATGTTATGACGCGTCATACAGGGAGTATGGCATGTCACTGACGAGACGTACTATTATATACAAATGTTATGACGCGTCATACAGGAAGTATGGCATGTCACTGACGAGACGGACTATTATATACAAATGTTATGACGCGTCATACAGGGAGTATGGCATGTCACTGATGAGACGGACTATTATATACAAATGTTATGACGCGTCATACAGGGAGTATGGACCAGCCCCCGTATTCAGAACTCATTCGGTTTCGGAATCTATATCTCCGTTTCTGTCATTTCCATAGAGAATGACAGAGACGGAGATATACATTCCGAAACCGAATGAGTTTTGAATACACCTGCAGAGCGAGTATAAACTTTATTTTTACCAGACTGCGTAAGAAGGAGGGTTATCTTTTCCGAGCGCATGTATGTATGTTTTTATATGGTCGTCTACAACCTAAACGGCTTGACCGATTTTGATGTGCGAGGTGTCGTTTAATTTGTGTTTAATCCCTCAGTGTCGCTATTTTTTGTATAATAATACACATCTCGAAAAATAAAAAATGCGTTTTTTCGTAACCTCCAACGAACTTTTTCGTAATAAATACATAAAGTTACTAGAATTAAACCTCACAGATCAATACACCTTTTAACTGGCCTTGTGGCTCAGTTGGTAGTATGTTTGCTTGCTGAACTGTAGGTCGTGGGTTCGATCCCCACCCAGGGCAAACATTTGTGTTACAAAAAAAGTATATATGTATTATATCAGACATCTAGTTCCATAGCATAGCTACAAGCTTTGCTTAGTTTGGGCTAGATGGTGTTGTGTGAAATGTCCACAAATATTTATTTATTTAAAAAAACGTAGTAAATAAAAGACTCATTTGTATAAAACCATATAATTATTATCATTAAAATTTTAAAGTAAAAATTACTCTTACATAGTGGTTCGAGAATTATGACCGAGATCGTAATTAATTTAAAGTATACATTCTTTAGGTGATGCGACTTTGAATATACATTACATTATGTATAGTGTATATTCTAAGCCACATGTCTTGCCGACTGAACATACATTACTGTTAGGGAATGGGACACGAAGCAAGCGAGCACTGATGTACCACCTTTTCAGATCAGGAGTAGAAATATGGTATCTGATGATATATGGACTTTACGAAAGATAAGCCAATTCGTATGGACAATATGGGTACTGTTGTTTAACAAAGAATCAGTATGTAGTTTTTTTGCAAAAACATGCAAAAATAAAGCTAGATGTAAAAATATATTAGGTATTTCTTAGAAACTTTAATTATATATAATTTTAAGAACATATTTCGTTATTTTTGCGATTAATGCAGTTCTGTATTTTTAAGCATTCTATAAAGACTTGTATTGAGGTGAGGAACGCACTGACGACAGAAGCTGCGCATAGTCCTTTTAACTATAAAAAAACTTAAAACGACTAGGTGTAGCTTTTGAAGTCACAGCGCTCCCCACCATAAAACTCTGAAAAACTACTAAAAAAATCAAATCGTATCAAAAATATTGAAATTTGATCATTAAAATAGTTCAGAATCTAAAGCATAAAATAATTATCGCAAAAATATTTTCCATAGCCCATTATCGTCTGTAAGATGTCAAATCAACAGAATATGATGTGTACATAGAGATAAGTCAATATCAAAATCTCTGCACTAACCAATAATATTCAAACTATCTTTTTTTAGGGTTCTCGTCGTCCATATCGCTAGTGTCCAAAGTTGGAACCCAGGAGCGCTATTCTGGGGCATTCGAAATACTCCTAATAACAGATATTTAACAAGAGTCAGGCCGATAATACTGAGAGCACCAGAATCTCACCCTACAACTTAGCCTCTTCGAATAAATTCTTCGAAGATGTAACAACATGGTGCTCCCACAGTGTAGCATTAATTTGTTACATATTATGTAACATTAAAATAATATTAGCATAGCTTCCCATAGTAAAAAGTATTAAATACTATAAAAGAATTATTTCTAATAACTACATATGTGTAACTAATTTGTGCCTTTATTATAAGAAAATATTGAAGTAGAGAAATTTTGTTCTACATTGTAATTTGTTAAACAACAAAATCTGATTGTAATGGTAATCCGTCAGCGCTCGCAGGCCACATCATTATAATTGGATGATATATATGTTACATGTAAGTAACTGACTAGTAACAAGTGACTATAAAACTTGACATTTACACTTAAAACATAATAAATAGTTAACCTACATTGGGGTCAGTAATGGAACATTTATCTATCACACTGCAATAGATTACAGTTTTGGTCTTATTTTTGGTTTATTTCAATAATATTTCCCATTTATAACTAAAAGCACGGGTCACTTCCTTATATATTTTGAGTCAGAAACTCGGACTATAGTTTCAATCGCATCAAATGGCCTTTTTCAGATAAACAGCACAGACATCACTCCCGATTGGCGTCACGCATTGCACACTCATACCGTTTAATGAATAACCCTCACTTTTACTTAAAAATGTGCGATAACCACTTCAGTATTCATAATTAAATATTTATTTCCTTTTGTAATCCATCAACGGGAGTAGTGTTTCTACGAAAAACATAAAAACGGGAGCAACAAATACAAGATCATCCATTTCGATTCGGCAGATAGAAAACTATCACAAACATAATCAAACACAACAAAACATGTAAACATGGATATTGAAAAATACCAATTTGTGATATGTATACTATCATCTATACAAACAAATTAAGTGTCAATGAGTAAGTACAAACTCGTATAGATCTAGTTTTATACATTTTCCTTTACAATTCCCAATAATCTGTTTATATTTGTAAAAAGTAAACACGAGGAATTTAAGAGTACAAATTTAAGCTCGTGGAGCATTACTTCAGATCCCACACTAGTACAAAATACCTATTCAATAATGTAACTCATTCAATCTCAAACATATTCACTTACATCTATACGTTACGAACAGTTTATATATCATGCAAAAGATTCCATCTATTTCAAGCAATATCAAAATTAAAGCAACCTATGATCCGAAATATATGTATTGTCTTAATGTTGTTTATAAAGTCCGTAGTCCGACCATTGTCCGTCTCGCTCGCGCATACCCACATTTTTGAAAATATAAAATGACTGAATGAACTTATAAAAAACTCATCATTTATAAAACTAGAAAACAACATCACAAATATTCGACAAAAATTTCAATTTGATCCAAGTTACTTTTCAACTATAAAAATTATTTTTATAAATTATTAACACAAAAATGATTTTTATGTATGAAAATTATCTTTGATCATCATCATTGAAAATCATTTTTGTGTTAATAATTTTTAAACATGATTTTTATGGTTGAAAAGTAACTTGGATCAAATTGAAATTTTCGTCGAAATATTTGTGATGTTGTTTTCTAGTTTTATAAATGACGGTATGCGCGAATAAGTCGGACGATGACTGAACTACGGACTCTTGACTAAAATAATTATGAGAACAATTTGAGAGCTTTCTCTATACACCAATTCAAGAACGCCAAAAATTAACCCTAATCTCAAAATCCTGAGATTATGATAAAATGTCTTTTAACAAAATTCGTTCTCAGAGAAATTATATTCCACGTTCGACATTTGGGATCATAGATAGCTAACTCCATATGAAACCTGAGTCACGAGGCCAGCTACAGCCCCCTCCTTACTTTACACCATCCCCTCCCATACATACAATACATATATCTGTGTATATTTAGATAATAATGCATAATAACAATATCCAAGAAATACCGCGTGGACGAAGAGGAAACGAGGACGAACGACTCCAGCCGATACATACAATATTTGTGCAAACACTACACGAGGAATCTCCGTTGACTTACAATAAATAACCGCTAAATCTAAAATGGACTAGCATCGAAATCACTCGCGACGCGCGCGACTCAACTCATTCCACGGAATATTATGCTAAAATCGAATAAATTAATTAATATAGCACTGAGATACAATTTACAAAACGGACCGAATCAAGTAAATCGAGAAGCGAAAACACTACAACTATATCGAAAGGAGGGTTTCTGAGACACGCGGCGCGTCTAATGGCAGTATTTGACAGTTCCAACTGTTTCTAGAGCCCGTCTTATTTACTCGATCGGCCGTAGAGATCAAAGGTGAGAGTGAGGTCACATGATGCGTTGCCGGAGCATAACGATTGCACGTAACGCAGTGCTGTTCTTAGACGCACCTTTCATGCATTCGTAATAGTAGCAATTCGTAATAAATACGTTTATTACGTTATAGCTATAGTCACATATATGAAGTTTATGCGAACAATGATATGGTACAGCCACTATTTGTCAGTTAATACACTAAATATAAGCAATAAATGATTGTGTTTGTGATGAATGATTGTCGAAATTAAATAATTTGAATATAATCTAAAAAGGTCACGTGACCTGGTGTCTGTGCTATTAATTAAATAAAACAATAAAAAATTTAACAAAAAATTGTTTAAATTTTCATGCCACCATTTCATTTTTTTTTTAAATATGTTGTCGTATAGAACGCGCACAAAGCAATGAATGGACACATTCCACGCATTAAACAAGAATCCTTTAAATCAATTATGAACACAATTAAATTTTTATTGTGCCCTTGGGGCGTTGCGTGTCACGCTGCTATTTCCGCAACGTTGAACGCAAAAAAATATTTTTAATAACAAATAATATGTCATAATATAAATCATTATAATAGCATGGTGTTTGCATTTAACACAGTGTATACTGCAATGCGTTTAACGCATCGAAAGGAAAAGTGCGTTTTAGTACTTCAACTCAAACAACTAACATCGATACGCTGCTACGTCACGGCTAGCTACAATGTGCCCTCGCTCTAACACTAGACGCGAAACTCCGCCTCGGCAGCGACATTACATTCTATACACAAATAAACAAGTCACGCTTACGACAAGAATTTCCCGCCAACGTGAGGAATATACGGTTAAATCTATCGATACAGAGGTCTATAATTCGATCGACAATCGATCGCGACGGAGACGCGACCGCGGCCACTCGGCTCCCAATATAAAACTATAAAATGGTCGGAGAGCCGCCGGCGCGGGCATCGGGGCTTCGCTCACGTCACAGATCACACGCGGAACGATCGGTTATTGCGCCCATCTGACCACTGTCGAAGATCGTTTGCACACCGAAGCACACGGTCTCGGAGCGTCGTGTACTCCACTTTACGAGACGAATCCCGCACGGTCACGATCACATCGCACACAGATCGGACGCGATCGTTCGCACACTGGCACAAGTGTAACGCGTAGATGCGCGTGACGCGCGTAGACGCGGCGTGTTTAGAAGTGTGTGTGCGCGGTGGGCGGGCACTATAAGGGCGCGTCGGAGGAGTGCGGCTGCAGGTTGGAGTGCGAGCGCGGCGCGGGCGACGCGGTGGGCACGGCGCGGTAGGCGCCGCGCGCCGACCCCGCCCCATGCCGCGACCCCGCCCCCCGCCGCGACCCCACCGCGCGCCGCCCCGCCGCGCCCGCCGCCACACCGCCCCACAGCGCGCACCAGTAACCCACCCCCTGCAACATTAACACGCGCCCTCTCACTCTCACGCTCACCCACACATATGTAGATGGGTCAGATCTGTCACACATTTTTTATGCTGTTTAAAAAGACCGAAATCTGGCTCGAAGGACAAAAATTTTGAGTCTGTTTTGGTACTTCGCCTTTTTAAACTATTTAAAAGGACCAAAATCCATCTTGAAGGACAAAAATGATAAGTTTATTTTGCTGCTGCTGCGGATGCTGCTTGACTTGCTCAAATAAGCAGAATATGAAAACCGACGGAGCGGGCACCATATACCGTGTAGGTGACGAATGCTGTTCTAAAATGCTGTTCGCTATGTTCTGCTATTCTGATTTGTATGCCGTTGGTTTTCCTTGAATATAAAAATAAATAAATAAAAGCGGAGGAACGACTTTATTTACTGTTTTTATAACTGTTACCTATATTTAAGCTGTTAATTTTCCAATAAATACATAACTAATATGTGTCAGACTCACCACTGCAGCGAAGTGTATGTGTTGCAGATGTACAGCGGCGTGTCGCGTGAGCGTGTCGTGCAGCAGCACGGATGCGCCGGCGCACTGTGACACCAGCGTCCACACACACGACCACATACCCTGCACAATCATATATACATTCGGTATTTTTTTCAAAACTTTTGTTACTTGGATTTAAAAAAAGTTATTATTTAAGGTGTAGACCAACGCGCGCAGGTATCTCTCGCGAATCACATTTTAAAATAATATAAAATCACTGAGTAAAGATATTAGAAAAGTGAAGGCTAGAATTGTTTATTTAGATATGAGATATATTTAAAAAACAGATATTACGCATATTAGCGATGGAGTAGTGAAAAAACATATATTTTCCGACTCTTCAGTCATTTTAAAAGATTTCTTAAAATATTTCTCATATCTACAATTATGTTTCTCACTTTTCTAATATCTCTACTCACTCAGTGTTATTACATATATGTTTAAAAATGTTGTGATGCGCGAAAAAGATAGCGGCTCGCTTTGAGCCGATTCTTCAGTAGGGTGGCGCCAATAGATAGATTTATAATAAAGAATGATTGGCAGTGCTTTGGATCCAGCATCTTCCTGCCATCTTGTGTGAGGTCTCCCTACTCTGCGCTTCGCGGTGTGTGGTCTCCACTCAAGAAGGCCCCATCGTCCATCAGTTCTGTGTACTATGTGCCCTGCCCAATGTTAATTCAACTTGCTAATCCACTGTGCTGTCGGTGACATTCATACGAAATGAAACAGACATATCAAAATGCGCCCAATGCTTTCATTTAAAAAAATGAAAGATAATGTAAAAAAAAATTTGTTAAACACTATGTCACTTCAGTAGTGGTGGTTCTACTCGTTTACTAAAATCGAATGAGGCCCTTGCAAATACTTACTGCTACACATAGTATTTAATATACAAGATAGGTTTGCTCTTGACCTGACAACACACACCTGATGTTAAGCGATGTGGTTCTATGGCTTTTTCTGATATGGCATCATCAGCCAGTGAAAACTAGTGTAGTGTTAGTGCACTGTAGTTTATTGTAGTTTAGTGTAGTGTAGTATAGTGTAGAGGAGTATAATCACCAGCATGGGCCAGTCGAGCGGCATGATCGAGTGCAGCCTGGAGAGCCGCAGCAGCAACAGCGCGGCGTGCAGCAGCGCCGAAGAGAGAGCGCCGAGTGCCAACGGCCGCGCGCCGCCGCCCAGCCGCGTGCCGCCCGCCCCCGCGTACAACAACCCACATACGCACACACTGGAAAGCTGGAACACAACACGCACACAAACGTATTTAACGTAAATCTTTTTGAAGTCTCTGAATGCAGGCACGAGTCACGCGAACGCATGATTCTTGGTTGTGGTAAATGGTAATAATGATACAATGTAGCCTACATCCATCTTCAGGTTCTCAGCTATCTCTGTACTAAATTGCATAACAATCGGTTGCCATTTGGTAGTGGAAAGGTAACAAACAAACAAACTATTTCTGCTCTTATTATTGATTTGAGCAAAATGGCTCTGACATACAGATGGAGATGATGAATTTAATTAGATGAACCTACAGTTAGAAATTTTAATTATGTGGTTAATTTTTAGTATCTTTAATTTAATTCTGAACAATCTAGTATTTTTCAATTAAATTGACAATGTTTTACCCCCAACCCAAAAAGAGGGGTGTTTTATAAGTTTGACGTGTGTATCTGTCTGTGGCATCGTAGCTCTCAAACAGATGGACCAAATCTAGTTTTTTTTGTTTGAAAGAGGATTTCATTGAGTGTTCTTAGCAATGTTTCATCAAAATCGGTTCAGCCATTTTTAATCTGGGGTTTTTAAGCTTTCTAAACTTATACGTGTAGAATATTTTTATCCAATTATTATTGTTTTAAAATACAATATTTTATAATGTATGCTTCATAAATGTGTGCTATCTCCACCTTTAATTGTGAATTTATATTATTATGTAAAGTTTTTATAGATATTGTTAATGTAAACAATGTCGATAGGCTTAAATAAATATATTAACCCTAAAAAATAATGTTTTGTAAGGTTTTCGAGATTGTTACTCATTGAAATGAAACAAATTTTAACAGATTTTATTTTTGCAGTATGTTTTGTATAAAAATAGGTAGTAGTAGGTAGTAATTAATATATTCATAGCAAAAAAAGTAAACTGTCATTAACGGCGTTACCGAAAAACGTTACTTAACTTTGAGCATTGTTTAACATATTTTGTCAACATCTTGCTGACACGTAATGGCACTTGCGGAAAGAAGACAGAGAATTTAAGACAATGGTTAAAGTTAAGTAACGTTTTTCGGTAAGGTCGCTAGTCTCGCCTGTGACCATGGACACTGCAAAGTGTTCAAAACATGAAGTCATAAAATTATGTAAAAGATTTTTTTTTTATGTTATATGATAGATCCCTTCTAAAAATAATAACAGTACTCACCACGATGAGAAGGGTGAAGAACCCCTCTATAGTGAGGAGGTACCTCAAGTGGCAGTAGAGCGGCGCGATGGGCGCGGGGCGTGGCGGCGGCTCGCGCAGGTACTGCGCGTGCGAGTCCCACGAGCGCTCCGTCAGCTCCGTGCCGGCCGGCGAGCGCCCGCCGCCGCCGCCACCGCACCCGCTGCCCGCTATCTCGAAGTCCTGCACAACAACACATTACATCATCATCATCATTCAGCCTGTTATCGCCCTCTGCCCAGTCTAGGCCTCTCTTCCGAGTGTTCCATTCATTTCGTGCCAATCTTGTCCCAGGATTGGCACAGGATCGAGATGAGACGATGTTGGACCACCAATATGCCTAATGGTAAGCAATAGTGTGGCCGAAGATGGAGCATGTTGATCTCTAGATTCTAGAAGGTAATCAATTTACTATTTAAATGAAAAAAATGTAATTTATATTTAAATGATATCCAATAATAAATAACATAGCAAATTCCATTGTTTAAATTTATCAAAGTAACAAGCACACAAAGTTTTATTATGGATACTGCTAAAACATAGAACAATCTTGCTGAATGGATTTTTCCAACAAATTTATACTAGGTTTTTAAATTGAAGTGATTCAGTTTCTTTTAGGCAAGTATTCTCTAACATACACTACAACAGAAGCCTAAGACACATCTTGCGCACAAGAGCAAAACTACCTAAAAATAAATAACAAAGAAAAACAATTAATTATTCAATAATTTAGCATTGGTATAAATTATATGCACATTGAGTATTTGGGATGTGGTAATAAAGACCTAGTATTTAAGGGATAATAGACCTTCTCTGGTGCCTAGTTTTAAACTGCACCACACTCATCTAGACAATCCATAGATTTAATCGACACAAAGCATACATGATCATTTTAATGTTTTTTGTATAATTATGTACTGCAGTATATTCTGTGATTATTATTATCGATTAAGTATGAGTATGTGCCTCGTTGGATGCACTTCAGCACATTATTAGACCTTACAGCGTCTCACATTACCTTTACCTAAGGGTCAATATGGTAGCCAATACTGGGAAGGACTGAATGAGTCATACTCTTAGGATTACTGGCAAGACGAAGAAGTAACAAGGAAGATGACAAGTAGTGTAGTTACCTGCACGTCCTCCCCGCGGCAGCTGGTGGGCTCCAGCTCTCTGATCTCGTCCAACAGCAGCTCCACTTCGTCGGTCGAGTACAGCTCGCTCACAGACACGTAGCGCGCCGGCGCCGCTTGCATATCACCCGCCGCGCGCCCTATCGCCGAGCGCCCGCGCCCCGGCACCTCCTGTATCCATATGACGCGTTACCGACATGCATCCGTGCATCAGCTTGCCACCTACGTAACCGCAACCACTGACTCGTTACCTTTCCCGCACAACCACATTGAGACCTCGCCGTCTCTCACACCACCACATAATCCACAGAAATTTCAATATTGACGTGACCTACTAAACAAAATTACAAAATCCGCGACGCTTCTAAAGCACGCCATGTTTGTTGTCATTTTTTTTTCTTTCTTTATTCTTCTTGATTTGATGGCTGTCAGTTTTTTTTTGTCTATGCGTAATCTTTCACAGAACTATTATCGGAAATGTGTCGGTTTTTGTAAACTTTTGAAAATAATTATGAAAAGCATCTACATTTCTTCGAATTCGTATATTTCGCAATTAAAATTATCGGAGAGATGATAATCCACGTTTTTTTATAAGAACTGCTTAAATACTCTGTTTTGTGGTTACTAGGTCACCTACCAGTCGATTCTCGGACCTCGGATCCAACCTCGTGTGAGCTACGCTTTAGTTTATTTCTTTTTTCCTACTGCGAGGAATACGGCGCCGCAAGTCTTGTGTATTTGCAGTGTCAAATATTCATCGTAAATAAGGGTCTTACTGAAAAACGTTACTCTTTGAGCAATGTTCAACATATTTTGTCAACTTTTCGCTGAGACGTAATGATACTTGCGGAAAAAAGACAGAGAATTTGAGACGTTGATCAAAGTTAAATAAAAATTTTCGCTAAGGCCGTAATTTGCAATCCAGAATAGCGATTCACAAACTCAGTCGAGGTCAAAATCGGGAGAAATCGAAAAATTTCACACGGATTCCAGAAGCACACTAGCGTTCGAACAGGGCCTCAAGGCTGCTAAATGAACATCACTAGATCGCCGCTCGCTGATACGATTCAAAGTCAATTTTGTCGAATTGTTAGTCTATTTGTATAAAAATAGACTAGCAGTTCGTCAAAATTGTCTTTGAGTCGTATCAGCGAGCGGCGAGCGAGTGATGTTCACTTAGCAGCCTTGAGGCCCAGTCTTATTTCAATATTACTTAGACTTTTGTCTGGCTCTTTCTAGATAAATGAGCAAGACAAAGGTCAAAGTAATATTGATTTGAATTATGATTGCTACGGCACGGCGTCATCGTGCCGGATGACACGGGGCCGAACCATATGACGTATCCTCCATGGATATCGTAAAAGATCGGTTGCAAGCGGAAGCGGCTTGCATCCAGCATCTTCCTACCTGAATAAGGTCTTCTGTACACTACACCTTGTGGTTGGTCTTCCTACGCCGCGTGGTCTCCACTCCATAACTTTTCTGCTACATCGGCGGCCATCAATTCTATGTTCCTACCTACCTATTATGTGCCCTGCCCTACCCACTTCAACTTGCTAATCCGCTGTGCTAAGTATATCAGTGATTTACGTACGTCTACTGATCTTTCAATTCCTGATGCAATCCGCTGACCCCGAGCATAGCCCTCTCCACAGCTCGTAGCGTGACTCTGAACCAAAGCTTAGAAATTTCAGAGCCATATGTCATCACTAGTAACACATGGCCTACGGCCAACTCATATAGCGATGCAAAGTTCGCTTAGCGCCCGTTTTTATCTTGGTTTTCTGTATTTAAGAGTGTGAGATAAAAGTTCAAGTGAGCCTACTTTAAATTGTGATATTTTTAATAATCGCTTAAACTTTTATGTCACTGTCTTAATTGCAGAACAAGTACGAGTAAGATAATAACGAGCGCTGAGCGAACTTTGTATCACTAAACGGTCATAACGAAAAGTAGAGTTGAGTCGAGATCGAGAGTACATTTTATGGTCGAGACTTTCAACCAGGTCATAAAAAATCGCCGAGAAGGCACCACAAAACCAATTATAATTCTTAAAATCACTAAATTCAAATATATCATATTATATTACTTAGATTATATAGTACACTGTAGACTTAGGCCGACCACAGAGTTCGCGGATAGTTTCGCGTTCGCTGTACACTATGCATAACACACCTAGACCACGGTATGCAGTCCGAAATCGACTTGAGCCAATCGCTCGTGGCAAAAATATATATATTAATCTATTTACTAGTAGTTCTACGAACAGTAGACCTCGCGACAGAGCTTATTTGCTGCTCACCTTGGATCATCTATACATAATACCTACATAAGTTGGTTTAGGAGGCCGTATATAAAATTTTGGCTGATTTCGCAATTTTAAGTGATTTTAGAGACGTTATTTCACGGTTTTTTTTCCATAAGTTTAAGCACCTTGAAAGATCAATTTAATTTTAATACACACTTTATACAAAAATAGGATATGTTTAGATGCCCTTAATCATAAAACAATGTATATTCTTATAATAACAAATATTAATTATATAAATGGAGAAAACGTAAAATCAAGAAAATTATTCAGCGCTAAAATGCATCAAGCACATCCACGCGCCCTAATTGTTACACGCAATCTGAAGTTGGTTGTCATATCTCGACAACCACTTGACCAATTCTGTTCATTTTTACCACAAGTTGTAATAATTGTGTATTTTATCTATGTACCAAATATCAATAAAATCGGTTGGTAATTAACGCCGCTATAAACTTCCCCCCTTTTTATGGGAACCACCCCTCTTATCAAATATCGCCGACATATTTTTTTAAATAATCCATAGAACCTATACACCAAGTTTCATCAAAATTGGTTCAAAATTACGCTCTGTACGCGAGTACGAACATACAAACAAACAAACTGACAGACGAAAGAAAATTTGGCCAGTTGATACAGAGACGCTTCGCTCGCTCGGTCAATTATAATGAAAATTGTATAACAATTTCGTTTGTCTTTTAAATTTATTACAATCATTTTAAAATTACTAACTGACCGAGTGATCAAAGTGTGGTATATTGGTTGGGATGTACTATCAGAGGGTACCACTTGGGTTGCGCGTAGTATAAATGAAACTCCAATTAAATGATGTGCTCTTTAATAGAGCGCTGGCGGACGACTGTCCGTGCGCTGTCATGGGCCGTATTATATACATGTTATGTTGTAGTAGGTAATACAGCGTGATGTAGGGGTTTACGCCCTACATCTACATCCCCCTTAAAAAAAAATATGTAAAGAAAAGTAAAGGAATGTAAAACAAAATTAAAAGAAAAAATTAATTAATTAGAGATTAAGAAAATATAAATGCTATGCACTAAGAATGTCTTTTTACTAAACCTATCCTACTAGTTACATACTTATATGTGTCGCGGTTTCACACACAATGTTTTTGTTTGTTTCGCACTAACACTTTCACTTTTCACACGATGAACGGGTTAGCGCCGCTTTTTGCTGGGGGAGGCGCGCTCTGGTGCGCCGTCACCCGCCGCGTGATGCTCTGCTCTACGCGACTGTCCACCGCCGCCTTGATCCGCCTCTTGCAGCACCTCCATGCAACGTACAGGATGCCCGCGGCGACTGCAGCGCTGACGATCGCGATGGCGGCCAGCGACATTCTGTGGGTGTCGGCAGTGCTGTCTTCGACGTGTGTCGCCTGGGGCGCCGCGCCTGCCGCGTTCTGCGCCACGATGGTCGTCTTGGAGGGGGGCTGACCCATATTGATTTAGTGTGGATAGTGGGTGAAGATGCTGGCTGTGGAGTGATAAGATTCTCTCCTTTGTGATGTTGTCGCGTGTTGTTGAGTGCGTAGTCTGCCGCTGAATGTGATGTGAACTTGTAATTTATCCGATGAGTCACGCGTCGAAGCGGACTGTCTTCCTGACTGTGCGACCGGATCGGGTTACAATAGGTGTTCCCTTCTGCGAATGGCCGTCTGCTTGTGATTGTTTATGTTTGACTGGGTCGCTGATTCCGGTGTTAGATGAGTCGGTACCGTTAGCTATAACATAAGCAGGTTTGAGCCTATCAAGCGAGATAACGCTATCCCGAGAACCCATACGGATGTTGTAATGTTTTGGATGTCTTTCAATTACCTGGAAGGGGCCCGTGTAGGGTGGTGTGAGAGACTTGCGTGCGTCCTGTCTCACGAACACGAATTCCGCTTCTTGGAGGTCCTTGTGTATGAAGACTTTCCGGTGGTTGTTTTGGATTCTCGATGTCGGTTGAAGTGATGTCAGCGTGTCTATTAACTTGCAGGTATATTCTGTGTCATTTACGTTGTTTTGCGTCGGAACAAAAAAATCTCCTGGGAGTCGAATAGGTTTTCCGAACGTCATCTGAGCTGGGCTGTAACCAATGTCCTTTTTCACGGCGGATCTCAATCCTAAAAGGATCAGTGGTAGTTCCCTTGCCCATTGACTACTATCTTTGCAGCGCGCCATGATTGCCGCTTTTAATGTGCGATGTACGCGTTCGATCTGTCCATTTGCTTTTGGATTATAGGCTGTTGTTCGAATTTTTTCGATACCGAGCTTCTTTGTAATTTGCGTGAAAAGTTGTGATTCAAATTGACGACCTTGGTCGGTCGTAAGTCTGACTGGGCAGCCATATCTTGATATCCAATATTCGATGAATTTGTTCGCTACCGTCTCAGCTGTGATATCTTTTGTAGGTATGACCTCTATCCACTTGGTAACACGGTCTATGATGGTAATGCAGTAGGTAAACTCTTCGGAAGGAGGAAGTGGTCCGATAATGTCAATATGAGCGTGGTCGAATCGGTTCGACTTTTCGAATTCTCCCAATGGCGTAATGGTGTGTCTTTGAATTTTCGCTTTTTGACAAGGTATGCAGCTTCTGACGTAATGCGTGACGTCGCCTTTCATACTTGGCCAGAAGTACCTATCAGTGATAAGGCGTCGGGTTGCGGTTACGCCGGGATGACTGAGTGTGTGTGTACTTGCTATAGCATGTTTTCGGAACTGGGCCGGTAGGTAGAACCGAGCTTTATTTGTTGATGTCTCAAAGATAAGATCGCGTTCCGAGCAAGGCAATTTTAATGATTTGAATTGCAAGTTGGGATTTTGTTTTAAATTATTCAACTCAGTATCTTCGACTTGGCTTTTGTAGAGTTGCTCATAGTCGAAGGTATGTGGTAGTTGAATTTCCTCAATTCTGGATAAAAAGTCTGCAGCGCTGTTTAACTCGCCTTCTATGTATTCTATCTTGTTGCAGAATTGAGCGATGAAGTCTAGTTGTCGTAGACGTCTTGGTGTGTCTGACTTAGATTCCTTTTTTGACAGTGCGTAAGTTAATGGTTTATGATCTGTAAGTACTGTTAGGTCTCGGTTCTCTATCAAATACCGAAAATGCTTAATGGACATGTAGATTGCAAGCAACTCTCTGTCGTATGTACTATATTTGGTTTGAGCACTGGTTAATTTCTTAGAGTAGAAAACTAGCGGTTGCAATTGTTTATCCACTAATTGATTTAAGGCACCTCCAATACAGGTGTTTGACGCGTCAGTTAATAATATTAATTTTGCGGACGGTTCCGGGTGAGCGAGCATAGTGGCGTCGCTTATCATTTGTTTACATTTGTTGAATGCGTCCATGGCTTCGTCCGTCCAATTGATTTTGGTTTTATCTTTTCTTTTTGAGTTGTGTAGGTATTTATCCAAAATGGATTGTGTTTCTGCAGCTTTTGGCATACTGGATCTATAAAAGTTGCATAATCCGAGAAAGCGACGAAGCTCTTCTATGGTCTCGGGCTTGTGTGATGATGGCCTCGAACTGGTGAAACCATAAGCGGGGTTGAGTCGTCCAGAAGTCGGAGATGCGCGTCTGAATGGTGACAGCGCTTGCTGCCGGCTCCGTTGTGGTGTAGTTGGATGTGGTCTGCAGCGGCGACGACCCTGTCGCGCCTGCTGCAGCTGCTCCCATGAGCAGTTTGTATTGGTCCTCTGCGGTGTTGGTGCTTGATGTGGACATGATGTTTCGCTATGCTGGTGTTACTATGCGAGTTAACGTCGATGGGTCACCACTGTGGTATATTGGTTGGGATGTACTATCAGAGGGTACCACTTGGGTTGCGCGTAGTATAAATGAAACTCCAATTAAATGATGTGCTCTTTAATAGAGCGCTGGCGGACGACTGTCCGTGCGCTGTCATGGGCCGTATTATATACATGTTATGTTGTAGTAGGTAATACAGCGTGATGTAGGGGTTTACGCCCTACAAAAGCAAACCAATCTCTACACGAACTAGGAAAATTGTCTTTCTTCTTTAGATTTGTTGGTCCTCCAGTTTATTTGTGACGGAAGGTGAATATCGATCTACAAGGTAGCTAAAGTTATCGAAGCATGTAAATAAAACACAAATACATTTTTACAACATTTTATTTTATTATCAAATTTCGAGTCTTCCAGCCATTAACCAACATTTAAACCTACCGTATCACAGAAACAACAATGAGGCATAGCTCTGCTATTTGTACACTGTAGACTAAGGCCGACCACAGAGAGTTCGCGCTTAGAGTTTCGCGTTCCTTATACATTGTGCATAACACACTTATAGATAAACCGCTTAACTGGGTCTGTTCCTAAGGTATGGGAGCGGCACGGGAGGGTTCACATGTAATAGCAATGCTGACGCCCGACTGGCGTAATATAACCCCTCCCAACCCGTACCGCTCCCATACCTCAGGAACAGACCCAGTTAAGCGGTTTATCTATAGAACACGGCATTCAGTCCGAAATCTGCTTGAGCCGATCGCTCTTGGCAAAAATATCCATACATATTATGTACTGAAAGTAAAGTTTTGCCAGTCTATGGCAAACAGATTGAAATGGAAACTGTATTTCCACCTCTATCATTCTGTATGGAAAAAACAGAGATGGATATAATTATAGTTTCCGACCCGATTTCGAATCCGACAAATTGTAAATAGCCCTAATTTTCTCTATGGTGACTTAAGGCAAAGAGTAGAGCGGAGCCTCTATTTCACTCGCACGCGGCACCTTTTTTTAGATATAAAATTATTGAAATTCCTTTCGATAAATATTCTTTCTTTAGATTCATACGAACACTATTAAAATGTATGAACAACAACTGTTATTATTATATCTGTTATTTTGACCGAAATAAATGTGTAGCCGTGGATGTATATTGATCGTTTAATTCGGACAAAATAAATTAACAGATATAGAAATATTAGTTATTGATGATAAATTTTAATAGTGTTCTTAAAGCTAAAGAGAAAAAAATAATTAAAATAAATTTCAATAACTATAAATCTAAAAAAATAGCCGCGAGCGAGACAGCAGCGCCACCCCACTCTTTGCCTTAAGGTGCAGTTAGCCTTAAGTGCTCTTTGCCTTGCGTCATACAATGGCGGAAAACTCAAATTTAAAAACAGTTTTCTTAGGCCGCGTAACTATTATAAAATATGGCCCCAATGTTTGCGACAATCTATGATTATTCCCAACTTCATTTTTTATATCAGACACCACATAAAAATATTCGTAGATTGTCGCAAATATTCAGACAGTTCCGTTTTTGGGGATAATGGCTTTTGTAACGGTTTTTCACGCCACTACTCCACCAAAGTCACGTTTCCGAGAAACCATCACACAAAGAGAATCAGTACAGTTTTTGAAAAATGCCCGGCGACTATTATTTGTGTTTTTTTTATTTTATTTAAAATAGTTACCTGGGTTAGCTGCAACGACTGTTTAAATAAACTGTTACAGAGAATTTCCCGTCATAGTATGACGTTGCACCTTCAAAAATGATTAATACCGGGGGGTTATATTACGCGGCCGAACACAAATTTTATACTTATTGAAATAAACGGGGAACCCTAAATTAACAAACTTCAGCTGTGGGAACGGCTCTTAAATACTCAAAGTTGCCTATAACGACAGTCAACCAACGAATCAAAATAAATGCTAAATCGAAAACTAACGAATACAAAACGGTCAAAGTAATACAATAATGTCGAGATTCTTACAGCTACATCGATCTGGTTAAAAAAACAAACAAATCAGAACTTACTAACTAGTACCGCCATAGAGGCCGCTCTTCTTACACACTAAAATGGTTCTTAATAATACGTACGTGTCACGTACCGAGGAACAAATAACCACTAGCCGCCGAGGTAGAACAGTTATAAGTCTTTTTCTTTTTGATTAAAGGGGCTGGCAAACTTTACCCTATATCTTAGTCTTTGCAGAGGGATATTTTGACAACATTACATACAAAAGTTAAGAGATGAGACGCAGGTTAACGGGGCCGAAATTGCGGAGGGCGTACGAACGGGGGCATCGGGACCGCGTAGCCGGGCGGTGGTGGTGGCGCGAAGGATTGGAATGGGAACCCAACGTGGAACTCCGGCGCTTGCGGATTTAAAGTGGACAACGACCCGTGCAACGGGTAGACAGGTGACCGCGTGCCTTGAACCGAGGGCATGAACTGTGGTGACATAGTATGTTGCGGTGACATGGCATGTTGCAGCGGCATGCCGTGATGAGGAGGCATGGCATGTTGCGGCGGCATGGCATGTTGCGGCGGCATGGATTGTTGAGCCGGCATGGCTTGCTGCGGCGGCACGGGCTGTTGCGGGCCTGAATGTGTCATAGCAGTGGCGCGGCGCAACGCAGTAAGCAAATAGCAATGGGCAGCTGCAGGATCCAACGAACCCAGCATCGTATACACTTCTACCTCCGCCATGCTCAGTCGCACTTCACCTCCACCGGCCGCGCTGTATGTCGACGTCGGCATCTGTGCAGCCGACTGTTGACTAGTCGTCGTTGCAAATTGTGCTGTAAGCTGCTGGCTTGTCGTCGTCCGCAGCTGTGCAGTCTGTTGATTTGTTGCTGTCGACAGTGCAGTCGAATGTTGGCTTGTCGGCGTCGGCAGCAGTGCCGGTGTCGATTGCCCCGTTACTGCACTCTCACGAGCCACCGGTAGCGTTTTCGCTTGAGACAGCTTCTCTACAGACTTCATAGCGGGGGAGGCACCGGATGACGTATGAGTCACTGGTTCGACAGAAGACCTGGATGTACTCACCGCCGCCGGCAGAGAGTAGGGAGAGGGAGATGGTTCTGGTGAGCTGATCCTCAGTAAAGGCACGCGGTTTAGCATCTGCAGGGGCGGGGTTGAGGGGGGCGAGGGTGGCTGGGGGTGTTCCGCGGGGGGCGGGGCGGGCAGCGCGTCCGGCACGTGTCTCCTATAGGCCTCCACGAACTCGAGGTTGATGCCGTCGGCGAGGTAGTGGTGGATCTCGCCGTAGTTGGGCGTGGCGCCGCTCTCCAGCGCCTCGAACCGAGGGTACAGGTAGCACTCGCCACTCTGCAACAACGGGGACAAGTGAGAACGCGGTGGAGAGAGCGGGCCACGCCCCGCGCCCCTCACCCAGTCGCGACAACGGAACGCGGCCGGACACCAGCGGCTCGCAGAGATAACTTTTTGACAGCTGTCAAATTTCTTGCCACTTGACGATATCACAGAAAAAACTTTCAAGGACGGTGTATGTTACAACATGAATCCCCATTTCTATCAGTTATTTAAATCACGTAAAACAAAATTAGCTTAGTTTAGGGCTAGATGGCGTTGTGTGAAAATGTCCTCCATTTTCATTCTACCAGCCCCGTGACAAGCGGTCGTCGATTCCGCCCCAGTTCGCCCCACGCACCGCGCGGTCGTTCATTCACGAACCGGTCATGTTATAATTTCGCTAATGTTGATTACGCAGAAGTTTGTCAATCGTCTCTATTTCATGCAATATCACGAGCCAATTGGCAATAAATGGGTAATTTTTCTAGAGACAATAAAATATGATAAATTTGAGAATAGTGGCATATCTATTAGCTAACGTGTCCTAACATCGATGATTCTTAATCAAAATTCCGTATTATTATATATATCATTCCGTATAAACACAAATTTTCAGAGATTATAGAATAATTTTCCTAAAATCTCCTTATAATGCACATTTTCACTATATTTACGAAGACAGTGGCTACACGGTTGTGTATGTAATTTGTTACGTTACTTAATTCGTTGATTTACTTATTCTAAAATATTAAACGAAAATATACTTTTTAACATCAAAATTATGCATATTTTGACTTTCTTTGATTTATATACAAATTTTCTCGGTTTTGTTGCATATGTTTTTATTTAATGTATTAAATAGGAATTCCTTCTCGATAGCGATTCCGATTCATATTCGACCACCGATTGAGCGACCAATATGGCGTTTATATACTATTAATTTCTTATTAACATGTTAAATAAATCAACTAACAAAGGAAATAAAATTTACAAACATGTAAATTAGTCCGCAACAGTCGATTAACATCAGACGAGATATCGGTCAAGTGCAAGTCTATTTACGAATAATAACAATAATACGTAAATTCTATCTGGGCCTCCTTTGTATAAATTCCTAGATTCTTACAATATACTTAATAAGATAAACAACTATACGTTTATAATATATAAAAAATAAATGTAATAATTAGATAATTTTAAGTTTAACGAAAGTAGCCAAAATAATTAGATTGTCAGATGACACACTTATGGTAGTGTTCCGTAGCTGTGTTGTTAAAAAGAAATAATCAAAATGAAGTTACAGTACCACCATAAAATAACAAATAATATAATTAAAATAACAAGTATCTATATTAAAAGAAAAACAAAATACCTGACTGCAAATTTCGTACGCTGTTGAGCGTACGTTTTTGGAGAAAGTATGCGTTAATTCGTTATAAAAGCTTATAAATACGCAGTCAGAATAATTATAATAAAGAAGGGGGAGTTTTGCTAGCTGCGAGGCCGGGTGTTATCATATGTCGGCGACCTGAGCTCGAGTCTGAACTAGGAGAAGATCTTTGGGCGTCAGTGACATATCGCGGTGTTTCTTTTATAGTTTGCGTCATATACATTAAACCAAAAGCTATCGACGCCGTGTATGTAGTTACATAGAAACATTTTTAACTGATTCAGACACAAGAATTTTTATTCTTGGTGATATTAATATGAATAGTGCATCTAATAATATAAAAAAATATTATTGTTACTTTTTGACATCATCATCATCATTTCAGCCATAAGAAGTCCACTGCTGGACATAGGCCTCCCCCATTGATTGACCTTGAGCTTCCTTATAAGGCCCATAGTTAGGGACCACGTTTCAGTGCCGTATGTCATCACTGGTAATACACACTGGTAACTTTCGACTTGAGGGACTGGGGAATATTGGACGAGAAGACGCTTTTAAGTTTCCCGAACGCTGCCCAGCCGAGTTGGATACGACGATTGACCTCCCTCGTAAAGTTGGACCTGCCTAATCGGACCGTCTGTCCTAGGTAGACGTATTCGTCAACAACTTCAAGAGTGAAGTTCCCCACAGATATTGGGGTGGGCACTACATGGGCGTTCCGACATAACCTTCGTTTTGTCCATGTTTATTTTGAGGCCCACCCGTTGGGAAACTCTATTGAGGTCTTCGAGCATCGAACTGAGCTCTTCCATCGACTTTGCCATGACTACTATACCGTCGGCAAATCAAAGGTGAGAATATCGTCCAATCGCAATTTTATGTGCGCCTGCCAAAATCTTTGAGTACATTCTGCACAATGAAATATATAGCCAGGTAAAACAACAGATAGGCGAAGAGCAGCACGGATTTAGGCCGGGCCGCTCAGTAAATTCAAACCTGTTGTGCTTGACAGACTATATATCTAGCGCTATGGATCGTGGATCGCAAGTTGATGTAGTATATTTAGATTTCAAAAGGCTTTCGATAAAATTGATAATGATATATTATTGCATAAGTTATCTACGTTTGGCTTCACTCGCGATTTCTTAATTTTTATGGCCGATTTCTTGAGGGACCGGTGCCAATATGTGAGGCATGGTACATACATATGTATCTCAACCATATTGCACTAGATCTCGTGTAAGCCAGGGTTCTGTCACCGGTCCTTTACTCTTTCAAATGATGATTCACGATCTACCTAATGTACTTTCTACCGCCAAATGTCTTTTGTATGCGGATGACCTTAAACTATTTTTTGAAATTAAATCTCCTAGTGACTGCCTGAAATAGCAGGATGATATCAATCAAATTTACGAATGGAGCGTGAGAAATAAAATGACATTTAATATAAGTAAATGTACCGTCATGATCTTTGACCGTAAAAGAAATCCAATACAGTTTCATTATCACTTAAACAACGAACCTATAAATAGGGTTAACTGTATCAAAGATTTGAGGGTAAATTTCGATCGCAGTCTAACTTTTCATGATCATATATCAGAACTCGCAAAAGAGTCTTACCTTGGCTTCGTCCTACGGAATGCTAGAGACTTTAAAAATCCTAAAGTAATTAAAACATTTTATAACTCCTTAGTTAGAAGCAAACTTGAATCGAGTGCTTGTGTCTGCTTGTGTGTGTTGTCCCCTATCATGTCACCTACGCGCGAATGCTTGAAAAAGTCCAAAAGGCCTTTTTAAGGTCGCTGTTTAAGAAAATGTATGGTTACTATCCGTTTCTGTACCCAACTAAATTCCTGCTCGGTCAGCTTGGTTACAACTCTTTGGAAGTTAGAATAATGTTAGACCAGCTAACTATCTGCTGTAAGGCGCTTAGGGGGTCCGTCAATTCTATACGTCTGCACGACTTGCTATGCGTACTGTTCGTACCGGACGAGCCCGGGGTTCCAGCAAACAGACGTGGTCGCCCACATGACGTTCCACGTAGATCGCGGTCGCACAGTAGCACGTTCTATGTCGCCTCTGAATCGTGCCCGTCGCCACTTAACGCACTCCTTGCTAACTTATGATAAATGGAACTATTTTAAGTACCTCCTTGACTTACTGTGAAAATTTAATGGATCAATGGGACAGGTGTAAAAACCTGAAGATTCATTGGATTTTGACGGTAACCTCTGAGTTTATTGACTTGGTACTCTGAGTACTTACCCGAATGGTATATTTTACTTTGTTTGATATATCTTTTTTTTTGTATTGACATGCTAGGCGTATTGCCCATTTGACATTTTTATAATGACATTTTAAATGATATTGTATTTATATAATGAATATTTCTTAATGTTAAGACATTAATTGTTTAAGAATATCTTTTGAATATTGTGAGATAATTGTAATTGGTCTTTTTCCGTTTTTATCTCAATAAACGAATATGAATATGAATAAAATCATTTTGTTTATTACGAAAATATATACCCTACGACACTCAGGAAGTGAAGACGAATCTAACGACACCTAGCATATCGAAATCTGTCAAGCCGTTTAGACTGTAGGCGATGATATAGAAACATACATACATACCCACATAAATTCATCTGTACATACATATAAACATACATACCTACAATCCAAAAACATAACCCTCCTTCTTATGCGGTCGGATAAAACCAAAATACCCGACTGCGAATGGTACAAATGATTTATTTAATTTTTCACTGCACAGACACCAGGGTCACCCATGTCAAATTTACAAACTATTATTATTACAAATTATTACGGGAAGAAATATTATTACAAGATTATTAAATATTATTACAGCAGTTCAATTCCTCGCAAAGAGCACCCGATCACGAGTATGACACATGTGTCAACCATCGCCACCCTCCTCAACCATATCGCCCTCCTCAACCATATGTTAGGGAAGAGAGAGGGCGACCCGCCACTCGACGCGCCGCCGCAAGAGAGAAAGAGAGAGAAACTACTAGCATCCTGTTTAGCTACGGAACCCTAGCATAAATGGTTATAAACATAATAATTTACATACGATTTACATACTGTGACAGACGTGTTTAAGAATCTCAAAAATTTAAATGGCAAAATCTTGTACACTCCTACTGTGATTTACTTAATAATTTATAAATACAAAACTTAACAAATGTTTTGTCATGATAAGACAGATTTTTCAGCCCAAGATTATAAAACCACCTAACTGTTATTTGTCAAAAATATAACAATATATGCATATAACAATCTAAAAGAAAAAATATGTGTGCTTAAGAGTAAGACCACACGACAGAAGTGAAAACTTTATCAAGATGAAGAATACGAAACAGCTGTATAGCAGTGACGCGTTGACTATATCTCTCTCGCTACTTTAGTCGATTCGAGACGACTTTACCCGATATAGCGTTACAAAGACGAGAGTGACGGGTCAGTCTCATCCAATACTCACAAAATTACGTGCTCAGCACGCCTAAAAAGGTTTTCACTTCAAAAAGCCTATTTCAAATGAGAGTTGTTCTGTGACGGAGGAATGATTTTTTCGCTAGAAATTATATATAACAAGTATCTATGTTAAAAGAAAAACAAAATACCCGACTGCATAAGAGCGACTTTCTTAGTGTAACTTACGTTTATGCATGCATGATATTTCGTGCACCACCATAGTGTTGAATGTACCGTTTTGTGAAAAAGTATGCGTAAAGCTTCGATATAATTTATTTAAAATTATATTAAAATATTTTTTTTATCACTCATTCGTTAAGAAAAAAAAAGTTGTAGGTTACGAAAAAGCGCGTTTTTTATATTTTCGAGAGTTCCTATGACACTCGGGGAGTAACGACCAATCTAATGACACCTCACACATCAAAATCGGTCAAGCCGATTAGGCTGTAAGCGATAACATAACATACATAAATACATTCAAAAACCAAAACCAAAACATAAAAAAAAACTTCTTAATCTACATATTTCTCTTTTTTTAATTCTTGGGCAGTAAATAAAAAAGTTGTGGCACCTTACACGATATACCCAAAGTAAATGAAACACACTCTAATTAGAAAAGCAATGTAGAGTAGCAAGACTGTTAATTACTTTCTAACAATATAAATAGGCTTCGTAAATATACTTTTCATGTAAATTTATTGAATTTAATGTTTATTCAAAAAATATTAAGCGATAGCTTAAAACTAGTATAATAGCTGAAGGGTCTAAAGTATGATCAAAGCACCATATCGGGCTAAGTTTCTTAATACCAATAGAAAATTAAGGTGTAAGGTATGTCTGTACTAAGTTTCGTAGTATGGGAGTTCGGCCCAGCAAACGGAGAGCAAAAAATTGTGATATAGGCTATACTTTAAAAATAGTGGCAGCAAACTGTGGAACTTACTGCGAAATTCCTGAAACCGGACGTTATCTGTTATCGTCTAGCAAGCCTCTTTCGAAGTCTATTTGCTGGAAAGCCGTTCACCGATACGACTATCAGAACAATATTTATCATCGAGTCAAAATACCATAAATCGATTTCGTTATGTTGGATGGCGATATCGATAAGTACTGCCCGGCGCTAGACTAGGATTTGTTGACAACCTGTTCGTGTATATTTAGCTTACGTCGGAGGTACTTCGCCATTGTATTCGACGGCGGGGAGAGAGACGCAGGGCCGGGGGAGGAGGGGACAGAGTTATCAGTGTCTTTATCTTTCCTCTGTGAGGGAGATATTTCATCCTTACAAGGGGGAGAGAGGATTTCACCATCGCAAGGCAGGGAAATCACTTCATCCTTGTTAGGAGGAGAAACGGATCGCTGGGGGGTACCATCTGGGGGGACAGTTTTATCAGTGTTGTTGTTTATCTCCGAGGGTACGATATCGGGGGCACGGAGGTTCATAAGTTTACTGATACGTTTGCGAAAAGCGACCGACGCCTCACTACGTGCGGACGAGACTGTCGGTGTACTGAGCTGAGAGGTGGACGGCTTCACGTCATCAGGCGAGGGGGGAGACTGCGGCGGGAGGGGAGTTGTCGCTTCGAGCCTGTGCGCGAGTTGATTGAGCGCTCGCATCCGTGCCAATAGCCGACTAGAGGCGGTCGCGCTCGTGACTACAGTCTCCGCGGGCGAGCTATCCGGCGAGGAGTCGGGCTCCCAGGGCGCGATGCGTCGCGGCGGCGCGCCCACCAGCTCCGAGGCGGAGGCCGACACGTCGCTGCTGTCGTCTCTCGCGCTGTACTGCAGGATGTGGGAGGCGAGCGAGCGCACGTCCACCAGGGAGGGGGGCGAGCGGTGCGGCCCGCGGCGGGGGGAGGAGTCACTCACCCGCAGCGCGGAGTCGGCGCGCGCGTCCGCGTGCCCCGCGCGGATCATCTCACTCGATATGCACACGTCGTCCGCGCCGCTCGTGTCGATCAGGAATGTTTCTATCGAGTCCTCCTGCACATATAAAACAACTCATTACACACTAGATACATATTATATACTATTATATTGTGAACAAATAAGTAAATAAATAAATATTTGTGGACATTTCACACAACACCATCTAGCCCAAACTAAGCAAAGCTTGTACTATGGAACTAGATAGCTGATAGAATACATACATCCTTTTTTTAATATATATACATATGATACATAGAAACACCCAGACACAGAACAAACATCCATGCTCATCACACAAATGTTTGCCCTGGGTGGGGATCGAACCCACGACCTTTCAGTTCAGCAGGTAAACGTAAACACACTACCAACTGAGCCACAAGGCCGAAGTAGTCATGTTTAGTTATATAAATAAGACCGGTACCCCTATTTACAAGTCAATAAAATCCGACAAGTCGTGTATAGCCCTACTGACTGTAGATCGCTGAAAAGATCGTTACAGCCTTCCAAGATGATTCAGCTGTTGGTCTTTCTACCAAGCTACAATCAAATGACGATTTTATTTATTTCCTTTATCATCTAAATATAGCATATCATTTAACAAATTTTCACACTAACCAAATTTAGCCGGAACAGAGCCACACTTAACTCTAATAAAAATTATTACCCGACTGCGTAAGAAGGAGGGTTATGTTCTCTGAAAGTATGTGTATGTATGTACAGATGTATGTATGTATGTGTAAGTGGGTATGTTTCTGTATGATCGCCTACAGCCTAAACGGCTTGACCGATTTTGATGTGCGAGCTCTTCACTTCCAGAGTGTCATAGGCTATATTTTTTATAATAATAATATTACTTTTCTCGCAAAAAAAAGAAGCGTTTTTTCATAATAAGCGTAATATGCGTTTTACTAGTATTATTCTAAAGAATGCGCATTTATAATCTTTTACAGCGATTTAATGCATACTTTCTCACAAAAAATGTAGACTCAACAACATATCAAGCGTAACGCGTTACTAGCGACAACTATGACAAATACCTCCCGCTAGTGTATTACACAGTAATAAACTAACAATTTGTCAAAGTAATCGCTGAATGGTATCAGCGAGTGGCGAACGAGTGATACTTCAAACAGCAGCCTTAAAGTCCAGGGTTTTTGTCTCAATAAATTTAGGCCCTTGAGCCTCTCAGTTTTGAACAAAATAAATATTAATAAATAAATATTGATGGACATTTCAACACCATCTAGCCTAAGCTAAACAGAGCTATTATGGAAACTAGATGGTTGTTAGAATACAAATATACCTACTTTTTGTAAATACAAACTTATGATACATAGAAACATTACACAAAATTGTTTGCCCTGGGTGGGGATCGAACCCCCGATCTACAGCTTAGCAGGCAGACATATTATCAAATGAGCTGCAAAGCCAGTCACAAGTTACCTCTGTGTCGACGGCGACGACGTTCGCGACGAACCGCCTGTCCCGCACGAGCGCGAGGAAGTGCGCGGCGGCGGCGTGCGGCCAGCGGCGGCCGCCGGCGCCGGGGCGCAGGCCCGCGAGCCGCGCGCGCACGCCCTGCGCCGGGAGCATCCCCCACCGCCGCACCAGAGGCTTCAGGCTGCTCACGCGCACCGTGTCCACAGTGCCGTAGTCTATGTGACGCACCTACACACACATACACACGACCACGTCACCACACTGCGGACACTACATATAACGGCGTGCTAAGCGGCGACATATACGCAGGTTGATGTCTGTATATAATACATATTAGACATAGATATATTTTAAACACACACACTCACACATACACATGAACACGTCACCACACTGCGGACTCTCCATACAACGGCTAAACAGTGACATATCCTCGAGTTGACGTACACACATCTATGATTGTTAGTTTATTTATATAGTAATAGACTAGCAATTAGTCAAAATTGTCTTTGAATCGTATCAGCGAGCTGCGAACGAGTGATGTTCACTTAGGGGCCATTCATTTATTACGTAAGACTATTTTTTGCTAGTATTATTATTTATATTAGTATTATCAGATTTTATGTTAATTATTGTAATTTGTAAAATATGTACTTACCTATATTTTTATTAGCTAATGTTAGTGGTAAATACCGTTTTAGTTAGTTAATTATAAATAAATAAATAATTACACCCAGAAACCTTCTCATTTACATGATTCGGTTATATATTTATTTTTGGAAAACAAACAGCTTTGAACAAATATAGTGCAAATTAAAGATTATATTATTGATTAGTATTATAAGATATATCAATTATTAGATTAGGTTTGTTAGTTTTCAATTTATTATACATATACAACTTTCGGGTTACATAGATTCAGTTATCAGACGATTTGTCAAAAGAGCTTTCGGGATTTTGATAATGTATTTTGAAAAAAGAAAACTCGTTTTCGGGGAAATAATATTCGGTATTTCACAATTCGAATTACAGATAGGCAATCAAATGTCTGTTATGGCAGAGTAGAGTGAGGTACCTTCACGTTCTCCGAGTCGATGATCTTCACTATGAGCGAGCGGTGCCAGTCGCCGTCGTACACGGAGGCGCAGTAGTGTCCGGGCCGCACCGCGCCGCGCGCCAGCCGCCTCTCGCCTCCCTCCCCGGTCGTGTAATACACGCTGACCGTAACGTACATCGCAATATTTATACAGAACTTTATTGCATGCATAATAAAACCGGACAAGTGCGAGTCAGACTCGCCCACCGAGGGTTCCGTGACTTGTCTATGGTAAATATTTAATAGTTTTTGTAACAATAATTACGTTCTCTATTGTCTATTATTGTTGTCTATTGTCTATGGCATATATTTAAAGCTTTTGTCACAATAAATACATTGTCTATTGTCTATTATTGTCGTCTATTGTCTATGGTAAATATTAAAGTTTTTGTCACAATAAATACATTGTCTATTGTCTATTATTGTCGTCTATTGTCTATGGTAAATATTAAAGTTTTTGTCACAATAAATGCATTATTTATTGTCTATTTAGATATATGGTGCAGTACTCACGACATCTCGTCCATGACAGCATCCATGGCCTCGCTGTGGTCGGGTCCGAGCCGCTGCAGCCAGAAGTGAGACGGCGAGTACACCTCGCCCACTGTCACCTCGAGCATGGAGCCGGCGCAGATGCCGCTCAGCCTCTGTGCCGGGATCGACTCCATGAAGTGCATGCAGTCCGGCGGGAACACGTCCGGCTCCTAATAAACAAACACTATTATTTATTCACCTTGTTTGACATATGATAATACAATATTTTTATTGCCAGTACAAAGAATTATGATGAAGAATTATGCCTGACTGACGTGGCCCATGACCAAGAAACAAACGGAAAAGCTTAGAATATGTCAACAAGGTTTAGATACATAAATAACTCTTTATTAAAAGACCACTAATACAGAAAAAGAAATAAAGAGAAAATATGACTGTCGCTAGACTTTTAATTAACGGCCTTATCACTTAGAGATGAGTTATTTAAACATTAAGCTGAAAGACAGAGTGAGGATCGCAAATATTAGAAAAATAAAACAAAGATTTCGTCGAAGAGAAATTAAACCTAAAATGGAAATGGACTGGCAACTCCAAAGAATGGAGTCAGATAGGGGGACATAAATTGTTCAATCTGGACACCGAGGGACAGCATACGGAGAAGAGGCAGACCAAACCAAAGATGGCATGACGACATCAATGTTGCTAGCAAGTTCTGAACAAGAGCGGCCAAAAACAGGGAAACATGAAAAAATATGAATATGGAGGAAGCTTACACTGGTCTGTATGCCTGTCTAAGACTTAAAGTTGGTGATAGTGCCCTGGCAAAAACCTCAAAAATAATTGGGGTACGTATAGTCCTACTTAGCTTTAGTTTATTGAATAGTTTTTAATTCGATTCCATTGAGCTGTATGTACTTACGAGAGGAGCTATCTGAAGCAAAATTATTATCAAATTTTTTGGTAAAGTAAACAAAACAGCGTTACAGCGCTGGAATAATAATTACATTGTTTATCTACGATTATACGATACGATTGATACTTGCAACGCAGAATCGCATTTATAGTATGTTTTCTCGCCAACAAAACGTCTAAAGCACTCACTTCACTAGTAAGCCACTGAGTAAGATGCGGCGCTCTCGCCGCAGTTGAATATAACAAAGTAGCTATGAGTGGTGTCTGCTCTCGTACGTAAGTACATACGGTTCAAATGTCGATTCATTTTTTTAAAATTACTTTTATTCTAAATATGCGAACCTCGAGAATACCGTGTAGTAAAATACTCAAACATCTTTTTATTTTTGACGTGATAACGTCTTATAAATCGATGAACGTCGGCTGCACGCACGAAAAAGCATGACTCATTGTCACGTTCCGTCTGAGCCGAGAGTGCAAGCAAGAGCGCGGAACAAGCGATAGAGAGGCACGATCGGCCTAAGCGTTCGGCTCGTGATGCATCTATCATGACGTTATCACGTAAAATTATTGTCCGTAAACAGACTTTACAGACAACCATTTTTTTTTGTTGAGAATACCATAGACATATTTTTTCGCTAAACTCAGAAAATATATAGAGCGTAGAAAAAGAATTCCAATTCTAAGACGCACACATGAATGGAAAAGAGATAACGATAAGAAACATGAAACCAGTTTTTTAATAAAAAAAATTGTGTACGGGAGGAACATTTGTCCCCATATTATCAATTTTAGTTCAAAACTACCATAGAGTACCAATATAAACTGCAGTTTAAATGTTTTTACTTTCATTTATCACAATTTTTCATTGCTTAATACTGAAATTCATGAGGTTTTCTATTAATATGATAAGTTTTTGTTTATAATAAATAAATATCTAAAGACTGATCGGTCTGTTCGTTGCTTAACATTGGTGATCATTTGAAAACACCTAGCCAAGCTTATTCTTCGTATTCTTATTCGAGGTGGGGGCGATAGGTCCTGCACTGACAGCCCGCTTGGGATGTATTGTGCATTTCCCCCTACCAGCATCACCCGAGCCAGCCCAGCTCCTTGAAATATCGGAGCACAGCTCTGGGACCCAGAGCCGTGCTCAACCTAGCCAAGCTATGCCACTACATACTATACTTACTTATTTTATCTAAAATAATTTTGGTGATACATTTCAAGTGTCATAATGTTTTTCACGTCTGCTAAAATTGAAAAAAAAACTGAGAAGGTAAGCAATGTGAGATACTGTGGACCATTAAATAACTCACAAAGTCAATGCCCGGCAGCGCATCATCCGGGTCGACGGGCAGCGCGCGCATGGACTGCGTGAGTTGCGTGCGCGACCGTGCGCGGGACGGGTGCGGGAAACACGGCTGCGGGAGGCGAGCGTCCCACACCCGCACGCCTCCGGCCTCCGGTGTGAACGAGATGCGGCCTTCCATGGAAGTCAGCAGGCTGTTGATGTTGTTGTGACCGAAGCGGGACAGGTTGAGCTCGCGTCTGTACTGCTCCCTGGATATATCATAATAAATAAAATCCAGCCAAGTACGAAGTTCTCAAGCAGAGACCACGCACCGGCAAGCGCAGCGTAGCAGGACCGGCCACGAGATGGACAGATGACCTCATACAAGTGGCGGGAAGACGCTGGATGCAAGCCGCTTCCAATCGGTATTTTTGGAAGTCCATGGGAAAGGCCTATGTCCAGTACGAAAAAATAAATTCGTACGTTCGCGAGAGATTCCATTTGGCGTATGTTATAGTGTTGGAAATTGTTGTCTAGAAATCGTACATGTAACGAAAAAAATTAATACACGAGATACCTCACTACACCCCTTGTAATATTATCCCCCCTCCCCCCCCCCTCTCTCTTCATTTCAAGCTTCACGTTCACCGTTATTAATGGAGAATCCCTAAGTAAAAGTTACCTGTAAAGCTTCAATATGTCGGTGCACAACACTCCATTCTCGTGCTGCTTGATCAACTCGTAAACTTCACACTTCAACTCCTCGAGCTGAACTCGTTTGGTGCTGCTTTTGCCTGAAATTGTCATTAGAACGAATGAATGAACACTCTCGACCAATGGGAGAGGCCTGTGTCCAGCAGTGAACTAAAGTGGGCTGAAGATGAATGAATGAATTAACACTCTCTATATACTCGTATACAAAAGACTAGATCAAAATAGATCCATCTGTTTGTGAGTTACACTGCCACAGCCAGACAAATACACACGTCAGATTTATAACACCCCTAATTTTAGGTTGGAGGTTAAATACTACAGAAATAGTGGATGGAGCATGCGACTTCATTTATATGAAAACCTTGCGTGCCACATTATTGGTACCGACTGTGACGTCACATAAAGATTTTGTGATGTTCCATCCGCGCGAAATCCGTGCGCTTGTACGCTAGTAACTAGTTGACAAAATATCGAATCGGAAGTATATATCACCTGAAATTAAATAAATCTTGGTCGTCAACTGCGATTTTTTATCGCAATTGACACGCTCGTTTTGACACGCTAAGTACATACACTTGGGGTATCTATAGAAGTCTATGTTAAAAACACAAATTGCCAACATCAGAATTCCTTGATTACAGCCCTACAACAAAGAAAATACGTACATAATCTCAACTTTTGTGCGACATTTTCGCTATGCGAAAAAGCACGTCAAATAAAGATTTAAAAAAAATTCTCAACTTCATGCCGTATGGCTTGAGGGCCAATACGCTATCATAAGTCGAAAGCTACACATTGTGAGCCAAGTATTAAATTATTTATTATCCTATACTGTAACCGAGCAATTCTTGTATATAGAAGAATTTCTCGTTATTATATATTAATAATATTTTTAGTAAGGATCTTGGAAACGGCTCTGACGATTTTGATAAAATTTTGTTTGTAGGTCGCTTAGGGGACGATAATTCGATCTAGCCAGATTTCATCTTTAGTAAATCCGGGTTTGCCTGTGTTTATAGCCATAAAATTCCGAGCGAAGCTCGGTCGCCCAGGTACTATATTATTATTTAAAAATCGTGAAGTAACAAAGGGATAGTATATGCGCACGCACAGACAATTAAGTCGAGAGCGATAACGGCGGTGCGTGACGGCATGAAAGATCATCATACCATTTCCCGTCACAGGATACGAGTCGGTTTTACTGCCAAGGCTCATCAATAGATGTTTCAATACAGAAAGTACTTACTAGATGATGTTTGCCGTCCGGAATCGTTGTCCTCTTTATAATCAACTTTGCTACATTCGCTTTCTACATTCCAAGCGCTGTCGTACATCATCGGCGTGCGTTTCTTGAAGAAATTACGCAGGTTACTATTATATTCATCCTCTTCTCTGATCGAGCCCTCATTTATCTCTTGTTTAACACCTTTAGTCACTTGATTATTTCTAATGTTATTTGTAGTCATATTGTTATTTCTAGTTGTTTCGTCATTTTTTTTTATTGATTTCATTTCTGAGGAGTGATAATTTAGCTGCGCTTCTGAAGGGTGATGATTTGACTTTACTTCTGGAGAGTGATGATTTGGTTTCGCTTCTGAGGGGTGATGATTTGACTTTACTTCTGGAGAGTGATGATTTGGTTTCGCTTCTGAGGGGTGATGATTTGACTTTACTTCTGGAGGATGATGATTAGGTTTTGCTTCTGAGGGGTGACGATTTGACTTTACTTCTGGAGGATGATAATTTGGCTTGACTGTTGGGTGACTATTATATTTCACTTCTGCATGGTTATTTAAATTCTGATTAAATTTATTAGTATTCGCAAATGTTTCACATATCATGTTCGATGGCTGTTGAAATTTTGGTTTCTCGGGAGGTCTGATTGGAGTTTCCACGCTTCTTCTCTTGCCTTTCCTGAGGAATTATAAAACAACAACATAATACCAATAGTGATTTCTTAAGTTTTCGCAATTATTACCTATGAATAAAAATAAAAAATAAAAAACTTTTAAAAGTTTTATCGCGTGTATTTTACATGAATGCTCGAGCGAGCGAAGCGAACAATAACAACAATACAAAAATAAGTCAAAGTAAGAAATAAGTCAAGACAAATCTCTAGAACATTAACGAATCTCAATATGCAAATCTCTAGATCAGCTCTAGAACATTAACGAATCTCTAGACGCAAGTCTCTAGAACATCACAAAGGAATGTAGGCTGATAAACACATACCCATTTCTCATTGAAATTAAAAAAATCCGTACTTAGCGATATCGATCCACATTCCTGTTGCGTACTGCGTAAGAATGGAATTCTTTGCCGCCATCTCTGTTTCCTGAGGCCTACAATATTGGAATTTTCAAGGCTAGAGTGAAAAGATATCTTCTAGATCGACGAGCTCCATCCTCGGCCACACCGTCGCTTAACATCAGGCGAGTTGGTGGTCAATCGTAGATCTATCTAGTATAAAAAAATACCCTTACCAAGAAACAACAGCTATATTGGACGAATATTCTGTATACACTTACAATTTGGTGACGTGCGTGCTTTTTGACCTCTGTACAAATTGGTCGATGTGCTTCAAGGAGTCCGGCACGATCAACGTGAGGATTGGATTGGTCGACTTGCCCTGAAACTGCAATCTGCGGTTAGAGAAGGTAACAGGAATACAATTTTTAAATAAAAACTACGGGTCACTCACGTCTGTTTTGAGCCGAAATATCCGACTATAGTTTCAACCGCATTCGGCGGTCTTTGCAAGGCGCGTCACCGATCGAGAGTGACGTGTGTGCTGCTCCTTTGAAAAAGACCGCCGAATGCGGTTGAAACTATAGTCGGATATTTCGGCTCAAAACAGACGTGAGTGACCCGCAGTTTTTATTTAAAAATGTGTGGAAGCCACGTTAATTTCCATAGGAATACTATTAGCGTTAGGGTCGGTTAACCGGCGACCTATGAGGTATGATGATAATTAGTTGCCAAGAACTAGTTGTTTTTATTTTTATTTATTTATTTAACAACACAAAACTTACGAGTTTGCTTTACTTTGCTGATAAGGTACTTTAAAACTGCAGTTCGTACTGGTAACTTAATTCGTAGAGCACTGTCTCTGATAACTGCGCTTCCTATGTTATCGCTCTTCTATTACACACATTCAGTTAGCTAGCTACTTATTGTCAAGCATCGCCGTAAAGTTGCATGTCTGTTTATCCTAGCTAATATATTAACTATACAAGTAATCATTTAAAAAAACTAAAAAAAAACTACTTCAAAATACACAATTCTTTTACTTGGATTACAGTATATTTTTCTATTAATTTTCTTATAAAAACCAAAACACTGAACCGATTTTGATAAAATTTCTAAGGGACCACCTGTCACCTTTCAAACAAAAAAATATTTTTTCAAATCGGTAGAGGTGTCCTCGAGTAATCGGGGAACATATGTACATAAAATAAGAATCCGACGATATGAGAACCTCCTCCTTTTTAGAAGTCGGTTAAAACTCGGCGAAAGTAACTCTGTCGAAGGCCATAGTCTCCCACGCTGGCCAAGTACGGGTTTGCAGACCGATTACATATATGAACCGATTTACATATGAAATTTGGTACGAAGGTAGCTTATACCCTGGGATAACACATAGACTACGTTTTATCCCGAAAAATATAAGCATTCTTGTAGATAATAAATAGAAGTTGTAAAACAAAAACTGTTGTGTGAAATATTATACAATGGGATAAAGAGACAAACAAAATGACTCTATTTTTTTTTTTCTTATGGCAAGTATGACAGCCCCACCCAACTTGGCATCCAAGATATAATAAATTAAAAAAAAAAAAAAAAAAAAAAAAAAACAACGGCATAGAAACAAGTATTCACATTGAACGAAATACAAGATACCGGCTGCAGAAGAGCGAGTTATGCAGTCTAACTTACGATTTAATTACGCTTGATACGCTGTTGAGTATACTTTTTGTGAGAAAGTATGCGCAAAGTTGCTGTTAAAGTTTATAAATGCGCATTCTTTAAAGTAAATCTGGAAATCGCTCTTATTTATTACGAAAAAATTCGTTGGATAATATGAAAAAGCGTATTTTTTTTATTTTAGCGAGTTTTATTTTTTTTTATTTGGACAAACGGGCTACGTCTACTTTTCAATTAAAAAGTATTATACTCATATATATTATAGTTTGTTCAAATAAAAAATATGTATGGTTAACCACCACGTCAGATTTCATAATAAAATCTTATTTCTGTTAAAAAAAACGGTCAAGTGCGAGTCGGACTCGCCCACCGAGGGTTCCGAACAAACTAGTTGATAAAAGGGGGAAATCATATTTTTTTTTTTATATTTTCCTTCATAAACCGAAAAATATACATTGTAAAAATATTTAAAAACCTGTTTTAGCTTAT
This sequence comes from Lycia hirtaria, assembly GCA_947563715.1. NCBI lineage: Eukaryota > Metazoa > Arthropoda > Insecta > Lepidoptera > Geometridae > Lycia > Lycia hirtaria. The sequence continues at coordinate 14,791,809 of OX387384.1, forward strand.
GCTACTGAAGCTCTTTCATATGATACCCCACATGATACGGTTAATTCACTTTAAAATTTGGACCTTCATTCCTTGCATAAAGACACTATTTTTTGTGATTAAATTAAAAATGTCCAGTTTTCGGATTTTTTCCTATATGTGTACTCTAACACAATGCTTCTTGCCAAATTTAATTGTTCTAGGTCAATGGGAAGTACCCCATAGGTTTTAATTCCCTTGTGTCGAAATGTGCGTTTTTAACGATATATTCGGCTGTAACTTTTTTTTACGAAAACTTAGAAACTTTATTTTTCTTTCTGCAGTAAGATACTATGGATCTACGTATATGGTTTTAATTTCAACTCGATACCTTCACGCATTCCCGAGCTAAAGGTCTTGACACCCGACGGACGGACAGACGGACAACAAAGTGATCCTATAAGGGTTCCGTTTTTTCCTATTGAGGTACGGAACCCTAAAAATGTAGCCTATGACACTCATGGAATAAAAACGAATCTAAGGACACCTCATACATCAAAATCTGTCAAGCCGTTTAGGCTACAACATTTTTTTTAATAAAAAGATGCAGCATTAAAGCAGATGGCTCGCCTGATGGTAAGCGATAACCGTCGCCTATGGACAACCGCAACATCAGTGACATTACTGTTGCTTTACTAGCAGCGGAGAACGGACAGCGGAGCGGGAGAACCTGACATAACCCTCCTTACGCGGTCGGATAATAAATAGTCGCTATTAGCAGTCATACGAACCAGGAAGCAGTCCGAGCAGCGTTCCTTTAGGAAGGACAGTATGTCGCGGTGGCCGTACTGCGACAGTGGTATTGCCTTGCCCATCATAGCGCGGTAGTCGCGCGCCAGCGACAACACGTCCACCTGCGCCGGACTCGATACCACCAGCGAACGCAGCACCGACTTCAGATCTGCCAGCTCCTTATCCATATTTACATACTTTACACCTGTTAATAACAGCACAAAGATAAAGATAAAGATAAAGATAATTTATTTGCATACAACACGAGAATTTTATACAACAAGTGCATAAAAGATGTTACACTAAATGTAGTCGCTTAAAATCATGTTGTGCCGATTAGGCGTACAAATGTCAGGTAGACAGCATCATGCACATGCGAAAAATTAAAAATAATAATTATTATTATTTGTTATTAGATTAATACACAAACCAAAAATATATAAAATATGACAAAGCAGAAGTAATAAAAGATACACATAATGTCAAATAAAATTAAAATTTGTCATTTAAAAAATCATTGATAGAATAATAACACTTCTGCAATAACAATGCCTTCAACTTTTTTCTAAATAAATTACTATTCTGGTCTCTTATTGACTTAGGAATCTTATTGTAGATTTTAGGACCCATACATACGATACTATTTTGCATCAGTGCTGTCTTTCCTTCATGTACGCGCCGTTTGTCTTGGTCGCGCCTATTTCTTACAGTAGTATCAGATAGTGTGGGGAATCGCTCCCGGTTTGTTTTTACAAAAAGGGCAGTTTCTAAAATGTATAAACACGGAAAAATATTCAATTCAGTAAAAATGATTAAAGTTTAAAAAACTGAAGCAACCGACTTCAAAATACGCAATTTCGTTTACCTACATGGATGACATATTTTTCTAGTTATTTCGTTTTAAAAACCAAAGCTCTGAACCGATTTTGACATAATTTATATAAGACCAACACAAGTATGACTTACCAAACACAAAAATAATCATAAAAATCAATTCGTAATTGGCGAAAATTGCGTAAAAAACTAAAAATTCAGTCGAATTCAGAACCTCCTCCTTTTTGAAGTTGGTTAACATGTGTCACTTTGGAAAAGTTCATATTCAAAATCTAATCTGACAAATATATAATCTATTTCTATATAATATTGGAGAATTACATTTTTAACCACTTCAACTAGCCTCAAACTAAGCAATGCTTGTACTGTATAAATACATACATATATATGACACATATGAACACCCACACACAGAACAAATATCCAACTCCTATCAACTACAAACAGCAACCAGCATTCAGCTTACTACGTACTTCCACTTCTTGTGTGTGATGTACTTCCACTGATCCATGAAGCAATTCAATTTCAATATCTCTAACTCTTTTACGACCTAGATGACTTTTTGAAACTCCCAGACTAATAGTTGATATATTTTATAATGTAATTTTGATTTATCATAAGAGATATGATTTGATTAAATAACTTTTTTACATTGAATGAATTGAATATTTAAATATATTTTTAGACAATTTTTATTATTATTTGATATTAATATGTATTGATTTACATAGTGACTTGTAACTCAGAAGTTATTAATAAATGATTTGTATTTGTATGCAGTAGTGTAGAGTACAATCTCGTAGCAAAATCTTCAATCTCGATTTTGGCATGATTTGAAAAGTTTAACATTGAAAGTTCTCAGTATTTTGCAGATCTTGCAATCTAAAGAAGAATGTGCACAAGTGCCACAAGAAACATTCCCACAGTCCACATGGATCCCTCATATCAATCTATCTATGGATCCTTCAATCCACACTTTCTACGCTTAGAAAGAATGGTACTCTACTCACACTGAAAAATTCTTACCACTAAACATTAGTCAAAACTCCAAATCATGTTTTAGGAAGTGGTCAATGACTGTCAAAACACTACAATATGTTGGCAGTCAAGCACAATGCTATGAATCTTAAAAAATGGCCCTGCTGTCGTCTATTCACCCCATAATCCTTATTCAGATAAATGTATTATGGAGCATGCAACTATTGTGCATCACAATTTTAAGCATAGCATGAAAAATAGTAACAATGATAATGAAAAGGAGCCTGTGATGAGACTGATGTGTGAGAAAAGCTTACATTCCACTTTTTAAGAGAACTATTGTTGCGCGATGTCCCATACAGATAGAAGATACAGATTCATTTTTTACCAGATTAAAATCATAAATGTATATGCCTATACGCTTTGTTTTTTTTTCAAAAGAACATGCGACAAATATCCTCTTAATTGCTTGCAAGAATATTTGCATACATATACTTATGCTGTCTCAGAATGTTAGCTAAGAAATCTGTCAAAATCATTGCTATGAAATTTGGTACAGGTAAGCTACATTTTATCAACATCATAACCAGGGCCCTTATTCCGTATGACCATTGGCCGTATAATATGAATTTGACGTTGTGTGTCTACAATGAAAATTAGACTTTGGCCTCTTAAACTTAAAGGCAAATTTTCATTGTCAATACGCGCACGTCACATACGTGAACACGGCCGATGGTCAAACCGAATAAGGGCCAACTGCTAATATAGGGTGCAGTTAAGAATTTTAATGACACAGTAAAACATTTAAAATTATAATTTTCCAAGTATTAGAAAGTAATAGCTATGAAATGAAAGTTATATAAATATGTTCAAACCTGAGTATATACTTAATATAGTTATTTCAAATGTTTGTAATGAGCGTAAATCCAAAAGAAGCAGCAGTATTGCAGTAAAACGAGGTCAAACAGAATGAAATACTAAAACTCCTTCTACGGTCTATACCTATTAAACACACTGGTATCTCCTAAAGCCCTGTATAGGCTGCCTGTGGTAGTTCTACTAATAAACTTGCGAGCATTTCCTTCTTGCCCAATGAACAGGATTCAATAAATGATAGGCATAAGTTACAGAACCAATATTAAATAATACCAGCTCCAGGATCCCTAATCACACGCCTACTAAGCTTAATGAGATTAAATGTGAGAGAACGAGATCATGTTTATAAAGCGAAAATATTAAGCTAAACACATTTGATACATAGTTGATTGATTTCTTGGTTAGTGCCTTCAGCGACAATTGTCACAATTCTGCCAATGTCCGTTTCGTGAGCTTCGTAACCAACTTCTTTTTACAATGTTTCTAAAAATATTTGGCAGGTGTGCGGTTTAATACATAAATATTGCAAAACAAACAAAACATCATACTGTACCAAATCTAAAAAGAAAGTTATGTAGACCTTGAACACATAACAAACATATGTTTGTATTGGAAATATTTTATTTGTGTTTTAAGAATAATTTCACTAAGTAGCAATTAATATCAACATGAAAAATCTCAACAAATCGTACCGGTTCTTGCATAGCAAAATCAAAGAGAACAAAGCGAAATAAGCGAATATAATTAAGGCCGGTTTACACTTTGATTAGTGCGAGTGCAAGTGATTAGTAATGCGACTGATTAGTGCAGGTGTGTAGTGCGAGTAGTGTCCAATTCTGTTTAGTAGCTGTGATTAGTAAATTCAGTTGTCAGCCGTCGGCCCGCAAGTATGGATAAACGCGGATCCTAACTTTGACGCAGCTAAAGAGTTGTTTGATTGTGTAAGTCATCTCAAGTGATCAATAGTTTAAGAATATACAATGGGACTGTCATATTTATAAATATAATAAAAGACCCAAAAAAAAAAATGAATAAAACAAAAAAAAAATGGTTGTCTGCTGTAAAGTTGGCTTACGGACGATAGTTTAACGTGACAACGTCATAAAAAAACATTGATGAAATGATAATGATGATGTAACGGGACAATGAGCGTAGCGTAACGGCAAGAAATTGTGAAATAAAAATTAAAAACACTAAACAAAACTACACGCTAAGCACTGCTGTCCTGACGTGTTTACTGTGTTTAGTGGCAGGCACACTCCGAGTGAGGGGGAAGGGAGAGCGTGTGGGACGTGGCTACTCGCAGTTTACTCGCAAAAAATAGAACACGCTGCTAATCAGTTGACTACGCAGGTTACTCCACACTTGCACTAATCAATCGGTGTCCACACGTGTTTGCTACTAATCACTCAACACCTGCACTAATCACTAATTAAAGTGTAAACCGGCCTTTTCCACAGCAGGGCTGCCAGATATAAAAAAGGGCGATCGTACAACCCTTCTTCTTCTTTTTTGTATTGGACCCGCATTAAAGCATTTGCCAGTGTCAAGTATTAGGATTTTTTCAAGTGTCTTGAATAAAACAAGTTGTAAATTTTCTAGTCACAATCTAAGTCACGTATAAGTCCGAAGTCGAGTACAGTCAATTTATGAGTCCGAAGTCGAGTCCTGCTTCAGTAAAGTGGTGGTGACTTTACTAGAAGCTTCTATGAAGTTTTGTCGACAACGTAAAATGACACGTTTCACTGCTTCATTTCACTTGCCCACACTCATGTACTTAATCGAACACTTAATGAATAAAACATCACCATTTTTATAGCATTAATGTTCAAAATAACACAAGTTTAGGAAAATAAAACAAAGCGTTTTGACGGGAACGTCTTAGTAACATGTTGTTGCTTTGTTTTATTTTCCTAAACTTGTGTTATTTTGAACATTCATGCTATAAAAATGGTGGTGTTTTATTCCTAATGAATAAAACACCACCTTGTTCGATCAAGTGTTTGATTGTGGGCAAGTGAAATAAAGCAGTGAAACGTGTGATTTTACGTTGTCGGCAAAAGTCCATAGAAGCTTGTAGTAAAGTCGCCACGCCACCACTTTACTGAGGCAAGACTTAAATTTGAAAATGACTGTTTACGTGACTTAGACTGTGACCAGAACATTATATAACTTGTATTATTCAAGAAACTTGTAAATATTTCAATACTTGACACTGGCAAATCACTAATCGCGGGGTCCAATACAAAAAAGAAGAAGAACATGTTTCGATGACGTTCCCGCCAAAACTCCCCCACACAAAGAGAAAAGAGCACGGAGTGCACATATCTGAGCGGTCTAACGGGTCTGTGGGAGTGAAGAAGTGTATAAGACTCAGGTACAAGTTTATATTGATTGGGACTAGAACATTTTTATCTTGTCTTGTAAGAAACCTAAAGAAATATTTATACTTGACACTGGCAAATGCTCTAAGCGGGTCCATATCCAATTTAAAAAAAAATTGTCAACTTTCAGTTTTCTGTTGTGGTTGGGAATAGGGATGGGTTATACTTGCAAAATCTCATACCAGGGCTTCCAAGTGCGCCCACATAAAAATACCAGCGCCAAAAACCAGGGCTCAAAACCCTTCAAAGTATTTTTTTCGTTAAAGAAAATTGATTTGTATTTTAACTAAGATAAGGTGCACAATTGCGTAACAAGTTTTTCTACTAAAATACTTTCATAGGATATTGTTCATTATATACGTTATAATAAGAAGCATAATGGCATTCACGAAATTCAAAACGTTCCAAACGACACCAAACATGACTGAGCGAGCGCGATATATATTGCCTACTTCGTTCCGTGTATTTGACGATGACACCCGAGTGAAGCGCCAAAAACCAGGGTCAAAACACTTGAAAGTATTTTTTTCGTTAAAGAAAATTGATTTGTATTTAAGTTATAATAAGGTGCACAATTGCGTAGCGAGTTTTTCAACTAAAATACTTGCATAGGAAAATGTTCATTGTACATGTTACAATAAAAAGCATAATAGCATTCGCGAAATCCCGTAAAGTAAATACTTTTTCTCCTTGCAAGTGTTTCGGGCGGCACCTGGTCGCCATACTTGCAAGCAAATACCTGGTGTAAAAACCTGGTTGCGTAAATACGCACCTTCCCTAGTTGGGAATGAGTGAGGTTTTGTTCTAAACAATTTTTCTCACATTACGTAATTTATAATAATAACAGCATCTAAGATGTCGTTTTTCTTAAAACGCACCTTTGGTGCGGGGTGCAACTTAGGACGCATCGTTTTCAATAATGGGAAACCAGCTACCGTCCAACGTGTGGCGACCAAGTCTGATCAAGCGGTGCCCCAAATGGAAACACGACCCACAGTCGCTAAAGTAGACCCGCTTCAGAAAGCCCAGCTGGTAGACTTCGGTAAATACGTCGCCGACTGCATGCCGAAATATGTACAGAAGGTGCAAATAACATCGGGCAACGAATTGGAAGTGCTAATTCCTTCTGAAGGAGTGATACCCGTTTTGCAGTTCTTGAAAGACCACCACAGTGCACAATTCGCCAGCCTTGTGGACATCGCGGGCATGGACGTGCCTTCACGGCCGTATCGCTTCGAGATCATATATAACCTGCTGTCGCTGCGGTACAACGCGCGCATCCGTGTCAAGACTTACACTGATGAGTTGACGCCCGTAGACTCAGCGTGCGAAGTATTCAAGGCTGCGAACTGGTACGAGCGAGAGATCTGGGACATGTATGGTGTCTTCTTTGCCAACCATCCTGACTTAAGAAGGATTCTTACAGACTATGGGTTTGAGGGTCATCCCTTCAGGAAAGACTTCCCTCTTAGTGGATATGTGGAAGTTCGTTATGATGACGAACAGAAACGTGTGGTGGTAGAACCATTGGAGCTGGCTCAAGAGTTCAGACGCTTCGAGCTCGCTGCACCATGGGAGCAGTTCCCCAACTTCCGAGGAAATCCTTCAGAAGAAATAGTCAACCCTGGGGATAAGAAGAAACCTGAATAGATTTATCATAGAATAACAAATTGCTTGTAAATAAAATTGTTGGATGTAGTCCACAGCTTCTTAAATTATTATCCCTAATTAAAAGATTTTGTGTAAGTTACCCAGCAGGCTTGTCAGAGCAAGTAGTAATAACACAAAGTGAGATCTTATTTAATATTTTATTTATCTTAAATCAACTATATAGATTACACATCTGTTAAACACAATAAATAATACAAAATAGTATATATGTGCATTGTCTGTGTTTAACGTCTATAGCGATATCTCTTGAAATGGAACCAGAGCTGGAAGATGTTGTTGTGGAAGTGGCAGCGGAAGCCGCGTTTATATGAGTACTCCCACTCACGATTAACGATCTTGAACGCAATGTCTTCATATGGAGGCCCCGCATGGAAACGCAGCACCGCAAAATCAGGGTTATCAGCACATGCTTTCTGTAAAATAAGTTTCAGACGAGTAATGTTCAACTGAATTAACATTTTGAGCACCAAGATCTTCAAACAAAAGACAAACATTTTCATGCCCTCATTTTTAGTTACATAACTGATATTTTTACGGAATTGCCCCTGCAGTAGCCATGTTCTAAGAAAAAAAAGCACTGAATATACACAAGCTAAGACAGAAAACCACCTTGTGGAGAAGTTGGTTAAAAAAGTCTGTAGTATAAATGATGAGTGTTACTGAGAATTCAGAATAAATAACTAACCAATGTGAATTCAGGTGTAGAGTTTTTGTCTATAAGGTCCGGGTAGAATATGTTGAACTTGTAGCCTTGGACGATCTTCGGTGGTGGGTTGTCCATGTCGTAGTGCGTCTGATTGTACTTGTTCCATTCGAACCCAGTATGCACTCTGTAATTTTAAATTATTTAGTCTTAGATTTGCATTGTATTGTTAATGTAATGATTGTGGTTTTATATGGTAACTTACTGATCCTTACTTAACTTTTCAAATATTTACAAATCTTAAATAAATAAATATCGAAAGATACAATCACGTTTATTTTCAATATTTCTTGTTTTTTTTTATTTGTCGATAGGCTTGCGCTTGCCCATCAACTCACCTGGTGTTAAGGGAGAGTTACGGTCGCACTAATATATTATTATTGACAAAATGTGGTCTTGCAGTGACAGGGAGTTAACCCATTGCCTATATTTTATTTCTTTATTTATATTTTTAGGAAAACTTACAGTCTAAATACTTAAATAAACTGTATATAATTAATAATTACAAGGCTAGTTACAAGTTTTCGCCTATAGTTTGGAAAAATATTAATTTATAAAGCTTGACGCTGTACGCGCCTATCTACCAATCATATCAATACTTGCAGGTGAAAAGATACTGAGCGAAAAAAATAAAGACCAGTTTCAAGTAATTTGTAAATTAATTCAGTTTGTGAATCAAAGAATTCGGAAGTTAATTGTGAACGTATGAAATTCACACTATGGAAAAATATATCAATATCGAATTTTGATAAGTAGTAAATAAATATAAACAACAATTTCCCTCAAATGCGTTAACTGAGCTCGCGCATTTCACGATTTTAATGTGGGTACATTAAAATCGTCGTTTGTAAAACTAGAAAATAACATCACAAATATTCGACAAAAATTTCAATGGGATCCTAATCCAATTTTAATGCATAAAAATCATTATTGCAAATGAATGAAAATTAAAATTAGGTTCAAATTGAAATTTTTGTTTGATATTCGGTATGTTATTGCCTAGTATTACATACAACGATTTTTATAAGTTCATGCAGTCATTTTATATCTTAAAAAATGTGCTCCTTATGAAAAAGACCACCGAATGCAGTTGAAACTATAGAGATTTCGACTCAGAAATAAACGTGAGTAACCCGTTATACATATATTTTGAACTGTGTGGTGATAACCACATTAGTTATCATGATAAGTAACCTGTTGAAGTATCTGGGTTTCCTGGGGCGGTACTTGTCCGCCCAAAGGCAGGGTTGATCAGGCAGAGTGTGTTCTACACTGAACTGCGCCTCGGCCGCGCTCGCGCCCATCGCGCGGCGTGCCTCCTTCTCCAGCGCCTCGCCGGTCGTCGTGCTCGGACCGGCCGCCTCAGTGTTCTGTAACAGATACAGTATTTATTTTATTTATTTAACAAAATCTACAGCCCTTTATAACGTACATAAATAACTTAGATAAGGCTTAAGGCCAATAATAGATTTACATTTTATATTTAATCTTATATAATTACAGTCGTAAAGTAAAGGAATATACTTTTACATTAGATAGAAAAATAAGCCCTGCTTAAACTAAACGTGTGCGTGATGTGAGTGTATGATGGTGAATGTGTGTATGTGTGTGTGTGAGGAGGGAGGGGAGGTGAGTATATGTAGGAACGTGTGTCGTGTGTGTGAAGCGCATACATACATAATATATAAATTAGCCATTGTAATTTAAAAAGTATATACATTTTTAACCGTTCTTCCAAAAAGAAAGGTAGTTCTCAATTCAACTGTTTTTTTGTATTTGTTCACCGATTACTCCGCCAATAGTGAATTGATTTTGATGATCCTTTTAATTATTAATTTTTAATAGTATTTCCAGTGAGAGGCCTTTGCCCAGCAGTAGGACACTACATGCTTACAACAACAACAACAGTATTTACTCGTTTTGTAAAAACTAAGAATGTATTCACAAAACTTCAATGGATAAGTTCGTTTAATTTTCAAACTCACTTCACTACTATTGTAACTCCTTATTTTTGCGTTATAAAGTATGCCAGATCCTTTTACATAGTATAAACCTACAAAATTTCGTTCAAATCCGCCAAGTAGTATGAATAGTGACGTTGAAGCATTCATATTTTAAAATTAAAAAAGTCCCATATCTTGAAAACTACTGAACCGATTTTGATAAAACTTACATTAATACCTAAGTTGAAAGACACTTTATTCAATAAAAAAAAGATATAATAAAGATTTTTTTACAATACGACTTCTAGTTTCTGTGTAATATGTGGACAAATATACAAACATACATACACTTATGAAATTTGGCACATATGTTTAGAAGCTGGTAATAGTATAGTAATAACTCAAGTGGTCATAAAATAACAAGCAAGATATTGGAATTACAATTTGTTGAAACCTACCTGTACAGTGGCAGCGTGATGTGTGGCCGCGAGGTGTGCATGCGTGCGCGAGCGCAGGTAGTCCAGCCTCTGTTCATCGTCTGCGGGCTCGATGAGCAGCGTGCCGGGCTCCAGCGCGGCCGGCGACAGCGGCTCCGGCGAGTAGCGGCCGGCGCGGTACAGCACCTCGCACGCGGCCTCCGCCTCGGACGCCGCCGCCGCCGCCGCTTCAGAACCGGACTCTGAGCCGGACCCGGCCGAGGCCTCCGCGCACGCTGATGGAGCGCGCTCCGAACCGTCGCCGCTGTACGTCACATCATCGAAACTTTAGTTCGCTCCGAACTGAGACCTCTCAATTCTAATTTTTTATAAATATTTCACTATTATTTATATATTTATCTATTTTTAGAAAACAAACAGCTTTGAACATATATGTATAATGTAATCAATAGTACAGAATACGCCTTAAAGTTTTCACCGATAGAAATTATATTATAATTAATTATTGAAAGTTCTCGTTTATATCAGAGTGTTTATTGTTTCTCTTTTCACCCTCTTTCCCTTTTAAATTTTTTTCAAAGGTCCCCGTGAATCTGCGGCATGGCAGTGGCTTCGGCCAAGTCAGCAGCAATGCCACGGCCGTATCATTGAATGTATGACGTCACAGTTCCATAGAACTAATGGCTGTCACCAATATATAACGTTTCTCGTAAGGTAAATGTCCCTATAGTAAACTTCCTCCTTTTTTACCCCCGTATTACCTTCTTCAAAGCTGTCTTGATTCTTTACATAGAATTGAGTAGTACTCATAGTTTCTTAACCAAATATAATCACAATGAAATGGTAAGTTAGTATTCTGTGACCGAGACCGTTTCTCGAAATATTTCTACACAAGCTACACATGGTACGTGAAGATACTCACGTATCTGGCTGCGCCTGCTGCTGCGTGTCGACGCCCTGCTCCTGCTTTAGTAACTGCAGCTTCCGGCGCAGGTTGTGCTGGTGCCTCTCGCGGAGACGCGCGCGTGACATGTGTGCTGAAATACAAGTAATCAGCTGATAAGGTCAATGACCGTGCTTAGTGCAAAGGGTTCCAAGTGATAACGCTAATGTGATGACACTCCAAGACAAGCCAATTGTGTCCTTACAATGAGGACAAAATGGGTTACATACTGATACTATTAATCTATATCTATATTTCTTATTGAATCGGCTATCGTTTGACCATAATTCGCTGATGAATAGCGACGATGTGGTCGAAAATGGAGCACGCTTCCCCATGAGTGGCTTATTTACTTATGTCTGGTAGATTAGGTAGTGGTGTTTCAAAGTCAGCGAAATGACGAAATTTGTCAGGATTAGTACTCCTTCCATGGATATGTATATGGCATACTATTTATTCCAAAGATTAGGTATTTAAGGCATGATGAATGAAACTTATTATGCATGAACCAAAATCATGGATAAAGGCAGTTAAAATGTAAAAAGCCCCCCGACACAAACAACAGATGAACAAATATCTCTTTCTAATAAAAAAAAAAAAATACTAAATCAAAATAAGGCCATCATCAGTCTGGGAGTTCTATATCATATACAGACAGATTTGTCTTACCTTTCAACTGCGAGAGCAGGCTCTCCCAGTACCCGACGTCTACGCCGTCGTGTCGCGTGCTGATCTTCTGTTCAATTTGCGCACGCAGCGCCTCCAGTTGCGCACCTGTTTTGCCTTTGAAGATCTGCAATATTAACGTGGTATGTAGATTTTTATAAGACTATAATCCAGATCAGTGTGTGGCAATACACTCTAAGATGTTAGATTTTAAATATGATTATGCCCAGAAATTTCTACAATCCAGCAGTAACGCTTATACACTACCGCTTGACGGATGAATAAGTGCTAAATCTGTAGAATTTCCTCAGGCAGACTGCAAAAACTGCAAATTAGTGCTATGGTGTTATGACATGTACCAAGATGGCATGTACTATCGAGAATAAGAATCTGTTTATTGTTCAAAACTGTATACAATTAACAAATAAATAATTGTAGTATATTATTAGTGTGTCTTTATCTAATCTAATACCTTTAAACAAGCAATTCTTGTGTATATATATTATCTGAATCTCGGAAACGGCTCCGTCGATTTCAATGAAATTTGGTCCGTAGGTAAATTAGGGGACAATAAATCGATCTTACTAGGTTTAATTCATTTTTTGTGAACCCGGGTTTGCTCGTATTTGCAGTCATAAAAAATCCGAGTAGAGCTCGGTCGCCCAGGTACTATTAGTAATGCACTCTGGCTACTGATATGTTAGTGCTAGCTACGGACCTGTGTGACGTCATCAGCGACGGCCCGGTGCACGGTGTCGCGGCGCGCGGACGGCGCCGTCAGTCGCCGCAGTTTACCCAGCTCGTCGACAACTATCGTCTCTACGTCCTCCCAGTACGATACGTTGGCGTTGTTTTCCAACTCCTTATAAACCTAAAAAAAAACGTACTCAGCGATATCGATCCACATTCTTCGTTGCCGCCATCTCTGTTTCCTGAGATCTACAATCTTGGAATTTCCAAGGCTAGAGTGAATAAATATCTTCTAGATCGACGAGCTCCATCCTCGGCCACACCGTCGCTTAACATCAGGCGAGTTGGTGGTCAATCGTAGATCTATAGTGTATAAAAAAAAAAATTGTGCCATACAGAATTACATCTATTTATCAGACCACCAAACACACATGATCTTCATCACAACATCATGACTCCACTTTGGCCGCCATATTTTATTAATGTGACATGATGAAGCTTTAAAATAATCAAGTAGAAATAATCTATCTCGACATTCTTTGATTCACAAACTTAATTAATTTACAAATTACTTGAAATTAGTCTTTATTAATTTTTTTCCGCTCAGTATCTTTTCACCTGCAAATATAGTTATGATTGGTATATAGATAGGCGTGTACAGCGTCAAGCTTTATTTCATATTTTTCCAATCTATAGGCCAAAACTTGTAATTAGCCTCGTAATTTATATAAACGTAGTTTATTTAAGTATTTAGGCTGTAAGTTTTCCTAAAAATATAAAATAAAATACATAACCTTGTTTAGATAACGTTTGTACAGAAGTTGATGTTTCAATGTTTTGCTAAACGTAATTTGGTCAACAACCTATTAAGAAGACTTTGTTATCAAGAAATATTTCAAACTAGCTACAAACTCGGTTCCGATCGCACGTCGAGCGTGAATCTAAAAATTTCATTCGTCGAACTTCACTGGATAATAGGGTTTCGGCCCCGGGATCAGGAATCCCGCCGATTTTTTCAATCTCGTTTCCCGTGATTATTAGGCCGGGAATCCCGGGGAAAAAAATGTGCAAAACAAAAACGCGAACCACGGTAAATAACCCGTTAATAATAATAGTGATTTCAACTTCACTAATATTTTTAAAGCCTACTTTTTGAGATAAATATAATACAATACAATACAATACGAATTACAAAAAATAAATGGGCGAAAGACGTCACTGTATGGTACCCTCGAGATGGCAAAAGGAGACGAGGAGGACAAAGGAAGAGATGGGAGGATGAAATAAAAACAGCTGTGGGAGCAACATGGACTAGAAAGGCTATGAACAAAGAACTTTGGAAAACCTTAGGGGAGGCCTTTGCCAAAGAGCAAGCAGATACCAATTAAAGAAAAAATCAAATAACTAATGTTACCTATAAGAATCTGAATAAAGGCTTATTTTATTTATTCATTTATTTTGAGATAAAAATTATGCCAGATGCTTCTTTCCAGTATAAGTAATAATCTGCCAAATTTCGTCCAAGCCCGCTAGTAACTTAAGTGTCCATCTAGTAGGTACGCTGTACAGTCTTGGTACAGAGAGAAATAATAGTTAAAATAATATAATAGTTTAAAAAACTAAAAAAACACGCTTAATCTTATAAAATTATTGTATTGTCATCAGTCCTTGATAAATATGACAAATATTATTATATGTACAGATCTATCTTCTAGATAGATATATACGAGTAGAAATCAAGCTTTTGAATCGGTACCTTGATATCTTCGAGTAGATCTTCCAAGTCTTGCGCCTGCAGTCCGTTGAGGTAGGTGTAAGGTTCGTGCATCTCTAAGGCGTCCACACACTCTTCTGAGCTCACGTACCATGCCAATAGATCTATGGGCTTCGCTAGAAATATTATATATTACGTAAGTTTTGCTTCAAGTACTTACAGAAAAGAAGAAGTAAAGAACAGACGTGCTTATATTAACAACTTAGACCGCAACGTCGCTTAACAACAGGCGAGTTGGCGGTCAAGCGCAAAACTTATTTAAAACAATTATTAATACACATACATACATTATAAATGCTTTAAAACGTTTTTTCTGACTGAAATAACACGCCAGTATAGCGCGCGCGATTCCCGCAAATTAATCGTATCGTAATAAATGTGAGGTGTACTGTACTGTACTGTGAAGACGCTGGATGCAGGCCGCTTCCAATCGGTCTTTTTGGAAATCCATGGGGGAGGCCTATGTCCAGCAGTGGACTTCTTGTGGCTGAGATGATGATGTACTGTACACTTTGTATGAACTGTTATAAACATATCAGATTATGTGGTGGCGGATTAGACAGGGCCGGATTATCGCGAGTTAGATGTCAATTGGAGAAAATTGGATGAAAGCTGACGAAGATACAGCGATTTCAGTGAACATCATCTAAGTGTCTTCAAATCCCAAGTGAATCGGTTTCTTCTAGGCAAGCGCGCTCCATCGTAGACCGTAACTGTCGCTTAACACCAGGTGAGTTGACAGTCAACGCATGCCTATCATAGAATAAAAAAAACTCAAAATCAAGTAAAAAGAGACAGTTATCATGTGTTTTGTGACGTATTAATCCACTCGCTCTCTCACTTCTAAATATTTTTTATGTATTCTGTGTTCACACACATATAGCTACTTACGTAGCGAGTGAGTGTGCTATTTTGTTCACTTACCATAACCAAAAGCGGTTGCGTTTTAAACGAGGAAAAAATTATTTTTCAATAACATCGTTTTTTTAACAGATTACATCTAACCCTCTAATCCCTTCTAACCCTCTAATACTCTAACCCTAACTCTCCATAACCCTCTAACCACAGTCAAATGTGGCGTCAAACAGCCACAAGGTCTTCCACAACCCTCTTCCACTTTTTCCCACTCACTTAAACCCCAAACCAATTGGTGGGAGATATGGAGCGAGTTTTACTCACAAACCTTCATATCCCCACTTGCAAACCTAATACTTGGGCGGGGAACGGTAGCGAGTATACCGTTAGCACCTTCCGTTCCCCGCCTACAACCCCCCCCCCCCCCCCCCCCCCCCCCATCCTAATACATTTCCATTACAAACCTCTTAACCTAAAAAAAAAAAGCCGCAAGGTCTTTGACGCTCTGCTTACCCCATAAGGTAAAATAGGCGTGATTAAATGTATGTATCTGTAGCGTGCATGAGCGTGATTGTTACCTCTCCCGTCTCGTATCCGTATCTGCGAGCGCAGCCTCGCCTGCTGCAAATGGAAGGCGTCCTCTTGGCGGGCCCAGCTGCTGAATTGTTGCGCTTCCCGCGCACGCGCCGCCGCCGCCGCCTCCGCCTCGCGTTCCGCACGCTCCGCCTCGCGCTCTAGACGACGCTGCTTCACCTGTCAACACGAAAATAATAACACAGATTAAGAGCAGCCAAGCCGTTTTGTACTTTCAATACAAGAGCTCTTGCGTCTTTATGACGTAATAACAAAACTTTATTTAACTTTTAACCAACTTCCAAAAAGAAGCGAGATTCTCAATTCTACTGTATGTGTTACGCGATTACTCCGCCAATAGTGATTCTTTTTTGTTTGTGTAATAGTTCAGAGGTGGTCCCATATAAATTTTATCAAAATCGGTTCAGTACTTATTTTATTTTAATTACTACCGCCTTTTATTTTTATACGAAACGTTCCCTATGCACGTAGTAATTTCAATGAGTAATAATCAAGAAAACCTTAGAAATTAGTATATATTCCATCACATAAAAAGAACACTGATTTGTTCACTTTTATGAACAATTCAGCGTTCTTTTTACATGACAGCAACTATACAGATTGTTAGGTATACAACAAGTTAATCAATAACCTTCTCCAATTCAATCTTGTTCTCCATCTGCTTCTGCCTATTCAACGCCTCAAGTTCGTCATGGGAGACCGTCTTCACTCCTTCCTTTGCCAGTTTCTTGGTCCAGACGAATGTGTTGGTGAGAGCAGAGTCTCCAAATGGATTATCCTGGTTAGTGTAGCATTGATACTCGTTGTCCCAGCCCATGCGCTCGCGACGTTTACGCTCTTTCTCCAGCTTCTCTCTGAGACGACGAGCTCTGGAAATAAGTAAATATTGATGGACATTTTCACACAGCACCATTTAGCACCAAACTAAGCAAAGCTTGCTCCCTCCTTATACAAGTGGCGGGAAGACGCTGGATGCAAGCCGCTTCCAATTGGTCTTTTTGGAGGTCCATGGGGGAAGCCTATGTCCAGCAGTGGACTTCTTATGGCTGTGATGGTGGTGATGAAGAAAAGCTTGATAACCAGTTGCTTGAGAACTAGATACCTCATAAAATATTTGTGTACTTTTTTTTTGTAAGCACCCTGACAACAAACAAACCACAATAAAGTACAAAAATCCATGCATATCACGTATATGTTTGTCTTGAGTGAGAATTCAACCCACAAATAACAACTTAGAAATCAGACTATGTCCTACCAACTAAGCTGTATGAGGTCAGTAATGGAAGTATTTGAAGAAAATACCAATATAACTATAAGTTTAGATAATAATTAATAACATATCCGATCAACCAATCATCATCACCATCACTGCAACCTTTACAGATCTATTGTGACAAAGGATGGGTTTGTTACATCATTTATAGCTCAAAACTGCTGGACTGATTTACATGGAATTCAATATGGAGGTACCTATTTGTTTATGCCAGAAAAATTAAAAATTTCTGCAGGATTGCAAGTGAAATTGCGGATCTCATCTAGTTGTTATTAATTAACCCATGGGGATAAATCAGTATGAGGGAATAAATCAGTGTTTGTATTTTATTTGTATATAGATAATTACCGTGGTTCACATTAATTTTGAGCTTCCGATGTTTCAGCACAGTTACATGCACCATGTTCCAGAAGAATGTGGATGGATGCTATGGTTAGGAGCAGACATATCCATCTACCCTTGATTGATTGACCCTCAAACTCAATTGATAATCCCAACAAAACACACAATATCACAATATCACTGCATATTTTCTTTTGTACACATTTTGCATGTGTTTCTTTATTTCTACGACTACTTAATATTAACGCGAACCATGGTAAATATCCCATTTTAATAATAATAGTGATTTAATTAATGACAGTGATAGTTTAAAAAATCTGTTCAAATTTATTTAATTTTCATGAGCATAAAATATTATAGAAAATGATGTAATTTGGTAGTGATGACTTAAAACTAAGATTATTATTGAAAACTAGCTCAAATTGGTGACTATATTAGTTACCTCTTCTCTTCAGGTGTCTCATTGGCTTTCATTTCTTCTTTTTTCTTTTGTCTCTCATCCTTCAATCTCAGCCGTTCTGCCTCCAGCCTCTGCAGTAATTTAAGCTCTTCTTCTTCACTATCACTGGAGCTGCTACTGCTAGAAGAATGCTTCTTTTTCTTCTTACTCTTTTTACTTTTTTTTTCTTTTCTGTGTTTGTGTTCTCTGCTTTTTGAACGATGTTTAGATGTTGGCGAGTGTGACTTTGTCCTGTCTTTGCTCCTGGGTCTTCGGTCTTTAAGCCTTTCAAGAGAACGACTACGACTACGTTCATGACGTCTGCTAACCTCTCTTCTTGATGACCTGAAACAGAACAGATTGACTCGGTGTATTCAGTAATTTTAATAGGGAAAGTTATAATACGTTGCATTAACCGTTTTGTTAGAGATTATAAGTGAATAAATAAATAAAACCAGTGTATAAATGAAACTACAGAGATAATTATGGGTAATTGCAATATAATCATGTTGTATTATGCCCAAATACTTACATTTGTAGGAAATTTTTGATTTAACTTTTTTTAAACGTAATCTTCTTAAAACACAAGTCTATCATTAACTATTAAATTAATAAACTTGAAGTAAAACAAAAGTTTTCCCCGAAAATCTCTTCTCTGTTTGTAAAATTTTTTTTTTTTTTATTAGATTTGGACCCGCTGCATTTGCCTTGCCAGTGCCAATGCATTTGCCAGTGTCAAGTATTATGAATCTTGAATGAAACAAGTTATAAATGTCCAAAATCACAATTCGCCATATTTTGTTTTGTTTTTGTTGTTGTATTTTTACGGCAGTAACACGGGCAATTTTTATTGCTGTTCTAAAAACTTTTAATTGTAATTCAATTACCGGTATTACTACTAGTAGTAAGATTGGTAGTAGCACGGTCAACAAACGATCTAAGTCCCATAGACAGTCATTTTTAAATTCAAGTCGTGCTTCAGTAAAGTGGTGGCGACTTTACTGGAAGCTTCTATGGAGTTTAGCTGACAAGTTCTATGGAGTTAAGCCGTTTAGGCTCCTCTCTCTCTATCGCTTGTCCCGCGCTCTCGCTTGCACACTTGGCTCAGATGGAACGTGACACTTTTTCGTGCGTGCAGGCGACGCGGGTGTCTAGTCACAGTCTAAGTCACGTCAACAGTCATTTTCAAAGAGACGTGCTTCAGTAAGGTAGTGGTGACTTTATAAGAAGTTTGGAGTTATAGAATGCCGACAACGTGAAAAATCTCCCAATACATTTCCTTATCCTTGTTGCTACGCATTATAGTGTCGTCAATTATTATAATTCATAATGCATTTACTTTTCAACGTTGACTGTTGAAGTAGTTTAATTATCAATGTCAGTTTTCTTCAGAGATTTGATGTTTGATAGTGACATTGTCATAATTTTTTTACAAATTGTTGATCTCGGTCGGTCGTGTGAATGGAAGGGAAGTGAATGTGGAAAGAAAATATGAATTATAATTTATAGCTACTTTAAAATGGTAATAAATAAACAATTTTAAGTAAATGTCATTCGAAGTGGTATCAAGACGAATAATTATATCGTTTTTACTGGCCAAAAGACTGCAGAAGCCTTCACAAGGCTGTAATAGGTGAAGTGTAATTGCTCAACAAACTTTCGAAAATGTCCTTCTTGCGAGGCTCAGAAAACTACGTGTGGTGTACAACCAGCGTCCTCGGGAAAGGCGCAACGGGCGCCGTATTCCAGGGAGTCAACAAAAATAACGGGGAGCCAGTAGCCGTGAAAACGTTCAACCAACTCAGCCACATGAGACCGCACGACGTACAGATGCGAGAATTCGAAGTTTTGAAGAAAGTCAAGCATGAGAACATTGTAAAGCTGCTAGCGATAGAGGAGGAGCAAGAGGGACGAGGGAAAGTGATCGTGATGGAGCTCTGTACGGGCGGTAGTCTGTTCAACATACTAGACGACCCCGAGAACACATATGGCCTTCAAGAAAACGAGTTTCTACTGGTGCTCGAACATTTAACAGCGGGTATGAAACACCTGCGCGATAATAATTTAGTTCACAGGGATCTGAAACCAGGTAACATAATGAAATACATAAATGAAGATGGTACTACAACATACAAGTTGACTGATTTCGGAGCTGCCAGGGAATTACAAGAAGAAGAGCAGTTTGTGTCTCTATATGGCACTGAAGAGTATTTACATCCTGATATGTATGAAAGGGCTGTATTACGGAAGCCGGTGGGTAAAAGTTTTGGGGCCACTGTGGATCTTTGGTCAATTGGGGTGACACTGTACCATGTAGCCACAGGACAACTACCATTCAGGCCTTATGGGGGCAGAAGAAACAAAGAGACCATGTTTTATATCACTACCAAGAAAGCCTCAGGAGTTATTTCTGTAAGTATGAGTGTGAGAATGTTATACCAAATTATTAACTTAAAAACAAGAGAAATAATACTTGAATAAACCTGTACACATTAAAAACGAGCTCTGAATTGCTGCCAAAACTACAGGTATCTATTTCAGGTTACAATTTTGTAACCCTTACTTTACATTATCATTGCTGTAAATTTTTGAGCTGTTGATATATGTAATTTTAATATAATGTAATGTTCTTACATTTACAAGAATTATACAATTCATTGCTTGCTATATTGAATACCAGAGAGTTTATAGTCTGTTTTCCAATATGTCTTTTATTGCAAGCAATGGCATTCACAAATAAGAGCTTGTAATATTGACAATATTACTATCATACGTTCACTTTGTTATTTTCTTGTTACTAATGTAATATCTTAACATCTGTTGCCAATTAAAGACTGCTAACATGGACCTAAGGTCCTCATGAAACAGGCTTGCCCTAGTGTGGGGACCACTAGAAAGTCTGAATTTTTTATTTTTTTTTTGAAAAAGGGTTTTGGAAGGTTTTGTGGGAGTGGGTTGGTCCTGGCAGCAGAAGTTCAGCGCTAATGGTATACACATTCCTTCTGCTGCCAGTGGGGAGTGGGGTGGTTAAGTCTGAAATATTTGTAAACTATTTTCATAATAAAGTTAATTTGAAATAGATAGATCACCAATTTGCCATTGTTTTTTATATTATAAGGCATGGGGAAATACAGTCTGCATTCTTAGTAATTAAAATCACAACTTGCAGAAATAGTGAAAGAAAAGAAAAACCTTATTTAATTAAGACCTAAAAGGTCTAACTTTCAGTATTTGTTGCTTGAATTTACTATCATGCTTTTTGAAGGATTTTTCTTAATGAAAAAGTAAGCTGAAAAGAATACAAAAGGCTTGTTTATAAAAGTTTTTTCATATTTTTTTTTATAATAGTTTATTTCATCATAAATTAATGACTGGCAGAGCTTCCGGAAAAGATGCATCACTAAAGAGGAAATATGAGTACAACATTATACATTATGATACATTTAGAAAATAGTTGATGATGAATAAATTCTGACAAGCATGGTAGAGGAAACATATTCTATTGCAATTACATAATTCCAGATCCTCATTCGATCATTTCTAGGGCACACAAACAACAGAAAACGGCCCCATAGAATGGTCCCGAGAATTGCCACCTCACTGCCAGCTGAGTACAGGACTCAAGAAGCTTGTCACCCCACTCCTAGCTGGACTGCTGGAGGTAGACCCTCATAGGATATGGACCTTTGAGAGGTTTTTCTCTGAAGTGCAAGTGGCTACATCCACAAAGGCTGTCCATATATTCCATGTGAATAAAGCTGCTAGTATAAAGGTATGTGTTTTTGCTTCTCTAAAATAGAAATTAATAATAATGTGAACTACTTGTGATGAATTGATGATGGCTATGATAATCAAAAAAGCCAGCACCTCTTAACAGTTTTTTTTATAAAATATGTATTAATTTTTATAAACATTGATTCAAAGATAAAGATTTTTGATAGATAATTTTAAAAGTTTTTCAGTCAGGTATTTTTCTTTTAATAATATCATGTACTTGTTGGATGATGATAACAGATAAAGTACGGACGCCGAGCAGGAAGAATTTCGTACATTGACCTATGATTACCGCGCCATTTGTCATTCCCGTGTGATTATATTGCAGGTGCCGGTCGTTGCACCTGTGCGAGCACGATAGCAATATAATCACGCGGGAATGACAGAGATAGGTAATCATAGGTCAATGTACGAAATTCTTCCTGCTCGGCGTCCGTACTTTACTCCTATAATCACCAGACAAAGCGGAAAACATAATTCCTAGAGTTTGTTGAATGCCTATATCATATTGCAATATTTTTTTTATTATTTTCTTAGCCCTTTCTGTACAAACTGTCCCACTGCTGGCCGCGGGCCATCTTCTCATTGTGAGAAGGGTTAGGCCATAGTCTGCCACGCTGGCCAAGTGCAGGTTGGCAGACTATATATGTGGATGTATCTGATATATGTGGAACAAACTATATATGTGTTCCAATGTGCATATCTTTATAGAAGTAACAGCCAGGTGACTTTGAATCAATATCAGATAACAGGATCAGTTTCATTGCAATAACTCAAGATTAAATTCTCTAGTGATGCAGTAACAAATAAAAGTTTTTTTTAAAGAATTACTGTGTATGTATAATCACACATAATATAATAATAATACTCATTCACAAACGGTTTGGCTGAATTTTATGTGCGAGATGTAGTTAGACATGATTTCTGAGTGGCAGCCATTTTTAGGATTTCATAGCCAACAAGTAACCACACGCAGGTTTGGCACAGCTGATATACAAATATTAATCGTAATCGCAAAGTGGTATATATATATTTTTTTTTAAATTTAATTTTTATCTCCACAGACACCAGGGTCTAAGGTCACAATTACAAACTATTGTTTACTAATTATCGTTACGGGATAATTATTTAATTTAATTTAAAGTGGTATACTAAAAACTTTAATTTATTTATGTTACCAGCCCTACACGTAAAGTGGAAAGGATGATTTTTTCTCGTCTACCCCATAGTTTAGGGTGTCGTTGGATAGGTAATTCAAAAATATTGTGGGTGTACGAAAGCCTTTATTCAATTTAGGGATCTTTAGATATGCATAAAGTTTTCATTAACAACCTCATCATAATGAAATATGTATCGCGTCACGGAATACGATTTCGGCATCATTTTTACTCTCTCAAGCGACGCGACTTGTTAAGACGGACATCAGATTTAGACGTTCATAATAATGGTATAATTGGCGGTAGTTACGCAAGCCTTTGCTTGCGGTGACCCAGATCATCACGGAGCAGTTTGTACTTACGAACAACACATTGTTTTAACAGCGCTTTCACATTAAGCGACTTAGCAGCGCGGTAAGTAGTGCGAATGTCAAACTGCTTAGTCGCGTGACTGGGAACTATTTAAAACTTGTGTTAGGACATTGCTTTAGGAACTATGTGAACTTTATTTGCGACATAACAACAAAAAATGCAATAAAAAATATAATAAATACATATTAATTAGTAGAAACACACACACACATTCCTGTTGCGTACTGCACAAGAATGGAATTCGTTGCCGCCATCTCTGTTTCCTGAGACCTACAATCTTGGAATTTTCAAGGCTAGAGTGAATAGATATCTTCTAGATCGACGAGCTCCATCCTCGGCCACACCGTCGCTTAACATCAGGCGGATTGGTGGTCAATCGTAGATCTATATTCTATAAAAAATAAAGAAAGAATGAAAATAACCAAACAAAACTACAATGTAATTTTTTTTAGTATAAAAGCAGTAGTGTTTTAATCTCGCAGTCACTACTACATAAAAGTTCCCTTCACGTAAAAAGAACGCTGAATTGTTCGTAAACGCAAACAAACCAGCGTTCTTTTTACGTGGCTATACATCATTTTTGAATCGACTCTATCCTTACTTAGTTAGTGATATAATGCGGTCTTATTCGAGTTAAAAAAATGTTTCTCTATTAAAGACCATATCTCAAACTAACCACGTCCCTCGATTTTACCCGCGTTCGAAACATTCTCACAACTACACTTCAAATTCAAATTTATTTATTTGCTAAGACATAGGTACAATAAATAGGTCTTAAATAATAATATATGTAGTAAGTATCTCTATATGTAACCCCTTTGAGGCGTGCAAATTTACTAATATTGATTTGTTGATTTATATTGATTGATTTAATATGATGACTGGCCTTGTGGCTCAGTTGGTAGTATGTCTGCCTACTGTGCTGTAGGTTGTGGGTTCGATCCCCACCCCGGGCAAGCATTTGTGTGATGAGCATGAATGTTTGTTCTGTGTCTGAGTGTTTCTATGTATCATATGTATATATATTTACAAAAAAAAAGTATATATGTATTCTATCAGCCATCTAGTTCCATAGTACAAGCTTTGCGTGAAATGTCCACAAATATTAAAATATTATAAATATTTAGAACAATTAATATTCATTATGGACACTTAAATAATTATATCTACTTTATTATAATATCGATCAACGTTAAAATTATAAATGTCAAGTTAAATTGTGTATGTCAAAATTCTAATTATAACCTATATTGTATCTTTCAGAAATTCATCGAGAGTGTAATATGCCTTATCTATAAGGAACTTTTTTAGTCTAAATAATTTAAAGGTGTCTGTATTTTCAGTTTCCTTTATTATTTGTGGTAGTTTGTTATATATTTGTATCCTCTTTGTAAATATACTTCTATTTAATAGAGCTTTATGGCTCTTAAGAACGCATAGTACTTTTTGATGCCGTCTTGTTGTTAATGTTTTGAATTTAGACATATTACTTTTTACATTTAAGGCCGATTCGTAAATATACACCGAAGGTATCCCTCCCTTCCTCCCTTCATGAGGGAGGTATAGGTATCCTCCAAATTAAATATCTCTAGGACTTGCAGTTTAGGCTGTATGCCGTCAGTCAGGGACTCCTTCAGGACAAAGACTTTTTATACATATTATAGATGACTGCTTTCACTATATAAGTACACAAGTTTTACAGCAGAGCTACCTCTCGCGTCGTTGTGCGATCTTGCTACTTAGTCGCCAAGCAACTAAATAACGCTATAGCCGCAGTAATGTGAAGAAACTTGGCATTGCTTCCGTGCGGCTAAGTCGCTTAATATGAATGCGCTCTAAACAATTAACTAAGAACATTTCTGTTTCTGTTTGTCATATTAGTTAATAGACCTTATTGCCTACACTTTGAGTACAATTTACAATAACTGATAAAATAGCTATAAAAGAATCGTAATCAAAATATAGAGACAGCTAAGTTGGTTCGACCACATACCGCGCCGTAACGTGCCTTAGCTCGCTTTCATGAATTATTTAATGTTACGCCGATGGCTAGACGCACGCACACTGTTTGTGTTTTGACGATTTTTATTGTGCTACACGCTAAAAGTTTACAGCGAAATATATTTCTTTCTATTTGTGTCCCTAATCGCACAATATAGATCATCTACCATGAATGACCTACAGTTTTTTTCCGTTATCCCGCATGAACCTTTCAGTTTTAGGGTTCCTCAGTAACTACAGTGAACTCTTATAAATTCGCCGTATGTCACAGTCATTTTACTTAGAGATTTTACTAGCTCTATATGAGTGAGGTATATACATAGATGTAGAGAAATTTCATCCCTTCTTGACATATGAAAAATGAAAAAATGAAAAAAATATTTATTTACATAAACATAGTAAACTTATTTACTATTCACTCTCAGTATATCTTTTCATTACGTCTATGAAAGAATTTAAATAAAATCTAAAAACTTTGATTCCAGCACTAGGCATAGCCTGTGTCGCGAGAATCATATACGATTCCCAAAATCCAAGATAGCCTCTAGTTGACATAGGTTATTAAATTATATTCTATAGATAATTAATATATATGCCGTATAATTGTTCTATACGATATATAATGTTTATATTAAAAACTATAGTTACTAATATATACCTACTCTAACACATATATACACACACACAATAAACATATAATACATAAAATATTATATATATAATATATACACAAATATATACTATACACTATATCTATCCTAAACAAATAAACTTAAAATTCATTAGTAATATTATCGCGTATATTTTATATAATTTTATGACCACTATATCAATTTTATTTGAAAGTTTATGAGAAAGTGTGCATAATTACTATTTTTACATAAATACATATTTGGTAAACTATCTTACGAGCACGCTAGGTTACGATTTTTAATAATTCTTCTGTCTCATTATAGGTAAGTGCTTGGACTTACCTATAATGAGACAGAAGTGGACTTATCGCTGAGATGACGATGATGATGATATTAGTTCGTGATTTGATTGCCCAAACAAAATGCTCTTTGTCAGTTCAATTTGTTCGTCTCTATTAGTCTAAAAAACATTGTAATTTAGGGCACTAATCAGTAGATCAATAGATGCCTTATCGTGAATTATGAAGGCAGTATATCGACCGAGGCCGGGCTTCGAACCCGCGACCCGGCGATATTGGCCGTGCTCACTCGACCGGCGCGATCTCTCTCTCATTCGTCATGCTTATTGTTTCAACTATTTACAACACCTGACAGACAACACTAACTAAAGAGTTAACGCTGACAGTTTCAACTAATGTTTTCTACGATTGACCACCAACTCGCCTGATGTTAAGCGACGGTGTGGCCGAGGATGGAGCTCGTCGATCTAGAAGATATCTATTCTAGCCTTAAAAATTCCAAGATTGTAGGTCTCAGGAAACAGACCATCGGTTCGATTTTTAGTTCTGTGTCGTCAAAGTAAAAATCTGCCAACTGCGTGGCCTTGGCCTACGAGCAGTGTAGAGTTCTGTAAACTTCTGTAGGTGCAATTTGCAAGACATGTTTTTTTTTCACGATTTTATTCTACTGCTTTTCCGGCGTGATTATTAATATATAAGTATAAAGGTTCTCAGTTAACTACGGAATCCTAAATAGGCTACATTTTGCTATATGAGTTAATTTGTTTCTACTTGCTGCATGCATGTCTGTTATGTGTTATAGGTGTTCCTAAAGCCGGAAGAGAAATACGAGCATCTGCAGACGTACATATGTGAGCAGACGAACGTGGTAGCCGAATCGCAGATATTGCTATACAAAGACCAACTCATGTCCTCCGAAGTGGATGACAACACACCCGGGAAGGTATCCACTACAACTCCTCTACCATTCCACTATCACTCCACTACCACTCCACTACCACTCCACTGCCACTCCACTACCACTCCACTACTACTCCACTACCACTCCACTACTACTCCACTATCACTCCACTACTACTCCACTACCACTCCTCTACCACTCCACTGCCACTCCTCTACCATTCCACTACCTCACTTATATTGTAGTAAGGTAGTTTTAATCTGCACGCACAAAAAAACATGCACGCGCGCGGAACAAGGGATAGAGAGGCACAATCGGCCTAGACGTTCGGCTTGTGACGCATCGTTATCACGTAAAATTATCGTCCGTAAACCGACTTTAGAAACAATTTCTTTTTTTTAATTACATGTGAGATAGTTCTGGCGTGTCGTCAGTAGAATAGAAAAGTAAATGTATGGGATTGACATCAGCTAACGAAATGTCACGTGACGGCACGTCACAGTTTCTTAGGACCGGTTAGGGTTTCGAATCGTAAGCATTTATAGCAATAAACGTTTGCCATTTTGCTAAGCTTGCGGATGTCATTAAGATCTATCGTGACAGAAATAGTAAACAATGTTGCAATATTTTCACGAAATTCGATCTTTAAATCTCCTAACTCATCGTCATATCATAGCAATTAAAATACAAAATAAATAGATTTAAATCAAATCAGGCTCATTGCATAATTATGTGTTACATGCAGATGTATGTTACATGTTTTACGGGAGTTACATAATCACCCTAATAGATTAGAAAAAAAATAGAAAAGATTAAAGATTAAGACTTAGATTAAATAGATTTAGAATTGAAGTTGCAAAGTTATAAGTAAAAAAAGAAACGAAAAAGCAAAACATAGTGGTCTAGTCTAAACATTTAGAATTATTTATCGAAATCGGACAATATAGATAAAAGTATTTTTTCCTGTTGGATGGAAAAATGCGTTGTGTACTGACGATTTTTTTTTCTCTGCCCTTCTGTTAATAAAGCTAACATAATTGTGACACAATAACACACTGGGCTCTGATTCCGTATGGCCATCCGCGTTGCGTGAAAGTGATGTGCGTTAATTATGAAAATTAGACTTTAGGTTAAGTACAGAAAACATTACTAGTATTACATACAGAACTACTCTCCGCCTCCCACCAATCTCGGGTTCCTCACCCGCTCCCCGCGCTCGCCATGTCGTTTGCCAGTTTGCGGAGCTTGGCGGCGCGGTTGTCAGTCGAGACAAGCGGAGAGTGTCCGTTCTGTATGTAATACTATTAATGTCTTCTGTGCTTAAAGTCTAATTTTCATTGTCAATGCACCCGTTTCACGTTCACGTAACGCAACCGATGGTCATACGGAATCAAAGGCCTGATAAAGTTTTTCAAGAGTTTCTCATCCAATGGGTGTTCCGCAGGATTACCCCACAA
Source organism: Lycia hirtaria (assembly GCA_947563715.1). Lineage (NCBI taxonomy): Eukaryota > Metazoa > Arthropoda > Insecta > Lepidoptera > Geometridae > Lycia > Lycia hirtaria. Next base: position 14,820,554 of record OX387384.1, read on the forward strand.
CGACAGCTGAGGAGCCATTACTGCTCTTCAACAAGAACAACAACAATGTGAGCATGGCACCCGAGCCGGACATACCAAAGTTCCCAGTGTTCCCTAACATCGTCTCCGTGGAGAACGACGCCAGCCAAGCGAAGGTAACCATTCTTAGGCTACGTTTCTACCCTAGAAGTGCGATGCGTTAGGAGTATAATTGGCAGAGTGAGCGAAAAAACGAATAATAAACAAAAAACGAACAAGTGTGAGTCAGACTCGCCCACCGAGGGTTCCGTACTAACTAGTAGATAAAAGGGGGAAATTATATACTTTTTTTAATATTTTCCTTCATAAATCGAAAAATATACGTCGTAAAAAATTTTAGCTTGTGCTAATGAAGCTCTTTCATATGATACCCCACATGATATGGTTAAAGTACTTTAAAATTTGAATTTGAACCCTCCTTCCTTGAATAAATGCCCTGTTTTTTGTGATTAAATAAAAATGTACAGTTTTCGGTTTTTTTCTTTATGTGTACTATATGACAATGCTTCTTGCCAAATTTCACAGTTATAGGTCAACGAGACGTACCCCAATTTGATTCCCTTGCGAGTGTCGAAATATGCGTTTTTTGAGACATATTCCGCTGTAACTTTTTTTATTAAAACTGAGAAGTTTAGATTTTTCTCTCTGCAGCAAGAGACTGTGGATCTGCGTATATGGTCTTGACAGACGGACAACAAAGTGATCCTATAATTGTATTCCGTTTTTAACAGGCTTTTATTAGCTTCACCTATATGCATGTTTGTTTGTTTGTAACCGATTCCTTTGGACTTTGTTTTGGCCCACTTCTAACGATCAGATTTCATTAAAACTTTGTAGACTTATCGAGGAACGACGACAATACAATAATTTGATAAGATTAAGCTTGTTTTTAAACTATTATTATTTCCTTTAGAGGTACGGAACTTTTGAAGACAAAACCTCTAACTTAAATAGTTTGGTTTTTGGACACAGCAAACAAATTTTAGATGTTTATTTTTTTATTTATGGAGATCTAAACAGCTACATAACAGATATTATGACACAGAAAAAATTGAACTATAAAACAAGTTTTCACTAATAGCAATAGTGTATGAACCAGAATGCAAAGTATAATTTATGTAGTTTGCGTAATACGTTGGCAACACCAAGCTGGTGTCCAATTTTCGTTAGTATGCCATTCATCGTGTTATAATCGTGTGTCGCAGACGGCATGCAGCGTGGGTCACGTGATCCGTCGGCGCGTGGAAGCGCTGTGCAGCGCCGCAGTGCTGTGCGGCGCGTGCGTGCAGCGCTGGGGCGCACTGCTCGCGGCGCGGCTGCAGCGCGTGGCGTCGCGTGCGGACGCGCTGCACGCGCACGCCTCTCTACTGGTGACGGCGGCGCGCGCGCTAGACCTCGCCGCGCCCGGCAGGGAGCTGTGGGCGCCCAGGGCGGGACTCGTCTCCGCCGAGGTATGTACACACACTACTTAGCTTAGCGTATTAAGAGTTACTTTAAACTGGCCGCAGGGTGCCCGAAAGACAGGGGCTATAACACAAGCGTTCAAACAGTCTTATTTCAATATTACCTTTACTTTTGTCTCGCTCTTTCTACAGTTAAGTTAGCAAGACAAAAGACAAAGTAATATTGAAATAAGATTGTTATTAGGATTTTAGTAACCCCCCGAGGTCTAGCCTAGTTTAGGGCCCGTAAGAAATTGTATCCCCAGCTTTGTTCTTGCGTGTTTATATAATTTTCTTGTTAGTAACATATGTAATTGAACAGTTGGAATAATAATAAATTGTCTTATCTATTATTTTGTGATATGCACGAATTTCAACAAACATCCATGCTATTCACACAAATGTTTGCCCTGGGTGGGGATCGAACCCACGACCTACAGCCCAGAAGGCAGTCGTACTACGACTGAGCCATGAGGCCTGTCAGCGGTGATTGTAGTATGAGGGTATGCGATGCGCAGGCGGCGTCGCTGCGCAGCGCGGCGGGTGCGCTGGTAGCGCGTCACGCGGCCGGCGCGACGCTCGCCGGCGAGTGGGAGGCGGCGGCGGCGGCGGCGCCGTGTCCCGCCGCGCTCAAGCTGCATGTGAAGGCGCGCACGCTGGTCGAACGGCTGCGGGACTCGTGGCAGCACCTCGTGCGGGACCGCGCCACGCGCTCGCTTACATACAACGACGAACAGTTCCACGTGCTCGAGAGAATCACGGTACGGTTAACGCACCCTTCAAAAAATAATTTGAATTTTATTATTATAGTGTCCTTAATATGTGTAGTTTTGTCTTCCCCTTGCATAATTTCTTGATACTACAAAAAAAATACGATTGCACTACATTAAAGCTAGCCAAGAAGAATTAAAAAAATATAATGTAATTTGTATCATTCTGTATTTACACAATATGTTGAAATGGACACTTGAATTTTGGAATTGCTGTACCTATAAGCGAAAACTGTTTATGGCTAATGTGTTCCCATTTATTCAATTATTTACATTAAGTAGCTGTTAGTTTTCCATGAAAAATAATAATTAAAAAAAATGTAAGTAGTCAAAAATACATAAAAGGCACGGACCCCCGGAGTCTGTGGAGATAAATTTTGTGAAATAAAAAATATAAGGATATCTTTCAAACAATAACTGAGTCATAAATATAGAATGTAAATCTATTGTACATCTAACATAGGTATCAGAGACAGGCCGACGCGCACGCCACTTGCTTCAACGCGCGGCGCCGCTCGCTCGCGCTCGCACCGATGCTGTGGCGGACTGGTACAAGGTGGCACAGACGGTGTACCTGCAGACGCAGATACTAGATAAGGACGTGTCCGCCGCAGAGCTCAAGCTGCTTACGCTAGCGGCGCGCCTACAGGACGCACAGTGCAACATCAGGAACACCCATGAACAACACGCAGCACCGGTATGTCACTAGGCCTAGTACATTTGGTGCCGTGACCAGGATTCGGGTCCAGACACCAAAATTTAACAGACGCAATGTATATCTAAACTTGAGCATAGTTATTTTTAATGCACAAAAACGGTGCGCCTGATGATACTTCTAAACAAATGCAACATCAGTGGTGTGACTAATGCTTTGCTAGACCAGAGAAAATTAAATAATTATTATTGTAGGCTCTGCTTGCAGTAATACCGTTTTCGACCGGTGTTGTTGGTGTGTAAAATAATTATTATATTCTCGAGGTTTATATATCAGACTAGTTTGTTTAATTCTACGCTTTGTTGTTTTTTCGTAATAAAAGTTTTTATTTTTACTAGCCGCATCTCGAAAAGCAAAACTTCTTTCTCGATTCCTTTTAAGAAAAGCCTTACGTAAGTATAGATTATGTTACAATGTCAAATATTCTTTGAACAGAGCGCTTCAAAGCCAGCGTCGTCAAGCGCGCCGGAGGTTCCATCCCGCGCTCGAGAAGGCATCAACCGTGGCGTATGTGCGCGCGGTCTCGGCGTACGCGCTCTACTCGGTGCGCAGGACGAATGCGCTGCGCACATCGCCGGCAACTCCGCCCTGCTCGCTCAGATCTTGCAGGCCACGCAAGATGTACCGCTCTAGCGTACGAACCAACGCAAAAACACCCACGATACTTTCCACTCCCAGTGTAGTGAAGCTATCTGTTTAAACTCTCAATGTAGTGAAGTTAATGATAATATCTGCGTACACTCTCAAAGTAGTGAAGTTAATACTATCCTTTATGTATCCCAGTGTAGTGAAATGAATGCTGTCTTGAATTCCAAGTATGATGAAGTTAATGATGCTAACTGCTTGAAAACACAGTGTAAAGGAGTGAACACTGCAAGTTGTGTTGAATCCCATTATTGTGAAGTGAAAGATGACAGTGACTCTAGCACTAGTCTAACTTCCCCGAGTGCAAGTGAAACTCCACCATCTTTCTCTGATGAGTCTGAAATGACATATGAGTCGGACGCCCGAACGGTTATATATGAGTCCTCAGGTTCTGTTGGTGCAGTGTCTATGGATCAGGGCAACTCGGAGAGTGCACGGGCTAGTGGCAAGCCCTCGTGTGTTGTTTCGTGATCTGGGCATTTATATACTGTCCAATTACTAGTATAAAATGTTTTTTATCACTTAATATTACCGTAAAAAGTACTATAAAAATAAACCAAAGGTTGTAGTCAATAGATACCATTTTATTAAAAAAAAATACTGATTCCTTAATATATTGAAAAGTTAGCTAATGGCGATGTAGCAGGCATTTGAAATCGAATTTCGTCCTAATTATAGCCTAATTAGTATGTATTTTTGTAAAATCAATCATTCATTCAGACTTTCATTAATTAGAATTAAAAAGGGGAGAAGTTGGAAAGGCCAGTGACTCTTATGTAATTTTGTAATGTATTCCTTTATTTTGATCTCTGTATAGTTCCAATATAATTGTAATTGACTTCCAAAGACTATAAAATCACAGCATTCCTCAGAGCATACTTAGTCGTATTTTATTTTATATATGTTGTAAGTAGTCCATTATTGATAGGTGCTCTCTAAAGTTGATGAATAAAACTACCTATGTTGTAAATAATTATCTTATATTATTTCATATACAATAACTATAGGTATTTGTACATACTAAAATGATACAAATAAAATCGTTTTTGAAACATTTGGTTGTTTAAATTAAACTAAATGGAATGTAAATCTACATTCATTATACATTGTAAACCTTAGGTTACAGTTCAGCATTGCACATTTTACGCTTACCTAAAAATATTCAAAGATCGAAATTTACAGATTCAGTATAAATATTACAAACTAGATGTAAGTAATTTTTATTTCTTCATTCATTTTGGACCAGCCAATATGAGTGCGGCGCCATTTTGAAAAAAATGTGAAAAAACGGATCACTCGAGTTTTTTTGAGTCAAAACCTCTGTCTATCGTTCCATTTGTGTTACATCTTCTTCTTCAAAAAAAAAACAGTTCCCACATTATTGTTACATAGTTGTGAGTCGGTCACACATTTTGCAGAAAAAGCGCAACGCAAATCGGCAATAATGAGCTGCACCTTCGAAAAAGACACGACTTCAAATGTAACACTAGCGTTAGATTTCAACTTAAAAATAAGTGACACAATGGTCAATCATCACATTAGTTTACATAATAAACAAATTTTAATTTTCATAGTTTACAAGTACTTACATTTATCTAATATCATTAGAGGCTCACATTCAGGAATATTCTCGTTATAATAACAAAATTACAAAATCTGTAGACGATGCAGTATTTCTACAAAACGATCGCTAGTCTCTCAGGCAAAATTAAGTCTTCACTACATCACAATAAGGCTCACAAATAAGACCCCGTCTTTAACATTTACACAATATATCTCCAATGTAACATGTAACGAAATAATTCACCTAATTTATCAGTACATTGAGTGAACATAGAACAAAACATTATTCCAGGTTCATGAACTAATACATATTAGCAATAATTATTGTTATAGTTTATTTAACTGAAACAACTTACTTCATTTTTTTTTTTGGTTATTTTGTTTTAAAAACCATACTTTTAAAGCGATGTTGATGAAATTTCTATCGAACCAATCTGAATATACTTTCAGATTGGTCCTTGTAAATAAATAAAAAAATAACGATGGAGTTATGAGGTTAATATTTAAAAAAATACAACCGAATTGAGATTCTCCACCTTTTTTGAAGTAGGTTGAAAATACAAGGCAAAGTCAAGAAACATACTCCATTTGGCTTGCTCCTATAATATAGGTAATTAACCTAGTTTAGGAGTCAGGGACTTGCACAACAATGTATGTAAATTGAGCCAAATAAAAATATTTGTATTTAGTGTAGTTTAGTATAGGTTAACATTTTTGTTCGACATTTTTAAGTTTAGTTATCGCCACATTGCGCAAATGAGGCAATAAAAAATAAATGTTCTAATTTCATCTATTTAATCAATTATAGCATTAGCCACGAAACTATATGCGTGGCTCGACACCATCTTGGTCACATATTTAGTAATAGGCTTGCGCTTGACCACTAACTCACCTGTTGTTAAGCGATCTTGCGGTCCACGATGGAGCGCGCTTACCTAGAAGAAATCAATTCACCTATTATTAATTTATAAGTACTATGAATACGTCTTGTCGTGCAGCTTGTGTCGCGGCTGGTCGCGCGTCCGGTACTCACGGTGCGCGCGCTGCACGCGACAGAACTCCACGAGCAGTTCCGCGAGTTCCGACTCGGCCACCGCTTCGCGCTTGTTCGTCTCCACGGGCTCGTTTGAAGTCGCTTCCACGCCGCTCGCCCTGCAATACGTTACATTTCAATTAATTTATTCAAATGGGTACCTAAAAGTACACTAGTATCTTTATTAGTACATATTATAGTGTCATACGCATTTTATTGCTTAATTTGTAATGTAACCACAAACCTCCTTATTCTAAATTATATTACTTATATCCACCCTAGGGTTGCCTGGAAAATCGCTCTATGTGATAAGGCCGCCTTTGTACTTTCGTTTAAATTTATTGTTTTTTTTTAAGTTTTACTGTATGGATGTACAATAAAGTTATATTATATTCTATAAATGTCAGTTTGTATACAGAAGTACAAGATACAAATAATATGTAAATAACATTGTATAAACAACTCGTCTTAAGTCACAAAAATAAATAATAAGAATAGGAAAATACAAAAGTAAATTTAAGTTAGGGGCTATTACATATTAGGGGTTATTACATTCGGAATCCAATATCCGTAAAGAGGCCTTGTCACAGACAAAGTCATCAATTTTATAGTATGCCTTATTTATTACATTCTCAAATGCTTGTTCGATTTCCGTACAAAACTATTTTTAACCTCCGACCCAAAAAGAGGGCTGCACAGCGTTAAATTTGACCTCAAAATCAGACATCCCTCTGATCCAATAGAAACCGATATTAAAGCTAACCACAATGACTTCATTGTAAAACTACTATTTTCGACCATAATTGGTATTTTACTTTGTGATTGGTTAGATACTTTGGTATGGAAATCGAATAGAGTTCATATTCCATCCAAGAAGAAAACAAACCGGCTACATAAAAATCACCACCATTTAAGTGAAGCATGACTCGAACTTGAAAATTACTATATATATATAATCTTAGTTAGCATATATAACTTGTTTTATTCAAGTAAGTTGAAGAGACTTAATACTTGACACTGGCAAATGCGCTAATAAATACGTACGTAGTGAGGTCGAGCGCTCTGTCCCGGGGCGCGCACTGCAGCCGGCGGCGCAGCGCGTGGAACGCGTCGCTCTGCGGGAGCAGCATCAAGACCCCGTAGAGCGCGCCGCGTAGCTCGGCGCTCTGTTCCCCGCTTAACAACTCCAGCCGCATGTCTGAAGGGAACACACTTCATGGTAAATACACAAAAAAAAACATTATAATGAAGGCTTTAAAAAATAATTATAATTGCCGATAGATGGTACTAAGTACAAAACCCTTTATGAAATGCAAAGCGCAAGTGCGGCCCCATATGGACTACTGCTCCTACCTCTGGAATGGCGCACCTGCTTATCAACTTCAGCCTCTTGACTCCCTAGAATTGTTGACGATCCCAAGTTTACCGATAAGCTAGACTCACTTTGTCTGCGTAGAGATGTGGGATCCCTTTGCATTTTTTGCCTCTTGTTTTTCGGGGAATGCTCTGAAGCTGAGCTTTTTGAAGTAATACCTGCTTCGGAGTTCCACCATCGTACTTCACGAAACCGCCAAAAAGCACACCCACACATTTTGCATAACTAGAAATCCCATATAGTCAGGTTCTCACGCTCCTTCCTCCCGCGAACAAGCAAAATGTGGAATGCCCTTCCTCGGAAGGTTTTCCCACCAAGCTTAAACAAAGAGCGTTTTAAAAAGGGTGTCTACAAGCACCTTTCCGGGTTAGCAAAGCAACAGTAATGTCAGTGATGTTGCAGTTGTCCATAGGCGACGGTTATCGCTTACCATCAGGCGAGCCGTCTACCTTTTTGCTACACCTATTTTATAAAAAAAAAAAAAATGCGCATTTAAAAAATTTCATTATATTTTTAAAATTCATTTTTTATTGATACATGATAAAAAAAAATGTTACTGCAAACTTGAAAAAGTCAATAAATAATACGTTCGATTTATTTATTTGACAATGTATTGGAATAGACGTTTTCTAACGCAGTCGACACAAGTTGTTCGACTTTACAATTGAAAAGCTTGAAGCGCCACCTAGTGAACAACGTTACAAGGATTATTTTCTTTTAAGCCTCATTTTTTCGCAAAAAAATAAAGTTATTTATGAAATAATGTTGTAACACTCTTTTGATATTCATTGATGGTTACTTTATTACGAATTTCTATAGATAAATGATTTATTAAAGATGGTATTAAATATTGTAAAGTACGCTTACCGTAAAAAAAAATTGGCCGAATAAGTTTTTAGTCAGTTTTTAGTCATATTTTTTGTTATTATTGTATGTTTTATTTCATGTTGAATTTAAGTCCTGTAAAATTGTTTAAAAGTTTTATCAGCCCTGTTTGTGCAAACTGTCCCACTGCTGGGCACGGGCCATCTTCTAATTGTGAGAAGGGTAAGGCCAGTCTGCCACGCTGGTCAAGTGCGGGTTGGCAGACTTCACACATCTTCAAGATCATTAAGAACTCTCAGACACATGTAGGTATCCTCACGATGTTTTCCTTCACCGTTTGAAGTTGGCGGCCATCTACAATACGCACATAACTTCGAAAAGACAGAGGTGCGTGCCGCGGGATTCGAACCCAGGACCTGCGGATCGCAAGTCAGACGGTCTCCCGACTAGGTAGCCGGAAACTTCACTTCTTGTCAGATGAATACGCCGTGCAGCCAAACTCCGGCAAACGTCAGGGCGAGCGCGGGGAGCAAGTGAGGAACCTAAAATTGGCGGGAGGCGGAGAGTGCCCAGTAATATTGACGGCTTCTGTGATAAACGATACATATTGGTGGACATTACTTACATGCGAATATGGGAGATTCGATGAGCTGCACCAGTTTATCTACCTCCGTGAGGAAATCCACTGTGATCTCCAAGTCACCGCTGCGCTAGTGTTAAGGAAAACTCAATAAAATGGTTTGGACAATAACCTTCACGAACACATTTCGGTTTTAACTAACAAATAATAGTAGTAATAAATAGTAACATTAAGGAATATGCTTCCTGAGTGGATCTTCTCCGATAGATATAGTCGGGGTGTCTTTAAATCTCGAGTGAATTGGTTTCTGCTGGGTATTTAAGCTCTACACTGCCAACTAATTAATTACGTATTTATACTATTTTTTTGGGAAAATAAAGAGGACCTAGCTTCGGAGACTAGCTACGTACAATGTTTGACATGGAGTCAAAGTTACCCACGGTGACAGTACCTTTTTCTAGTATTGTATCTCACTCCAAAAACGACAAAAATATGAGAGTAGTTAGTTTCAAGTCGTTTTGCTTTTGTCATAGACTTCTATAGACACCCTAAGTTTATGTATGTGTCAAAACGAGCGTGTCAAATACGATAAAAAATCGCAGTTGACGACCAAGATTTATTTAATTTCAGGTGATATATACTTCCGATTCGATATTTTGTCAACTAGTTTGTTTTGTCAACTAGCGTACAAGCGCACGGATGCATTGGGTTGAATAGATTTCGCGCGGATGGAACATTCAATCACAAAATCGTTTATGTGACGTCACAGTCTGTACCAAAAATATGGCACGCAAGGTTTTCATATAAATGAAGTCGCATGCTCCATCTACTATGTCTGTGGCTTTTGTGCAAATTTAAAAGGACAATAGAGACCTGAAGTTGTATAGAGACCTGGGGGCCAATTCAGATATTCAAGACCGCTTCGTAGCTGAATCATACGCGGAGCGTTTCCCGTCGGCCGCCATAGTTTTTTTTGGTTCAGTCACTTTTATGTCATACAATTGACACATTTGATGAAACGTAACACGTCCTTCGCTCGTTACTAAATCAAAAAATGATAGCAGCCGACAGGAAATGCTTCGCACAAGGTTCAGTTACAGATCGGTTTTGAAAAACTGAATTGCCCCCTTGGTCAGCAAAGTACACTGCAAGAATGAAATCACACTTCACACTAATATTATAAAAGCGAAAGTATGTGAGTGTTTGTTATTTCTTCACGCTCAAACGGCTAAACCGATTTTGATAAAATTTGGTATGGAAATAACTGACATCCTGGATTAACACAGGCTGCTTATTATGCCGAAAAATAATATCTATTTTGATATAATTTATGTAAAACAGCGGGTAACGTCGCGGGGCGTAGCTACAATACAAAAACACTTTATTGACACCATAATAAAAATAACATTAGATACATAGTAAGGGCGTTAGAAAGGTACAAATGACGGCCGTATCGCTGATAGCGATCTCTTCCAGACAACCTTTAGATGGTAAAAGAGAAACAAAAAGTAAACGCTGACGGTGGTGAACTCACATATGAAACAAATTTTATAGCCAAATATATACATATATACAAAAAATACATAGTGCTTACATATATAGGTATATTATATACATATATAATAAGCTAGTGGATGATAATGATGTATATAAAGGATACAAGGTGGCGATGAGGTTGTTGCAGTGTCGGTAGTGATGCGTCAGCAGACACAGCGCGAGCAGGGAGACGGGCGCGTGGCACCAGCACCGGTACAGCGACACGAACAGAGCGAGCGTCGCCTGCAAGTTGCAACTGTTTCATCAACTGCGTCACTGTGAACAAGTCAAATGAAGCGGCGCAACGTGTATTTTCACGTTGTCGCCAAAACTACATAGAAGCTTCCAGTTAGGTCGACTTTACTTCGTGAATACAACATTTATAACTTATTTTATTCAAGTTACAGTTTTCAAATTCGAGTCGTGATTCAGTAAAGTGGTGGGGACATAATACTTGTCCTAAGCGGCTCCAATTCCAATTTAAAATATATATATGCGATAGGTAGTGCGACGATACGATGTTGGCGTGCGTTGCATCCTGCAACAGCGTCGTACTATCTGTCGCTTTTATCTTTTAATTGGAATTGGACCCGCTTAGAGCATTTGCTAGTAATTCAAATATTAAGATTTTTTCAAGTTTCTTGAGTAAAACAAGTTCTATAGTGTTCTAGTCACAATCTAAATCACGTATACAGTTATTTTCAAATTCGAGCCGTGCTTCAGTAAAGTGGTGGCAACTTTACTGGAAGCTTCTATGGAGTTTTGCCGATAACGTGAAGAGACACGTTTCGCCGCTTTATTTCACTTGTCCACATTCACGCACTTGATCAAACAATTAATGAATAAAACACCACCATTATTATAGCATTAAAATTCACAACACAAGTTTAAGAAAATAAAACGACAACATGTTTTCATGACGTTCCCGCCAAAACTGTTCATGGATAGGAGCCAGCGTGCGGTAGATGTTTCACATCAACATCATGTTACCGGAGTGTTACAGGAGCGCAGCGTCCGTCGCAGGTCGTACAGCTCGGCGGCCGTGAGCAGGATCGTGTTCAGTACGTCCACCATGGTCGCTACGAAGCGCAGGTTGCGCTCTGAGAGCAGGATGCGAGCCAGCGTGCGGTAGATGTCCTCCGCGCTCAGCAGCACGCACAGCTGTCTGGGGACAAGCACGTTTCAATACCACCTCACCTGGGCCTAAAGGCTGCTATTTAATATCACATAATTCACCAATATGCATGATTTATTTTTATTTGGTCATGAAAAGGCTAATCATGAATAGATCCATCCTACAAAAACAAAATTGAAATATCTTCAAGCATTTTCATTTTATATCAGACAGAAAGCACACGATCGTGAACGAATAAATCATGGTTCATGTTCGCTATACTAATTCAATACAAACTGTTGTTTCGCGAGAGAGGGACAGAGCACCCCCTAAAACTTTAAATGTTTATGTCTCGGAAATTTATTGATCGATCAAAAATTTTTTTTGTGTTTTCAATTAAACCAATTATTCTTATGAAATAAAATTCATTGCTGCTATGATTTAGGCGATTTTTTTTACAAATCGCTAGTCTAAAGTAGTAGTACGTAGTAATAAACTAACAATTTGTCAAATTAGTCGCTAAATTGTATCAGCGATTGGTGAACGAGTGATAGTCAAATAGCAGCCTTGAGGCCCAGAAGAGCTTACAGTCACAATCTCAAAAACAATAAAAATGGGTATGTGACTGTGTAGTGGACATGGTCATGTTTTACGTGGAGACGTGTACGTAACGTAAGTCGAAATGACCTCAATATGGCGGCGCTTCCACCTCCGCCGTGCGTGATGCGTCACAATCTTCACTCAACATATTCTTTGATTCTTAGCAATGGAGTAGTGCATTTAATTTGAAATGTAGATAACAGATGTACCTGCAACACCGAATTGTATCCCCCGATTTTGTCATCATCAATTTTTTTTATATTGCCTCCAATTAAATTATAGAAACATAAACATACCCAAAGGCGCTGCAAAGTGTTCGAAACGTCAGGTCATAAAGTGTAAAATATACACGATAAATCCGTTTTTTTTTTAATTTCAATGAGTACCAATCGGGAAAATCTTAGAAAACATTATATCCAAAGACGTATTCACTCTAATATAAGTACTTTATTTTTGTTGTCACACCCTCGCTTAACATCAGGCGAGTTGGTGGTCAATCATAGATCTAAGGTAAAAAAAAAAACATGACATTGTACGAAAAACGTACCTTATAATAAAGGCACCTCTGTCTTCTAATAAGTTCTCATCTGCAGCCAACAACCTTAACAGCGCTTGTAGGAACTTGTAATAATACGGACTGGATTCTAGGTCACCTGAAATATAGCACAAGTTTTAATCTTCAACGTTTAAAAGCTTTTGGTGCCGCAGTATCTATGGTAATCTACATCTATGGTAATCAGTATCTATGGTACTCCGATGATATGAAAATGTATGTATAAGAAAATGTGTGCTTCTAAATTACCTAAGAGTCTTGACTGATTTTAAAATAGAATAGAATATAACTTCCATACATTATACATCCATACATACTTAAAAATCAAAAATTTAAACGACAGTAAGACGGCCTTACCGCATAGAGCGATTTCTTCTGGCGATTAACTTATAAAAAAATAATTAAGTAATGGGTATCGTTAGATTCATTTTTACTCCCAGAATTCCATATTGTTGAGGACGCCGAGCCCTGAGCTACGGGAGGACGACCGCGGGACGCGGAGCGAGGCGCGGAGGGGGTGCGGGCGAGCCGGCGCGCGGCGCCGTGATTGGAGGACGCGATCGAAGCGTACCCTCGCACATGTGCGCTAGTCGCGGTAGAATAAGTTAGTTTAAATAAGCGTCCATAGAATTTGTACAGTCAGTCTGTTTTGTAACTTCGCACTGTAGACATCGACTTGGAATAAAACTACGAACGAAAAGAGAAGAACATTTTATTTATACAGTCCACTGCACAGGATTCATCGGATCGAGTCCTGCAGGCCTAGACAAAAAACATCGTAGCGTTTTTCCGCACACGCTACAGACAAAGCGTTAGCGTGAGTAAAATGGTAGACAAGGTACAGCGTTAGCAGCATACGTCTATTCCGCAGGGCCTCACGATACACGCTCAAATTGTCTATGGAACTCAGCGCGGGGCACCTTGATAAAAAACTTAAACGTCAAAATTCAAACGTCAGATGCTCTTGAAACACTCAATGAGCTTGTCGTTGCCGCGACAAATTCAAAATTATTTTACGCTATTTCGGGTGTTGTGGAGTGTTTTGAGTTAAGTTGTTAAGGTAAATATATCATATTTTCATAAATAACACCATAATAATTCATTGAACGTGATGTGAAAATAAAATGTGCTAAAAAGAATGCGTAAGAAGACCAAATAATAAAGTGTTTATTTTGTTTCACATAATTAATAACATTACATTCTTTAATAACTAAGTATTGTTTACTTATTTTTAGATGTCAAGAGTATGTGCGAGCGCCGAGCAGTTTAGTGCTATGCTAGATTACATTGAAAGGTACAAAATATTACAATACTTTATGATATAATTTCGTATAAGAGAAATGCGTGCAAGTTTTTTTTACATGATCCCTATTTTGTTGGGTGCAGCTGACAAAAACGTCATAACTTATAAGTGGTTCTCCATACAATAATAAAAATACATGTACAAAAGCGTTATGAATTTCGACTCTATTAACTTGGTAACAGTCGGGACTTTTTCGTGACCTCATTCTTATCTCAAGAGGTGAAGTGGTGGCAGTGTAGCATACTGCTGTTTATTTCTTTGTAACAATTTTAAGCAATATTCATATTTCTAGACCACAACCAGAAGCTCAGAGGAGGTTAAAAGCTGAATAGCAGTGGGTAGAGTTATCCGAACTGCTGAACTCAATGGGTGGTGGTTCAGTTCAAAGACAGGCAGAGAAATGGAAAAAGGTAACTAAATAAGGCTAAAATCAATAGATATTTTTTGATCAACATGTTCTATCCTTGGCGAGTTAGTGGTCAAAAGTTACATTCAATGTAAAAAATCTAAAGAGATAGTTTCCATGGTTACTTAAAAAACTAACCGATGAGTTGATAAAATCTCTAGACTGATAATATAAATCAATTGCTCTTACTCATAACAGTTTCATGCCACTAAAAATCTTATAATTTAGACTTAGTTTAGTTCAAAACCCTGCATGTAGGTACCTACACTGCATTTGTCACAGTCATATTGGATGTTGGGATATTTATTTTTACTAATTAATAATGTTACTAGAATCATAATATACTTTAACAATACAATAGTAATGACCTATTATAATCTGTTATTTAAGGCATGATCTGACTGGAAGACGAAGACCAAGAAAAGGCTTCAGCCTTAAATCGAGACACACATGGTACTGGTGGAGGTCCAAGTCTAGCCAAGACCCTTAAACAATTAGAAGAGAGGATTTTAAAAATAATGGGCATTGGTTTGATAACGGGGCAGAAGGAATTAGAAGAAGCAGGATTTGAAGTAAGTTTTTTATAGTTATAACACGATTAAAAAAAACACTTAAATACTATTTAAATTAAAAAAATCTCATTTTAGGTAGCAGTTCCAGAAGCTAATCTGCTACCGTCTCTCACAACCTGTCCGGGCATCTCCACCAGTACCTGAGGGGCTCGATACACAATATACAATGGAGAGGCCTGCTACTCCTGTACCTGAACCTCAACAGCATGTTCAGGTTTCGAGTGCTGCTGGACTCTCCAGTATAAGACAAGGTATATTTTTTAGTTTGTGTGTATTTTGTTACTACTGTTTCATTTTGAAATTACTAAAGAGATTGAATGAAATTTGGAATTAATCTATTAAAATGAGCATTATTTCTGTGTAGTGACAAATAAAGCCTCGGGCGCAGGTTTTAAATAAAAATCTTTGTTTTTTCAGGTGTCATGAGATTGCCATCATCGGCACCATCAACACCATGTCACCACAAATTATTGTTGTATGAAAAAAAGACTGGAGTTGAAATCTTTTGTTATAATTTATGATATAAGCTATTAGTATTCATTTAGTAGCTCATAGAAAATACTGCATTTTAATCCCTTGTGATATTATAAACTAGTAATAATTTTTTAACTCATAGGAAAAAAGACTGAAATTGAAACTTAGTTGTTTAAGGACCTAGCATTTTATTAGTTCAGTAGCAGTAATAAAAGTTAGTGGAAATAAATGAATTTTCTTATACTAGACTTTGTGTTAATATTTTAGTTCGTTGTGCTCTGCAGTTCCACCTGCTTAGTGATGAAAAACGGTGATGATAAAATGTACTATGTTCATCTCCATATTCATAAGTTCATAACTATTTCTGGACTGAAACTGGTTCAGCTGTTTTATTGAAAAAGTAACAAATAGACAGAGAGTGAGTTAATCTCGCTTTTTTAATGAGCCAGAAGAGTATCCAGAATAGCTTTAAAAAAACCCATTAATATTACAATATATGTATATTTATTTGAACACAAATTTACTAGTACGTTGGGTATAGGTTTCAGCTTGAGACCCGGGGGCTGGATTCAATATAGGTGTCAGTAACCATGACCGTCTTGGGTATCCAGAGTATCCTAAAACAATTTAAAAATAATAATTAATGTTTGAAATTAACAATAGGTATTACTAGCTGAGCTCACTCACACTTAAAATTATAAGCAAGATATAAATAAAATTCAAAGTGAAGAATCAATTGCTCTGTCATCATGTTTTCATACTACATACCTAACAAGCATACTTGTTCTCCATTTTGATGAAGCTGTCGCATAAATGGCTCTACTTTGCTGGACAACCAAATGAAGGAATTATGTGTTGCTCCACCAAACTTGGCATTCACATTTAATATTCTTAAGTCTACTAAGTCTCACATACCTGCAATGAATATACAAAATATATTAAACTTCATAATAGTAACTATCACTTTCCATGTTGGTTATATTTACATTAAAAATAGATTTACACAAGATTCCTACTTAACAATGACCTTGTGAGGTAAGAACAAATAAAAAATTGTAATGCAACTAATAATACATGACAAGACATCTAGACAAGATAAGTTTAGAAAATTCAAAAACCCCCAACAAAAAAATCGGCTCAACCGATTTTGATGAAACATAGTTAAGAAAACTCTGGTTTAAATATTCTTTTAAACAAAAAAAACTAAATCAAGACCGGCCATCCATTTGAGATCTACAATGTAACAAGCACACAGATATAAACTTCAAATTAGTAACACCCCTCTTTTTGGTCAGGGGTTAAAAATAAACAACTATGTGTATTAAATTGAAAATTATGACTATCAAGTTCTAAGTTCTGTATCATCAAGCATCAATTGGTTAATTTGTACCTTTTGCAGAACTTGAGATCTATTTCGTTCCCGGTTTCAGTTTCAGCACACTATCACTATCAATATTGTATGTGATTAAAAACTACTTACTATGAAAATTAAATTTACCATTTGAACGTTCAGTGAATGATATCCTTTTCTATTATAGAATAGATGTTCATTTTGATTTGGCTTACAGATAGCTACATGTGTGCAATCTATGCAGGCAGCCTGAAATTCCTTTGTAACCTGTAATACATATTAGTACTTTATTTTGATGTGCTTATTAACAGACAGTCAAAAAGGAGAGTCATGGTTTTAAGAAAATGTAGGACATTTCTGTTATCTCTTGTAGCTGAAATGGCTGGACCGATTGCAATGGGAGATATGCATTTAAGATTATCACACAGTTGAATCTTCAGTTCCCAAGTGTTAAAACTTGGCATATGCTCCTTTTTTATACCATTAACTAGAGTTTATGATGGACAAAATTGTGAACTTTGTGAATTTAACATCCCCTGCACACAATTTATACAATAATTTTTCTAATTCTGATACTATTGATGGTACAATGGGCACAAAATTGTTAATTCTTATACATATAACAGAGTTGTAGGAGTTTAGATCATCCATGCTTTGTGTCTATGTTTTTAAATTTTATCTAGTAGTCTAAACAGTAATATAGATTGATATTGTCTAAACACTTTGATAGATAAGTGTCAGAACTTTGTATTATTTCAACTTACTCAAGTCTTATGCGGGCTCTTTCTTGTTGCACTTGAGGAAAGATTATCCATTTCTATAACATTCGTGGATGATGTAACCTCCCCAAACTAAACTCCCTTACCCTCTTAGAAATGCTCGACCGAACGTGATGAAATTGAAATATTTGATAACTTACTATTGATTAAGAAGATATGCCCTACTTCCCTACCTTATTTTAACTTATATTAACTTAAGTATACTTAACTATATGGCCAGTGATTCGTCTAGTGGAGGACTTTCTACTTGTTGTGATGCAATAACCGCAGAAGGGGAATTTGAGTCGATACCTTTCCTATATCAATATACCTATTTGACTTATCGTTAAAATACAAGGATTAACCTACCTAATATGATAATATTTGTGTATACCTAGTTACTGGTGATTGAGACACTCAATTGCAACGCTATAAATACAAGTTACAAACCACAATAATTCACTATAGTGTGCCGTAGGTTTTATAATATGTTAGACCGATAAACATGAAGATGACCCTTACTTGGAACCAAGATAGTTTTACCTAACTGAAATAGGAAGGTTATGTTGTGGGAATCCTATTTCTCAATATATGATAGAGTGGACTTATGTTCAGAGAGATTACTTTTACATCTTTTGTCACTAATTAATAATATACTGTCAAGGTATATTTTGGAGCTAAGAGGTAGGGCTCCGCCTTCCGCCCTTGCGTACCACGAGGAAAACCAGCTAGCAATAACTAGTTATACCAACTAGTTGGTAAAAACCAGTCACACCAACCAGTTACCTACTAGGAACGCCCCATGTGCTGCGACCAGAGACTGGTTGGACTTTTAAGCACCCTGGCTCCATCAGAAACCTCCGGACTAACATCCTTTAGGAGGCCCTGTTTAGCAAATGGGAAATGAGTCTTTCTTGTACGTGTGTCAAAATTCCCTACTTTCTTAGTAATGTAGCTAGACAAGAGGACGCAAAATCTTTCTAGTATGTCTGTGTTGGTATAGTATAACGTCAGGCCGAGATAGAAATAAGTTTGTATCGGAAAACTACCCATTCCGCTTAGAGCAGCAATGTAGAATCGGAGGCTTTCCTGTTGGCCCAAAACCTATGGAAAATCCTATCGAAACAAAGTCATTTACTTTGTTATTGCAAAAGGTGAGATGGTTGATTCTACATCTAGTTGAAGTCATAAGCAATGCAACAGTGACTTTACTGCCTAGGTACGTTCCTGCCTATAGGTTGAACTTCCTGGTTCCAATACCTAGGTCTATAGCAACTATTTATACTTTCAGTAGGTCTTAATCTTGACCTACAGAGATTCTTCAATTCTGCCAACAAGAATCGAATAATCCCTACAATAATTATCTAGTTATTTCCCTACATGCGAAACCCTTTGTTTACCGCGATGGATCCTTAACCTTAAATCATAGATGTATACTTTTGATGAATGTGTTTGTCCAGACGATTTGCTAAACATCAGGCAAGTATCAGTCGCCACATCAGGTATAATGTACCTATGTAGATGTTCTTCTTCTTCGACGTTGTTCTCCCGCAGGGAATTTATATCTAACCCTGATAAGTGAGGCAGTCTTTGATATAGCTCGGTAGCATGTATGTAACATATAGGTACAAATACACTTCAACACTGCGTTATACAGCAATGACTACTCAAAATGCTGACACCTCTCTCTCGACAAGGTTAATCAGACAAACGGTTGGTCTTTCCTCACCGTAATAGAAATTACTGTAGAACTGGCACATCCTGGCCAAAGGTTTTGTGTATCTAAACCTTAATTTAGTGTAGTGATTATAAACTCAGACATATCTCAGACTGCCCGACTTTTACAACAAAATCTAGCTTTTCATGCAAATTACACAATTCCTATTTGCATTATGTTGTTTGATACTTCCACTGAACTAAATGAGCATAGGTAGATTATGAACGAGATTCTTCCGCCCATTGTCAAATCAGAGACCAAGCATGAAGTAGGTACTTCCGAAACACAAAGGAATTTGAGTAGCTCATCCAATGAAGTATATGAAACAACAATGCTTACATTTTTATTCGTAATGTGTTAAATATTACGGGTAGGGTTTCGCTTGCCAAATTAATCTAAATTTAACTCTGGTTATTGAATTCAGTGATCCTTATTGTATGTGTTGTTCAGATCGCTGATGTCAAGATAAAATGGTTATAATATTTAAAAGTATAAAGTGTTCCTTATTGAATTGATTGTTCAAAACACTAATATACTGTTCATAAGAAGAATTTACTCATCCATTTTGGTAGAAGTAACACCAATAAAACATAAACCTTTTAGAGATCCTTGTTGAATAAGTAGAATCTACCTACTTAACTGATAATATCCTACCTGAAACGTTAATTGTTAAGAACCCATTTTAACTCCTTATTTTATTGTATTGTTCAGAGTCAAGGGTCCCCCTGCCTATCACAAGACCTACCGACAAAATTAGAGAATTGAATTTTGTGCATGTCTTCTGGAACTCCATGGGGTTTCCAGAAGTTGTGTAAATGAGATGATGTGTGTGTGCTTCTTTGTGAAGTGTACTTAACCCTTCCTAATACGAATTAAAAGAACTACGTCCCTAGCTAACTACGTATTTGTTAATAATAGCTATCTTCTAGCTATTATAACAAATCTAACCACTACCCCACCGTGAACTCGGGTTCACACGGAACTGCTCCAAAGCTATAGACGCTTCCTCACGCCCGATTCCACGTCTACTAAGCTATACTACCAGTTTAGATGGCGAGTCTGAAATACCTACTGGCCCCTGGCTCCCTACAATCTCTCCAGCAACTTCATCGATAGTTACAAGGAGATTACCCTAAAACGCGAAGGGCAGTCAGGAACCAATTCTAACCAAAATTCTGGTGGAAATCCATCCGCGCACTACTTCTTTCTATGCTGCCAGAATTCGAGAAAGAACCAATCCCCGACCAGAGACCTCAAATCCTCTACTCCTGGTTGCGTCTCAAACAACCAGCCGCCTAACAAAACGTAACAAAAGGGGACAGCGTCGTATGGTCTCCAACTTGCGTTTGAAGCACATACGACACTAGCAATAACCACTTTGGGGTTATAATTAATAAGACTCCGCAGTTGCTTTCCCTAAACACCCACACCATGTTTAACCGGAGATTCATACTCAAGAATCATACACCAATCCGTGCATCTACTTTTCGGTATCAGCCGGACCAGCACACAATTCTATTCCGAACTCTCAGGCCAAACAGGACGCGCACACTCACAATAATTTATCCCCGCATCATCTCTAACAATAAGTAAAAATAATAATCTAACACAAAACGTTTTCAAGTAAAACGTTAGCAAATGAAATTAACGTAATAGAACACTTCAAAATAATTTAAGTTTAAAAGAAGACTCCCCGCAATCGTTAATCTAAAAATAATTCTATTTCCCAAATGAGCAACCAGCGAGAGTAACGTCTAACGCGAAAGCTACGAAGTCCTAGCGCCCAGTGAGCACCAGAACCCAGAATGAGTCAATCGACAAGAACCCTGTCGCGTTCGAATCATTTCCTTTTACGTATCAATCCCCACCAAGTCACTACGCCTACTCGTCACGACTTAAGGCTTCGCGCGCACTCAACCTAAATATACACCGAACTTGCAAATGGCCGCCTTCCGAAATTAGTAAATAACAAAATACGCTTCCATCACCCGTAATCAGTATCTGTATCTGTGGGCATACAATACTTAAATGACCGCTCCCCATTATAAATCACTTTTAGCAATATCATGATAAATTCCAGCAAGGTAGGTTTGAACGTTCTACAATAACGGTTATAAATAAGGTGACAAAGTGCTGTAGACCAAAACATCGTCGCCATTAACTATTCCTAGATTACACATACATACACACGTAATTAGCAATACTACTTAGTAATACGAAAGCCCTTTTAACAACCGAAACCTTTCATTTATTTACCACTTCCTTTGACCGTATAGATATTTAGGTAACTATGGTCGATATATCCGAATTACTGCATGAAAATATGAATTTCCGAGAAATAATAATAGAATTATCTTAAAAGAGTAGTATTGTAAATTTGATATAAATAAATCTATTTTAATCTTTACATTAATTTACCGTGACGTCACATATACGATGAATTTATAAAAATAAAATATTTAACTTCTGGAGTGTGCGCCGGCGCTTAGCCTTTTTCCAAGAACCGATCGTGCAAGTCTAAATATGGAACTGACAATAACAACTATTTTTTGGATCTACCCTCAACATTTTCTCATTAAATTATTCAATTAATTCAAAGGACTTTAAACTCTATTCTCATAACGTCTGTATACCAAATTGAATACTTGTACACATACTATCAAGAATGCAGCCTTCTTTCCATGAAACGCTTGTGCAAGTCTAAATATAGAACGAAATGCTCCAATACTTATTTAATTACTAAATGAAGGTAGCTCCAGTAAATAGTATTGAGTTAATATACTTCCCATTAAATTTGATGTTATGCTCCCAAACAGACATTCATAATAATATTATAAACCATTGACCTCAAATATAGCCTTGACTGACTAAATAGCATTATTTGGCTTTTGTTAATGTTTTATATAACGCATCTTAAAATAAATTCTATAACTAATTAAAAATAAGGGAAATACTTATAATTACACATTAATTATGTAGACGAGATAAGTTTATTTGTTATCTTTATTCCATATTTTGAACATTTAGAGTTATGTTGACTACATGTGAGTAACGGATAGTTCTGGACCGTTACAGTCGCCCGCTAATTCTTTTAACCGGCTTAGACTTTGAAAAGTCCGACGGAGGAAAGAATTACTTAAATTATTATTTAAATCTCACATGTATTCAACCCATTAAATAACCTTTATTATTTTTTATTCCCCACCCATACGTTGTCAAGATTCCAGCCATGGCAATAAATTATGTGTAAGAAATGCATATATGTTCCCTATATACAATATGATCGTGTTTTTAAACTGACTTTTAAACAACAGACTCATTCTTCAGAATCAAAGTTCGTCAACAAATTCACTATAAAAAAATAGACCTTCCCACAAAGCAACCAAAACTAACAAGATCATCTTTGTTTGTGAGACAAAAAGCTCCAGAAGAGAGACATGGGTAAGCCACCGAGTAGATACTTTCCTGATCCACTATATTGGCGACTAATACATGTACCTTCCTAGTGAGAGAATACTCATGCGGACAAAGGTATAAAATGTTATAGATCCTTTGCTCCACTATGATTATAAATTCAAAATCATATTGGTTAAACGTCAGCGCATATAAGTGTGCGTAAATTTCTTTCCTGCGTGTAGAGTATGTAAACCATCAAAATCGACTTATGTCAATGCTTCCAATTACCTAGCCAGCATCTCCATCGATAGTTTACATTGAGTATGTGTTTTACCAATTCTTGAACCTTGACAATAGTTCAGTTAACCTCAATAGTGCTGAGATCTAGAACCCCTTAAAATTACACACAAGTCTCGATCACAGCCAGTCTTTCGTTGCCATACACGCACGTTCTAGAAATCATCACTAAACAGTCAATGAACAACTTCTATGCGCTTAGTAACTTAATTTAAAATTTGACAAATTTGAATTTTAAGTTACCTCCAGTACCATATTTCCAATACCTTTACCTCCATAATCAAACGTACCACCATACCAGAAACCTTACCAGTTTAGTAATTATAACCCAATAAAACTCAATACCTCCTTTTTTTTTTTGTTTATTTATTAATTACCAAACCCAGGAATTACCTCCTTCCGTTACCATATATTTTAATACCAAAACCAAACCATTACCTCTCCTGTAAAATAAAACAAATAAGAAAACCAAGAAATGTCTCAATATGTTTACTATGTAAATAAATAATCATCAGAACCTGTAAAAAAAAACAACACAAATAATAAAAAAGAAAAACATTTTTTTTTTCCATTTTTTTTTTATAGTTACGCAATATAATATGTTAAATAAAACCTTTTGTTTTGTTAAACTTAACAACAACCACACTTAACGCTTCGCCTTAAATAACCTTCCGGTACATAAATATTAAATCAAGATAATTCTTAATATGCGTTATGGTCACACAATATTTCTAGATATATAATTACGACCAAAAGAATAAAAGCTAAAAATAAAAAAATATTTTTACATTTTTTTTTCTTGGATAAAGATATATTTATATCACCGTAACGCATAACCAAATACTTCGCCAATGGACACACGACGTTATTGAATTTTGTTACATAATTTTATGCAAATAAATAATTAATTGAAATAAATGATAAATAATTTGTCTCCCAGGTAGATTTAGGTAGGTACTACATAAATAATAAAGTAATTTTATTTTCATTTGACACTAAAATTGCTAAACCGTTAAACTATATTTAGGTAGGTACTATATAAATAATTTATAATAATTTTATTTTCATTTGACACTAAAATTGCTAAAACGTTAAACTATATTTAGGTAGGTACTATATAAATAATAAAATAATTTTATTTTCATTTGACACTAAAATTGCTAAAACGTTAAACTATTTATTTGATTACATGGATAAAATTTATAACTAACCCGAACAAAATTTATGTTGTGTATATTATTTAGATATTTTCCGCGAATAATCTCTTGATAGTAATCAGCGTTTTCATTATAGAGTTAAAATCACTAAACTACTCGCTTAGCATCATAACCGCCATATCCTTGCCCCGCTAAATCGATCGTATGAAATATATTTTAAGTCCCATAAATAATTTCAGTAAATGCCGCTTAGAGATAAGATACACTCACGTTAAAATAAAGTGGCGACTTTATTTTACATAAAATTTATTTAATTTATTTGCCGCAGATTTTACTCAAATATGTAACACTATTTTATCATTATATCAGAACGTCTAGAAAATTACAAATTTCACTCGATCTCGTTCAGTAATTTCGCGTTCGACGTACAAACAGACATACAACAAAACGCAGTATACCTACTCCAATAATATAATTTGTCATAAATATCTAACACTCATACTTCCTATTAGCTACCGTTCTAATTTATGTATAGATGTATTTCGATCTCGCCCGCGCAACTATAAAACTGTATAATTAATTTTAATTTGTATAAAACTAAAGTACACTAGCTATTTTACGCTGCTTCACTCACATAATTATGAATTTGTTCGCTAAAGTGCATGATGATGATGATGATGATGACAAATTACGGCACATGACTATCCCCAGACTGCCATACTCCGTATCCAACTTCATAACAATCAGTTCAGCCATTGAATTGCAATAATATAGAAAATATTTATTTGAGCCAAATAAAGTAATTAACATGATGCAAAATTTTAAGATTTCGTTTCGACATTAAATATGGTAACAAACAGTATCAACTTTGGTCTTACATAATTAGTTCGTTTAAATCTTATTCTAAGTTTCTTAACAATAGGTTTGGCTTTGTAAAAGTGCATAAAATATTAGGAAACAAAATTACTTTCGCCCTTTTTCTTGAGTTAGATTGACCGACTACAACACCATTCCCATACAAACCTTCATCAGAATCGGTTCAGCCATTAAATTATGACGAGCGAGCATAAACTTTCGATTGTAAAGTAAGCTAAGTCGATCTACTGCTATCCTTATAAAGTATTTCACTAGAATCGGTTCAGCCGTTAAATTGTGCAAAAGATAACCTTCCTAGCTTCTGTGTTATTAAAGTTAAATAAATGTCAAACAAACGAAACACTAAACAAAAGGCATATGAGTAAAATACTTATAAACAACTAGCTGCGCCCGCAGTTCTAATTGTACCCCTGCAGTAATGAAAAATGATGATGATGTTTTTTTTTTTTATATTATATAACCGTCAGCCCCGACAATCCCAAACATAACACAAAATATATACTTATCAACAAAATCTATCAATCCGTTCCGAAGTTATGCTTCTACACACTTCCGAAATTTAATATTTATTTCTATAGGTTGTATTTTATATTTTAACATCTAAATATACTTTGTATTTATTCTAATAAACATTTCATTTGACCAGCCCTCACTTCACAGAAAGTTCGACGTTATTATTTTAACGCTAAGATTCAAACAAAGTAAAATATTTTTAAGTAGCTATTAGAAAATGTTCTAAGTTACAACGGAACTAATTTTTGAAGCACAACACATACTTATTTACGAAAAAGCCGAAAACTAAAACTAACCAAATAGTATTTTTGTTACATAGTTTTATTTCCTAATGTGACAAGGTTCTTACATTACTTATAGCTATTAAAAATACTACGTACGACATCTAGTGTCACGTCAAGTGTCACAATTCGATTACCCAACATTGATTCCTAAACCATATCCTGTTTTCTGTCCCGTCAATTTAGTTCGCAACGTAACCTACAGATGGCGTAATCCATATAAAATATAAATACGTAAAACAAACTATAGACAAATTCGATTTATTACTACCAGTAAATTATAGATTACTAGATTTTAACATAATTTATATGAAATTGCATCAATTATAGTCAAAGAATAATTGTTATAATTTTTCCGAACGAAGTAAATAGTTAGATGTTCGTTTCGTTCAAAATGTTCCGAAATATTTTTTTATAATAAACGCATTACATAAACTTCATATTATTCTAAAATCTTCAGAATTTTTCTAGCACTATCCTTTGTTATAGTAATACTAACTATCCTAGTTTAAATGTTATCTAATTAAAATAACCGTAGGCATGTTGATAGTGTTTCCCGACCTTTTTTTTTTCTACCGAAGTACCCCAGCACGCGGCGCTCTTATCGCATAATCGTTTAAATACAATAGTTCCGCTATTTTGCCGTAGGACGTATTTTGTATAAACAACATTTTATTATGCCTATTATTTAAAATATCATGCTAAGCAATTTACAATAGATTGTGACATATTCTGAAACATAATTTATAGCAGAAGATTTAAAAGTTTTCCGACTTTGTCATTTTATACTAATAAGTAAAATATGTATTTATATTTTATTTGTAGTGATTAGATTTAACATAATTTATTCTTCAAAATAACTTGATAGTCTAAAACAATTTGATATCGTCGCCGTGCCCCAAAGCCAGTATTCAGTCATGCTAAAGATGTACGAACGATATCTAAAATGTAACAAACTACATACTCGCGGGAATTTTCAAAATATAGAAAGAATGACATTTCATTTTATAGAAAATAGAGTGCTATATTTTCTAGTAAAATATAAGGGCTTATAAACTTAATCTGAATGTACAAATACACATTCAGTTTTGAATACCGTTTTAAATTATTATTTAAACAAAACTTTCGTCATACATAATCTGTGAAATCGTTCATTCATTTGCGAAACAGCTTTAGTGAAATGTCATTCCAACACACTTATCCGATTAATAATCGAATCGCAACTCAAAATCCAATATTCGAACACTAGAAATATATTTCCTTTCTCGTTTACAACAAAATTGATTCAACTAATCGTAAAATAACTATTTTTAGATAAAACAATAATACATGACACGCCAATGTAACATACAATAATTAGTGACACACCCCTGAATGTTTTTCTTAATCGAATATTTTAATGTTACAGTAAAATATTAGCAATAACTAACTAAGTATAGGTTCACGCTATTTTTTTTATTTTATTTTATAATAGCTTATCACCTTGTTGTTTCTAAAACAACTTCAATCAAAACTACTTCCTTAGAAATTAATTAAGATATGCCGTTGTTATAAATTGGTACTCCCAACAATAAAATTACTAGCTCAAAATAGACCGATGCTTAAAAATTCTACCGAACTGTAAATAAAACTTGTGTTGGCTCCATAAACCGAAAAAATGTTACAAATGCGAATACTGTCATGACTACATTTTTAAGGAAAATTCAAATCCAAAATGTTCGAATAATCGATTCTGCCGCTACTCGTAATGGTTCCGATTTCTGGTGAAACGTCCCTAATTGTTTACAACTTGTCGGAATTCTATTTTCAAACAGACAGAAATTTTACAATAAACAATTTAGTTTGTAGTTCTGGCGTGTTTTTCTAAATTTAAGTATTACAAAACATAATTATGTTATTAGTAAGACAGTCGTCATGTAGTTAGAAGATCCATGCAAAATAAACTTCTCCAACCAAATTCCTGACCAGCCTGAACCTTTTGGTACTTGATTACTGAAAGTTGAATTACCTACGCCCAAAACAACGCCCGCTAATCTTCATATAAATAACAACTCTGAAACATAACATGTTTTAGTATACGGTAAGTTATTGTTCGTTTTAATAAAGCATGGTTTTACTTTACCTTCTACCATACTGTATATCGGTTTCATAACTATATTTTCTTGTTGCAGCTACATGAAATAACAGTAAAGAGAAATCTACGCCCCCGGAACACCCAAAACTAGAAGTCACCTCAATTGCAAACCGGTCAACTAAATATTATGGCAGGAAACCTACTGTTTACAACTTAGCATGAATGATATGATATACCTAGTGACATAAAATAACCTAAGGTTTGTATTACACAGCTACCAACTTATGCTATACTAAGGCCAATGCTTGGCTCTTCCCACCTCTAGCGTAATAAAAGTTACTAAGTCTGTTAAACGAATGACCGCCACTCACATTGTGATTGTTATTTACAATTTACAACTATATTAGATATACAATTTAATAGGATGATTACAAACACAATTATGACAAAACTACCTAACCAAATAGTATGACTGTTTACTTCATTGCAGACTTTTAACTAAGTTTATTTTTTGTTTTAGGAAACAATTGACTTACTTTATCAAGACCCTGAGAAGCCGCCTGCTATGTTTCAAGACAACTGTTTCGATGAACTACAGGCTAATTCTATGAATGTTAATGGATCAAATAATTTAATGTGAATCTACATGAAACCACATTTCCTATATATCTAAGTGTAACCAAGTTATATGTGTTAGTGATAACAGTGTATAATAGTGCCTGTGATATAAATTAAAATAAGAGCTTTCACTTGTTTTACAAACTACAACACCGCTTGAGTTATCTAAATGTTTGTTACTGAGTAAGTACTTATTATTTTAATTGTAAATATTGATATGCTTGTTTATAATAAAATATCCAATGAGAACCTAAATCTAATTTTATAGAATATGAAGTCTAGAAATCAATAATTTTATTTTTAAGTACCTTACTTGACCTGCCTGTACCAATTTACAAATAATTTATTATCAGAATATGACTTAAATCTACTTAATGTATTTTTTTTTATTACTACAGCTACCCGACTGAACAAAAATAAGTAACACTTGATTGTCTCTTCACCAGTAAATTAGGGTTAACCTTTATAAAAGAAATTTCTAACAATAATTGATATTTTAAAATACAATATTATAACCGAAGGTCAGTGATAGAAATATATTTTCCCTAAAACCGTTTTTCTAACATTGCTATACTATTTGGAAGTAGGTAGTTAAATCCTAGAATAGTTATATAGTGACCTAACATAAACATACTTTTCCTAATTGATTAGATCTAACCCTACAAGTCCCGACTCAAATCCCCATTCGTACCATTTCACAAACAACATTTTGCCTAAAAAGGCGTTAAATTAATTACATAACTAGGAAGGAAGTAAATGTAATATATATATAATACTTGACATGTAAATAGAGATATCTTGATATGTAATATAGACAATTATGTGTAATTATGAATAAGAAAATAAACCAGATAATATTTAACTATAAAACTAAAGATCTCTAGATATAAAATAATTTAATAGTTCAGATCCTGTGTCACGGCATACCTTTTGTAACCTCCCCAAACTAAACTCCCTTACCCTCTTAGAAATGCTCGACCGAACGTGATGAAATTGAAATATTTGATAACTTACTATTGATTAAGAAGATATGCCCTACTTCCCTACCTTATTTTAACTTATATTAACTTAAGTATACTTAACTATATGGCCAGTGATTCGTCTAGTGGAGGACTTTCTACTTGTTGTGATGCAATAACCGCAGAAGGGGAATTTGAGTCGATACCTTTCCTATATCAATATACCTATTTGACTTATCGTTAAAATACAAGGATTAACCTACCTAATATGATAATATTTGTGTATACCTAGTTACTGGTGATTGAGACACTCAATTGCAACGCTATAAATACAAGTTACAAACCACAATAATTCACTATAGTGTGCCGTAGGTTTTATAATATGTTAGACCGATAAACATGAAGATGACCCTTACTTGGAACCAAGATAGTTTTACCTAACTGAAATAGGAAGGTTATGTTGTGGGAATCCTATTTCTCAATATATGATAGAGTGGACTTATGTTCAGAGAGATTACTTTTACATCTTTTGTCACTAATTAATAATATACTGTCAAGGTATATTTTGGAGCTAAGAGGTAGGGCTCCGCCTTCCGCCCTTGCGTACCACGAGGAAAACCAGCTAGCAATAACTAGTTATACCAACTAGTTGGTAAAAACCAGTCACACCAACCAGTTACCTACTAGGAACGCCCCATGTGCTGCGACCAGAGACTGGTTGGACTTTTAAGCACCCTGGCTCCATCAGAAACCTCCGGACTAACATCCTTTAGGAGGCCCTGTTTAGCAAATGGGAAATGAGTCTTTCTTGTACGTGTGTCAAAATTCCCTACTTTCTTAGTAATGTAGCTAGACAAGAGGACGCAAAATCTTTCTAGTATGTCTGTGTTGGTATAGTATAACGTCAGGCCGAGATAGAAATAAGTTTGTATCGGAAAACTACCCATTCCGCTTAGAGCAGCAATGTAGAATCGGAGGCTTTCCTGTTGGCCCAAAACCTATGGAAAATCCTATCGAAACAAAGTCATTTACTTTGTTATTGCAAAAGGTGAGATGGTTGATTCTACATCTAGTTGAAGTCATAAGCAATGCAACAGTGACTTTACTGCCTAGGTACGTTCCTGCCTATAGGTTGAACTTCCTGGTTCCAATACCTAGGTCTATAGCAACTATTTATACTTTCAGTAGGTCTTAATCTTGACCTACAGAGATTCTTCAATTCTGCCAACAAGAATCGAATAATCCCTACAATAATTATCTAGTTATTTCCCTACATGCGAAACCCTTTGTTTACCGCGATGGATCCTTAACCTTAAATCATAGATGTATACTTTTGATGAATGTGTTTGTCCAGACGATTTGCTAAACATCAGGCAAGTATCAGTCGCCACATCAGGTATAATGTACCTATGTAGATGTTCTTCTTCTTCTTCCTTAACCTTAAATCATAGATGTATACTTTTGATGAATGTGTTTGTCCAGACGATTTGCTAAACATCAGGCAAGTATCAGTCGCCACATCAGGTATAATGTACCTATGTAGATGTTCTTCTTCTTCGACGTTGTTCTCCCGCAGGGAATTTATATCTAACCCTGATAAGTGAGGCAGTCTTTGATATAGCTCGGTAGCATGTATGTAACATATAGGTACAAATACACTTCAACACTGCGTTATACAGCAATGACTACTCAAAATGCTGACACCTCTCTCTCGACAAGGTTAATCAGACAAACGGTTGGTCTTTCCTCACCGTAATAGAAATTACTGTAGAACTGGCACATCCTGGCCAAAGGTTTTGTGTATCTAAACCTTAATTTAGTGTAGTGATTATAAACTCAGACATATCTCAGACTGCCCGACTTTTACAACAAAATCTAGCTTTTCATGCAAATTACACAATTCCTATTTGCATTATGTTGTTTGATACTTCCACTGAACTAAATGAGCATAGGTAGATTATGAACGAGATTCTTCCGCCCATTGTCAAATCAGAGACCAAGCATGAAGTAGGTACTTCCGAAACACAAAGGAATTTGAGTAGCTCATCCAATGAAGTATATGAAACAACAATGCTTACATTTTTATTCGTAATGTGTTAAATATTACGGGTAGGGTTTCGCTTGCCAAATTAATCTAAATTTAACTCTGGTTATTGAATTCAGTGATCCTTATTGTATGTGTTGTTCAGATCGCTGATGTCAAGATAAAATGGTTATAATATTTAAAAGTATAAAGTGTTCCTTATTGAATTGATTGTTCAAAACACTAATATACTGTTCATAAGAAGAATTTACTCATCCATTTTGGTAGAAGTAACACCAATAAAACATAAACCTTTTAGAGATCCTTGTTGAATAAGTAGAATCTACCTACTTAACTGATAATATCCTACCTGAAACGTTAATTGTTAAGAACCCATTTTAACTCCTTATTTTATTGTATTGTTCAGAGTCAAGGGTCCCCCTGCCTATCACAAGACCTACCGACAAAATTAGAGAATTGAATTTTGTGCATGTCTTCTGGAACTCCATGGGGTTTCCAGAAGTTGTGTAAATGAGATGATGTGTGTGTGCTTCTTTGTGAAGTGTACTTAACCCTTCCTAATACGAATTAAAAGAACTACGTCCCTAGCTAACTACGTATTTGTTAATAATAGCTATCTTCTAGCTATTATAACAAATCTAACCACTACCCCACCGTGAACTCGGGTTCACACGGAACTGCTCCAAAGCTATAGACGCTTCCTCACGCCCGATTCCACGTCTACTAAGCTATACTACCAGTTTAGATGGCGAGTCTGAAATACCTACTGGCCCCTGGCTCCCTACAATCTCTCCAGCAACTTCATCGATAGTTACAAGGAGATTACCCTAAAACGCGAAGGGCAGTCAGGAACCAATTCTAACCAAAATTCTGGTGGAAATCCATCCGCGCACTACTTCTTTCTATGCTGCCAGAATTCGAGAAAGAACCAATCCCCGACCAGAGACCTCAAATCCTCTACTCCTGGTTGCGTCTCAAACAACCAGCCGCCTAACAAAACGTAACAAAAGGGGACAGCGTCGTATGGTCTCCAACTTGCGTTTGAAGCACATACGACACTAGCAATAACCACTTTGGGGTTATAATTAATAAGACTCCGCAGTTGCTTTCCCTAAACACCCACACCATGTTTAACCGGAGATTCATACTCAAGAATCATACACCAATCCGTGCATCTACTTTTCGGTATCAGCCGGACCAGCACACAATTCTATTCCGAACTCTCAGGCCAAACAGGACGCGCACACTCACAATAATTTATCCCCGCATCATCTCTAACAATAAGTAAAAATAATAATCTAACACAAAACGTTTTCAAGTAAAACGTTAGCAAATGAAATTAACGTAATAGAACACTTCAAAATAATTTAAGTTTAAAAGAAGACTCCCCGCAATCGTTAATCTAAAAATAATTCTATTTCCCAAATGAGCAACCAGCGAGAGTAACGTCTAACGCGAAAGCTACGAAGTCCTAGCGCCCAGTGAGCACCAGAACCCAGAATGAGTCAATCGACAAGAACCCTGTCGCGTTCGAATCATTTCCTTTTACGTATCAATCCCCACCAAGTCACTACGCCTACTCGTCACGACTTAAGGCTTCGCGCGCACTCAACCTAAATATACACCGAACTTGCAAATGGCCGCCTTCCGAAATTAGTAAATAACAAAATACGCTTCCATCACCCGTAATCAGTATCTGTATCTGTGGGCATACAATACTTAAATGACCGCTCCCCATTATAAATCACTTTTAGCAATATCATGATAAATTCCAGCAAGGTAGGTTTGAACGTTCTACAATAACGGTTATAAATAAGGTGACAAAGTGCTGTAGACCAAAACATCGTCGCCATTAACTATTCCTAGATTACACATACATACACACGTAATTAGCAATACTACTTAGTAATACGAAAGCCCTTTTAACAACCGAAACCTTTCATTTATTTACCACTTCCTTTGACCGTATAGATATTTAGGTAACTATGGTCGATATATCCGAATTACTGCATGAAAATATGAATTTCCGAGAAATAATAATAGAATTATCTTAAAAGAGTAGTATTGTAAATTTGATATAAATAAATCTATTTTAATCTTTACATTAATTTACCGTGACGTCACATATACGATGAATTTATAAAAATAAAATATTTAACTTCTGGAGTGTGCGCCGGCGCTTAGCCTTTTTCCAAGAACCGATCGTGCAAGTCTAAATATGGAACTGACAATAACAACTATTTTTTGGATCTACCCTCAACATTTTCTCATTAAATTATTCAATTAATTCAAAGGACTTTAAACTCTATTCTCATAACGTCTGTATACCAAATTGAATACTTGTACACATACTATCAAGAATGCAGCCTTCTTTCCATGAAACGCTTGTGCAAGTCTAAATATAGAACGAAATGCTCCAATACTTATTTAATTACTAAATGAAGGTAGCTCCAGTAAATAGTATTGAGTTAATATACTTCCCATTAAATTTGATGTTATGCTCCCAAACAGACATTCATAATAATATTATAAACCATTGACCTCAAATATAGCCTTGACTGACTAAATAGCATTATTTGGCTTTTGTTAATGTTTTATATAACGCATCTTAAAATAAATTCTATAACTAATTAAAAATAAGGGAAATACTTATAATTACACATTAATTATGTAGACGAGATAAGTTTATTTGTTATCTTTATTCCATATTTTGAACATTTAGAGTTATGTTGACTACATGTGAGTAACGGATAGTTCTGGACCGTTACAATGATTTAGTGCATCCACAACTTGTGCATTACTTCTACTAGCTGTCTTAATCATGTGTTGTGTCAGTCAGCCTGACAATCCTTTGGTATGAACCCGTTGCAAAAAAACTCAGAGTACAAAGGACCTACAACAAAATGAATTACATATGTGAAATTATCATGTTAAGCATTGATTGCATTATCTACATAAGGCAATTTAAGGCTATGCAAGTACTTAAATGTTTTAAAAATTATTACTTAACAAGTATAATTAGATAGTACCAACCTTAGCTTCTAAGGAATTTCCTCGGTACCCCTGAGAGAAGTCAGACGCTGTAGATCATTGCAAAGACTGGAAAACGTTTGTTTATCCATCCTAAATAACTAATAAAATCCGACGGAGACATTTCGTCAATAGTTTCTCAAGTACTGCGATTTATGCTAACTCGACGAGTATCCAAGCTTCTTCAAGGTTAGCCGCCCAAAGTAATCTTAGGCATGCATTTTGGAAACAATTCACACTGTTTTTTTTTCACAAATACACTTATTTTCGAGTTTCGATATTGATAGCAGCAGGGTCCCAACGAACGACAGTGAGCGTGAGCAACAAACGCCGATATTATCGTTAGCGTGTGTCAAAACTAGCCACTTGTCTACCGTTTGTTTGTAATAGCGGTAGGGCCCCACGCTACAGACTCAAATTGAGCGTGAGCATTTTGACGTTCATAAAATTTGTCTACCAACTGAGCGTGAGGTCACGTGACCAATCCGCAACAAATGTCAAATCCATACATTTTGGAGTTAACGTGAGGCGTTAACGCCGTGAGATATGATTTTTGTCTAAGCCTGCTGAACATTTGGTCCTTCGAGCGCCGGATCGAACGTGGAGCAGCGAGCATTTGTTCCGTCGAACGCCGCATAGAACGTGAATCAGCGAGGATCGGACTCCGCACGTGTTATTTTCTTCGAGTGCCGATCGTACTTAGAAAATAATGGTGTTAACAAGGAGTCAAGCTGACGTCACTGAGCAAGCCGAACTACAGAGAATCGAAGGGGAACGAACAAGACTCAGCAGGGTTCCTCCGGCATCACCCTCGATGCCGGTGGGAGAGGAAGCTGCTGCCAGACCGGAAGCAGCACTTGCCCTCGTCAACCAACGTACGAACATGGAACGTGAACGAGCAGCCTCGCCACAGCACTCGCAAAGAACGACGAACTCTACTTTGCAACTACGACTGGCAGAACTGGAGGCAGCCGAGAAGCTTGCAGCAATCAAGCGAAGAGAACTGGAAATGGAAGCGGATCTCGTGAAGAAACGCCTGGCCGCGCAGATCGCAACCATCGAGGAAGCGGGCAGCGTACGGGACGAGCCGTTACATTCGAACAGAGTTGAACATCGTCAGCGCGTCGATGACTGGCTGCAGGGTGCCGCCGCTGCTGAACGGGGGGAGCGCGATGACTCATTGCGCCCACATGAAACGGAGGAACGCCGTCGGTTACGCTTCGATACCGACCGCAGAGGCCGATCGTTGACACCAACACCGGGCCGGTCTCGCAGCTACGGATCCCAGATAGCTGAAGCATTGGACCGGATGGCCAGACCGCAGCGACGATATAATTGTGATTTACCTCAGTTCAGTGGTGCGGTATGTGAATGGCTACCGTTCAAAGCAGCATATCGTGAATCGACTGAGATGTTTAAAATACCACATGCAGAAAACGTGATGCGCTTGAGATCGGCGCTGGTCGGGGAGGCGCGGGAAGCCGTGTCCGCTCATCTATACGCGGATACCAACCCCGACACGATAATGGCCACGTTAGAACAAAGTTTCGGGTCACCAGAAGTATTAGTGGACAAGATAATCGAGGACTTACGAAAAATACCACGTTTGGGTGCGTCGGCCAAAGAACTGAACAGTTTAGCAGTGAAAGTGCAAAACGCGGTGTGTGTGTTGCAAGGACTTGATCGGCGTGGTTATATTTACAACCCGCAACTCACACGAGAGATAATGCTGAAGCTTACTCCGACAATCAAAAGCAAGTGGTACGACTACGCATATGCGAACAGTGACAGCAAGGACCCAGATTTTGTGACGTTGTCGCGATTTTTGATGCGTGAGGCCAACGTCGCGTTACGGTACGCATACGAAACCCCAGCATCGTATTCTACGACCGCAAGAACCGAAGTAAAACCGAACGTGAATACGAACATAAGAAGAAAAGCGAGCGTCTACAGCACTGATAAGGATACCGAGTGCGAACAGATTGACCGATGCTCGCGATGCAGCAAGCCACACGAACTGTCATTGTGTGCGGATTTTCGAGCGATGAAAATCGATGACCGGTGGAATCACGTAAAAGAAAAGGGACTCTGTTTCAAGTGCATACACAAAAAACACCATCGAGCGCAGTGTAGAGAAAAGCCGTGCGGAGTGAACAAGTGCCGCCGCCCTCACCATGCCCTGCTGCATCAAGATGACAAGACCATGTCGGCGACTACAGAACCGGCCGCGCGAACCGCGGAATCAAGCAGAACAAGCCATGAGGGTGACGTGTTATCAGTAACAACCACCTCCAATGTTACTGATAAACGCGGCGGAATACTACTGAAAGTGTGTCCTATCGTGGTGTCCGGTCCCAAAGGAGAGACGCAATCATACGCTCTGTTGGATGAAGGCGCGACTATAACCCTTATCGATAGTGAATTGGCAACGAAAGTCGGCGCCGACGGACCCAGTCAACCCCTGCGTATGACCGGCGTGAATATGTCCCAGAACGAAGCTACGAGCAAGCTTGTGACTATTCGGCTACGTGGTGCGAGCGAGACGGCATCACACACCGTTAAAGCGCGCACAGTCAACGAATTAAGACTGCGAGAACAGACTGTACCGAACGCGCTACTACAATACCAACATCTGCGAGATCTCGAAGAGCAAGTGTGCTACGAACGAACTCGCCCGCTCATACTCATTGGAAGTGACTACTGGGAGCTCATTGTTTCACGAGAGTTGCGCATTGGCGGCGCAAACCAGCCTGCAGCATCCCGAACGGAGTTGGGCTGGGTGATACATGGAACCGTCCCACGCAGTCTCATCTACAGCCACGAGAGCGTCTTGCACATATACACGCCCGATCGACGTATATGCGAGAGCGAGACGCACGATATGCGCCTACAAGAACTAGTAGAGCAGCATTTCAAGATCGAATCCTTGGGTGTCGCTCTCAAACCCCGAGTTAGCGACGCGGACGAACGAGCGGTGAAGACATTTAACGAGACAGTGAAGAAAGTCGACGGTGCGTATGAAGTGGGGCTACTATGGAAACAGCCGAACGTGACTATGCCACCGAGTTACGCCGCCGCCTTAAATCGTCTAAAAGGCATCGAAAAGAAGATGGACGCTGACACCGGTTTTGCGAAGGACTACGCCGCTCAGATCGGTAACCTGCTGAGCAAAGGATACGCCGTGCCGTGCGACGGGACCGAAGCACAAAGTCCCATCTGCTGGTATCTGCCACACTTTGCGGTTACCAACCCGAACAAACCGGGGAAGCGGCGCCTAGTATTTGACGCGGCGCATCGAAACAGTGGAGTGAGCCTTAATGATCGATTACTAGAAGGCCCTGATTTACTGCTGCCGCTGCCGGGAGTCATCTTCCGCTTCCGAGAGAGAGAAGTCGCTGTCACCGCCGATATTGAAGAAATGTTTTTGAGGGTGAAGATCCGTCCGGAAGACCAGCCTGCCCAGCAGTTTCTATGGAGAGGAAGCGACCGAACGAGCCCGCCGCGCGCCTACAAGATGACCAGTATGATCTTCGGCGCGGCCAGCTCACCCTTCCTCGCCCATAGCGTGCGCAATCACAACGCGCACGCGCACGCTCAGACACACCCGAGAGCGCTAGTGGCGATAACCAATAGTCACTACATGGACGACCTGGTCGACAGTTACGACGATGAAGAGGAAGCGCGGCGCACTATCAAAGAGCTACGAGAAGTGCACGCTAACGCCGGCTTCACATTGCGAGGCTGGAGTTCAAACAAACCAGGGGCATTGACCGACGTGCCCGATAATCTACGAGCGAACGAGCCTACGCGACTGGGGGGAGTCGCTAGCAACAAAATACTCGGATTATTTTGGAACGCGAGGAACGATGAGTTGGGATTCAACACTGCCATGCATCGAGTGCCAGACGACGTGCGCGCGCAGAACCGCGCGCCCACAAAGCGCGAAGCACTGAGCGCAGTAATGTCCCTTTATGATCCGCTCGGGTTGGTCAGTAACTACACCATCCGCGGAAAGATTATACTTCAAGACTTATGGAGAACGAACACAGGATGGGACGAATCAATCCCGCAGGAGAACGCCGATCGATTTGCTGTTTGGATAAGTCAGTTACAAGAAATAACGAGCCTACGACTACAACGGAGCTACGGTCTAGGACGAAGCACACCTTCCGACCATCACGAAAACGTAGAACTACATGTGATGTGTGACGCGAGCAAACAGGCCTTCGCTACGATAGCCTACTGGCGGATTATACGTCGTGATGACAAGATCGACGTATCACTTGTCGCAGCTAAAGCGAAAGTGGCGCCACGACGCACTCAGAGTATACCTCGACTCGAGTTGCAAGCGGCCGTTATCGGAGCGAGACTGGCGGACACAATCAAGCGAGAACATCGGATCAAGATAGCACAAGTCGTATACTGGACCGATTCGTCGACCGTGCTACAATGGATATACAACGACCAACGACGGTATACACCATTCGTCGCTCACCGACTCGGAGAGATCTCTGAACTGACCGACAAGAACGAGTGGAGATGGCTGCCGACGGAGCATAACGTCGCTGACGACGCGACCCGGCTGAGTGACACGTCAATCTCCGCCGACGACCGATGGTTCCGAGGGCCATCATTTCTACATGAAACAGAGGACAAGTGGCCGTCTCGGATAACCGACGAAGAAGAAGACAAGGAGGTCCTATTTACGACTGAACAGGAAGCATCTTTGTCAGAGTGTCTACCGAAGCCGACGAGATTCTCAAAGTACGAGAAGTTAGTGCGTGCGACCGCATGCGTGCTAACATTTATTGATAAATGCCGTCGACGAGCAGCACGCGTCGAGTTAGAACATATCGAGCGCGCCGAACGATTGTTGCTGCGGCACGCGCAAGAAGAGAGCTTCAGTGCCGAGCTCCACAGTTTGAGAAACGCTCGCCCGCTATCAAAGTCGAGTCGTTTATACAAACTGGACCCGGTGATCGAGGATGGAGCATTGCGTGTGAGAGGTCGCATTGGAGCATCGAGCGCGCCCGCTGATCTAAAGCGCCCAATAATATTGGACGGGCGGCATCACGTGACTAGACTACTAGTGATGCGAGAACACTGCAACGCCGGTCACGCAAACAGGGAGCGCGTGACGAACGATTTGAGACAACGATACTGGATCATTCACCTGCGACCTACCGTACGAGCCGTGGAACACCGATGCAAGTTCTGTCACACAAGGAAGGCCAGACCGAACGAACCGACACGAGGGGACCTACCACGAGCCCGCTTGGACCCCTACCACCGACCATTTTCTAACTGCGGCATGGATTACTTCGGGCCTATGTTGGTGAAAGTAGGAAGAAGGAGAGAAAAACGGTGGGGCGCGCTGTACACATGTCTCAGCACACGCGCCGTGCACTTGGAGATCGTGAATTCACTTACGAGCAGCTCAGCTATCATGGCTCTACGGCGGATGGCAGCACGGCGAGGATGGCCGTCACATATGTATTCAGACAACGCCACGACCTTTCGCGGGGCAGATCGGGAGCTGAGAGAGGCCTACGAGGAGTGGGCCCCCGTCTTGCGCGAGGAGGGGTTACTCCATCGGATGAAGTGGACCTACATACCTCCCGGAGCGCCCAGACACGGAGGAGCGTGGGAAAGACTAGTACGGTCTGTGAAAGCGGCGCTAGCAGTAACGTTGCGAGAACAAGTACCAACGGAGGAGGTACTACAAACACTGCTGACCGAAGCAGAACACTCCATCAACGGGAGGCCGTTGACATACGTGAGTGTGAGTGACAGAGACCCTGAGGCACTCACTCCGAACCATTTCCTGCTGGGTTCGTCGAGCGGCCTGCCAACAACGGGCCCCTGCAAAATGGCGGACCTACGAACTTGGCGAGCGAGCCAGGCGCTTGCCGACTCTTTCTGGCAGCGCTGGCTGAAGGAATACTTGCCCACGCTGACGCCACGAGGAGCACCAAGTGACTACTCGAATAACGTGAAGATCGACGACGTGGTCGTCGTAGTCGACCGCACGCTACCGAGGAATATATGGCCGATGGGAATCGTGACGGCTACCTACCCTGGACCGGATGGTGGCGTGCGAGTCGTCGACATAAGAACGAAGAGCGGAACCTTCAGGCGTCCAACATACAAGCTCGCCGTCCTGGAAGCTGCAGAAGAAGGCTGCGCAAGCTACGCCGGGGGGAGAGTGTTGAGGACGCCGAGCCCTGAGCTACGGGAGGACGACCGCGGGACGCGGAGCGAGGCGCGGAGGGGGTGCGGGCGAGCCGGCGCGCGGCGCCGTGATTGGAGGACGCGATCGAAGCGTACCCTCGCACATGTGCGCTAGTCG
Source organism: Lycia hirtaria (assembly GCA_947563715.1). Classification (NCBI taxonomy): domain Eukaryota; kingdom Metazoa; phylum Arthropoda; class Insecta; order Lepidoptera; family Geometridae; genus Lycia; species Lycia hirtaria. Next base: position 14,861,498 of record OX387384.1, read on the forward strand.
CGGTAGAATAAGTTAGTTTAAATAAGCGTCCATAGAATTTGTACAGTCAGTCTGTTTTGTAACTTCGCACTGTAGACATCGACTTGGAATAAAACTACGAACGAAAAGAGAAGAACATTTTATTTATACAGTCCACTGCACAGGATTCATCGGATCGAGTCCTGAACACATATGCTACACCTTTTTGAAACAATAATAATAATAACAGACACATAAAATAAAAAGAAATATGTCTCCTTTGAAAAATAACTATATTTCCAAATTATTTGAATTATTGTAATTATATTTGTAATTTGTTTTTCGAATGTGTGTATGTATGTATGTTTCTATATAATCGCCTACAGCCTAAATGGCTTGATGTGCGAGGTGTCGTTAGATTCGTCTTCACTTTCTGAGTGTCATAGGCTATTATACATTTTCTAATAATAATACGACTCTCATGACGTCTTCAATTCAAAAATCCCGCAAAGCCTGAAGACCAAGGTATACAACCAATGTGTTTTACCTATTCTCACATACGGTGCTGAAACATGGACCCTTACGAAAGAGACCACGCATAAGATCCAAGGCACAGAGCCATGAAAGGGCCATGTTGGGCATTTCTCTTGTAGACCGCATAACAAACGTAGAAATTCGACGACGAACGAAGGTCGAAGACGTAGTTAGGCGGATTAAAAGACTCAAGTGGAGGTGGGCGGGACACATGGTCAGAAGGGAAGACGGACGGTGGACTAAAGCAGTCACAGAATGGTGGCCGCGAGACGGAAATCGAACACCTGGCAGACCTCCAACTCGATGGTCAGATGACATCGACAAGGCAGTGGGAAGACAGTGGATGAAACTGGCACAAGACCGGAAAGAATGGCGCGCTAAAGAGGATACCTATACTCAGCAGTGGGTGGACAATGGTTGATGATGATGATGATGATGATGATGATGAATACAACTCTCGCAAAAAAAAACTTTTATTATAACCTCCACGAATTAACTTTTTTTTAATTCCACGATAAGCCTACGCTTGACCGTCAACTCACCTAGTGTTAAGCGACAGTTACGGTCTACGTTTACTTTTTCGCTTTTATACGCGTTCGAAGTAAACAGCGTCTTATTGCTACTTCGAACGCGTATACATTACTTTGCACAAGACGTCGCGTGTTACAGTATGGTGAGTGGTATATATACCTGTGTGGTGCATGTCGCCGGCGGCGGGCGGTGCGCATGAGCAGATCTCCGCTAGGACGGCGAGCGCGCGCCTCACAACGTCGTCTGACGCATCCGTTAGCGAGCCCACCACGCACACAAACACGCTGTCCGTCTCCACGTACATCTACAACACACACACATACAGTATATGTATACTGGGTAGGTAGGAATCCACCAAAATTGTGTTCAGAACATTTGTAAGCGAATATACATAATTCTTGTATAAGTACTGTATTGTTTGTTGCTTAATATTTAATATTTACTTGATGTTATGTGTCTTCCATAAATAAATATATGTATATGTCTAATATTTTGTGCAAAACACTTGCAGTGCCCGAACCTGAGCTACACATAGCATTTATTATATCGTTTTTTTTTTTAATTATTATGTCCGATAGAGTGCGCGCACATTTTGTTAATATTTGCCGGCGAGAGTCCAACAAGAAAAATTTTTGTGTTTTACTCTGTGCTTCAGTGCCGCACACTATTCTACCTTAAGTGACCATACGGCGTACAGCGTACAGCGCTGTACAGCGGTCCCACCACGCGTCAAAAAGTCCCGCTTTAGCAAATAGACCAAACAAGCGAATAAGATATGAATAAGATAAAACACAGTTATTTCTCACATTTCCGAAAGCCATTTTGAATAGCTAAATCAACTATCAAGTCACGTGATGCACTTAATTTATGATTTGAACTACCTACTTTGCTCCACTGTCAAATATACAAAAATTCAGTCGAATATTCATTAATTCTAATTACATATTAACACATTGTTCTTATGTTCTTGTTTTTTAAATAAATAGTTAAATAACATAGTTTTCTTCACTTTTCAAATAAAAAAACCGCATCTGAGTATGTCAAGTTCTGTTTCCGCAATATTCCTGCGTGACGTCTTGGCATACAGCTACCACATGCCTATTATACAGTATATATACTAGTGTAGTAATTGATTTAAGAGAAATAGAGAAATGACTCACCTCATCTGGTAACTTATTATACAGATGCAGTATCCAATCAAGAGCCGCTACTTTTGTATGCACCGAGCTACGATGCAGCATCTGCGTGAGAACCCCCACCACCGCATCCAGGTTAAGCCGCTCCTCTTCCCCCTCCCCTTCTCTAGGGGTATTTTCTCCTTCAGAGTGGTTTTCCCCTTCTGTGGGACCGGATTTCCGGAGGGGGGCGCATTCGCCCACCAACTTGGTGAGTTGTAGATTGACTGTGGCCGCTGTTTCACGGATACCTGAGCCTGACCGCTAAGGAGACTGTTTGCTGATGTTGAATTTTGTTATGATAATCTATTCTATACTGTATAATAATACGGTAACAATTCAATGAGGCTTATGCACGCAGGAGATATTTCAATTGTATATAAGCATGTGCACTAAGTCTTAGACTATTTTATTCTTTTGGAGGAGTATAATCTGTTAATAAATAATCCAGCGGAAGACTAGCGCCGGTTGGCAACAACCGGCACCATGCTGAGGTGGAGCCAGATTGTAGCAAAATCTTATTTTAAGTATTTAAATTTAAATCATATTAATATTTGGAAGTTTTTGTCACAATAAATAACATTGTCAATTTTAAGTTATTGAAGTTTTCTTAGTATCATTTAAAACGCGACCGCTTTACGGTAATAGCCAGTGACGTCAGGACCTGACAGCACGCATACTACGTCAGTAGGTTTCCGTGTGTGAACACAGAATACACGTTGACGTGCATGAGGATGACTACGTTCTATTATTGTTCTTTCTTCATCTCTTTCGCGACAGATTTTGCGTATGGCGCACAAAAATCACTTTATCCTCGTAGATAGATTTTTTACACACCATAAAATTACAATAACAAGAGAGAAACGTTTTTTTATCAGCCCTGTTTGTACAAACTGTCCCACTGCTGGGAACGGGCTATCTTCTCATTGTGAGAAGGGTTAGGCCATAGTCTACCACGCTGGCCAAGTGCGGGTTGGCAGACTTCACACATCTTCAAGATCATTGACATGTAGGTTTCCTCACGGCAATCAACAAGCAATGTTAAACTAGTGTAACAATTGTCATTCGTAATTTTCATCCGATTTTAATAACTTTTTTACCTATAAAAATTGTGCATGGCCTTAATTAGGTATTTACGGGTTTTGAGATCCGAACGCAACTTATGAACTAGTCCTCTGTTGGACATAGGCCTCTCCATGGATTTTCAAAAAGGCCTGATGGAAGCGGTCTGCATCCAGCGTCTTCCTGCCAGTTGTAGGAAGTCGCATGTGCACTTCGTGGTTGTGTGTACTAGTATGTGATATGTTATTAGTAAGGATACTCTTCCTGGGGTCGTCAGCGTATGCAAGGCAGGGCAACACTGCGGCGAGTACGCCTGACGCATGCGGCAACATACCCGCGCCTGACAGCTCTACGAATTCCTTGATCCACGTAATGGCCGTCAGCTGGAGAACAGATATGTCCAGTTTTCGGATTTTTTCCTATATGTGTACTCTAAAACAATGCTTCTTGCCAAATTTCAGAGTTCTAGGTCAACGGGAAGTACCCCATAGGTTTTGATTCTGTGAGTGTCGAAATGTGCGTTTTTTACGACATATTCGGCTGTATTTTTTTTAACGAAAACTGAGAAATTTTATTTTTCTTTCTGCAGCAAGATACTATGGATCTGCGTATATGGTTTTAATTTCAACTCGATACCTTCACGCGTTCCCGAGATAAAGGTCTTGACACCCGGACGGACGGACGGACAGACAGACAACAAAGTGATCCTATAAGGGTTCCGTTTTTTCCTATTGAGGTACGGAACCCTAAAAATTATTAATTTTGCGGTAATGAACATTAAAAATACAGCCCAATTGTTAATCTCCTTCCTTTTGAAGTCAGTAAAAAGTGACGCTTTTCTTGTTTTTAGCTAATAGTATACTACTGAAAAGACCTCTCTCCAAAGGAATAATTACTGATTACTGTTCCAACAGAATAATTACTATTTCAGTGGAATAATTACTGTTCCAACGGAATAATTACTGTTCCAACGGAATAATTACTGTTTCAACGGAATAATTAGATGCTGTTGAAATATCTGACCTGCATGAGGTCCTCGGTGGCCATGGCGTGCGTGATCAGAATGTTGATCATGGCCTGGAAGTCCACCCTGGACGGCTCCTTCTTGATGCTGCGCAGAAACTCGCTCAGCTGGACGTCCACCCTGTGACCATTCCATGAACCGACATCATGTATTGTGTTAGCTTTGTTTGTTTATACCAGCTGACAAGATAGATAGATAAACTATTTATTGTTTACACCTTAACCAAAACACAATATTTTTTTCTGATTTAATTTAAGCTACCTTACTTTTGATTATTTTGTATTTACACTTACTTTTAATAGATTATTGCCTATAAGGTTAGAAAATTACAAAATCCGCGATAAAAAAAAAACAGCTGAACCGATTTTGATTAAACATAGCCAAGAACACTATCGATAAAATCCTCTTTCAAAAGAAAAAAAAAAAAAAACGGTCACAGATACACACATCAACGCCCCTCTTTTTAGGTTGGGGCTTAATAAGGAAGAAGACACTGGTCCCGTAATACAGTGATAAACTAGTTTGGGAACTAGAGGCTTTGTTTGTCATATATGGTCATATCCTCTTTTTAACCGACTGGTTATGAAGAAGGAGGGTTGTTTTCTTAGTATATGTTTGTATGTATGTATGAGGTATCGTTAGATTCGTCTTCACTTCCCGAGTGTCATAGGCTATATTTTTGTAATAATATTGATATATCCAACCTCCAACGAACTTTTTCGTAATAAATAAGTGATTGTACTAGATTTATTCTAAATAATGCGCTTTTATAATCATTTACACCGATTTTACGCATACTTTCTCACAAAAAACGAACACACACACACACACAGCGTACACAACTTTACAGCGTATTAAACGCTGTAAAGTATTCGTAATTCGCATAACGAAATCGTAAGCTAGACTGCATAACTGCTTTCTGCAATCGGGTATTATGTTTTTCTTTTAATATTAAGAAATAAAATATTTGATTGATTGATCAGTGGTGACGTACGTACGTATCGGCCCTCGCATGACTAGCTGTCCTATCTCATTTCAGTCATTTGTTCAGGACAAACGTTTTTTTGGTTCTGAGATTAGATTGTATTTGTCAAAAATATTAAAAATCGGATGTTTTGCACACCTTATGATATTAGCTTTCATAGAGGTTACTTTCATTTTAATTTCACAATGATACTTTTAATGTATTTGCATCATAAATATCTGTTTTAATTATTTGAAGAATGAGATAGTACAGTCAGTCATGCGAGCTACGATATATATGTACTCACATTCTACGTATTTCGGGCACGGGATCGTCGAGCATCTTGAAAAGTCCGTCGAGCAGGTCCGGCAGGTGAGGCAGCAGGTCGATACCGGGCACCGCGTCCAGCACGGCCACCCATCCAGCGACGAACTGACGCGCAAACGCGTTGCGGGTGTACATGCGCTCTCTAACCATCACCACGAACTCGCTCACTTCGAATGTCGGGCTCTCCGTTACTATGTCCTGCAATTCATATAATGATCATTCACGCAACAGATATTACTAAGTATATGGGCGTATGCACACTTTTAAACTCACACATCTTATTCTATTGGATGAGTATAATCCGTACGTAGTAAGTTATTAAACTTTTTTTTTTCCTCGTTTGAAACGCGTCCGCCTTGCGGTCATGGCCTGTGACGTGGGAAGATGACAGCACTCTCATTCACACTACGTGAATATATCGTCCTGTCCATGTAAGACAGCCACAATTACAAGACCCTAGGTTTTCAGGAGGAGGTTTTTTTCTGATTATCTCTAAAACTTCTTAGACAACATTATATTTTTTTGTATTCTAAACATTCATGACTTTTTGTAGATGTTTTTATACATATTTTGTCCCTTACGGCTGTATTCCGCAGAGTTTTATAACGTTCACGTGAATTTTTTATTACAATTCGATTCAAATTTTTTTTTTCTCAATTCAATTTTTAATTTTACATTATTTTAGTCATTTTAATGTTTTGCATGCACGTATTGTTTTTAATAATTTTAACTAGTATTTTACATTTTTACATTATGTTTATTCTACGACATTTCCACAAATAAGTAATTATAGTGGTATTGTTACACGTCAGCGCAATACACAAAAAAATAATCTTTTGCCAAATTCCATCTCTTGGGTGCCCAAGATACAGGCCTAGCCTAGTTTGGGACCCATTGCATTCGATTTTGTACTAATTTGTGAACTTTATCGATCTAATCTAGTTTGTGGTGTAAATATGTATTTGTGTGTAATAAATGATTATTATTATTATTATTTAATCGCCATTATGGCTCTTTCGCGGTGCACGGTTAAATTTAATAGAAGTTACGACCTTTTTCGACGTCAACCGCAAGTCTCTCGCTGCAATTTTAACGTGGAATAAAGGGGCACATGCGTTATTGGCCGTTATGCTATAAAAAATAGTGGACAGTGGCGTTAGTGGCTCTATTCGACGGATAATATTGTTATGTGGCTCTTTGCAAAAAAAAAACTTTTTTAAGTCTAATTGTTTTAATTTTCTGTTGATGTGGATAGATGCAAATGCATTGTAAGAACTCAAAAATAAATAAAAACAAAAAGCCATAACGGCAAATGTCGCTGTCTTCCACGGATAGGGCGATATAGGTATGCGTGTATGAGTACAGCATACTTACATTAAGGTGGAGTTCTACGCGCACAGCTATCTCTCTCGCGCTTCACAACATTTTTAAACATATAAAATCATTGATTATTATTATTAGAAAAGTTAGGAATCAATTTGTTTATTTAAATACGAGAAACATAAAAAAAATATTCAGATACTTACCACTTATTCTGACGAAGGAGTAATGTTAAAACATATATTTTGCTACTCTCCTTTTTAATAAGAACTGATAAAGGAATTTACTTTCAGTGTCAGTGTTGCCCCTATTAAATACAACATTGCTGTGTTCAAGACAAAAGTGAATGGGCATATCATGGGCACGTATGCTTGTCCATTGTGTATCCATCTTTGACTGCATCATCGCTTAATGTTTTGTAAGGTTTTAAATTAAACAAATTTTAATGGATTTATTGCGTATTTTTTTTTTTTATTTTTTTTTTTTAATGCGATTATGTTTCTCATCAGGTGTGTTATGGTCGAACTTTGGCCCATTTCATCATAAAAAATATTAATCTATTACAATGGTAAAGGGACAAATGATAGCAATGAGGGTGAGAAGCTCGATGTCTTATGTTGGTTCAGCAGTAGTCCAGCTGAAGTTTTTATTTAAAAAAAGATCTATAATAATTATGCAAATATCTTTATGTTTCAATACCTTCACAAGTCTATCCAATAGTTCGGCAGCTTGCTTCACTTGTGGCTCGGAATCCGCAGCCAGCTTTGCCAGAGCATCAAATATCAGTGGGAAATGAGCCAATGAAGCACCTCTGGCTATCTTTACTACGTTAAACAGAGCTTCAGCTGCCTGATACCGGACTCTGGACTCACTCTCACTGAAGCAAGCTATGATTGGGCGAATCAACTCACTCATATAGTCTGTACAACCCTGTAAAATGTAAAAAAGTTTCATGTAAGGGCATCAATTAATTATTCATTTTTAGGTATTTATTTTGAATTATTTTAAGGAACTAATTTCAATATTTTTGTGATTGGTGTTATTTCCATATTTTTAACCAAGTTCTAATAGTCTAAGATCCGGCTGCAGAATCAGTGCACTCATCGAGTATTTGCTAAAAACCAAATTTTTACGCATATTTATGATTAGGAGAATATATATCTACTAGGGTGCCTATCAAAAAGTGGCCGCTAGTATTTTTAATTAAATTATTGTTAATTGATTTTTGGGAAAAAAAATTGTTAATAAAATAATAATAATTGATATTTGATGTCCATCAAAGGACCGGGCTGTGACCCGAGATTTATATGGAATAAAGAGTCATAATAATTAATATTTTATTACTAAGAATTTTATATGAAAACCAAACTTCGTTGTGTAATTACGTCATATTAGGCGGTTGGTCAATATAGGTGAAGTCATAATAAACAGATTCTACTGTATCTCTAATAATTTTAAAGTTTAAAAAACTGAAACAACCTACTTCAAAGTACGTTATTTCGTTTACTTGTAATACATATATGTAAGGATAATAATTAAACAAGGCGTTCAAGTAACTCTATTTTCTCCTTATACACATTGGATGAGGAGTAAGTAGGTTTTACTTTTCAAGCTCAATAAATCTCTCACGATTGTAAACTTTTTAAAAGACCTATATTCACCTGCTCGTTTATTTTTTTCAAGAATTACATTTGTCATTGAATGTCAAATGCTTCGTCGTCGCAGATTAGAAAATGTGCAGATGTTTATGCGAAAAACCTCAACATTTGACACTTTTGCAAAGAAAAACATGTCAGTGGAACTCTGCGATTCTATAATCTGACGCACTCACTCAGGAATACAATGAAAATATTTTTACTTTTAGAGATTATTCAAAAAGTAATAAAGCAATGTTTCTAAAATAATAATGGGACCAACTTGGGAGCTTTCTCTATACATCAATTTAAGAAACATAAAAATTGGTTCACAAATGATGGAGTAATTCGTGGTCATACATAAAAAAAAAATAGGGTACGAATTGATAACCTCCCCCTTTTTCGAAGTCGGTTAAAAATAAGAAAATTACAAGCATTTTAATTTCATGTTAGACAGAGAATACATACGATCGCGTTAGTTGACATCGCCCGTCATGTTTACCATATAAATTCAATGCAAAATAGTTTTTTGACTGATCAAAATATTTTTTTGATAAATGTACATTTCAGTATGTTATCAATTAAAACTATTATCCCAATGAAATAAAATTCATGCATAATAAAAAATGTTTTTTATGATTGATTTTTTGTTTGGTAGGCCATATTTCAGAGTAGGTCCCATATAAATTTTATCAAAATTGGTTCAGTAGATTAGTTTTTAAAACAAATATGCCCATTTTGAAGTTGGTTATTTCAGTTTTTGCCTGACTGTGTAAGGAAGGTTAAGGTTATGTTTTTCGAGTGTATGTATGTGGGTATACATATATGTTTCTGTATGATTAGCTACAGCCTAAATGGCTTGACCGATTTTTATACGTGAGGTGTAGTTATTTTCGTCTTCACTCCCTGAGTGTCATAAGCTATATTTAAAAATAATAATAATAAATCTCTCAGAAAACTAAAAAAAATTGATTTTTATTAACCTCCAATGAACTTCTAACCTGCATATTTATAATCTTTTACAGTAATTTATGCATACTTTCTCATAAAAATCTTACATTGAAGCATAACAAAATCATAGTATCATCTGCAGTCAAGTATTTTATTTATATTTTAATATAGCTACTTGGTTAAGCTATAATTATGAATCATTTCTTAAAAGGCCTCTGACACTACCAAATTTCTCAGGCCGTTTATCAGGTGCCAATCTGGGAAATTGGGGATTTGGACTCAGTCTCTACACTATGCTGTGCTTGGCAACAGGGCACGATGAATCGAATCGTGTTAGAGGACGTCATAAAATTCGCCTAGTACTTGTGACTAATCTGTCTATTTTCTAATGTCTAAAAACCATACACACTTTTTTTGTTGTCACAATTTCATTTTAATTTGGAAGACATAATAGAAAATTTGGAAAAGAATTGAGAGGTAAGTACCTTTCCTAGTCCAACAGCAACTGAAGAAAGACCCATGAGCGCACCATTCTTAACATTAGGGTTTGTTGAAGACATCAAATCCTGACCCAGCACTCTAATCAAACGTTTAATCTGGCTCGTGTTATTAGCATCACTAAAGTCCTTTACCATCCTAAAACAATGAAAAAAGTTAAATGCTATTTAGGACTTCCAAAGGAGGCGGTGCTTTGGCTACATTCTAGTGCCTTGATCAACAACTCACTTTTCTATTTCTCCTCCAGCAAATTTTCGTTTTTCATATAATTTGTCGCATAGCCCACGAACGCAGGCTATGCTAAGCGGTGCGTAATCTCTCTCAGACATTATAAATTACTAAAATTTCATTTAAATTCGTAAACAACCATTTGCCACAATAAGAGCTTTTTTTTTTTAATAAACTGTCACAGGGATGGTGCGTATTTATGCGACCAGATTTTTACACCAGATATTTGCTTGCTAGTGTGCCGCTAGGTGCCGCCCCGAAATACTTGCAAGGAGAAAATGTCTTAAAAGTATTTACTTTACTGGATTTCGCGAATGCTATTATGCTTCTTATTGTAACATTTACAATGAATAATTTCCTATGCAAGTATTTTAGTTGAAAAACTCGCTACGCAATTTTGCACCTTATTATTACTTAAATACAAATCAATTTTCTTTAACGAAAAAAATACTTTCAAGGGTTTTGACCTTGGTTTTTGGTGCTTCACTCGGGTGTCATCGTCAAATATACGGAACGAAGTAGGCAAGCAATATATATCGCGCTCGCTCAGTCATGTTTGGTGTCGTTTGGAACGTTTCGTATCTTAGTTAAAATACAAATCAATTTTCTTTAACGAAAAAAATACTTTTAAGGGTTTTGAGCCCTGGTTTTTGGTGCTGGTATTTTTATGTGGGCGCACTTGGAAGCCCTGGTATGACATTTTGCAAGTATAACCCATCCCTATGTCACAGACTTGAGACTACTCGAGAGATATAAAGAAGTTTTTTGTATTGGACCCGCATTAAAGCATTTGCCAGTGTCAAGTATTAGGATTTTTTCAAGTTTCTTGAATAAAACAAGTTGTAAATGTTCTAGTCACAATCTAAGTCACGTAAACAGTCAATTTACAAGTCGAGTCCTGCTTTAGTAAAGTGGTGGCGACTTTACTAGAAGCTACTATGGAGTTTTGCCGACAACGTAAATCACACGTTTTACTGCTTATTTCACTTACCCAAACTCGCGCACTTTATCGAACACTTAATGAATGAAACACCATTTTTATAGCATTAAAAGTTCAAAATAACATAAGTTTAGGAAAATAAAACAAAGCAACTGCAACACGTTACTAAGACGTTCCCGCCAAAAAAAACGTTAAAATCTAATTCGCTGCATAAGGACTTGTCACTTTGACAGTTCACTTTCCACCAGGGAACTGTCACCCGCGAAAACGGAACAAAATACTGTTTTTCAAACACCTTCAAAAGATTCGCGCACGCTTTGCTCGCGCACATGGGCGTAGCTATAGCTTTCTCATGGGGGGGTCCGTGGGTACAAAAATGTATAAAAATATACTACTATTCGCCTCTTTATTTGCGCAGACTATACGCAGACGAGTACTAGTTTCTAAACGTCAATGTTTATATAATTATAATTAGTAAGTAGTACCAAATACAGCGCGAGCGAAGCGAGCGCGAAATTTTTTAAGGTTTTTAAAATTAAATCTTAGAAATAATTTAATTCATTGATCGTGTTAGAAGTGGCCTAAATGAACCAAACAATTATAAATTGTTTAAAAAAATGAAATATCCGACTGGATGAGACTGACTTACGCTATCAAAAAATATAAATATAACCATTTGAATGCATTGATTTCAAATTTAAGCACGGCTCTTTAAGAGTCTTGTTTGGTCTTTTCGAAATTATTAACGCATACATATTTTTTTATGTAAAATTGGCTTAGATCGAATTGAATTTTTCATGGAATATTTGTGTTTTTTTTACATAAGATAGATGTGGGACTGATCTCCAACTTGCCTGATATTTAGCGATGTTGTTTTCTAGTTTTACGAACGAAGATCTTTTTATAAGTTCATTCAGTCGTTTTATATCTTCAAAAATATGGGCATGCGCGAGCGATCGCTTCGCTTTGGCGCGAGAAAAATATTGAAGCAAATTAAGTAAACTTTAAAAAAGAGCAAGGATTTATTTTGGGGGAGGGTAGGTTGAACCCCTAAGCCCCTGCTTACGGCCTTGTTCATAACTTGTCGGATTCGGAATCGGCCTGGAAACCATATCTCCATCTCTCTATAATTATATAGATATGACAGAGATAAAAAAAAACGACAGCAGAAAAGCAGTTTTTTGCAGTCTAACTTACGATTTCGATACTTTTAATACACTGTTGAGTGTACGTTTTTGTGAGAAAGTATGCGTAAAATTGCTGTAAAAGATTATAAACGCGCATTCTTTAGAATAATTCTAAAATAACACTTGTTTATTACGAAATAGTGCGTTAGTGATTACGAAAAAACGTTTTATTTTTATTTTAGAAAGAGATGTAGGTATTATGATTACAAAAAATATAGCCTACTTATGACACTTTGGAAACGAAGACGACTGTAATGACACATCCTGTTTAGTACAATACTCTTTGGACACATCAAAATCCGTCAAGCCGTTCAGGCTGTCATATAGAAACATTCATACATACCCGCATACATACAAACACTCGAAAAACATTACCCTCCTTCTTACGCAATCGCGTAAAAATATATAGTTTCCATTTGATATACGCGTTTGTAGTATGCGCGGGCGAAAGACGAACACGGGTCATACTGCATCTCTTTAGCTAAGCTGTAGTTATGCACACACTTTACCACACATCAGGTTTTTATATATATTTTGTAACATGTGTGCTATCCGCGATACCTATTCCGGAATTTAGCAAGCACTTTTTTTTTCGGCCAATGCCATGGGGGGGGGGGGTCCGGACCCTCTGGACCCCCCCGCCCCTTATATACGCCCATGCTCGCGCATTATTACGATTTTGACATAGAAGTACTGTGAGCTCACTAATACGAGAACTAAAGAATATTACTATAATATTTGTTCGTTTTAACAATATCTCAGAAAATCTTATTTGATTTTATTATAAAAACCCTACTAAAATTTTCTCATATTTTATAACTTATTGTTTATGTTTTTTTTTTTACTTAAATTGAGTCATACAAATTCTGAGCTCTGCTTAAAACGAACAAAATTCATATTACTGCCCAAAAAATCATAGAAAAATTTGTTATCACCTACTTGATGTTTGTCTGGGACACGAAAGTGCTAGTATATTACTAATTGAAAAATTGATTTAAAAACTCATTATTTTTTTCCGCTCGCTACTCTTGCACATTAACATGCCATTATGAGAAATAGCTATATCTTTGGGAGTAATATGGAACAAACTCTCTGTGTATGACATTTCTTGTTAATACCTACATTTGCCTTGTGAACAATAATACCAGCTTTATATTAAAGTGCTTTTCCAGCTATTTCGAAATTCTAATATGCATTTCGGTTACTACATGGGAATGGATAGCATAATATTTTTTTTACCTTTATGAACATACTCAAATTAATGTTTTGTGTTATTATCAACAAATACATTGTTTACTTAAATTTATTTCATTTTTATTTACTTACGTAGAATCAAAATTCACAAAATTCACAAATCTATTTGGAATCTATACATATAGATTCGAAATCTGATTTTACGACCCAGTAAGGGTATACAGGACAGTTTTTATTGTTACACCAACAAAGCAACCACTAAGACAAATCAAATAAAAATAAGATACAAAAGTGATATACATATTATTGAGTGGCAGTTCAATAGGGAAGATGCAATTAGAATATTTATGACAATTTTATGATTAAAACGTTAAAAAAATATAAAAGAAAGGCCACTGCAACGTTTTTATTTTACATAATGTTGATTTTTAACAATAATTACGAATCAAAAATGACTTGAAACAAGACGTATTTCAAAACACCAATCAGCGTTTAGTGACGTCACTCCTGTTACGACAACTTATTTGAGATTACGGTTGTAAAAGTGAATTATTATTTTAAGGGAATATTAATTGCGTTTTTTTTAATAAAAATAGAAGTTGGGTTTATCAAAGCAGACTCCAGGAATTTATCAAGAGTTAGTGTTGACATGGTTATAATTTTTTTTTGTCGAAAGTGCAGAGTTTTCAAGTGTAGAAATGAAAGGGACTAGTGATTTTACTACGGTATTTATAAATCATATTTGTTAAACTTTGTATTTTATTAAGCGGCTTCTACACATAGCAGTTATTTCAGCTCAACAAGAGAATCTTACGGCGATAACGCAATCGGCTATATCTAAATTAAAAGAGATGGATAATTATGTACATTAAAGTCTAGTTACTCCGGAGCATAAAGTACGTAAAGAAGGTTATCGTGTTCAGCTATTATAAATGAAACGCAAAGCTTGGTTCAGTCCTGCCAATGTGAAGATTTTGCTGATTCTGCAGGTAAAGAAAAAAATAATTGAAGAAGCTGGACTTCTTCTTAATACCGAGTATCCTATTTATGGTGCAACATCTGATGGGCTTACTGCAAATCACACAGTAGAGGTGAAATGAACCTTCAACAAGAGCTACCATACTTTCCTATGTGAGAGACAGTAAAATAACACCAAAATGTTGGACACAAGTACAACTTCAAATGTTTTTTAGCGAAAGGAATATGCCACTTTTCTGTATAGCATATCCAGAAAAATCAAAAGAAGTAGAAATTTATAATGTGCCATATGATAACAGCATTGTGTCTGTTATGTTATGTATGCTGCAAAGAAATTCTGGATAGATGCTGTATTTCCAAAATTAAAAGATATATATAATATTTAAACATATATTTTATCTAAAACTTTTTTGTAAATTTATAAAATAAAATTGTATGCTTTGTTAATACTATTTTTTATTTAATTTTAAGTAAAGGTGATTTTAAATCGACAAGCGCACAACAAATGATTATGCTAAAGTCTACATGAAGAATTAGAAAATGATCAACACACGCATGTGGCTTTAGAAAAACAAATTCGTGCAGTCTTCTAATCACTCTTTGAATATGAATTCCATACGTATGAAAGCCAGCGACGAACAAGTATGACTAGTGACAGACAGGAGTGACGGCATCTGAACTATAGGGCGCGCGAAAATTTAAACAGTCAATTTAAGCCCGCATTTTTCCGATAAATTACAATGTTTTTATTTTTTAATATATTCGAGAACTATTCTACATGGAATTTTTTAAAATGAAAACAAAAATAAAATATTGCATGTTCCCTATTACAGGTATAAACTATATCCAAGAATTTGACAATGAACCCTTATAGATTCACCATTTCCATCTGTCTGTTGACTTTTTTTATTAATACGTGATAAAAATATGTTACTGCAAACTTCTACAATTATTTAAAAAATGGTTGTCTGTAAACTCGGTTTACGGACGATAATTTTACGTGATAACGATGCGTGACAAGCCGAACACTTAGGCCAATCGTGCCTCACTATTACTTGTTCCGCGCTCTCGCTTGCACGCTCGGGTCAAGCTGAATGTGACAATGCTTTTTTGTGCAGCCGGCATTCATCGATTTATAAGACGTTATCACTTCGAAAATATTTTTCATTTATATATCATAGTCTGTTCGATTTATTCATTTAGCAACGTATTCTAATAGTCTTGTAAAAATGAATCCGTTTGTTTGGAGCTGATTACATTAAATGCAACTTGAGGGATTATTTCAAATTATAATAGGAAAATACCTAAAAAACATATATTTACAATAATCCCCGATTTATAAACTAGCTGCGTTCCACGGTTTCTCCCGCATAGTTATGAAAACGGTGATGATTATGATGATGATAAGTAACGTATGTCCGTCTCCAGATATCAGCCCCCGTATTCTGAACCCATTCGGTTTCGGAATCGATTCGATTTGTATATCTCCGTCTCTGTCATTCTCTATGGAAATGACCGAGACGGAGATATACAAATCGAATCGATTCCGAAACCGAATGGGTTCAGAATACGGGGGCAGATATCTCTATAATAAATTTCATAACGACCGGTTCAGCCGTTTGAGCGTGTAAAGGTAAAAAAGTTTGATTTTATAATATTTTTTTTTAATTTAATTTTTATCTCCACAGACACCAGGGTCAATGACCTTTGTCATAATTACAAACTAATGTTTACTAATTATCGTTACGGCAAAATATATAATATCATTTTGACATTGTGTCAAATATATTTCAAAACATCAGTACATTCATATAAATAACAATATTCTTAGTTGTCTTTTATGTTGTCACAAATATTATTTTTACTAGACTATAATAGACGTTTTCAAACGTAGCCAACACACAGGTTGATCCACTAGACAATTGTGACTGACCTCATAGCATAGTTTAGTATATGCCAAGTCAGGCTCAGGTCACTTTCTAAGCTATAGGTCATGGGCTCGATCCTCACCCATGACAATCATTTGTGTGATGAGCATGGGTATAGTTCCCGTCACGTAAAAATAACGCTGGTTTAAAAAAATATATAAGCTGTCTAGTTCCCATAGTACAAGCTATGCTATTTTGGTGCTAGATAGTGTTGCGAGCGAATATCCACCAATACTTTATTATTAATTTAAACGATTAAAGCTCTACCTAGTGAACAACATAAGAATTATGGATTTTTCTAAACCCGTCATTGTGGTCATAGCTGTCCAAAACTATGAAAACTGGTAACATTATTTTTTGTGACATTTCGGTTCGACAAATTACTAAAGTTGACATTTCTATTGGCCGACACCAACTCGTTCTAGTCAGTTCTCGTGTTTATTTTGATAAAATTGCGTCTGTCTGATTTAATTTTACGACCCATGTCATTAAGTTTGGATCTGTTTTGTGGTGTGGTCTATTTGTGTGTATTTTATTAATGTAAAAGTACAGACGCCCAAAATGCCAGTGACTTTAGTGGACAGATTGCCCTTCCCGAACCTCAAGGTTTACACGGCTGGAAGTGTTTTGCTGCTGTCGGTGGCAATATATTATGCTCTCAATGTGACCGGTGATCCGAACTGGCGTGGGAATGCGACGGCGGTGCTAGCTGAACCTGCAGCGGAGGGCGAACAGGCTGCGGGACTGGTCCCCGCAGCCGCCAAAGCCGAGGTTGCCCCGTTCAACGCCACCAGAAATCTCACTGAGCAGTTTGCGGAGGTGATGACTTTCATGATGCAGGAGCCACTGTGTATGTGGGTAAGTTCTAATCTTTACCTTATTTATATAGACGTTATGTAAACATGGTATTTTTTCACTTGACGCTCCTTTCAGTCAGAATCAGTGTAAATTATAAGGATTTTTTAAACTGAAATTTAAGACTGAGGTCCATGCTTTTGTAAAAACTAAACACTAAACTAACTAATACAACATTATTTAACTTTTTTTAAAAGCAAATGTAAAAAATATAATATTTAGTAGTATGAATATTATTTAGGCTTTTAATTGAGTATCAAAATGTTTATTCTTAATGATACCACTTAATGATTTGTTTAGAAAGTGCTACACAAAAGTAATATAAACAACAACATCATTAATTAAGTAGGTATAGATAATTATGTGATATCTTGTTTTTTTTTTAGGTATGTAAAATGTAGGTCAGCTTAGATTTATTTAAAACCTGAGTTGCAACTCAAGTTTTTAGTCAATTTTGATAAAGGTCACATGTGTAGGCACTGTTGTTGTCTTTATTAAAATATCTTCTATGTGGTTGTATTAAAAAAGCAGACAGAATTTCATCAAAAAAATGCTTATAGTGTTTATGAAGTGTGTGTTGTGGTGAGTATTAACTCAATTACATGTTACTATCTGTGCCCTGTGGTTTCACCCACATACTGATGAGTAATGGTGATCATTATGAAGTTGAAATTCAGACTATTCAGACTATGTCTGTCTCCTGGGCCTCGGGGCTACTATTTGAACTATCACTTGTTCACCACTCGCTGGTATGATTTAGCGACAATTTTGACAAAAATCTAGTCTAATACATAATAATAAACTAACCTGACTAGCCTTGTGGCTCAGTTGGTAGTATGTCTGCCTGCTGTACCGTTGGTTGTGGGTTCGATCCCCACCCTGGGCAAACATTTGTGTGATGAGCCTGGATGTTTGTTCTGTGTCTGGATGTTTCTATGTGTCATAAGTATGTATTTACAAAAAAAACTATATGTATTATATCTACCATCTAGTTTCTATAGTACAAGCTTTGCTTAGTTTGGGCTAGATGGTGATGTGTGAAATGTCCACCAATATTTATTTATTTAAATTGAGTGGGTATATTTTTAATCAATTACTATGTAGTAAAAACATGCATTAGCATTGTGCCTTCTAATTCTAATTTGAGTTGGGGGCGATAAGACCTGCACTGATGTCCCACTTGGGGTGTATTGTGCATTTCCCCCCACCAGCCTACCCAAACCATCTGAGCTCCTTGATATAACAGAACACAGCTTTGGGTCACTGGCACAACTGTTCCATTTCTCTTGAGTCAGGTGTCATGTTGCAGAGCAAGCAAGTTGCAGCATTGTGCCTTGTCCCTAATATTATACAAAGTCCATTAATTAATATAATGGACTTACCTCTCTACTTACTCTTGGTCGGTGTCATGCTTCGCACACAAAAAAATATTGTCTTTGGAAAAGGCTGCTGAATGCGGTTGAAACTATAGTCTGATATTTCGGAACTCAAAACAGATGTTAGTGACCCATAGTTTTTTATTTAAATAAAATTTAGATTGCATTATTGTTTACAACAGGAAATTCATTACCCTATGGAGAGTTTTAGGATGATAATTTATATGGTAGAATGTTCATTCGTTCAATTAGTTCATTCACCATTATTCACCATTATTCAATTAGTTCATTCACCATTATTTTTGTGTCTAACAATTTTACTAAATATTTAATTATGATGAATATAAGCATAGAATCTTTTTTTGCAAAGATGGATCTTATGCACCCTATGCAAGGTGTACACTCTGTCACAAATGCTTTTGCATTCTTCATCACAATGCAGGTAAACTGTGGGGCACAGCTAGTCATAATATATTCATTCACTATTGAAATGCTTTGAATTTTAAGGTCAGTGATTACTTTAAATAGATTTATTTTAAATATAAAATCTATTTACATTGGATTGTTTGAAACATTAATGAGTTTGCCGTTTCAGGGCATAAGTGTCAATATCCAATACCAATCCATGTGATTATATTGTATCCATACGATACAATATAATCACATTTATACTATTCTATTCTATTCAAATTCTGTGCTTGACAACTGCAGGTTTTATTAGGTATTATTAGCCAGATCTAAGTATTCTGAAAATGGAGTATGTGTCAGAAAAGAAAATAAACTTTGTAAGTAGTTGAAAACAATGTATATCTATACATTTGAATTAATCAAGTTTGTGATTTCCAAACCAATTATCAGTATTAAAATTTTCCCTATTATTATTGTGTTGACTTATGTTTTTTTTATTTTGTGTTATACATAAGTAATGTAAACACTGACTGACACATCCACAAACACACACATGCAAACTGACTGAAACATGCAACAAGTGTTTATAGAACAAATAAAATAAAATAAAACAATGGAGTTTTCCCAGAAAAACTAAAAAAGACTGTCATAAAGCCGTTGTTTAAAAAGAATGATGTGAGCGATATGAGTTGCTATAGACCTATAGCTCTAGTTCCAGTCCTATCAAAAGTTTTTGAAAGAGTTATATATGACAGAATTTATAATTATTTTGAAGAAAACAATTTGTTTGTACCGGAACAAATAGGTTTCCGTAAGAAAAAGTCAATAAATCTGGCAATATATAACTTTTTACATACTGTCATGGAAAGTATTGATAATAACGTACTGATATGTGCTTTATTTATGGATTTATCGAAAGCATTTGACTATGTGGACCACAAAATTCTGTTAAGGAAATTAGAAGCCTACGGCGTAAGGGGTAATGCAAATAAACTCATTGAATCATACTTAGCATACCGCCAACAGTGTACGCAAATCAGCAACATCTGTCCTAAACTAAAAAAAGAAGTATTTCACACATCACAATACAAAACTGTCAAGTATGGTGTCCCACAAGGGAGTGTTCTTGGTCCCCTACTGTTTATTATCTACATAAATGATCTCATTAAAGCTACCAGACATCCTATGGTTCAGTTTGCTGACGACAGCACTGTGCTGTTTACAGGTAGAAACAAAATGAGTATTGAAAATGACATTAATTGTACATTGCATAATATTATAGCATGGTTAACATCAAATAATCTACAAATAAATCTAAATAAGACAAACATAATGATATTTCGAAATAGGACGAATAAGCTAGGTGAATTGGACATTAAATATTGCGGACACAAAATTGATATTATAAATACTACAAAATTTTTAGGTTTAAACATCGACTATAACTTAAACTGGAAGGAGCATTTAGATAACCTTCGTACGAAAATAAACCAGCATTCATATGCTCTTTACATGCTGTCAAAAACAGTGAGTAAATCGACGGTTGTAATAGCCTATAATGGTTATGTGTCATCTCTGCTTCGATATGGAATTTTGTTTTGGGGCAACAGTACGGAAAAAGACACAGTCTTCAGAGCACAGAAAAAATGCATTAGGGCTATCTGTAGGCTGCGTCAAACAGATAGTTGCAAGCCCCATTTCAAAAGTTTGGAAATATTAACACTACCATGTCTATATATATTCGAATGTGTGGTATTTGTGCGTTACAACTTAGACTTGTTTGCTAATCTTAAGAGTGCCAGGCATAATCATAAAATTGTTGCACCTACACGCAAAACAGCACTGCTCTCGAACAGCATACTATGCATGGCTCCTACAATATATAACCACCTACCAGAGGAAATAGCTAGCACAAGTCAAATATTCATTTTTAAACAAAAAATAAAAAAATTCTTACTGGATAAGGCATATTATTCTGTAAAAGAGTACTTAGCTGATGATTTTAAATAATGTTGGCATAATTTATAATTTTCTGTTGGCTATGATTGTATTTTAATATCATATTGACATTCTATGAGTACATATACAAATTACTATGACATTTAAATTATATTTTTTAAATGACATTACCGTTACTAAATTTGAATATAGTTTAAGATTATGTCGACATTACTTTTGATTAAAATTTAACTTAATTAATTTAATGTTGATTTTTCACATAGATCTTTTTTGGTATGACATCTTTATTATTTTGTGTATTATAATAACTTTAACGTAACTATATTTTACTTGACATTAAATTTAGTTGCGTGTGGACATTAATTGAATTTGAACTATTGATATATTTTCTTATCCGATATATTTTCACAAATCTGTTTTGTATTGCATAATTTATTTTATATCCATTTAACATTGACATAAATGTATTTTCATTTTATAATGCACTATAATTTAGTAAATTTTTATTTGTATCATTATTATTTATCCGTTGTATTTAATAAGACACATTGGTATGACCATGACTAGGTGGTTTTATGTGACTTATCTATACTGCGGTGACACAGATTATCATGCTGTAGATTATTGGCATTTGTTTGGTTTTGTGATTTCTTTAAGATGTGTAAGCATGTAGGTAGTGATTGATATGTACAAAGTTGTAAGCAATCTTTTTTTATTGATTTTTCTTAGATTTCCTTAGATTCTGTTACCATTTTATGTATTTCTTTGTTTCTGAGAGGACAAAACTGAGATATATTACGATTGAGTGAGAATGTCAACAGAAAGCATGTAAGTCGCATTATTTGACAAAGGTAGTTAAAATTCTAATTGTTATTTGACAAATTTTTGCATGCCGTAAGGCGGGATATGGCGTTCTTAACTATAATATTATGTATTCCATCAATGTATCATACCCATATACGCAAATAAAGATAATATGAATATGAATGAATATGAATAAAGAATTGGATTAAAATCTTAACTTTAAGCTTCAAGAGACTGTAGACCTACATTTTCGATATCAGCTTGATACCTCCACATGTTCTTGGGAAAAAGTGTCTTGACAGACAGACGGTCATCGAAGTGATCGTATAAGGTTTCCGTTTTTACCTTTTAGGTATAGAACTCTAAAAAACGTAGCTTGATAAGCAATGGGTCATTAGATTCGCCTTAGTATTGTTGTTTTATTGATTGGACCATGGAACTCTCAAAAGGTGCTGTGGTCTAACTATTTTTAAAGTTGGACAACTGCCCCTAGTTAAGGCCCATTGGTCCAACTAGTTGCACAGACCAGTTGAATCATTGCCCCTATATCGACACTTCGCTCATCAAAATTGGTCAATTAGGCTATACGAGGTAATAGATCGCCCTAGCGATACTAATACCGCATTCTAGTGCCCAGTACCCTTATTCTAGTTCTAATCGGTTGTCGATTTGTCAATTTTGTCGGTAATGAGCCGGCTACCGAATAAAGCTCCATTCGACTCCAATGGGTATTCACGAATTCGAATTTATGCCCGTCGGTCCCATTTTTAGTATAGAAATCTCGAGAAACCAAAGACAATCTCCACTCATCCTCAACTGGATCCGCCGGGATTCGGGTAGACCGATTCACAAACTCGAATCCGAAGGAGTTTGACATATAAATTCGATGGCTAATTCGATATCGCTCCCGACAGGTTTATCCTGTCGGGAGTGATATCGAATACATTTTACTAATACATTTTAATAATATAAGAGCACTTTTTTGATATTTTCAATTACCATTTTCCATAATTTGACATAATATATTCACCTAATAGTCAAATGTACCGATTTTACGGGTTTTAAAATTCCCCTAATTATGATTTCCAAAGTTTCAAAATGTTATATTTTAAAGTTGGAGAGCTTAGTCAGATTACACGCATATCGCTCTAAATATATTAAATATTTTATACTTGTTACTAATAAATGGCAAATACATTGAATGCACGAGTACAGGGAGAAAATAGAAGAACTTTGAAATCACACACACACATGGACACACACAACCAACAAGGTATTTTCGAAGCATGCTTCACTTATTGAAGCTACAAATTTACTAAAGAATTATATGCCATAATTAATATGATGGATCAAGTTATATGTATATTATGCAATAAATTACATATTTTGTCAGTCGCTGGTCATAATTAAGCATTTTTTTTACTTCTATTACGAATCACCTATCTAAAAACATGAAACTGACTCTGAAAACTAGCTTGTCTATGTTATCCTATCGGTCACACGAGGTCATTACCGATTTGGTACCGACTGGTGCCATTCGAATTTGTGAATAGGGTTATCGAAGGTTATCCATTCGATTCGGTAGGTTTTTCGCGGGAACTTAATTAAAAAATGTCACAGTTTTCTTTTATTATCCTAAACTTGTGTTATTTCAAATAAAGATTTTGTAAAGAAGATGTTTTTATAATCTATTAGTGTTCGTTTACGCGCACGAGTTTGAAATGAGAGTGATGAAACATACTTCTTCACGTTGTAACTTACAAAGTCCTTAACAGCTCCTAGTAAAGTAACCAAGTCATGACATGAACTTGATTCACTATCAACCGAGTATCTCGTCATATTCTAAGCCAAGTAACTTGAGATTGTGACTAAAACTTATATTATTTGTATTTTTCATGAAACTTTTAACATATTATTTTGGCAAATGAGCCAATCGTGGCCAATAAAAGAAAATAAAATTGACGGCTGTAACTGTCAAATTTACAATTTTTTTTTAGTGACTTGATATCGCTTAGGATTTCGATTAACTGTTTAAGAAAATCAATTAAAGTTCGATTCTTTTGCGTTTAAAAATGGTCATTTTCAAATAAAAGTAAGAAAATCGTATTTTTTTACAGTTCAAATAGGGATCAGTCAATAATGCGAGCTAGTAAAGAAAGTCTATTATATTTTGCTGGGGCTGAAGTAACACACATTTATATTTCTAACCGATTTCAAAAAGAATGAGGTTCATAATTCAACTGTATGTTTTTTTTGTTGGCAATATTATAAATTCTACACCGATCTATCGACTCCATAGATAAAGAAATTTGATGTTCTGTGATAGCAGTGATAGCTTGTAATAAATTGATTTTTTTTTGTTGTTACTAGAGGAGCATCCGGTGTCATTCCTCCTTCTCGCTTTCGACCTACACTGTCTCTCGTATTCCTTTGTCCGGTGGACGTTCACTGTAATCCAAATCATATTAATTATCGAACATCATCCTAGTAAATACTAAGTTATATTATTCGAATTGTGTAACATTACGTCACTTTAGTGCTTGTTTAAAAAAACTTTACTACCATACAGAGAGAGGAGCGTAGGAGAGAAGTGTGTATTTCATGTTTGTCTTTACGTTGCTCATTTAGCAAACAAATGAATAAATTTTGGTTTGAATTTACTTATGAAATGAAATTTATTTGCAAGAATGTAGGTAAATAAGGCTTTAGAAATTAATTAAAATTTTCCATTACATTCGATCATTTCTCAAGTGCAAATATTTAATAGTGGATCAATATGACATAAATAATATTAAATTAGAATTGATAATAGTAGGTATAGTATATAATAAGTAAATTACATCAAACATGAATAACTCTGTTGTCTTAACAGTAGGTACTACAGTAGTAAAAATACAATAACGTGACGAAAATTACACTTTCACGAAAATGACATGCAGCATGAGATAACTCTAAAAATCGGTTTTCAAAGTCAAAAAAAACAATTTCCGATTAATCGATTGACATGTCACATGCCGCTTTCAATCAATGGAACCGTTTGGGATGATCAGCTGATACCTTATGGAATGGAAATGTCAAAATTATTCGATATTCGAGAAACCTGAATCGCTAATTCCGCAAACCGTGTGAAATCCTTCGAGATCTCTCTCCATATCGAAGATCGCATCGAATCGAATATAATCTGAATAAGGGTGCAGGACTAGAATGCGGTATTAGTATCTCTTGCCTGTAGTTAATTAAGCTCATTCAATATCAGCTCTTTAAATAACACCTTCACTACTGGAGCAGTTGTGTTACCAGCCCAGAGCCTCGCTCCGATATTTCAAGGAGCTGGGTTGGCTCGGGTAATGCTGGTAGGGGGAAACGCACAATAGTCACCTATCGCTCCCATGTCGAAAGATAAGGGCGTGCTGGTCCCGAGCGGACAACCGCAAGATGTGACGATTCTATTTCTAACAAATCAAAGAGCACCGCTGTTCCCGCAACGGGTTTCTTCGGAAATAGCGCCGCGACGCGTTGCATTTGAAAGTAGGCCCGTGTCTGGTTTTTTCCCGCGACGGGTTTCTTCGGAAATAGGCCGCGACGGGAATCCGTGTTCGGGACCCGCTCACCAAAACGGATGTCCTATCAATCAAAATTAACATCCGAAAACATTATATTACTCCTTGCGCAGGCACTTAAAAAATTAAATACGTATAAAGTCAATTATTTTTGTTCAATTCCACTGGACCATTACAGAGGACAGTTACCGAGTTGAAAAATTAAGCTCACACAAACAAACATTCACTTTAAATATAATGATGGCAATGTAAGTTGGTCGTGATGCATTTTTATTGTTGAGGCAAACCTGAGACTCGGCTGCATTGAATACCAGTTTCTGAGCCTGATGCCGTGCCTCGAGTGAAAGTTCACATTCAGGTTTTTGAAGTAAATATCTGCTTGTGAATCTTTACATTCTAACTGAACCTCGATGTTTGGAAATACAAGTATATTTACACATTTTTGCCAAATAAGTGTATATCTAAATATTTTATTACGCTCGGTTTATGCGCCTTTTGTGTCAATGCCTACTCAATCAAGTAAGATTAATTCTTCATGATCATCATCTCAGCTATAATTAGTCCACTACTGGACATAAACCTCCTCCTATGGATTTTTAAAAATATTGTTTGTCGCATGGACTGTAACCAGCATATTCCTGCCACTTGTCCGAGTCTTCTTAAGCTTTCCGGTGCATGGTCTCTACTCAAGTTTGTGGCCCCATCAGCCTTCAGTTCTGACCCTACCATTACAATATTCTTGCTTTATAAGAGGTTTACTGACTTTACAAAGATAACCTCAATAAATTTATTTACAGTTTAAGACGGCTAATTATGAGCTAATTCATAGTAACAATTTCATACTTAAAACAAGCGCTAAGCAGATATGAGGTGAGGATTCTGGGAAGGACCGCTCCAGAATCCTCACAAAGTTGCTTTTATAACTTCGGAACCCTTGAAGAAATTCTTTTGAGATTTGGCACGCCGGCGTAGTCTCGGTTAATTAATGGCTAATTGTTGGAATTATATCTCACCATTTTCACATATGAGTAGTGAGGATTTGACTTTTTATTTGATTTTGAGCTTATTGCGAATTCTAGATAGAGCTTATTATCTAGAATTCTCAATAAACCCTAGCCTAGTATTAACTTCGGAATTATGATGCGGCTAATTATGTGACATTCCTGGTAAATTACTGGTAGTCGACGGCAAATTTTTGGCATAGCCAAAACTAGATAGATAGATAGATAAACTCTTTATTGTACACACCTTAAAAGTAATAACAACTAATTTTCAGTAAGTATGTAAGTTCGTATACACTGAGTGGCCAGCTATAGTGCCAGAGATATTAAGCCGCCGACAGGCTTCTGACCTGGCTTGACGTTGACAAACAACCGGGACCTACAATTTAACGTGTCATCCGACCCACGCTAGCACTCAGAAAAAATTGCCACTCACGGTCACACATCCGAATGCTGACCGGTCCGTCCGTTGCTAATTTTCAGTAAGTAATATCTGTGAGGTCAGGATTCCCAATGGAAGCAATATTTCTAAATTTACCTCTTTCGTTGAAGCTATGGTGCTATTTAAGGTATAACTATGTATGGAACTATGTATTTTATGATAATTTTAGTAGTATATATATATATATATATATATATATACATTTTAGGAATTCAACTTTCTATTCCTAAATGTTATTATTTAATACTCTTGATCACACCTGTCGTAAAATTACAGAGCTATTATATATATATATATAATAGCTCTGTAATTTTACGACCTTTTTTATCTGTATTAAATAATAACATTTAGGAATAGAAAGTTGAATTCCTAAAATGTTGAGAGACTGGTATGCAACATAGATATACGACTGAAGTGAAGGATTCTTTTTAAATTCAATTAATATTTTTATTGAGTTTTACTACATACCGATGCAAGCGACCAGATTCAAATTAAATATAATATAAAATTACCATTTTAATTACATATTTTATAATGATATTCATGAATTCACCGGCTTGCTGGCGATTCGGACAGTGTCCGAATTGACACATTTTAATTTTAATATATTTTCACTGACTATTTGGACACCAATAAAATAATTATAGTTTAAAAAACTGAAGCAACCGACATCTCATGGATGCCATTGTCAGAACTGGACCAAATTGAAATGGGACCCGGGAAGCACCAGCTTTCAAATAAAAAAGAATCATCAACATCGGTTCACCCAGTCGAAAGTTATGAGGTAACAAACAAAAAAAAAACATACAGTCTAATTGGGAACCTCCTCCTTTTTTGAAGTCGGAAAGTTGGAAAAAACTCTTTTGTACAGTCAGAAAAAAAAATCCAACACTTCCTTAAAGTATATTAATGTGACTGTTGTCGAGATATTTTTAATGTGAATATATTGTAGATTAATATAAACCAATATTTATAAGATGTTGATTATTGTACGAAATATACCTACATTTTGGATGTTTTTTTTTTCAACAAGTATGTAATATAGTCTAATATAGTGACTTACAGTAATAATACATATCCACAAAGCAATTTATTATCGAAAGATGCTACCGTAAAATAGTTTTGGTAACGCTTTTTTTCCATTTTTAAATAAAAACTACGGGTCACTCACGTCTGTTTTGAGCCGAAATATCCGACTATAGTTTCAACCGCTTTTTTCCACATAATTATTATATTTTAAAACTTTTGCATCTGACTGCAATAATTTGATGGTGTCCGAATCGTCAGTGAAAAAATATTAAAACTGAAATGTGTCAATTCGGACACTGTGTCCTAATATATTGTGTCCGAATCGTCAGCAAGTCAATTCACCAACTCGATTTTATACTTACGTAAATAAAAAATACGAAGATGTTATAAACATTAAAACTGGCAAAAGCATATCCAAGTTTGTTAAATTTGCGATATATTTTCTTTATCGGCTGAAGAAATTATAATTGTTTAGGTATGAAATTTGTAATCTCACTAGGTACGAGGTAAATAAGATGGGTTTAATTTGTTTTAGATGAAAACTTTAGATGCTACTTTTTGCACTGATTTATAATAGGATTATTTTTCATTCTGTCCCGAGAACTACCACACCTTTGCCAGTTGGTCAACCGCCAAGCACTGTTAGTGTGTTCAGGACAGTTTCAAGCGGAACTTTCGGTCATAACATGACTTAACATTAATTTCATCCCTTCTTTGTATGTACCACCCCTATTTTTATTATTTTTGAAAATTTGACTACGACGTTTTGTAGCGGTTCACAGAACACATCTACATGCCAAATTTTGTTTATGTAGGGCTGATAGTCTCTGAGTAAAATGTCTGTAACATAATATGGACAGACAGATAGACGGACATGGCGAAATTATAAGGGTTCCTCATAGTTACTACGGAACACTAAAAGTCTAGATACGGAAGACAGTTTTAATTGTCAATGTCAAAGCAATCACAAAAGGACAAAAATAATTTAGATGTATTTTTTGGTTTTACGTAACATATTATTTCTAATTTTTGTGTATTCTATTCTATTTCCTAATTTAATTTCTAATTTTATTATTTCGATGCGGTTTTTTTTTGGATAAAAATGTGATAGTAGCGGCTCCATATTCTACTTATATAAAAAAGTATATATGTATTCTATCAGCCATTTAGTTCCATAGTACAAGCTTTGCTTAGTTTGGGCTAAATGGTGTTGTGTGAAATGTCCCCAAATATTTATTAAATATTTTTTTACTATATTTGCCAAGCTGTACTTGACATTTTAGACTTAATAAAAGCATTCCACGAGCCTTTTAGTCTTTATTGACATGACGAGCCCATGTGTCATCGCCAAGCAATATGTAAACAATACTCGACACATACGCGGCCGTGGCTCGGGCTACCAAACCTGCCAAGAACTATAATTAAAGTTCTACTAAAACATAGTTGTTTGTGAGAGTCACGGGCGATAGCGCTCGCTCGTCTGAATAACATAAATAAACAAACGATTGGCGCGCGATCATCACGCGATGTTAGTACACGTCATGTTGGGGAAAACGAGGCGAGACGAAGATACGAAAAAAATTATCTTATTGTTTTTTTATTATGGCATTCTATTGTACTATTTTCCAGCTATTTCTGTTACCCATACCCATATTCACAAATAAATTAAATTATTATTATATTATAAATATGTATTATCAAAATTGGTCAGCAAATTGCGCCACAGAAAACTTCATCCCATTTTGGGGGAAATATTCCCTTAATCAAAAATCACAGACGATAAAAAATCTATAAAGTTGTTAAGCCTTTATTATCAATTTTCATAAAGATTGGTTGCAAATTCGACCAGTACGAGTACCGACAAACATCCGGCCAGAAGAAAGAAAAGTAAAAGGAGGAAAAAATATAATCTACGCCGATAAAAAACCGGTAAACCAGTTAAAGACTGAAGTTTTGAACTTTGAAGTGTAATATGTTCCTTTACGTGGACCACAACTTTACAAGCGGCCAAGGGCAACTGTTATCAGTGAATGATTAGATTTAATTAAAAAAACAAAGAAAACATTTATATTAAAAGAAAAACAAAATACCCGACTGAATAAGAGCTATTTTCGTAATATAAACGTTTCTTTTGATATGATCTTGACTCAACGTCATGTCATGCGTAGACGCGAAAATACACACAACAATGTTGACTGTAAATTTTCGCGAGAAGGGTGTTTGTACAATTTATCGACCGAGCGAGCGAACCGTCTCTGCATTAACTGGCCAAATTTTCTTTCATCTGTCAGTTTGTTTGTGTGTTTGTATGTTCGTACTCGCGTACAGGGCATAATTTTGATGAAACTAGGCAGAGAGGTTCTATGGATTATTTTAAAAAAAATTGTCATCGGCGATTTTTGATAGGTTTTTTTTTTGTTTCCCATAAAAAGGGGGGAAGTTTATTGCGGCGCTAAATACCAACCAATTTTAATGATATTTGGTAGGTAGATAAAGTACACAATTATTACAACTTGTAAAAATGAACAGAATTGGTGCGAGCGAGTTAGCGAGAGAAAAAGTTAAATAGAGCGAGTACTTCAAATATGATGGAACTCGGGATGATGCTGTTGATTTTATTATCATCATCAATTAATTATTTCATTTAATAAAACACTATTTCTTCGCAGCTAACCACTATGACGTCACATATCTTAGGAACTATCTTGGCATTTCTTCTCGTGTGTATCACACTAAGCGCCCCCGCCGCCCGCACTTCTCTCAGTCCCCTTTGTCATCATACCCCGCGCCCCTGTACCGCGCAAGCGAGGACTAAGATAAACGGCCGAACTATAGCTGCTAACTCATATATTTTTTTGTGATAAGGTCATCAGCGCCGAGGAGCTAAATATTATCGCAATCAGGAAGCAAATAATTTAACCTAGTCCTTGAGTCGCAACTATTTTATTTCGTGGGATCAACTATTTTATTGATATGGGGCCATTCATTTATTACGTAAGACGATTTAGGGGGGGAGGGGGGTCGACCATGTCTTATTTTTTCTTACAAGGGGGTGGGAGGGAGTCTTGATAGTTCTTGCGTAAGATCACAAAAAATTTAATAAAAGTTAAAATTATACTTTGAAAAAGCGCGGGCAACCGCGCGAGTGCCGAAGTGCGCTCGGATGTGTATAAAAGTACAAATAAACATTCCTAAAAATGGTTACTTTGAAAAATAAACATTACAATAAACCAAACGTGTATTAATTTTTTCCTTTAGATTCTTACGTAATAAATATTACACAGGGGGAGGGAGCCGGTCAAAAACTGGCAAAAATAGTCTTACGTAATAAATGAATGGCCCCTATTCGTGACGCACCTTATCAAATGTTTTACGTTCAATTCTATTTATAGTTTAATAGTAATATGTAAAGTAATATGCGCGCAAGATAAGATCAGTTTTTACAAGGTTTTATTTAAGTTCACGCGATATTTATACGGTCTGTTGTCGTTGAACGTCAAAGTATTGAAAGAAAAAAAATAAGCTATATTACCTAATTGTCCAGTCACTTGGCGCAAAAAGGTTTACCTGGTTTGTTTTTCGACACTTTTGCAAAGGGTGATTTTATAGATTTCGATGCGCTCATTCCTAAATTCTACTTTGCCACCTCGTAAATATCTTTGCTGCTCGCGTCGCGATATTGCAAATATATCGCAAAAACGCATATTTTGACAGTCGCAAAGGAATCAAAACCTATAGGGCACTTCCCGTTGACCTATAACTGTGAAATTTGGCAAGAAGCATTTGTCATATAGTACATATAAAGGCAAAAATCCGAAAACTGTACATATTAATTTAATCACAAAAAAATAGGGTCTTTATGCAGGGAAGGAGGGTCCAAATTTTAATGTGCTTTAACCGTATCATATGGGGTAGAAAGAGCTTCATTAGCACACGCTAAAACAGATTTACAAATATTTTTACGATATATATTTTTCGGTTTATGAAGGAAAATATATTTAAAAAAAATCCTTTAATTTTTTACTAATTTGTATGGAACCCTCGGTGGCCGAGTCTGACTCGCACTTGTCTGGTTTTATTAATTTTATCTCCGCCATCTAAGTTGAATCTTATTTCACAGGCGCCTTCAATGACTAATTTACTAAGTAAACATCTCATAGGAGTAAACTAACTGTACTCAGGTCTAGCAAAAACATCTCCGTTATTCGTAACTACTGGTTTTGCACCATTGTTTTCTCCTACGTTTCTATAGGTGTTGTGCTCGTTTTATATGTGCTAATCACCAATACATAGGTATTTAACCTAAATTATAAAAGATAAAGCTTTCAATTAGTATCTCTCTGTGTTACTTTTTATCATGAAATTTGTCTTTACAATAGTAGTGAAGTGTGTTTGAAAATTAAACGAACTTATCCAGTGAAGTCTTGTGAATACAATTTTTAATTTCATAAAACAATCTAATTAACTGAAAAGAGAGAAATAACGTGAAAACAATCATAACTGTATAGATACACAGATTTGCTAAGAAGGTACATAAACCATTTTTTTTTATAAATTACTTTTATTCTGTAATCATCAAGGTTTTGTCTCGCAAAATAATTTAACATTTTTTCAACATTTATTCACGTAAGCTTGACTCGCTCTTGACCAGTTTTTAATTTGTAGAATTACATCAAAGTAAACCCTACAACCTTGCCAATTTTGAGACTTGTATATATTACCATTTTAAAGATACAGCCGTTTAAGTGTAGAACGGACAGACAGAAACAGTAGTCTCACGAATAGACTCCCGCACCCTTAATACGGAAGCCTAAAAAACCGACTTCAAACTCAACATACATAATGAAGCTACTACAATGAATAAAATAACATAATTATCTGGGGGCAGCCCCGTGCCCCCGCCATGTGAGCGAACGGGTTTACGAGTATATTACACGTTAGGTCCCGAACATCAACGCTAGATATTTATACAATAGATATCCATATTAGTTAAACACATACAGCAAAACAATGTTAAATGTAATATAAATAAGCTTAGCCCTTCAATCCTTGAATTAATATCAGGAAAAATAGCTCGCCATTAAAAAATATATTAAATATACATATATCAACGCTAAGCCTGCAATGCTTATGACCGTGTATATAAAAACACTCAAATGTTTCGTTATATTACATATATTCGATTTTATATGTTCGAGATTAATGTGTAGAACTTCAATATACTTCAAGCTTATTTACGAGTACTTATCAGATTAAAATTTAGTACTGTATTTAGGAATGTATATTTTACTCAACATATTTTATCAATAGATCAATAAAATTATATTGATGTATTGTAATCTGTAACAAGAGCTGATATAAAGCGTCAAGACAGTTTTAATAAAGGTCTAAACTGTGTTAAATATATAAATAGTTACCCGACTGCGAAGGAGGATTATGCTTTTATGTTTCTATTTTACCTCCTACAGCCTAAACGGCTTTACCGATGTGCAACGTCTCTTTGGATTCGTCTTATTTCTCGAGTGTCATAAGCGTGTAACTTTTCGGTATCGGTAATTTTTTTTTGTGAAAAAAAAACTACCGGTTATTTCGAAAAACTCGAATGGGGTTCGGGTGTTTTGTTTTTCTTTTAACATAATCATTTAGGTATATACTTGTCTACTATATCTTCTCTTCATTCCTCCTGGTCTTTGACGTTTTGCCTACCCCGTAAGGAAAATAGGTGTTATTTTATGTACGTATAGATACTTGTCCCTTAAATGTTACTTTTTTTTTGCTTGAAGTTGGCATCATACTTACACATTTGCCATTTGTCGTGTTTATAACAAGCAACATTTATGTTACTTGTTAACGTCACCATAAGGTGAATGTGCCCAGATGACAAGACAATTCGTGGTTGTGAGAAGCGGAACATGCATATAAATTATACATACATATACATGTACATTCACGTGACGAGGTCGGCTGTTGCCCTTGGTTAGGACAGCGATTCTACTGCAGAAACATTGACACTAAAATACGGTCTGTAATCTGTAAAGCAGATCGGCCAGTGACCGCCATAACCATAGACATTTTGACGTGATAACGTCTTATAAATCGATGAACACCGGCTGCACGCACAAAAAGCATTCTGACTCATTGTCACGTTCCGCCTGAGCAGAGCGTGCAAGCGGGAGCGCGGAACAAGCGATAGAGAGGCACGATCTGCCTAAGCGTTCGGCTTCTGACGCATCTATCATGACGTTATCACGTAAAAAGAGACAGTGATAAAGAAAATAAACCAGTTAAAAAAAAAGTCATATGTTTTTGCAATTCTTAAAAGTTGATTGAAATGTCATAGTTTACAAAACAGATTAAATTATTTCCTTACATGTATCACAATAATTTCATTGCCTAAAATAAGCAAAGCTCTTGTATGTTTAAATGCATAACTAAGCTAAGCAAAGACCCCCCCCGCCTTCTGGTGCTTACATAATACTTGAATATCCCCCTTGTCATTCAGGAGATTTTCAATTAATTTGATACAATTATGACACCTAGAGAAAGTAAACGAATCTAATGACATTTCGCATATCAAAATATGTCAAAGTAGTAACCGTCAGAACGTGAATAAATATTTAAATTCGTTATTCAAAGTGCAGGGGAGATTCGAACCAGGGAGCTTCAAAACTCCTAAGAAAATAAACCACAGAATAAATAAATCTATATGCAGGGTGTAGTCATTAAAGTCAATTGTCTACACATGTTTGTAGATCGATGAACGTGTGGGAGACCACGTCAGTCTTTAATGTTTCTGTTGACTAATAAGATTCCCCCACGACGTCGTCCTCGTCACTAATTTGACCGTAGTGTTGCCAAGCTTTGGATTTACAGAAAACTAGGTCGTTTTTTTTTTTAGAAAACTGTAAATCTACAGGTTTTCTTTAAATGCTATGTTTATTATTAAAAATCCGACCGCAAACGATTACACCACAAAATTGAGATATCTCCTGTTTTGTGATTATACTGTTGACTTCATACACGGCAAAAAAAGAAAAAGAAAAGGCGGTAGTACGTATGCCTCTAAACTGTAGGTCATGGATTCGATCCTCACCCAGGGCAAACATTTCTGCTGAGTATGGATGTTTGTTCTGTGTCTGGTGTTCAATGGAATGTGACGTGCTAGAAATAAAATCAACATAACACCACCTCAACAAGCAACTCTATGAAAGAGGATTTCCTTAATCATCAAAGTATTTAATTTATTCATGGCCATGGTTACTATGACCTTTTGCCATAAATCTTTAGTGATACCAGCAACTGCAAAAAAAAAAATTAAGTCCCTAAATGAAAAAAAAAATAGTCCCCAAAGAGTCCAATGACCTCAAAATTCCCCTAGATCTAGCGACAAAATCTCTAAAACGACATCAATGTTTAGTTTATCCTCCAATTTTTAAAAGAACCCAGGAGTCAGTGGAGATCAATTTCTTAAAAAAAAAAGTAACAGTAGATTAGGGTTCATGCATGTTTGTCTCATACAGAAAAATGACGGTTTTTACATGTTACATATTGTAGTATTTTTTTTTTCCTTTAATAATAAAATGATTGTCTGCGACTAATGAGAACAAGGTAAATTGACCGGGTAAAGGCTAACGACATTGTAAACTCAAACGTATTTATTTACTGTTCACTTATGAACCATTATATTAATTCAAGAACATTGTGTAATTATATTTATAGTTTAAAAAACTGAAAAACACGACTTCATAATACGCAATTCGTTTACTTGGATGATATTTTTTTCAGTTATCTATATATATATATATATATATAAAAACCGGACAAGTACGAGTCAGACTCGCCCACCGAGGGTTCCGTACAAACTAGTAGATAAAAGGGGGAAATCATATATTTTTTTATATTTTCCTTCATAAACCGAAAAATATACATCGTAAAAATATTTAAAAACCTGTTTTAGCTTATGCTACTGAAGATCTTTCATATGATACCCCACAAGATACGGTTAATTCACTTTAAAATTTGGACCTTAATTCCTTGCATTTAAAGACACTATTTTTTTATTCTCTTTTCAAATATGCTACTATTTCAATTTGAGATCATACTAGATTAAACATTATGCAATTTTATGTTAAATACATTGCGTTGGCGTAATACCCTTGATACAACAAGTATGCACACAATGTAGGAAGAGATATTCGCGAATCGCTGAAATATCAAGGTCGAAACATTAGCTATAAAAATGTTGTTCTAGGCTAACGTGTACTCGATGATTATCTTACTTATTTAAAATTATGTAGATGTTGTATAATGTTCTGTCCGACCTTAACATTGGTCGAAGATTGACCA
The DNA here is from genome assembly GCA_947563715.1 of Lycia hirtaria. Lineage (NCBI taxonomy): Eukaryota > Metazoa > Arthropoda > Insecta > Lepidoptera > Geometridae > Lycia > Lycia hirtaria. The sequence continues at coordinate 14,897,711 of OX387384.1, forward strand.
TGGAAATGTAAGGTTAATTGAGGATGTAATTTTGTTTTTCTCGAAAACTATAAATAAATAAATATTTGGGCCCTTCTCACAATGAGAAGATGGCCCGTTCCCAGCAGTGGGACAGTTTGTACAAACAGGGCTGATAAAAAAAAAAAATTGGGGACATTTCACACAACACCATCTAGCCCAAACTAAGAAAAGCTTGTACTATGGAACTAGATGGCTGATAGAATACATATACTGTTTTTTCTAAACATATACATATGATACATAGTAACACCCAGCCACAGAACAAACATCCATGCCCATCACACAAATGTTTGCCCTGGGTGGGGATCGAACCCACGACCTACAGCACAGCAGGTAGACATACTACCAACTGAGCCACAAGACCAGTCAATTGGCTTGCACTTGACTGCCATCCCGCCTGATGTTAATGTGAAGACAATTGTTGTCGCGCGATCTCCCTTACAAAGAGGAGAAAACTTTCCTACCCCTAAACATTGACCGATTTCGATGATTCTTTTTTTATCTGATTTAAATCGGGAACGTATATGCCTCTACGATATGATATTTTAAAATTTCGGTATAATTCCGAGGTAATTGTTTAATTCCGAAGTAAAAAAATATTTTTTTATATGTAATTTTTTTTATAGGTACATATAAAAATAACTTTAAATACCTATTGAAAGTTTAAATTTTGGAAAAAGCTAATCGTAGAGCTCTACCCGTTAATGGTTCCAACCATATATTTTATTTATCAAAAGTGAGAAATGAATTTGTTTATTTTGATAGGAGAAATTAAAAAAAAAATGAAGTGAAAACTTCTTTAGCGGCGTTGTGCATTTTTTGGATGGGTAAAAAATGTTAAACTCGCATCAGATCGTCAGATCGTAAGACGGACAGTCAGAAACCTATTCTAACGTTCTGCATTTAAAGTTCATTATTGTATGTACAAGTTTGTCCTTCTAGCATGACGTCATTTCGTTGCGCCGAATGCTTATTTTCAACACATGCACGTAAGACTCGTTAGCTCAATAGGTTAGAGCACCGTTATAAATTACAATTTGTCAATCGGAGGGCGGAGGTTCAAATCCTTCATGAGTCAGTCTTTTTGCTATTTTATTTTTTAGTTTTCACTTCTGCCTTCACTCCCGGAGTGCAACCCGTTGTTTTTTTTAAATATCTTTTAAATTTATATATATGTATATATATATTATCATTAAAAACCTAAAGAACAAAAGCAGTTACGGGATTGACGAGCTTCCGCCTAATCTAATTAAGCAATGTGCCGAAGAACTTACCTTACCTTTTTATCTTTTAGTTAATCAATCTTTTGAACAAGGAGTTTTTCCAGATCAGCTTAAAAAGGCAATAATAAAACCTGTGCATAAAAAACATCTAAAAACAGATCCTAACAATTACCGACCAATTGCCCTGTTGCCAACCGCATCTAAAATATTCGAAAAAGCCATGAGTGACCGCGTTTATTCCTTTATGGAGAAATATAACATTTTTGACGACTGCCAGAACGGGTTCCGTAAAAAAAGATCCACAACTCTGGCTGTCTATACATTCATGCAAAAAGTACTAAATGTTTTAAATAAAAAAAAGTACGCTGTAGGTATTTTGCTCGATATGTCAAAAGCTTAAGATAAGGTTAAATTTGAAATTCTTTTAGACAAATTATATGGAGTAGGAATTCGTGGGATAGCTCATGAGTGGTTTAAATCGTACCTAAAAAATAGGGAACAGTTTGTAGAAGTCTTGTATTATAATCTTAAGAAAAAAATCATCCAAAACACAAATAACAAAAATAACAAAAATAAATGCATCAATACCTCAAGGAAGCGTCCTTGGATGCCTGTTGTTCCTAATCTATATAAACGATCTCCCAAAAGCTATAAATGAACCATGTGTTTGCTTTGCTGATGACATATCCTTACTTACTTCATCAACAGATAGTACAGATATAAATTTTAAACTCACTGCACTGCTCAAACAAACTACTGATTGGTTATACAATCACAATCTTGAGCTGAATTTAGCTAAAACTAAAATAATATCATTTCATCCACATCAGAAATCTCCACTTAAGTTAAATTTTTCATTCCGCGGCACCAAATTAGACGTTGTTAAGGAATCTACTCTGTTAGGTATTGCAATTGACGCACACATAAACTGGAAATCACATATTGAAAAAACAAAATCCAAACTTTCTTCGCTGACATACGCACTTCGCGAAATAAAAAAGACAACTGACTTGAAAACTGCAATTACGACTTATTTTGCAAACGCCCATTCGCGGTTTAGTTACGCAATAGTCTTATGGGGGCCTCTGGCGCTGACATCGATCTGTTCATTATCCAGAAAAAATTTATTCGTATACTAGCTAATATAGAACAAACTGTTAGCTGCAAACCCTATTTTATAAAATACAAGATTTTAACTTTAGCATGCATTTATATATTTGAAATTTGCAAGTTCGTTAGATATAATCCACATTTATATAAAAAAAGACAAGACTTGTGCGTGAACAACAGATTACGTCATGGCAATAGACTGGTGTTACCTACATCCCGACTGCAGCTACACTCGTCCAGTACCCTACCTATGTCTATAAATATTTTTAACAAATTACCTATGCAATTAGTAAATGAAGAAAATGACAAAATGTTTTGTAAGAAATTGAAACAAATTCTAATAAACAAGGCTTACTATACAGTTGACGAGTTCATGAAAGACAAAAAAATAAATGTATAATAAATATGACACTTACACTAAATGCATAAAAAAAGAGAAAACATAAAAACATGACATTAACCATTAATTGTTTGACTATATTTACTTGACATCTTATGACTTCTTATTTAAATGTTGACATATGATTTGTACCTATTTTAATTTTATTTTTTTAAATCTTAATTGATGTGTATTATTTTAGAATTATTGAATGGTTCCTCTTTTATAATGCATAAATCGCGGAATTTGTTGTAAATAGCGGTCCTCCTCTCTTGTAATATTGCTGCGCCCGACGGGGTCCATATGATACTTGAACAGTTTGTTTTACCACCTATGTAATATACTATGGAAATGCAATAAAAGAATCTGAATCTGAATTAATATGTCTCCTATCGAAATAAACAAAATCATGTCTCACTTTTCTAATATATCTACTCCAACGATTTATACTTTGACCTACTCAATGATTTTATATGTTTAAAAATGTTGTTGATACACGAGAAAGATTTACGCGCTTTGAGCGCGACTTTTGCGATCATAGACTTCTATAGATACCCCAAGTATATGTACTTAGCAAGTCAAAACGAGCGTGTCAAGTACGATAAAAAATTGTAGTTGACGACCAAGATTTATTTAATTTCAGGTGATATATATACTTCCGATTCGATATTTTGTCAACTAGTTACTAGCGTACAAGCGCGCGGATGCATTGGGTTGAATAGATTTCGCGCAGATGGAACATTCCATCACAAAATCGTTTATGTGACGTCACAGTCGGTACCAAAAATGTGGCACGCAAAGTTTTCATATAAATTACGTCGTCCATCTACTATGTCTGTGTGGTCGATCTACGATAGTGCGCGTGTGCCTAGGAGGAATTTCGGAATTGGAATATTCAAAAAATACATTCATATTCTATCGAAACTAAATTTTTCCAATCTTATCTTCGTCGTAAGAAATGGCATCTCGTGCAATCTAGCATGAAATGCGATTTCATGCGATATGAAAATGGAATGGAGAAATAGGATGATATTGAAAATATTGGTTTAATCTGAATTTGGCAGAATACTTGCATCCGCTGTTAGGTTACAAATTATTATTACTAAGGGCTAATGTTCAATCCCTAGATAAAAACTATTTGTCAGTGAAAATATTGCTTTCTTTTTCTTATGTCATATGAAAGAAAAGGACAGAGCTAAACTTTATGTGACAGATACTTTTATCTAAGTTTTGAAAAATTAGCCCTAAGTGGAATAACTGTTGCGTTTGCATTCATCTCGTTTGTTATATATCTGAGCCAGTGTATAATGACCAGGTTCACAAGGTCCAGTGACCCAAAATGACAAGTCCCAAAAAGTCCAGTCTTAAATTCAGTCATCAACATGTCTGCACTCGTTCGGCTTCTTCGTTGAATTGGAAATGGAGGGGTCTAATCTACTGGCGTTCCCAAACTTCTCGTCTAATCCTGCAGTACCATATTCTTTATGATATATTGCATTAATTATATAGAAGGGAGATAATATGAATTCGCAATATGCTATTTACTAACCATAAGATGAACAGGAGACTTCATACACGTGAGAAAAAGACCCTGGATGCAGGCCATTTCCATCCATTCTTTTTAGAAATCCATGGGAGGCTTATGTCCAGCAGTGACTTCTTGTAGCTGAGATGATGATGAATATGCCGTTCAATCTCTAATTTTCTGGTCCTATGGCATTGGGAGCTCTCAAATCACTCAAATCGAGTTTTTTAAAGTCAGCTTTCGTAAAAACTGCATCTCTGATAATTGGATTCACCTTGCATTACTTGATTGAATTTTTATAGTTAGATCGATCAGGCAAATGTCAGTTCATTGTTGAAATATAGGCATCTATAGTTAAGTCAAGGGTACCTTTATTTCAACATCTTTGTAGTCATGACATGACGTAGAGTGAATAATTTGTTTCAGCATTTATTTTGTATAAGGGATCGTCAATTAATCATCGTGAGGATCTAAAAGGTTAGGAAAAATTACGAAACATCTCCTAGGGAGAGGGGGCTTAGTGTTATATCACGAGTAGTAAAAATTTGAGGTAAAACAGATATTTGGTAACTATCTGGTATCCGGCTTAATTTAAAATCCGACCGGATGCCGGATAATAAACGAGTATTCGGCCAGATAAACTTACTTAGAGGCACTTTATTTATTTAATCCACATAACAAAAATAATAACCAAACTTTTGATCGTCACTTTTTATATCAAAATATTTCCATATAGGCGACTTCCTTTAGCGAAGCGAAGACATTTTTCTTCGATAACTGAATTTCTTAATATTTATAGAAAGAAACACTAATAAAATCACTACAAACTCAAACTATAACAGCACGTTTTTGCGTAACCTCAAATGATCGTGTTTGCAATCAATTCAGTAAGACAATGAAACACTTGCTTCACTCATAAACAAAGGGCCCGAACTCACCAAATCCACCCTATCGTTCGTGCGGTTCGCTCGTTTAACGAGTTGCCAATCAGCTATGTTCGGCCGGATATCCGGCGTATCTGGTATCCGGAAAAAATCTATCCGTTTCATCTCTAGTAAAAATACTTTATACGTGATCTTGGATACGGGGTTGTCCATTTGTCACCAGGCGGGAGAGAGGGATTAAAAAGTTTCTAAACAATATCACGTGATTAATGGACGACCCCTAAGCACCCATTGTAATAAGTTAAAATATTCTTGAGAACGAAGTAACAATTCCTATAGCTTAGGCTATTGTATCCAAGTGTGCGCTTTTATTATTTTATTAATCAAGAAGTAGTTAAGTTGCAAGGTTGAGTGTTACAGCTGTCTCGCTCACACACAATACCTTTTATCTAGCTATAAAATTATTGAATGAGTATTTGATAAATATATCGTCAGCGACTTGAGAACACTATTAAAATCCAAATAAATATTATAAATGCGAAAGTAAATCTATATTTTTTAAAGTTGTTATTTTAGCCATTATAATTTTTCATAAGTTAAATATTTCACGTTTTAACATAGCCATGTTTGCATATTTATCAAAAGTAAATTGATAGGGAAATGCATGATTTATTCTTATAAGGCTAACCACAAATAGATCCATTCCACGAAAACAAAATTGTAATATCTTCAAAAATTTGAAAGTTACAAGCATTTTAATTTCATGTTAGACAGAGAGCATACGATTGCGGTAGATGACGTCGCGCATCATGTTCGCCGTACAAATTCAATACAAACTGTTGTTTCGCGAGAGAGGGATAATGTTATATCTCGAAAGTTTATTGACCGATCGATATATTTTTTGATGTGATAACGTCTTATAAATAGATGACCGCCGGCTGCACGCATGAAAAAGCATGACTCATTGTCACGTTTCGCCTGAGCCGATCGTGCAAACGAGAGCGCGGAACAAGCGATAGAGAGGCACGATCGGCCTAAGGTTCGGCTTGTGACGCAACGGTATCACGTAAAATTATCGTTCGTAAACCGACTTTACAGACAAGCATTTTTTTAGTAAATGTATTATATTAGTATGCTATCTATTAAAACTATCATTCCTATGAAATAAATCATATTTGCATATTTCCTATTCTCATTATCTATACAAAAAGTATCTTGCGCGTGCGCGACACTGCTACGTCCCAAGTCCCAGGTCAGGTATGACAAAATTCTTACTGATCTCGTTGCTGTAGTTTCCTATGATTGGGTAATAAACTGAAAGCAATAAAACGGATATGTAAATATCGAAAAAGGTAAAGGGTCAGTCCACTCTGCAAGCACTCGGTGATTCCACGAGTGTGCTGTGACGTCATACGAGAGGGCATTGCATCGAACCATACATAAATTATATTTCGTGGCGGTTATGTATGATAATCCTCTACTGCTACCACTCTTCACGATGCTATACAATATGTAAGAACGTACAGAGTGGCCAGCCTTAGTGTCAGAGTTAGTGAGCCGCCAGAAGGCCTCTGACCTGGCTTGACGATTGTTGTTTTAATAACAAACAACCTACTAACGTGTTATCGGCCCTACGGTACCGCTCATCCGAACACTGACTGGTCCGTCCGTTGCATAACATCGGTGATCGTTCGAGAACACCTACTCAATCCTCATTTTTTACAAAGACAGAGCAAGCACAGTCAAGCGTAGCAAAAATATAATAATATTTTGGTATTTGTATTGTACTAGTATTTATACTTAATTTACTAGAAAATCCGTACTCAGCGATATCGATCCACATTCCTGATGCATACTGCACAAGATTCTTTGCCGCCATCTCTGTTTCCTGAGACCTATAATCTTGGAATTTTCAAGGCTAGAGTGAATAGATATCTTCTAGATCGACGAGCTCCATCCTCGGCATCAGGCGAGTTGGTGGTCAATCGTAGTCAAAAAAAAATTAATGGTAGGTATTGAACTATTGATATGTTTCATTATTCTTGTCTTAACGGCTAGAGTTAAGACTCTAGCCGTTAAGACAAGCAAACAAATGTAATTCATATTTATTGGATACCATAATTTAAATTAAATCGATTATATGATTTTATTTATGCTATTATCATAAAATTTAGTTAATTTATCATATGTGTAATTCTAACTTACCTGTAACATGTATCTTATTCAGGGTAAATAAATCAATCAATCAATCAGTTTTTATTCAATAAACATATACAAGTTCAATAAGTAATTTCAGTGGTAGGTATACATTAGGGACTTGTTATCTTGTATACTTTTCATAAATTATAGTGCCGCGCAGTACCTACACTAAGAAATTAATCTTGTGTCGTAGGTAGCTGCATGCTCTTCAGTGACACTTCATTATAATATTGTTTCTAGTCTGTTATGCACCAAGGGTTTTAATAGGTATATTTTATAACGTTAATTGACATTGGTGATTATGTGTTTGATATTTTTAAAATAAAATTTGTATGTATGTGTTTATAAATATTAATAATAATTATGTAGAATATTAGTATTGTTAGTTAATATATATTTTAATATTCTATTATTTTCAATCTTTGTAATCATTGTGTTAGCTGTTTTATACAATAATCTTTCATTCCTTTTAGCTTACAAATAAATATAGATTGGAAATTTGTATATTGATAGTTATAATTTATTTATCAATCTCAAGTAATTGTTCAGTATCATGATAATCCAAACAGAGCAGCCAATTGTGTATAGCAATTTAGCATCTTTATTATTCATTTTATTTAGGTCAGTGATGACTTTTAAAGCTTTATTATATAAGTATGGACCGAGAAAAGATTGATCATGCTGAGCAGATACTGTTCTGGATAACGGTATATCAAAGAACTTATCTTTCCGTCTTTTATTGTGATAGTTTAATTTTTCTGACACCTTGGTCAGTCAGTGATATTCTTATTCAAGCTACGCCTCGAGCGCTATAATGTCATTCATCTATATCTCAGCGATAAGAAGTCCATTGCTGGACCTATGTCCAGCTGCCTATGCCAGTTCTACGTGCTATGTGCCCTGCCCACTGCCACTTTATCAATGCCATTGGAACTGTTATAATGCACATTTTAAACATAGCATTATAGCCTAGCCTTATTAAAACCATCCATTTACTGCCCTTTATAATTTTGTGTGTGCCCCACTTTTCCCAGATCACATACTAAGCTGGTGGTGTATGGCGTTCAATAAAAGTAGATTTGTTAAATGATCTGAAGCTTCCAGCTGGCATTTAGTTGATCCGTCAAAAAGATGGCAGTAGTACTCTAGACACGATCTGACTTTGTAGGGATGAAGCAACTGTTCCGGCGAGAAGAAATATCTTATGAAGTACAATACGCGTCACGACTAAGATTAATCTGTCAGACGCGAATGGAGTTGATTACGATACGATACACTCCCGCGCAGATAGTGATATCGAGAAAATCAATGAGTCCTCTCCAAGCTGAAACATGTCTCAGATTTTACTCGACTACGGCGGAGCAAAAGGGAGGGTTATGTTTTGCTTTACTGGCAGCCGTTGTACGTTTCTGTACGGCTTTCAAGTGACCAGTGAAGTCTCTTCTTTCGTGACCTGTATTCTAGAAATTTAATTTACTTAAAAAAAAACGCATTTGTGTTTCGCCCCCTTGGCATCTGTCTACGCACCCCTGGTTGGGAACTCCTGGTCTAACCCTTATCTAGTGGTAGAGTTTACACAAAACATGACAGATCCGTGATGACGTACATTTATTTTCCAGACGGTGATCAACATGGCGTACTGCTCGCTCGCGCTGGCAGGGTGCTTGGTACAGCGGCTGGTATTTGGACAGCTGCGCGTGGCTGAAGCGCAGCGAGTGAAGGACAAGTTCTGGAACTACGTGTTTTACAAGTTCATCTTCGTCTTCGGAGTAATCAATGTGCAGTACATGGACGAGGTGGTGCTATGGTGCGCTTGGTTCTCCGTCGTCGGCGCGTTGCATCTGTTAGCGCAACTCTGCAAGGATCGCTTCGATTACGTGAGTTCGATTACCTACTCGAATTCATGTATTGATTTTTATAAAAAAAATTATCAGCCCTTTTGTAAAAGCTGTCCCACTGCTGGGCGCGAGCCATCTTCTCATTATGAGAAGGGTAAGGTCTACCACGCTGGCCAAGTGTGGTTTGGTAGACTTCACACATCTTCAAGATCATTGAGAACTCTCAGACATGTAGGTTTCCTCACGATGTTTTTTGAAGTTGGCGGCAATCAACAATACGCACATAACTCCGAAAAGACAGAGGTGCGTGCCGCGGGATTCGAACCCAGCACCTGCGGATCGCAAGTCAGACGGTCTCCCGACTAGGCTGCCGGAAACTTATGTATAGATTACTAACAAGTATTTGTACGAAATACCTGACAGATAAGAGAGCTTTTCGTATGTTTGATATAGGTACGCCACACAGTCGCTTATCATCAGGCGAGTTGCTGGTCAAACGTAGATTTATTTACTACAAACATATATGATGTTGAGTAAACATAACCCTCTTTCTTGCGCAGTCTGATAAAAATAGAACTTAGATAAATAAAAAACACAATAATCGAAATTGGATAATGTTCAGTGGTAGAAACCAGTTTTCTCATTTTGTATGAACAAGTTCGCGGTAAACGTTTCTGAACAGTCACGTGTTAGAGATATCACGTGCAACGGATTTGCTATGACTTTATATTATATCAATTCTCGCGTGGAAATTCATGTACGTATACGTATTAATTTACATTTATACAATTGGTTAATTTGCTGATTTATATTTCGAGAAACATTGAATTCTAATTATCAATTTTAATATGTTAAATTCGACTTTGTGTATGTTAAGTGTATATATGATTAGAGATGTAAAGTTATTACACGTGTTAAATAATTATGAGTCTGAAACGTGATATATGGGCCTCATAAGGAAGTTTTGCCACGCAGCGAGCTATGGAGAGGGCTATGCTCGGGGTCTCAGCGAGATCGTATCGGAATTGACGAGATTCGGAGGCGTAAGAAAATCACCGACATAACACGGCGGGCACGTAGAACTGATGGCCGAATATGAGGAAAAGTTCTCGAGTGTCCACGCGCCAGCAAGCGCAGCGTAGAAAGACCAGCCACAAGGTGGATAGAGGACCTGAGAGGAGCTACGGGGCTCAAGCATAAATGATCTGAGTCTTTCCATGACAAATCTTAAATTAAGTTTGATAATAGGTATTCTAATTATTTTCAACCGACTTCAAAAAAGGGGGAGGTTCTCAATTCGTCTGTATTTTTTTTTAAATGTTTGTTACCTCAGAACTTTCGACTGGGTGAACCGATTTTGATGTTTTTTTTTATTTGAAAGCTGCATGGTGCTTCCCGTGTGGTCCTATTTAAATTTGATCCAGTTCTGACAATGGCATCCATGAGAAGTCGTAGAGAACTATAATTATTTCGCATGTTTTACACACTACAATACACATATATCATAACACACATATATTTAACAAAATAATAAAATTAAAAATAAAAAAAAAAAAAAAAATTAGGTTACGTATGAAATATGTATAAATGTAAATGTTAACTAATGTTATGTATTGAACTATTGAAGTCGCGCCATTCTGGACCTCCATAGACCTCGACAAGTCGAGCTCGCGAGCAGCGGTTAAGCAAACAATACAAACAAATGCGCGCAAGGTCAATGTAAACAAATACGTACCATTTGCATAGAATATTCATAAATTGCTAATTGTTTCTGTAAATATATTACGTACGTTACTTGATTAAATACTCGACTGCGCAAGATGGAGGGTATTTTTTTCGGATGCTTGTATATTTTTTTGTTTTTCATCATCATCATCACTCAGCTATAAGAAGTCCACTGCTGGACATAGGCCTCTCCCATGGATTTCCAAAAAGACCGATTGCAGCGGCTTGCATCCAGCGTCTTCCCGCCACTTGTATGAGGTTATCTGTCCATCTCGTGGCTGGTCTTCCTACGCTGCGCTTGCCGGTGCGTGGTCTCCACTCGAGAACCTTTCGGCCCCATCGGCCATCAGTTCTAGTTTTTGTTTTTATTTTGTTCCAATTGTTTATTTTTTATGTAGCTTTGTATCGTCAAACAAGACAGAAAGAAAAAAAATGTAAAAAAAAAGTTTTGCGGCATAATTTATGCAATACGCGAATGGCAAAGATACGAGGTGGCAATGTAGAAATTCGGAAATAGCACATCGAAATCTATAAAATCACGAATTTTAAAAAATCCCGGAAAAATTACCAGGAAACCCCCCTTTTTAGGGTTTCGTAGTAAACAAGAAACCCCCTATAGTTTCGCTTTGTCGGTCTGTCTGTCCATTAGCGGTTTTTTTTTCAAAAAGTTGTAGTACTAGAAAAATTTTATTTTGCATGACTTACATACTAATAATGCCGAAAAAATCGTAGAATAAGATCTTTAAAAAAAAGTCGGGTTGTTTTGTTTTTCTCATCTACCCCATCGTATGGGGTATCGTTTGGTAGGTAATCAATAAACGTTGCGGATGTGTGAAAACCAATTTCCGTTTGCGAAATATTATGCTTTTAAGTGATAATTTTTGTTAGAGTGACGTCTCCCAAAGCCGGCTAAACGGTTGACTTAGGAGATATGAAAAATTCATGCTAGTAGGTATGATGAACATAAAAGGAAAACTATCGCGGCTAAGTAGGCTTTACAAGTGATCGAGTTATAATCGTACAACTTAAAATTACTTAGAAAAGTAAAAAATTAATATTTCATTTAAATGAACTTAAGTTAACTCATATGTTCATAGTATCAAACAAGAGTCCCTGTTTTAAGGTCACATAAATTATGATATGTAACTACGGAACTCTACATTGTGCGTTTCACGACACGCACTTGGCCATTTATTCAATTTAGGGGCCATTCACATATCACGTAAGACCATTTAGGGGGGGAAAGGGGTCGACCATGTCTTATTTTTACTTACAAGGGGGTCTTGATAGTTCTTACGTAAGATCACAAAAAATTAAATAAAAGTTAAAATTATTTTTTATTGTACGTAGTTGAAACGGATAGGTTAAAGCGGCGGCGGGAGCATAGGTGAGTCAAACAACTTTGGAATGTAGATTGAGACTCATTACCATACAAGAAAGCGTCAATTTACGGAAATTCACCAAACTCTTTTATATGGAACGATAACACTGGAACCGGTCTGCTGTAGATAATGACATGTAATTTATATCGTATATACTTTTTATTTGTCATACATTAGCCGAATGGAAAGATTTTGTTCTCTTTAGGGTTCCATAGTAACTACGAAGAACCATTACAAATTCGTCGTGTCTGTCTGTCTATATGTTGCATTTTAATCAGAGACTATTAGCACTACATAAGTATGTTCATTTATGTAAGCTAAGGTGAGATAGTAAGGAGAGACGGGGAGTGGGCTTTGAGAAAGTCCGTAGTTAACGCACAAAGTAATACGATACGCGAAAAGAAAAAGGAAAGAGAATTACCAACAAAAAGAAATGAGATCCCATCAAAAACATACGTACAAAAAGCCAAGTCTCGCAACGCAGCTCTTCTACCACAAAAAGTTGTGAGATCTAATGTGAAACCAAGTCTGTTAATTGATTTAGTACCTATCTATGGGAGCTTTTATCCAACTATATTGTAAGTAATTGTGACCTAATTAGTTAACAAACATCTTTTGTAGTGATGATATCGTTATTAGACATATTTATTTCTTTAATTGCCAATCGCTTGTGACGTCAATTGGAATTCGAACCCTTTAAACCCACAACGCTTGTCTCTACTGACAAACGATATGGCGAGCGCGGGGAGCGGGTGAGGAACCTGAGATTGGCGGGAGTCGGAGAGTGTCTGTTCTGTGTTATAATAAACTTCAGTAAATAAATAAAATAAATAAATATTTGTGGACATTTCACACAACACCATCTAGCCCAAACTAAGCAAAGCTTGTACTATGGAACTAGATGGCTGATAGAATACATATATACTTTTTTTTGTAAACATATACATATGATACATAGAAACACCCAGACACAGAACAAACATCCATGCTCATCACACAAATGTTTGCCCTGGGTGGGGATTGAACCCACGACCTTTCAGTTCAGCAGGTAGACGCAAACACACTACCAACTGAGCCACAAGGCCAGTCAAGGTAGGTAGTAAGGTAGGTTCGTTTAATCATCGATGTTGTTTGTTGCAGCTGTCGTCGTCGCCGCAAGTGGCCGGCTGGGCTCACGTGCGGCTAGCCGTACTGCTGGTCAGCATTCTGTGCGCGGGCGCAGCGCTGCTCGGCGCTGCTGCCGCGCTGCCCACCGCACAGGGACGAGACACGCTGGCCTTCATGGCGGCTGAGGTAGATAGAACTCTTTATAATTTCCTCTAATTCTGTGTTACCACATTTTTAACCACATATAAGATATACATATTTGGATCGGCAAAAAGAGGGGTGTTATAAGTTGGACGTATGTCTTGTTTTCTTAACTTATACTTGTTAGATTCTGCTATTTGCTCATCTTGAGAACCATTGTTTGACATTTGTTTTGTGACGAAATCAAAAGTTTACGTGTAAAAGGGTATTTTTACCGATTTCAAAAAGAAGGATGTTAACAGTTCGGCTGTGTTGGTTTTTATATTGTATATATGTATATGTTACCGCATAATTCCGTCATTAAACTCTATAAAAGTGTTGTCTCTTCTTTTATGTAGAATTGTAGACCAACACATCCATAAAATGCTTCAATTTAATGTTATATCGTACAGTGCGTGCTGGTAGTGGTGACTGCTATGCATGTGTGCGCGCGGTACGTCCTGCAACTGTCGGCGGCGGACGCGGCGGGACCGGTCACTTACTACACACATCTCGTCTTTGATGTAAGTACACTCAAAGCGAATATAACTGTACTTAAGTACACTCACCGAGATGCCAGGGAGCTGGGAGGGGATCGTGACGTTACAGACCTTTAGAATGCGCCTCGTCCCGCGCAGCCATCTCTCTCGCACTTCACAACATTTTTAAACGTATAAAGTCATTGGTTATTTTTTTTGAAAAGTGAGAAATTAATTTGGTTTTTTAGATGAATAAAACTTTTTTTTTAAATATTTTTCCTATCTGAATAAATTCAAATTCGGTTAACTCACTCTGAAATTTGGACCCTCATTTCTTGCGTATAGAGACTAACTTAAAAATATACGGTTTTCGGACTTTTTCCTTTATATGTACTCTAAGACTATGCTTCTTGCCAAATTTTATAGATGTAGGTCAACGAATACCCTATAGGTTTTGATTTCTTTGTGACGGTCGAAATATGTAGTTTTCTGCGACGTTTACGGCTGTAACTTCTTTTACGATAACCGAGAAGTTTGATTTGTCACAGCTGCAAGGAACTACAGATCTGCGTATATGGTTTTAATTTCAACACGATACTTCCACGCGTTCCCAAGATAGAGAAGGTATTGACAGACGAACAACAAAGTGATCCTATAAAGGTTCCATTTTTCCTTTTGAAGTACGGAACCCTAAAAATGTGATAAAAATGTAGATAACCGCCGTGATCCGTGACCGTGTGACGTCATTCGAATGTGTTTCAGAGCGTCGCGCTAGTGGTAGAGCTTCTCCACGTGATCCACATGGTGGTGTACAGCAACATGCTCGTCTCGATGGCATCACTGGTGCTTCTGATGCAGCTGCGACACTTGCTGCACGAGCTGCAGGCGCGCCTGCGCAGACACCGCACCTACACCGAGCGAGCCACACACATCACCACCACGTGAGTATACACACACAGAACTCGACTGTACAAGCATTCTCTGCATCACGCTGGAGGTACTGCTGCTCATGCTCATTTGCTGCACGACATTATTGTTGTTGCCCACATGATAATAATGTAGCCATTCTATTTATTTGACTAGCTGCGCCCCGCAGTTTCATCCACGTGGTGATATGTGAATATATAATATGTGTATAATAAAATACATGTCAGTTAATCAATTATGTTGTTATGGCGATCGATTATGTTGTTATTGTTTAGTATATCCCACAGGAGCTGCCAAATTTTTGTGGATAAAAAGTATGCCAGATTCTCGTACATATTACGAGTATAAGTAGTAATCCTGCCAAAATATTGTTTTGGCTTCTCGTTCGATAGTAATGCATCCTCCAAACAAAAATTTTCAAAAATATTTAATGTACAGATTTAATCCCGTTACAGTCTTAATCGTCAAGGCTTTAGCTGATGGTTCACCAAAGGTGTATAAATAATAAATAGATAGATAAACTCTTTATTGTACACACCTTAAAAGTAATAACAAACAACTTAAATAGACTAGTGTAACAAAAGGCGGCCTTATCGCTAAAAGCGATCTCTTCCAGGCAACCGACCATTTAAATAAATAAATTAACCTAAAAGATAACCACAAAATTTTAGCACGGCGGGATATAGGCTCAGCTTCCGCTGCTCGCCTATCATCTATCTATAGTATAGAGTCTTATTATGTGTATAGATTTTATGCATATAATCATACCATGAGGTATGAAGATAATAGACAAGTAGACAATTCGCTTCAACAAGTTGAAAGACATGCGCTGGGAAACTTTCAATTTTTAGGCTTTCGTACCAAAAACTGCTAGATTACTGAGGCTATGGTTTGTCAGACAAACAGACTGTAGCTTCAGTAATCCAGCAGTTTTTTTCCGCAGGACGGACGGGTAGGATGTCTATTAATCTCACAAAAAAAAAAAAAGGAAAAAAGACGTGTGGCACTCGGAGACTACCGCGGTAAAGCTATTGCATAATAATATTGCATAATAGCTTTACGCGCGGTGTGTTAGGTTATTTTCCTTACGGAATTTCTGGATTCGGTCTCCACTCTCAAGGCCCGCGATAGAAGCTATGCAATAGCTTAAAAAGAGAATGTTTCGTTGACAGTTGATGTTATGTGACTTACGGATAGAGTTTATTTTATTTTCCTAAACTTGTGTTATTTTGAATTTGGCACGCCGGTAGAGTGGGAGAAGACGGCACTTTAGTAAAAATTAGCACTTCTAAGCTTATTTCGCAAACATATCCATAAATAAAAATAAATAAATAAATAAATAAATAAATAACAATGAAATAAATCTCTTCGCACTACAAACTTTTAAAAACAATATTTCCTATTATAATCCGCTAGTAAGGATGGCTCGGCAGTATAATGATTGTATTAATAATAAGCTAGACATTGATATTTTTACTCCTAAACTCTCATTCTATGCTAAATCAGTGAAGGATATCCTCTATACCAATCCATAAAATAAAATAGATTGTAAAATAAAATCAATTGCAAAATGAATAATTTAGATTTGCTTACACATATTCACCTATGTAAACTTACAAAATATGCATAGCCTCTATTTCTCTGTTTTTCCCTTTGTTTCAATATAATACCTAAAATGTGTTTGCTCAAATGATGTATACATGCTTTGGAGTATAGTCTGGTTCTGATCGATTGTCACATGTTATCTTATATTATGTTAGGCTATATTCTGTTTTGTATACTTAAATAAATAAATAAATAAATAAATAAATAGTAAAATGGTTTTTGCACACCCCAAATGTTTTTTGATTACCTACCCAAGGATACCCCACACGACGAGGTAGATGGGAAAAAATAATTCATCCCCAGTTTTTTCATGATTTTATTCTACGATTTTCGATGTGATTATTATGTATGTCCAATATGTCCATACCATATTACAGCTTTCTAATGCCAATAGTCTTTGAGCAAAGCCGAGTTAAGAGAGACAGACGGGCATGGCGACACTGTAAGGGTTCCTTGTTTACTAAAACCAATTACGGTGACATACATACCTACTCACATATCATACATATTTAAATAAATATTAATCAATTTGTCATTTTCACTACCTCTCGTGTAATAAAGAAGTAATATTGAGAAGTGATCTGTAATATTAGTTAATGAACAAATAAATTTAAATCAAATTAAACTGAGTTAATAGATTCATGAGATGATTCAGATGATCACTAAATCGATTAAAATTATATTTACCCGACTGCGTAAGAAGGAGGGTTAAGTTTTACGAGTGCATGTATGTTGGTATGTATGTATGTTTATTTATGATCGCCTACAGCCTAAACGGTTTGACCGATTTAGATGTGCAAGGTGTCGTTAGATTTGTCTCCACTCCCTGAGTGTCATAGGATATATATTTGTGGAATAATAATAATACATCTCTCGTAAAAATTAAATCATGCATTTTTTTGTAATAAACAAGTGATATTACTAGAATTATTCTAATGAATGCACGTTTATAATCTTTTAAGCAATTTTACGATACTTTCTCACAAAAAACGTACACTCAACAGCGTATCGAAATCGTAATTTAGAGTGCAAAAACCTCTTTTCTGCAGGCGGGTATTTTCTTTTTTCTTTTAATATAGATACTTGTTTTCAAGCTTTAGGATCCATGCCAAATTACAGCTTTCTGATACTAATAGTCTGTGAGCAAAGCCACGGGCGGACATGACTAAAGTATAAGGGTTCTTTGTTGACTACAGAACCCTAAAATTATGTAAAAGAACTTTCTCTTCGGTTCTCAATTCGACTGTAAGTGTTTTTTATGTATGTTTGTTCAGCAAAAAACTTTGTCAATTATGAACTGATTTTGATGTTTTTTTTTTTGTTTGGTAGGTCATTACTTCAGAGGTGGTCCCATATAAAATTTATCAAATCAATCGGTTCGGTACTTTGGTTTTTATAACAAAATAACTAGAAATATGTGTCATCCAAGTAAACGAATTGCGTATTTTGTAATCGGTTTCTTCAGTTTTTTTAACTGTAATTATTATTAACCAATATCTAAAAAGAGCAACATTTTGCTGTACATTATGTACATAGAATTTTGTGCGTTATCTTTTGTGGCATGGTCACTAATTGAAACGCAATGTTTTCTTTTAAATATCTTAGTAAACAGTGTAGATAGATAAGTGACGTTTTGTTACGATATTTATTAATCGCCAGTCTAATATTAACGATATGTCCAATTATGACGTAGATGGCGAGACCTCGCCTCATTTTTAGGGTTCCGTAGTCATTAATAGGAATCCTTATAAATTCGATTTATATAATGTTACACTTTACAGTAATTTTTAACTCCCGACTCAAAAGAGGGGTGTTATTTTGACTTGTGTATCTGTGTATTTGCATATCTGTGTATATAAGTGGCATTGTAGCTTTCAAACGGATGAATCGATTTTGATCTAGTTCGAAAGAGGATTTAATCCTATTAATTAGAGTATTATATGTTTCATCAAAATCGGTTTCGACATTTTTGTCGGAATTTTTGAGTTTCCTAAAGTTAACTTTTCCTTTATGTGTACTATTGACAATGCTTCTTGCCAATTTTCACAGTTTTAGGTCAACGGGAAGTACCCCATAGGGTTTGGTTCCCTTGCGAGTGTCGAAATATGCGTTTTTTGCGACATATTCGGCTATGACTTTTTTTAATGAAAACTGAGAAGTTTGATTTTTCTCTCTGCAGCAAGATATTATGGATCTGCGTATATGGTTTTAATTTCTACTCGATACCTTTACGCGTAACCGACATACAGGTCTTGACAGACAGACAGACGGACAACAAAGTGATCCTATAAGGGTTCCGTTTTTTCCTTTTTAGGTACGTAACCCTAAAAATGTACTTAGAGAAGTAATAAAGAACTCATAGTATCAAACAAGAAGTCCTGTTTTAAGTCCACATATTGTGATGTGTAATTACAGAGACCTACACTGTTCGTGGCCCAACGCGCACTTGGTCGATTTTTAGGGTTAAAAATAATTTATAGCATTAAGTTCATGTTATAATTTATTTCAATTAAACATTTCATCATCAGCTTACTCAAACAAAATGTTTAAAATTTAAACCAAGCACAAATTTAAGTTTTTTTATGATTGTGGGTATTTCAATGAAATTAAAAGTATTTATCAATTGACTTTTCGGACCTTTTCGTAATATATTTGTGTTGAAAATTATGATGTAACACAATTAATATAAAAAAAAAATAATATCATTCGTATTGAAATTCTGATTATGTAATACTTTATAGACATATCACTGTAAGTATAATGTACATAATGTGTATACGTTACGTGTAGATAAACACCTTTAGAAGGAATTTCCTTATCGCGGGCAAAACCACAGGCCGTAACTATAGATAAACCGCTTAACTGAGTCTGTTCCTGGGGTATGGGAGCGGTACGGGATGGGATGGGTTATATTACGTCAGTCGGGCGTTAGCATTGCTATTACATGTGAAGGTGAACCCTCCCGTAGTCCCGTGCCGCTCCCATACCTACCTCAGGAAC
Organism: Lycia hirtaria; assembly: GCA_947563715.1. Classification (NCBI taxonomy): domain Eukaryota; kingdom Metazoa; phylum Arthropoda; class Insecta; order Lepidoptera; family Geometridae; genus Lycia; species Lycia hirtaria. The sequence continues at coordinate 14,917,295 of OX387384.1, forward strand.
AGACTCAGTTAAGCGGTTTATCTAGTATATAGTATTAACTCGATATTTTACCTCTTAATTACTGAAATCATACCGACTTTCCAGGCCTGTTTCATGTAACTTGCTTATCACTACAGTTAGGTATTTATTTCTTCATCTAATATTTGTAAGTAAACGTGATGTATCGCCGCGCGGTCGGACCTTGGAGAAATATTTTAATATTTTTTTACGCATAGTAGTTTGGCAGATAACACAGAAATAAAACAATGCATGTTTATTTGTGTGCAGGTGTCCGATGGCTAGCAAGGAGGAGGTTGAGAAGAACCAGGACAACTGCGCCATCTGTTGGGAGCCTATGAAGGAGGCGCGGAAGTTACCATGCGCACATCTTTTCCATAAGTATGTTGTTTCTGAACATTGACATTTCGCACCCGTACAAGATTTCGGAATTGGATCGAAAACTATACTTATCTCTATCTCTGTCATTCTGTGTCGAAATGACAGAAAGTAGAAAAAATCAAGACTCAAAATTCAAATCTCCAGACCTCTGGTCTGTGTTTTCACGAGAAGGAATAGTACATTGTTACCCTAGGGGTGAAAGTAACTTATTTAGTCCCGAGACGGTTTGGTTTGGCGCACGAACGAAGTGAGGGCGCCAATAGTTCGAGAGACTAAATAAGTCTTTAACCCGAGGTAAACACTGTGCATTTCATTACGAATACAAGGAAAGTAAAAATAAAAACACGAATTAGCTACAGAAAAAATGAGTAAATTTTATTTTAATCAATTATTTCAATTTTACATTGCGCTGTAATTGAGTGGCTTTAAAGAAAGTTGGACATGGCTCAATAGAAACGTGAAAATAGAACTAGTTTTTTTTTTTTATTTGACAGCTGGCAGTTGAAAGCGATTCTCCCTAGGGCTGAAAGTATTACTTTCAACAGAAAAGTATCAATAGAAAAATGACAAAAATAGAAAGTGATATTCAATAATTTGACAGCACGGAAAAACTATTCTCCCTAGGAACGAAAAGTAGTGTCATAGCATAGAGTAACTTATATGAGTAGTAATTCCGGTCCTGTGTACAGGCAACTTCAAGCATACTTTCCGCGTATGAGAAATGAAAAAAATTGTTTAATTTCAATGATACACTCTAAAAGCGTAACCGTCCATGTTGCGTAGTCGGGTAATAAGAGATGAGGGTGTCGTGTTGTTGCAGCTCGTGCCTGTGCCAGTGGGTGCAGCAGGACGCGTCGTGCCCGACGTGCCGGCGCGCGCTCTCCCGCCGTGCCGCGCCCCCCGCCGCACCCGCCGCCGCGCCGCCGCCGGACCAGCCGCCGCACAACCATCTCTTCCACTTCAACGGTCAGTCGCGTACACTAAAACCGCTATTAAATCTTCAATAAATACAAACATCTTCAATAAATTCACAATAAAACCGCAATTAATGAAATAATTGAAAAACTCATTTGTCATTTTACAGAAAAAAAATTGACAACATTCATGAAATAATCTATCACTTGCCTGATGACAATTCACTGACAGTTTCAAATGGACATTTATCGCGAAACTAAAATCCCCGGTGTTTAAAATGTAAACAAATTCTCAGAAGTCGATATGCGTGTGTGTAAGTCGAAGTGCGGAGCATGAGTTAAATGATCGTGTGTGGACCCCCTGTCGCGGTATATCTCACGGTGGTGGTATTTGCCGGTCTGCTAGCATTATTCGAGATCAAACTTCTCGAATGGATCCACACGGGTAAAGCTGAGACTTTTTCCATTTAGGGTAGCAAGGTTCACACTTCAACTGTGCTCCGCGCATCTATAACTGATGACTGACTGAAGTGCATCAGTTATAGATTAGTATCGTCTATACTGTTGACGAAACACTGAGACAGCTGGGCCCTGATTCCGTTTGGTCCTCAGTGTTTTATACAAAGTCTAATTTTCACTGTCAACATGCACACACGTTATTTTCACGTAACGCGTACGTAGTTCATACGGAATCAGAAGAAACTTAACCACATCACACGTTATTCTGGTGTTCGGATTGGTCCGCCAGCACTCGTTCCAAGCAGAGTAAAGTACATGCGTACAAACGAACTGCGTGTAATAGCGCATTTTCCCGGGTTTTCCACCGGGCTTCATATTTCGATTGGAAAATGGGGTAGAATTCAATAACTAATGAAATCGGTCGCTTCTTCAAGTATCGCCTCCAGCTAATTATTAAAAAAAAAAACTAACATTTTGGGCTCGCTTCGCTTACGCATTTCAGCTTTTTAACCACTTACTATATTTACCATCCGTGATTTGATTTATTGTACCATAAGAATTAAGGTCTTGAGACTACTGGGACGGATAGTCATAATTTGTGTGTTTGTTTGGTGACAACTTGAGAACTGTTAATCTAAAAATCGTGTAATGTTGTAAGAGAGAAATAAGTTAACATCTTATAGAATTTGTATAAAGCAAAAACGAAGCTAAAAAAATCATGCTCGCTACGCTCGCGCATCCATGGTATTTCAGAGTTGTTTTCGACCATATATGAAAATGATGTATAATGGGTAATGTGTTCCAGGGTCTCGGTACGTGTCCTGGCTTCCGAGCTTCTCGGTGGAGGTGACGCGAGTGCGCGCTGAGCCTGCGCCCGCGCAGATTGACGCCATGGCGCGGCAGGTAACTTATCTTTCATTTTGAAAAAATGTTTATATTGGTGGATAAATAAATATTGGAGGACATTTCACACAACGCCATCTAGCCCAAACTAAGCAAAGCTTGTACTATGGAAACTAGATGGTTGATAGAATATATATATACTTTTTTTTCGTAAATACATACTTAAGATACATAGAAACACCCAGACACAGAACAAACATCCATGCTCATCACACAAATGTTTGCCCTGGGTGGAGATCGAACAAAACAAAATCACAGTCAATCACAATCAAAACAAAAATATATATACTAATGAGTTTTTGTGTATAGGTGCAGCAGTTGTTCCCCCAGTTCCCACTGAGCGTGCTGGCGGCGGACCTGGCCGCGTCGCGCTCCGCCGACCTCACGCTCGACAACATCCTGGAGGGGCGCCTGCTGCCGCCGCCCCCGCCGCCGCCGCCTCCCCCCGCGCCGCCCGTCCTGCCCGCGCCCCTGCCTCCACCGCCCGCACTTACAGCTGGCGCCTCCACTTCCACAGACACGCTTGAACATACGTGAGTTATCTATCACTGTTGTTTATCTGATGTTCTATTGATAGATAATCAACTTTAAACGAGCAATACTTGTATATAAATATAGATAATAAGGATCTCAGAAAAGAAATATTGATAAAAGGAGAGGTCAGAAATGGTACTGTATTCTGAAGAAATTATACGCACCTCATTTGAAAGCTTATGTTCTTAGGTATTTGAATATATATAAAATATAATTTTTTGCGCCTCTCTTTAAACAACAAATTAAAATATATTACTGCCTCATAATTTGGATAATACATGGTAACATTAAGGTATGAAATCATTGCTGTGGATGCGCCTCCCTTTAAACAACAAATTAAAATATATTACTGCCTCATAATTTGGATAATACATGGTAACATTAAGGTATGAAATCATTGCTGTGGATAAAAATGGATAAAAAATGAAGTTCCTCAAGTATTACATATATAAACTATCATTGTCAGTGTCATCCTGTAACATGATCTTTGATCTGAACACTTTCAGATCAAAGATTATGTTCTGAATCACGTCAACAATCGTTCTATACTTAGGATTGACAAAGGTTGTGTGCATTTGTGCAACTATTTTTTTATGCGAAGTTGTGCGGTAGCTATAAATCAGTTTTAACAATTATAAATAATGTTACGTAGTGTAGGTATTATGGTATATATCTATATATATAAAAATCAATTGCTGTTCGTTTGTCTCGCTAAAACTCGAGAACGGCTGGGCCGATTTAGCTGATTTTGGTTTTGAAATGTTTGTCGTAGTCCTGGGAAGGTTTAAACGTTGAGAAAATATCGGGTCCACTCATTGATAGGTGATACGAAGTACGCCGGGGTCATCCAGTCGGCAATAATATTCAAACTAATTTTTTTTTAATTTCATGTACAGTGCTTTTTTATATACCGGTATGTTTAGAATAATATTCAGCTTCTTCGCATCAAAGAATTATTTTACGTATAAATTTCAATTATTTGAGTTCCAGCTTCCATACATTTTTTGGCCTCTCCTTTGGTATGTATTTAGATTCGGGAACGATAAATCGACCTTGTTAGATTTCATTATGATTTTCAGTGCGGACCTCAATCCCGTGGAGGTGAACAGCACGATGAACTTCTCGCACAGCGCGGCGGAGCGCGAGTGGTCTCTACAGCGGCGCAAGGAACAGTTGGTCGCGGCGGCGCGCCGGCGGTATCTCGCCCGTGGTACCACCGCTCCACCACGCACACTGCACGCGTCAGAAGACACCACCAACACTCACAGCTGAGTTCACACTGAACACACTGACTGCGTTGGAGACATGATGGAAACCGACCGCGAGCAGGATCTATGCCTGCCTGCCTTCCACTGAGGGTGGACCGAACCGGAAGTGCTGAGAAATGTTTACCACGAATTCGACCATTCAAATAGCTAGTCTGTTCGGATGGCGAACTAATGTGGCATTGAGGGCGCCGCTGTCCTTATTTCATTATTTAGTTAAATTGAGATGTTACTTCCCAGTTTTTACCATGATAGTTGTTTATCCAACCCCTTAACTTTTTTTTTTACCTATTTGAAATCATAAATATCTCAACGTATGTTTTGCTTTTTTTTTTCTCGAATGCCCTTATAACTTCTCAATAAATATTTAAAATATAAAACAAAAATGTTAAGTTTAACCACGCGACCGAATAAGAAAATAAACCATCGAATTCTGTTAATATTTGAGGGTAGAAAATAGTTTTTTCCTGTTGTATAAAAAACTTGTAAACTTTGTACTAGGGAAAATTGCGGTGTCAACGATTTCTTATTTTTTTTCTCAGCAGTTACTTCCCACTGCAGGGCATATGCCTCTTTTCCCTCTTTCTTTGTAATTAATTTAGGAAAGTGTAATAGGAGTTTAGACGGCTTTAAATAATAAAACTAGCCAATCAGGGTTCGTACCACAATCGTTCAAGCAGTCTTATTTCAATATTACTTCGGCTTTTGTCTCGCTCTTCCAACATTTGAAAGAGCAAGTATTTTTTCACCTCACAAGCTCGGAAAGATTCTGTTTGTCATTAGAAAACTGAGTGGAAAAGTGCACTTTGTCCGCTAGCCTGGAAAGAGTTTTTAAAATTCGAATTTTTCTATTCCATACTTTTCTATGCCGCAAGTCCACTGAAAATGCATTAAATACTTATTTCATGTCAGTGCGCCAACCTCATTTCTTTGAATAATCGCACTGACCAGCCACAGGTGGCAGCACTGGACTAGCGTTTTCCTCGCTGTAGTGAGGTGAAAAATTTTGTGTTTCACTCGGCAGCAAAGTTATTTTGCATCTCGTACTTTTGAAACCCTCGCTACGCTCAGGATTCTATATTTGAACCACTCGCTTCGCTCGTGGTTCAATCCTAGAGTCCTTCGCTTGCTCAAGTTTCAATACAAGTACTCGCCCCAAAAACCAACTTTGCAGCCTTGCATAACAAATAACTATTTTTTTATTCGACGATAGGCTTGCGCTTGACCGTCAACTCACCTGGTGTTAAGCGACAGTTACGGTCTACGATAGAGCGCGCTAGTAATATTGAAATACGATTGCTATTACGATTGTGGTAACCCCTCTGAATGTCTTCTTTCCTTCCTTCATTCAGAGTGTCCTTCCTTCAATTCAAGTGTAGTTAGCCTAATTTTTTTGGTAGGAGTGTTATGCCCCTGTTCCGCTCGCAGTGGAAGGCAGAATGATACATTTGCAATGCTTTATTCGTTTCAATATGGGATACATATTCATGTATTGTTTGGGCTTCCTTATCTGTCTTTATATTAAACATTGACGAATTGGTCACCAATGAGCTCTAAACTTCGAAACTATGATCTCTATTATAATATATAATTGGTAGCCATACAGGACAGGTAAGGAAGCTCAGGCTTAATGGAATTTAGTCGTAAGATTTTCGGTAGATGATAATAATTTAATTAGTAAATTAAACCAGTGTACGACAGTCTCGATTAAGGCTGTGCCCAGGGTATGCAGCTATCTCTCTCGCACATAACAATATTTTTAAAGATATAATATGTTGGTGTAGGGGATATTATAAATTAAAACCTGCTAAGTTGACCAACTGTTACTCGTTAACTTTTAACGCCTACTTGTCTGTGTTAAGTTTTCTTTTTATACCACCTTATTTATCCCTGCTCTTTGGGCAGGGACAGCGTGGTGTAATAAGAGACAGGTTCCTGATCTCCATACTTTCCAGACAGGGCTCAACAAAAAAAAAACTAATATCTTTTGCACAGGAGTTCCAAAATATATCTTTTCAAAACCCCGTCGCCAAAATAAATGATACTTACCTAATCTGAATTTTGTTTAAAACATTTCTAGTATGTTATTTGTTATGACTATATAAAGTCATAACAAATAAGATTCAGGGTTTTAAAATTGTTGTTATGTACGAGATAGAGAGAGGGGGGAGATAGAAAGAAAGAGAAAGCCGCGCGCCCCGAGCACCTCCTTAACCTTGTTGAACAGATTCGTAATGGACTTAACAACTTAGGATAAGTTCACTGTTTGTGATATATTCTTTAGAGTCAAAATTATTATATTTTTTTTCTTTCTTTTTTAAAATGTTTTATATGTACATCCATTTGCTGTGCGATGCTAGCTTACGCTCACTTTTTAGGTTTAGATTGTACAATTGATTCTTTTGATCTATTCTTGACGTAGGAAACTTTAAGGAGTTGTATTATAGTGAATGGTTTATTTTTTTAATGAGAAATATATTTTTGTAATAAGATAAATTTTATTCTAAAGATCCTTCATAAATAGCCTAAAAACATGAACATGATTGAAATTAGTTATGCTTTGAATTCACTTTTATTTTGAAAAAAATTGTGTGTGCTTAAGACATAGGAAAGAAGTGAAAACTACATCAAGGCGACGATAATAATACAAAAAAAAACGGTGACGCGTTGACTACATCTCTTTCGCTCCCTAGTTGACTCGAGCCGACTTTATTCGAACAAGCGTTACATAGCCGAGCGTGACGGCACAGTCTCTTCAGTCTCAATACCCATAAAATAATGTTCTCAGGGGGTTACTACAATCCTAATAATAACCTTATTTCGATATTATGTTATCCTTTGTCTTGCTCACTCAATTGTAGAAAGAGCGAGACAAAAGTAAAAGTAATATTGAAATAAGACTGCTTGAACGCTTGTGGTACGGCTCCAGTGCATCTAAAGATATTTACATTTCAAAAATATTTCTTAAGAATAAAGTTAAAATAGAGTATAACAATTCCAATGCTGGTATGTTTTAATAACTACTGTTTATTTCTAAGTACTGCTTTTGTTATTAGAATTGCTTTCCTTGGATGGAGCTTACTTTTTTTCTAATGATCAATTTGAATATAGATTTGTGTATATAGTTTTATATTTCTCATGTTATCTACTATAGGAATGTTTGCTCATGTTTATTTCTTGAATGCACTATTGTGCAATTAACGCCATAAAAATCGATATTAAAGCTAACCACAATTACATCATTGTAAAACTATACTATTTTCAACCATAATTGGTAAAAATACTTTTGTATGGAAGTCATACTATGTTAAGAGAAACTAGTACCTCTCACTTGTCCATATAGATAGATAGATAGATAAACTCTTTATTGGTTACACCACTATACTAAAACACTAATTAACAAGAGAGAGAGCTGACAAAGGAGAAAACTGATTTATGCCCCTAATTTTATCTTTTTGGAAACATGAATAGCTAGGCTTCTATTTTTTTTTTTTTCGTGATAAATCACAGCATAAAATACTAAAAATACAAAATTTATCCTATCAGATATAATAATAAAATAATCATTGAAATCTAAGGGGAGAGCTGATTATTTGGCAAAAAATTTGGGCTCAATCTTAAAGGGGGCATAATTTGGTTCAATGTTCAGGCAATTGTTCGATGTTATGTAAAATTGTATATAGTAATTGTTTGTTTTATGTTTTTTTTTTTCATTTTCCCGTTTAAAAAAAGCAAATAGTTGTTATGAACTAATATAAAAAGAAATGCGTAAAAACCATTTTGTATTGATATCTTATTTTTAATTCAACGTAATAATATCCTGTATGCAATAATTGGCCAAGACAAGTGTTCTCAAGATAGGATTCCATATGTGCTTTACTTCACTATGTGCGGACTTGGAACAGGGCTACTTGTTAGATACTATGAATGTAATGATTGAATTCACAATTTAAATGGTATTTTGTGTGTAATTTACCATTCAGCAACATGCTGGTCTATAATTCAGTAAGTTGTAAAGCCTACTTAGCTGTGATAGTTTTCCTTTTAATTTCATTATATTTTATGCTACTGCTGTGAGTTTTTTGGATGGATCATTAAATCGAAAAATTGTTTTCCCCACACCTATATTTTTTGATTGCTTATCCAATAATACTCCACACTTATAAAAACAAATGTCATCTCCTTTTTATGAGAAGGAAGTTACATAAATCTTTTTTTAAAGATTTTATTTTACCACCTTGACAGCATGACAAATATATGTATCTATATTAAATTACAGCTTTCTAGTACAAAACTAATAGTCTTGGAGATAAGATGTGGACATAGACAGAATGTCTGTCTGTATGTCCACATCTTAGCTCAAAACTATAAAGTTCCTAATTCACTATGAAACCCTAAAAAAGAAAAAATAAATAAATAAATGATGTTTAATTTCATGTTACCTTGATCTAAATTCTGTGAATGTAACTTGTGCTGAGGAATATTTATTTTCCAACAATGTGATGAGAAATTAGTATGTATGTACTTATTTAATTTTAATGCTTTTAAACTTTTCTGCTATTCCTAAAGAAACTATGAAAATTTATTCATGACTAGTCAAAATAAAATCTACACCATGCAAAACTGTCTTTTTATTTCCCAATAAATACTATAAATAAAATGAGATCTCAGAATTTCTTTGTGAGCTTAATTATATAGCTATTCAGGCTTAATAGATAGAATTATAATGGGAGTGTGTATGTGTATACTACAAACTCGCATTTTTAATATTACTGTGATACTAAGAAGAAAATAGGGTAATACAATACAGAGAAAGTTATAACTCTGTAGAGAACTAGAGAGTATAATTTTTCTTAGATGGATTTTCATACCTCTAAAAGTAGTAAGAGTTAAGTATCCTATAATTGAAGTATGTGTACCATATATATGTATAGGACCAGGTTTGTGTATAAAATAAAACGTCATGAATACATTCTTATCATTATCTTTAACATACATATAAAATTATGGAGATTGTGCAGAGAAATCTATTTATCCAATGAAATTGATGACGACTAAGTGTAGGACCAAGTGTGCGAATATGAAATCTGCGAATCCACGTTCCGGGCTCAAATCTTGGAATTCATTCTTGTTCTCTGGATTTACTTGCAGGCGCAAACACACTGCAACAAGTACGAGGTTATGTTATACCTATCTCTAAAAGTGAGATTACTCTCAGACACATTAATATAAGTGATACATACCTCCGAGAACAAACGAGCTAACTGTAGAAATAAAGCCACTCAAAAAAGAATTGAACGGAAAAGTGCCGACAAGACAGCAGTACACAAATTGAATCACCGCTGTTACAAATATGTAAAGTAAATAAGCGTCGATGATTTTAAGTTTCTTAGAAGTTTTGGTGGTGTACTCCTGGTACAATTTAGGAATAACAGCGGTTAGAGAACTCATTTTATTAGAATCGAATACTTTTATTAAAATCAAAATAATATCCCTGCAAAAACACGTCAGCGAGCCGGTTTTTTTTTTTAATTTATTCATGACCATGGAAACTAGTCCTTAAGTCAAGTTAAGTCGAAAGATTAGCCGGCCGGGCAGCTTTATGACTTAGACCATATTGTAGCTTTATGATGAGTATTTTAAAAAAGTGTGACAAATGAGAACAATGTTAAAAACTATCGGAATTTACCGATTTTGTAATAATACATTGCTGTATCCAAACACAAAAAATTAGTTTGATAGCAGATAAATGTCATTATCAAATCTCAAAATTCTCAAATGTCAGTCTTGCTCTTTCTTGCATTAAAAACTCAAAATTCTGCATGTCACCACAGTTTTCCTAAATTAGCTTGCATTGCTGAATGAAATTTGTTTGTTTGTTATATTTGAGAAGAATACAACATGCTAGGCGTACAAGGAAACTTCCCCGAGTATGCTGTTCCTGGGGCAAAGCAGCATTCATTTAGCCCATACGCAGATAACGGCGGTAGTGTCGTTGCCATCGCCGGCGAAGATTACGCCGTGATCGGTGCGGATACCCGACTGAGCACGGGCTTCTCCATCTACACGAGAGAACAAAAGAAACTGTTCCGCTTGTCGGAGCGTACCGTATTGGGTGCCACGGGATGCTGGTGCGACACGCTGACGCTGACGCGCCTGCTGTCGGCCCGTCTGCAGATGTACTCGCACGAGCATAACAAGGCCATGTCTACGCCGGCGGTCGCGCAGATGCTCTCCACTATGCTCTACTACAAACGCTTTTTCCCGTATTACGTGTCGAACGTGCTAGCCGGCTTAGACGCGGAGGGACGAGGCTGCGTTTACAGTTACGACCCCATCGGGCACTGTGAGCGCTCGAATTACCGTGCAGGTGGCTCGGCTGGTGCGCAGCTGCAGCCTCTTCTTGATAATCAAATTGGGCTCAAGAACATGCAGAATGTGACGGAAGCTCCTCTACCTAAAGAGAAAGCCCTTGCCCTGTTGAAAGACGTGTTCATCAGTGCAGCCGAGCGTGACATCCATACAGGAGACTCTATTTACATCCTCATTATCACTGCTAACGGTATTCAAGAAGAGAAATTCGAGCTTCGTAAAGATTAGTTTTGTAATGATTATTAAATTTTAATATGTATCATAGTGTTTTCTTTTTTCACATGGACCTGAATAATACATTAAAAAATGAATGATGCATTGCAAGGCCTTTTTGTATGTTGTTCTATACTTCTATAGAAAATCATACATTTTTGTCTTGGGAGTGACTAGGGCACACCCAATCCAATCCTCTTATTTTAAATCCTTAGTTTTTTCCCGACTGTGTAAGGAAGGCTATGTTTATAGGGTGTATGTTTATGACAGCATAAATGGTTTGACCGATTTTGACTTATGAGGTGTCCTTAGATTCGTTGTCACTTCAAAAACTGCTTCGGGTATTCAGGTTTTCTTTTAATATACTTGTTAATATATCTAAATAAATATAAATCTGAAATTTTAACAAATAACTGGATTTATTATTAAAAATAATAATTACAGGTAACTACATACAATATAACTTAACACATTTTTGTTCATATGTACAATATAATAATTACATATTAAAACCAAATTAAATATCTCAAACTATTCACTTATTGTACTTAGGCATAACAAATATATTTTCTGGAAAGATCTTACTGAACATTTGAGTGAGTACTTCCTGACATGAAGTATCACCGATTACAGTGGCTTTTAACCGTGGTGGTGTGGTGTTACCAGGGAACAATGGATGGATGTTGTAGCAGAGCTCCACTTTATCATGCGGAGGCACTGTCACGGACATTTTCTTGTAACCAGAGAACATGTAAGCATCAGTGCCTTCCACAGTTAGAATCAACCGTATAGGTTTATTAGACTTCCCTATAAAGACACATTTGAGAGGCACTGAACTCAACAAGTCTACTACTTCTGGGTAATCAATTTCCACTGCAATAGGGCATTCTTCTATTGGTAATCCAGGTAAAGCCGTGCTGCTCATTACACGCTGCCCATCTGTGTTGCTCTTTCTCCGCCAGGTTATATTGTAGAGCCCCACTCTAGTAGGATTATCCTTTGGCTTGCTCTTTGCTTGTATGCAAATAGCATCAGATGCTATATTCTTCTCTGCCACTTCTAGGTTAGTAATGCAAGATGGAGGTTTACTGTCATCTCCATAACCATAACAATCTATAAGTTCCAACTCCGTATCCATTATCACAAGATTCCAAGGGCTCAAAATTTTTATCTGAGGCATCACAATTAATGGATCATCAATAAAGCATTTAGATATTGGCTTAAAGTTCATTGCCACAAAACTTGTGTTCACTTCAAATGGTTTTATTACAGTGATTTTTGTTGTGAAGTCTTTCACACATTCCAACCTGGATATCTCAGGAAGATCTATGAAATAAGATACTTTTATCTGAACAGTGGTGGTGCCTGTTCTATTTGTCTTCAAGTAGAATATGTTTGAGTAATTTGAGTTTTTGGTTACATTCCCAATGTTGATTTTCAAAGGCTGTGTTTGTGACTCTCCTTCGTTTAAGCTGAGTTCTGTGACTGTTTCTGGGTTAGGATTGTCTGCTGAGCTAAGCAAACTAAGAATGAGTGTTGAATCTAATACTATGTAATCTTCATTGTTAGTAATGGTGAATTTTGTAGGGAACCACTCTCCTTGCAGAGCTGGGGTCTGATTTTCAACACTTATTGATAACCTACATTCCCTAGATGTAATAGAGGCCACGGTCAAAGGCACAATACAATCAAACTCAAAATCAGCTTTCGGACTTATTATGAAGTGTAACAGTTCTGGATGGACTGTAGATTCAGTTACTTTATCATCCATTTTGAAATTCAAAATTATTTTCCTTTTTCTGTCAGAATCTAGCACAAAAGACACATTCTTGATGTGTAGCTCTAAGCCATTATCATGAGGGTTTGATTTGAATTGACATAAGAATTTCTTTACTTTTCCACCTTCTAGGTATATGCTACCACTATTACCCTCAGTAACAGGTATTTCAATAGTTTCAGTAGGACTAGATATTGTCAAGAAAGCTTTTTTCACTTCCAGAGCTGCAGAGTAAGATAACCTCACATACAATTCAATTTCTATAATTTCGTCCATCCTGTACTTTTGCTTATTGAACTTAGGTTTGACTTCCAGGAAGCTAGAGATGTTGGCCATGTCAACGGTCACTATAAGGGGCTCTTCCTGTACTGCTGCTTGCCACAGCTCGAGCGCACGAGAATGAGCACCTACTGGGAGTTCAGGCTCTGGCCCTGGGATATTCAAATTCAGAACAGATATAATATTTCTGAAAATTCTGTCTTTATCATTGTTTGGCACTTGAATATATTTAGACAATGCTTCAACTGACAGATGAACATAATCCTGTATTTTAGCAGACAAGTAAGCACACTGAAGAGCTCTGTTCAGCACATGAGAAGCAAGGAACCACCATTTTTCTCTCCGGTAGTCCCAAAGCATGTGACATAGGAGAGTCAAAGCTTTTCCATAATCAGCCGAGTAGTAATACTCATTTGCCATTTCAACCACCAACTGCTTCCTCATCCGGGGAGAGTGGAATGTTTTAAACTGAGAGATGGCACACCCGAGGAAACTAATAATCATGATTGAGTGGTTGAAGTTGCACTCATTATATTGCAGGGCAAGAATAGCTGCTTGCTCTTTTTGAGGGTCGTGAGGGTCGGCGCTGAGACGCCCTGGTCGCCATGGCCTCTGTCCATAAAATTCTACGATGCCATCTATTGGCTCTGAGGTAGGAGGGTTTTGTAGACCTTCACTGCAGACAGATCTCATGGCCTGTCTTCTTTTCACTGTGTATTGAGCCGCATGCTGATAGTAGAACCCTGGATGCTGAGATTGAATTGCTGGAAGTCCTGCTCTTATGGCCTCATCAAATAACTCCCCAAAGGCACTATATTGTCTAGCTATCCAGCCATAATGTTCAAACAGCAATTCTGTTGACCCAACCCTATTTTTGTACCTCTCAATGTGAGACTTGAGTTGAGCAATAGCATCTCTTGGAAGGTTGAGAGCAAATAAGAGCTTGCAGAGTTTGTAGTTAATGTACCCAGCAACTGTTCTCACTTCGTGAATGTTGGTGTCAACAGTTCTTGTCTCCAGTAGATTGTTGTATGCATGCATATAGTGCTTGTGTGCAGTGCTCAGATCCTGTTTGAGCTCATTGAGGAAGCCCAGCTTGAACTGATGCCGCACAAACAAGTACTGATGTGTAGTCTTATTTAGATGATCTCTATGCTGTTTGATGTTTTTAGTCTCATGATGGTAGTAATTCTGTGCAATATCATAGAAGGCATTTTCGAGACGCACTATATATCCGATGAGGTGATCGCTATGCGGCAGCACGAATAGCGCCTTAGACTGTATCTCGCAGGCAGCACAGAGGGCTTGCGCTCGCTCGGCGCCCAGCATGTACTCGGAGGGTGGCGGTGATAGTTTACTCTGGATCACGACGACGGCGATGCGTGTAGCATGCCCCTCTACGGCGGCGCGAATGGACTGAACTTTGGAGGCGCACTCAATAGTCTTTTCATTCCACTGAGGATCGTTCCAGTCCATGTCGTAGAAGATTACTATTACGGCGGGTATCAGTGAAATGCGCTTGTGGATCCAGTTCTTCTTGAGGATACCCTTCGGTATATACCACTCGTAGGAGCTCCGTTTAGGCTTAACGACGGGGAACTCGAATGTGTTATTGAGCAGCTTGAAACGCACGGGCGTGCGGTCGGCGCGCCGGTTGTTTGAGAAAGCGTCCCATATCTCCTTGTGCACGGCGTTGTTCACGGCGTCTAGCCCCGATAGCCCAATCAGTGCTAGGGGCTTCAGAATGATCTCGGGAGGGAACTCCGTGGAATCTCTCGGTTGTGTCGCCATGTTCCTGGAGGTTTTAACGTGAATTTTACCGTTACTTTATCAGAGTGTTTCTCTTGTTATTTCATTTCACAGGTAGTCATCATTAATATATTTTTATGTATTCCAAAAATCTACCTCAAATTCCAACACAACACCCCATTCGCAAAATCGCCAGACGTCAGTGAGGTGAGCTGTCAACTTCCAAATGTTATAGAAGCACTTCCGAATCATGCCTAATGGTAGATTGGACTGATTGGCAACTAGTGCTGGGCGTTTTTTCCTATAACGGTTTTAAAAACTAGTTACTCTACGAAAAACGAACAAACGCTTATGCCGATATGACACAACCAGTTACAAAAAAAACGAACGAACGAACTCGCGTCGCGCGACTGCTGAGTGCAGCAAAAATAACGAAACGAGAAAAACGAAAACGTATCCACTTTATGAGCCATAATGTTCTATCTCTATTGCTTAAGGTCTATTTTTGATTGAATAGTAAACTCGTTTTTTGTAACTACATTTTGGCCCAAGTTAGAAAGTTCTCTATCTCAACTCAATAAAGTCTATTATTGATTGAAATTAGAAACCAGTTATTTTCTAACCACATAATGATACAAGGCAAAATATTCTTTAACATAACAACTTAGACTAATATTGTCTGAAATAAGAAAAAAACGTTTTATTTACAACCGTTTGGCCGTTTTGTGTTACCGTTTCAAGCAATCAAGAAACGCTTTTTATAGGAAAATCCGTTTCGTTTCACGTAAAACTAAAAAATTGCAAGTGATATAGAAACAACGAAACGTACCGATTTCATGATCGAATAATATAATAGTATGTGATATTTCTATTGAATACGGTCTACTTTTGATTGAATAGTAATCCAGTTATTTGGTACTAGACAATGGCCTGTTTTTGGCGGGAACGTCTTAGTAACGTGTTGTTGCTATGTTTTATTTTCCTAAACTTGTGTTATTTTGAACATTAATGCTATAAAAATGGTGGTGTTTTATTCATTAAGTGTTCGATAAAGTGCGTGTGTGTGGGCAAGTGAAATAAAGCAGTAAAACATGTGATTTTACATTGTCTGCACAACTCCATAGAAGCTTCTAGTAAAGTCGCCACCACTTTACTGAAGCAGGACTCGACTTATAAATTGACTGTATACGTGACTTAGATTGTGACTAGAACATTTACAACTTGTTTTATTCAAGAAACAAAAAATCCTAATACTTGACACTGGCAAATGCTTTAATGCGGGTCCAATACAAAAAAAAGAAGAAAGATGATCATCCTTCTTCTTTTTTTTGTATTGGACCCGCATTAAAGCATTTGCCAGTGTCAAGTATTAGGATTCTAGGTTTAATAATTAGACTAACAATTATTGGTAAAATGTGCAAGCATGATGCCAACATCAAGCAAAAAAGTCTAATTGTCAACTCATCGCGTCATACGGCTGATTGTCTAGAGTTTTTTTTCCCTTGATGTTGGCATCATGCTTCCACATTTGCCATTTGTCGAGTTTATACGTGTCTAGAGTTTAATTATATACGATTTGTAATATTTAAAAAAAAAACGTTTTTTTTACAACCGTTTCTAAAAACGCTTTTTTCTATAAAAAAACGTTTCGTTTCGTTTTTCGTAAAACTCAAAACGACCCAGCTCTATTGGCAACATGCAGCGCAATGCTAAAGGCCCGTTGATAAACGACATTTAAGATTTAGGTAAATGTGTTTCTTATGGTAACACTGTTTGTACTGCCCCCGCAGACGCAGAATACAGGGGTTGATACCAAAACTACAAGGTTTTTTGATTCGAATAATTTCGTCGCAACAACGAGCGGCTACGGTGTTTGGAAGTATCGTTTTAGTAATTACTCGTTACATAACATTTGGAGCCCGAAACTCTTATTAAATGTCAAGACACGCGAAATGTCAACATCAAAATTGCTTCAACTTCAGAGCTGATGCTGAAACTGAATCAGCTTGTAAAGGCAGAGAGAAATAGTCTATTTATTTTTATTTCTTTGTATATTTTTAACCACAAAACAATTTAAAGTATCTTTACGTTGACTGTCAATTTAACGAACTATGGCTTCACAAGCACTTGCGTCGCTCACGGCGACATACACGGATTCTGAAGGAGAAGAAGATATGGAAGACCAGACACCTGACAAAGAAGAACCAAAGGAGACACATTCCCTCCCTGTGAGTCCTCACAAAATTGAGGATAATAGTAAACCTGCCTCAGCACCAGTATCTCCGAAGAGAAGGTTAGTGTCGTATGTAGACGACACGGTTGTATCTGATGATGAGCATATGTCGGGCGGCGAGAATAGAGACGACATGCGCCGACTCTCCATGGAGACAGACACGGATGAGGCACCACCGCCGCCGGAGCAGGAATCAGACGACGGTGTCATCCCGCCTGAGCCCCCTGGCAAGTGTCCCAAGGAGCTGCAGGAAAACATTGCACGTTCTTACAACCGCATGCTTAACGAGGGCCTCGACATGAACAGAATCATACAGGACAAGAAAAACTTCAGAAATCCTAGCATTTATGAAAAACTCATTCAATTCTGTGATATAAATGAGCTGGACACTAACTATCCTCCCGAAATATATGATCCATTAAAATGGGGAAAAGAATCTTACTATGACGAGTTGTCTCGTGTACAAAAGGTAGAAATGGACAGAAGAGAAAAGGAAAAGAAAGAGAAATTATCCAAAATAGACTTTATTAGTGGAGTTGCAAAGAAATCTGAAAGTGATGACGAGAAGAAGAGAAAATCAAAGTGGGATCAAGCAGCACCAAATGCATCTAACAAGCCGACCATCAAGCAGCCTGGGCTGGTGCAGCAACCACTCACCAGCAACGTTACTGGTACCAAAGGAACTGTTATATCAGCATATGGATCACTCACAAAGAAACCAAAAATATGATTAATGCCTAACAATATCTCTGAGATATTGAAATAGCAGAAATCTATTAAAATTTTAAATCTTTGAAAACCTAGGGAGGCCTATGTCCAGCACTGGACTTCTTACGGCTGAGATGATGATGAATATTGTAGTACATTTCTTGGATATGAATAATAAGAGCCTTACTGAAAAACGTTACTCAAATGTGACCAATGCTCAACATATTTTGTCAACTTCTCGCTGATACGTAATGATCTTTGCTGAAAGAAGACAAATAATTTGAGAATATTGATCAAAGTTAAGTAAAAAAAATCGGTATGGCTATTTTTATGCACATTGATTTATGTTATAATAATTGACATTATCTTGTAATTTTATCTTTATATAGGCTTAAAAATAAATTTATGGAATTAATTGTTGTCTTTTGGACTCTTGAATGATACTTGAGATATTTTGTCTAAACATTTATAGCCTTACTGAAAAACATTACTTAACTTTGATCAATGAATGATCTTTGGAGATTAACTTAGATCAATGTCTCCAATTATCTGTCTTCTTTCCGCAAGTGACATTACGTGTTAGCAAGAAGTTGACAAAAACATGTAGAGAATTGCTCAAAGTGTAATGTTTTTCAACAATAGATTCCAAATAATTTAAAATGAAATCTAGGAACAACCTTTTCCTTTTTTTTTTTCAATTTTTACACAAACCATCTAGCCCCAAACTAAGCAAAGCATGTATAAATGTACTACTTCTTTTAATATACACTATAATCTTTCTGGTTTAGCCATCAAAATTGCATCTGTGTACAAATTAAAGAAAATCATATTCTGTAACAAGAGGTGAAACATTCATATTTATATCTATACTGCAAACCATTGGAGAGTTCCCTCATGGGGAGGCTAGCTGGCTGCAGCATCTGTATATGATAAATTGGTAAAGATCATGTTTGGCTATCAAAATGAATTTAAGTGCATTTTATGACCATTACAAGCCATTTGAGGAGTTTCCTAGTAAGGGAATACTTACTTTTATTGGGGGCTACATATATCATTATTTATGTAGTAACGCAAAAATGCTAGTTTGTCAATTTTTAGGGTTCCGTACCTCAAAAGGAAATAACGGAACCCTTATAGGATCACTTTGTTGTCTGTCAAGATGTAAGTGATCAAAACCTATGGGGTACTTCCCGTTGACTTATAACTTTGAAATTTGATTGAAGCATTGTCATATTTAGTACACATAAAAGAAAAATTTCGAAAACTGTACATTTTTTATTTTAATTTTTAATCACATAAAATAAGGTCTTTATCTATATATATGTGTGTAGACTTGCCCAGTGTAACTGAATGTTATAAGGCCAATAAAATAAATCTGAAAAACTACCTGAAATCTGAATTCCACTCACTGGCTAGTTTAAATCTCCAAATGCGAGAATTTTAATCGATGTGATGTTTTGCAGTTTGCCAGTCTATGAAATCCTGTTAGGTTACATGAGAAAGCCTGCAAAATGTGTTCCAAATACCAACAATGAACTGTAAAGCGTGTTATGTATGGATATTGTACTCTAATATTTCGTATTATAGTACAACATATCTCAATATC
This sequence comes from Lycia hirtaria, assembly GCA_947563715.1. NCBI lineage: Eukaryota > Metazoa > Arthropoda > Insecta > Lepidoptera > Geometridae > Lycia > Lycia hirtaria. The sequence goes on from OX387384.1 coordinate 14,936,685, forward strand.
GCTAGCCATAAATTTCAACGACGGATCAAACACAGTTAATATGATATATATTTGTATTCTATAACTTAAAATAATAAATTAAAATATTGACAGGACAAAGTCAACTTATTCAGTGGTCAAAATATCGATAGCATTATTATTGATATTTATCAAACACTATCATCATTTGCAGTTTTGATACTGGTGTTGCCGCAGCTTTATTTTGCTTCGATTATGGGTAAATTCTGCGCCTCCACTAGTCTGATAAACGAGGTGCAACTAACGCAAAAACAAAGTGACAACGAACCTGTAAATTTCGGTTCCCAAGTTTTGTCATCGGACTTTAAAGGTGGCACACCACCTTTAAACTCTATAAATGTATTGCTTCTTTTACAAAAACAAATGGACAAAATAGTAGTTCCCAAGAAGTTTAGCACCTTTTAGATTCCAAGTTTTGCCGTCGGACTGTAGTGGTGGAGCGGGCTCTAGTCTCTAGTCGATTACCTACAACACTCGGAATATTGTATAGTTTTAAAACTAGGGTGAAATGAGGCCCTCGCTCCGCAAACGCAAACGCCACCCCCTTTGTTACTTACATCCCGCGTATAGTAGGTACTTAATCGTATATTATAAAAGTACTGTTATTTTCTGAGAAAAATGGCTGTGTTATAAGGACAAACGAACATGGATAATTTATAAGGGTTCCTCGATTACTTTGGAACCCTAAAAATAAACCAAACTGACTTGATTATAAAGTGTTAATGATAACTTTTTCTAGTTACTTATACGATTTCTAATAGGTTTTCTTATAAGTATTTTTTATCGACTGCATATTTGGTGTAGGTACATTATTTTAACAATCATAAGGAAAAAATGGCATTTACATGGCAGCACTGTTATGCAGAATATTACGTTTATTTTGCATGTGTATACGTCTCTTGTTTGTTTATGTAAATTTACCCTAACCACGCCCTTTTTTGTAAAAGTGTTGAACATTTGTATTTGTGTGCGAATATAAATACTAGAAGAGTTAAGCATATGCTACACGGTTTTAAACGGCGGTTTGAAACAGGTTTAAAACAGGTTTAAAACAGTGTAGATAGTCGTTTTATGCCAAATTTCGTTTGACCTTTAAACACCCTTGGCAGCAAGGCTTGCGTTTGAAACCACTGGTAGAAGCGTTGGTTTAAAACTTGTTTGAAACCGTCTAGCCGCTTGTTTAAAACCTCGCGAACGACAGTTCGCGTTGCAGCGGCGGCGCAAGCAGACGCACGCGACGACGTTCTCTCAAAACTTTCTTTATCCATTCTTAGAAAGTTATGTATGTCATCAAAGTCCAGTAGGTTAATTAAGTTCATATGACTAAGGGTTAATCTCTCCTTTAACCATCGCTTCATCCATATTCTTTTTTTTCTTCAATTGATTCAAACAATCTCAGTCTTGTGTCATCATCATCATCATCAGTCATGCTCCATCAACAACCACCTTATAATTTAACCGCCTTACTTTTAATATTGGGCAACCATCAATAGGAACACGAACGCACTCCATGATCTCATCTTCGGACCAATCAATAGGAATACCTTTAACAAGACCCAACCGAGTTGTACCAAATGAGGGGGATAAACGCCTTGAAGCCATTGTTCTTAACTACTGTCGCGACGAATGCGAAGGATGATAATTTTACGAGTGGTAACTCAGAAAACTCTTCGCGCCAAAACATACTGATGATTTCACAGTCTATGGTAAAACAATGCTACAGAGAAATCTAATTAGAACTAACTTTTGAAAGTTGAATCAGACGAAAGTGCCGCCATGACGGCTTTCGCGATGTTGTTTATTTTCAAGTGATGATTGGTGTTCAACATTAAATTAAAGCTAAGTATTAACAGTTATCTTGACTAATGTTAATCATGATCTGAGTGTTGTTATGTCTTTGCCGAGGTCTGCCATGAGTTCGCTAAGAGAGAACTCAACTAAGTTTTGGTCAGGATGTCCGAGAGGCGGGGCGTCGGATCCTGACAGGTTTGCCTGTTGAGGCAACCACTAGAGGGTCTACATACGGTAGTTCCCTATTTATCCGGCCGGGAAACCCATGACGATATGGGTTTATTTTATAGCTGTATCACAAAAGGTTGGTACTTAAGGCTTTTTTGCGTCCCCCCAGATGCTCGGTGAATGACGTCCAGATCAGGCGCGTTGTGGTTCGCCACGACGTGTTGCCATGCCCGGGACGATGGCACCGAGATCTGCTCGGTGTCATCGTACCATAATTTCAACAGGCGGTTCATCGCGGCACGAGAGTCTGGATTCGGCGGCAATACGGTGACACACCCTCAACCTAAACAATAGATGCGAAGCAACCACGGAAAGACGATAAAGGACACGCCACGCTAAGGAACCCCAGGTATGAAGAATTTGTTATTCATAACCTAATGAAACACTCGGTGAGCGCTATCCATGATACATCCCCAATAATTCACATATGGACATATACACTTTTCCGACATGGATATGCTCTTCCCGACATGGAGATGCTAAAGGGATATAAAACGCGGCCCTACATGGTGGAGATATGCTGGTGATAAGCAAGTTATTGAAATGCTGGTGATAAACACATACTGGAGAAGCCGGCGATAAATATTGTTAAATTTGCTGAAAAAATCATGTTTAATTCCGGTTTACGGAAATGGATGCATGAAATGAAAGTATTGGCAACGCCATCTTGCGAGATATAATGGAACTTATATAAATTCATGATATTTGAAACACAGTAAACCCTGGATTTTAAGGTGTACCTTTAGTCTTTCCGTACAGATATTTATTTAATGTGGTCATAATTACTATCTAAAACGATGGATTGCATGAAAATACGAGAATTACTAGATAAAAGCTCAAAAATTGAAAGATTAAATATTTCGCGCGACTCGCGCTAATTTCCTCCGCCAAAAGGTAGATGGCGCAAGTTGTCTCTTTGGATCGATTTTGCTGATATAAATAATACGACTTTGCTTCAAGAAGAAACAGATTATGGACCAGGAATTACATTACAATTATTTATTATGTCAAAACATTTGTATATTTAGATTTATTTCTGTGTATAATGCAATTATATAAATTATTAGACTTTTTTATGTTCGCTGCGAGTAAGTTATTTATAGAACGTATTTGAAGTTGTTTACGGGTTACTAGTATTAAAATAGTAGCTTGTATTCGTAGATCTACCAATTTGTGTACTATTTTTTTCCGATAATTTTTGCAGTCAAATATTTTTACAGTGTAAAACTATGAAGTATTATGAGTATTTGTAACTAAATTGCTTTTAAATTTTGAGAAATGTTAATTTGACATACTAGTTACCGAAACAACATCATGATAATTTAATTTAAAGGTAATTATGTGTACATAAAAACGGTAGTATACGATAATGATCAGAAAAGGAGGGAACACCATTTAACTCACTATGAATTAGTCAAACAGAAATTTAATGTCTTTTTTCATTTGTTTTCGTAAAAATAAGTTAAAATATTGTTTTAAAAGTGATTAAAATTAAAATCGATGATTTAAAGTACATGTAGTTGACGAATTTTCGAGATAAATGACGATTTTCGTTATGTAAAGCGAATTTTTGCACTTCGTGCGGTGGCTAGCTTAATTGTTTTCCGCCATTTTTTTCTCTCGTAAAGTTCATAGAAAAAATTTGAAGTCGTAAACTTTTGTGCAAATATAAAGTGAAATATAAGTGAAATTAAACCGGTAAGTGCTTAGACACATAACGCTCTAGCATATATACTTCGTATTAGTTGATTTTAGAGTGCGTGAAGTCGAAATCATTTTCTCAATTAATGAAAACATTTTACTCAACACGCTTCGTTCGCGTTTACAGAATTTCATGTTTTGTGCGACCTAAAATAACATTTTGACGATACGTCGTACTTAGTACTTGCAAGTTTTCAAAGAATAAGTGTGATGGAAAGCGGAGATTACAAAAATAACTCATAAGTTTAACGCGCTTCATCAGACAGCGTCTAACAAAGTACTTAATAAATAGTAACTCAAGTAGTAATGGCTTAATATTGTATTTATTAGGCGATGTGACGTCAAGAATATGCAAGGCAGCACTTATCACTTTATTTCGGTGTATAGCTAGTTGTACGCGTATCACAAAACTTATATGGTAGGTAGGTATTTATGAACCACGCCTATTATCGTAGTCCTATGTGTTACTACTAAAATACTTATAAAACCTACTGTATAAACTCATTTAATATGATCGCATTGCACTCTGATAGTTAATCGCTATATCAAGTAGACAAAAGTCATGACATGCTAGTGTAATGATACATAAAATTCTGATTCTAATATGTTGATATTAAAATGCGATAGTAGCGACACCTTCGGTTACAATCTATACTAACCTACCTATTTCAAGTCTAGATTACTGTTATGGAACAATATGATGTGTAATGTACATGAAATGTATAGTAATAAATGGAATTAAACTAAAAACAAAAAACTAAAACTAACTAAAAAACAAAACTATCTAAAGAATTTTATGCCTATTGAATTCTCATCTTAGAAACTTTATTAAGATACAGTTCTAAAATTGACAAGTGAGCTGAAGTATCAGATTTACTAAAATTTATTACTAAAATTATGAAAGATACAAATCAGTGCTTCGAGTTTTAATATTGTTTATTGAAATGATTATAAAATTAAGTACACATTATTTTAATTGAGATGTTTTAATTTATATTTTACTTTTGGTTAGATGACATGAGTACTATAGCATAAGCTATGTTTTTTGGACTCACCTGTGTAAATTGAGAATTAGTAAAAATGTAACAGTCATATTTAAATACATAAAGTAATTTATTATATGGAAGTATATTGTGCATAATCATAAAAAATTATTAAGTTCACCACATTACAAAATTTATAATGAACATTGAAAATTTTATATTTGTTTGTCATTAGACATTTGATTTATACAAATATTTTAAACATTTTAATAATCTTGGTCATATGAGTGAAAACTATTTACATTCACAATGATATTTATAGTCATGCAACATTAATTTTATTTAAAAGAGTATAATATGATTTCTATTACAAAATTTAACACTTTGCTGTTAGATGTGTAGCAATATAGTTTATTAAATGATCATATCCAATGAAGTTCAACTATGTACCGAGACTATATATTTTATGAAAGAAATTATAATAATACTAATGTAATATTAATAGGCTAAAAGCGAGAACTAGCACCTGTCTTTACAATATTAACAGCGGATGTTATGGTTGCCAATTTCAGGCTCCGAAAATACAAAAATACATCATGGAGGATATGCTGATACAGCGATTTTTACTTATCATGAAGAAAATAGAGAAATTGAAAACATGGACTGAGGAATATGGTGGCACATATGAATACTTATTATCAGATGCCGAAACAGTACGAAGGCAGTTAGAGACAATGAATAAAATTTATAAGATTACAGTGATAATTCATAAAGGATGTTATGGTCAGATTAAAGAGTGTCACTATGTCACAGTATATAAAATTATAGTAGCAGAATTCAAGTGTTGCAAAGAAGCACCCAATGAAAGGGATATGCATGGAAGAGTGTTGAACTCATTTGGTGTCGGATTGATTTATTAAATTACTGACAACATGCTAATTAATAATATACTATAAAATACTAAATTACTATACTTAATACTAAATTGCTATACTTATCATAATATACTGAATATTATTGTAAATATTTTATATTAATGCACCTTTATCGGGCTATTCAAAGTTAAGATTATTTTAAACTACAACTTGTTGATTGACAATGTTTGTTAAAATTGATTATTGAAAATTATTCAATTATTCTCATATAACTGTAAATTGCTATTTGATTTTGATTCACAAAGAACATAATATATGTAAATCACTTGCCAAGAAACTATGTTTACCAATCATAGAAGAATCAATAAAATAGAGAGTGAGTTTCTATTTTCACATTTGGTGCCAAGGGTCCACAGGAAATTGAAAGCCCCCTAGTAAAACTTCAATTAAAGACACGAACGAATGAAGACATTACTATATACGCTAACTGTGTCGATTCCATTACAAATGGAGTATCATATCACAAAATAAGTCAAGGAGATGAATTCATAAACCAGGATTTTGTTATAGCAGGCGATGGATCTCTAAAGGATCAAGTTCACATTTTAGTTGGAAATGATTATTATTTCTCACTTATTTACGATGAGAAAAGGAAGATAGGTCAAAATCTATACCTAGTCCAGTCTAAGTTCGGATGGATTTTGAGTGGTCAAATAGATACTCAAACAACTAAAGAAGAGGAACTGTCGGTTCTGACATATTTTCAAACTAACTTGAACATTGGATTTAATGAACCAGATTTACCTTTGGATTATGGAAGTGTAAAAAAAAGTTATGGGAACTGGAGTCTATCGGAATTACAGATTCTCCTAAAGTTAGTAGAGAAGAGAAAGCGATTCAATATTTCAACGAGACAACCAAATACATAGACAACAGATATACAGTAAGTTGGCCGTGGAAGGAATATCCACCTCAGTTACCCACTAATTTTGGGTTAGCATATGGAAGACTCAAAAGTTTAATGAAACGTCTTGACTCTGATACATTGACTTCTTATGATCAAACTATGAAACAACAGCTAAAAACGGAATTATAGAATATGTAACTGACACAACTGAAATTACAAGATCAATACATTACTTGCCACATCATTGTGTGCAACAAAAGGACAAGCCTATCCGTGTAGTCTATGATGCCAGCGCAAAGACAAAAGGTAACAAAAGTCTTAACGAATCACAATACTGCGGGCCTCTATTATTAGAAGACTTAACAGGCTTGATTATAAAATTTAGAAGACATAAAATTGGGATGACAGCTGATATCGAGAAAGCATTTTTACAAATAGCTTTACATAAGGAAGATCGTGATGTCACTAGATTCTTATGGTTGAAAGATATAACGAAACCAGTGTCAATGGAAAATCTTCTATATTTGAGATTCTGTAGAGTACCTTTTGGAATAATCTCAAGTCCATTCTTGTTAAACGCAACAGTGAAACATCACCTTTCTCAAGCAGAAAAACAACATGTCAAAGATTTAGCCGATACCATTTATGTTGATAATCTTGTCACTGGTACAAATTCAACCTCGGAGGCTATGAAACTTTATAAAGATGCCAAGAAAACCTTTCAAGAGATTTCAATGAATCTCAGATCGTGGAGTTCAAATGATACACAAATTATGAATCAGATACCTGATGCTTGTGAAGACAAAGTTGTAAAAGTCTTAGGCCTAGATTGGAATATATATGAAGACACACTTTGTCTCAGATTCAAAAACGTCAATGCAAACAAAGTTGTCACGAAAAGGGATGTTCTTAGAGTAATTGCTTCTGTATATGATCCTTGTTCTTACGCGGCACCATATCTACTTGCTGCAAAACTATTTCTCCAAGAACTGTGGAAAACTAAAATTAAATGGGATACAACCCTACCACAAGAAATGAGAGACTTATGGTCACAATCTATCTGCCGAGATTTAGATAATATAAAAGATATTTCCTTACCAAGACTTTACATAAGTCACACAAAGAAAAACAGATATACTATACACTGTTTCTGTGACGCATCCTTAAAAGCATATGCAGCAGCGGTATATGTTGTTCAAGGAAACGAAAAGAACTTTATTATTGGTAAATCACGGCTAGTACCTTTAAAAGACCAAGACAATTTGAAGATTCCTCGACTAGAACTTTTGGCAGTTCTTATAGGATGCCGATTGATAAAATTTGTCAATAAAAACATGCAATCAGAGATTGTTCAGACAATTCTGTGGACAGACAGTCAGATAGTGATAGATTGGTTGAATTCTGACAAACTTTTACCACCATTTATATCGAGGAGAATAGAAGAAATAAAACAAAATAAAAATTTGGTTGTAAGACACGTTCCATCTGAATTAAATACAGCAGATGTAGCGACAAAACTGTCTGTTTCAAACGAAGATAAAATGAAATGGCTTACTGGTCCTGACTTCATTGTACAAAGACAAGATGTATGGCCATCTAACATACAGTCGAATAAATTCGGTACTCTTTTCGCGGGGGAGGGTCTGCCGAAGTATAATCAAGATCAAGAAGGATCTACAATGGAAATAGAAGATTGTTACAGTGAGAAATATGAAGATATACAAAAAAGCAACAGTAAAGACTTGCAAAACGAAGAAACATTTCAAAGTAAACTCGAAGAGATAAAACACTTACAGGAAAAATATTTTCCATTAGAAGTTCAAGGAAAGCAGACAGATTTGAGTCGAAACTTAAAACTATTTAAAGACATGGATGGGATATTACGCTGTAAAGGTCGATTGGGAAATGCTGATTGGTCATTCGATAAACGTTATCCTATTCTCATTCCAAAGGACTGCGGTTTTACTAATAGCCTGATTATGAAAACTCATCAAGACAATTATCATGTTGGTGCAAATCACACTCTGAGCATAATACGGAACTCTTATTGGATACCGAGAGGTAAAGCTCAAGTACAAAAACTTCTGAAGCGCTGTTCAAATTGTACCAAGCACAACGGTGGTCCATTTAAAGCACCGCCGACCCCAGCATTACCTCCTGAAAGAGTAAATTACAGCTCGCCGTTCAGTTTTGTGGGAACTGACTATATGGGTCCACTTCTAGTAGATAATGGTCACGGACCTGTGAAACGGTGGATATCTATCTACACATGCTTGGCCGTTCGAGCAATTGAATTGGAAGTTGTACAAGATCTGTCGGCTGAAGAAGGAATGTTAGCCTTACGCAGAATGATATCCAATAGAGGAGTGCCATTACTTATAACTTCTGATAATGCACTTTATTACAAACTGATGTCAGAGATACTGTCAAATCAATACTGTATCGATAATAAAATCAAATGGAGATTTATTCCACAGCTAGCACCATGGTTTGGTGGTTTCTATGAGAGACTCGTTGGTATAGTCAAAAATTGCTTAAAGAAAACCTTACAGAAACATCTTTTGAAAGATTCCCAATTAATAACAATTGTTAAAGAAATACAGGCTGTTGTCAACACAAGACCTCTTACTTGCGTTGATTCTGAACTGGATCAAATTCTAAAGCCATCAGATTTTCTCTCAATGGGCAAATGCTTAACAGTAGAAGCTTCTAGTAACGATATTACTGCTACAGGAACTATAACAAAGACAGAACTTATTAAAGGATGGAAAAGAGCTTTAGTAATTCTCCATGAATTTAAAGACATGTTCATAAACAGATATCTGCCTAGTCTCAGAGAAAGATATCAACATTCACATAAAGAACCGAGAGTAACCTCGAAACTCGAAATGAAGATATGCAACCAGTAGAGCCAGATGTGGTGATATTCAAAACCAACTTGAGATGTCTGACGACAATGAGACGAGACCAAAGAGAAATGCGGCCATCAAAGCCCTAGAAAAAATTAGGGAATGGACGCGCAATTTACTATTATTACTTTAATTTTGCCGGTGGGGTGTGTCGCGACGAATGCGAAGGATGATAATTTTACGAGTGGTAACTCAGAAAACTCTTCGCGCCAAAACATACTGATGATTTCACAGTCTATGGTAAAACAATGCTACAGAGAAATCTAATTAGAACTAACTTTTGAAAGTTGAATCAGACGAAAGTGCCGCCATGACGGCTTTCGCGATGTTGTTTATTTTCAAGTGATGATTGGTGTTCAACATTAAATTAAAGCTAAGTATTAACAGTTATCTTGACTAATGTTAATCATGATCTGAGTGTTGTTATGTCTTTGCCGAGGTCTGCCATGAGTTCGCTAAGAGAGAACTCAACTAAGTTTTGGTCAGGATGTCCGAGAGGCGGGGCGTCGGATCCTGACAGGTTTGCCTGTTGAGGCAACCACTAGAGGGTCTACATACGGTAGTTCCCTATTTATCCGGCCGGGAAACCCATGACGATATGGGTTTATTTTATAGCTGTATCACAAAAGGTTGGTACTTAAGGCTTTTTTGCGTCCCCCCAGATGCTCGGTGAATGACGTCCAGATCAGGCGCGTTGTGGTTCGCCACGACGTGTTGCCATGCCCGGGACGATGGCACCGAGATCTGCTCGGTGTCATCGTACCATAATTTCAACAGGCGGTTCATCGCGGCACGAGAGTCTGGATTCGGCGGCAATACGGTGACACACCCTCAACCTAAACAATAGATGCGAAGCAACCACGGAAAGACGATAAAGGACACGCCACGCTAAGGAACCCCAGGTATGAAGAATTTGTTATTCATAACCTAATGAAACACTCGGTGAGCGCTATCCATGATACATCCCCAATAATTCACATATGGACATATACACTTTTCCGACATGGATATGCTCTCTTCCCGACAACTACATCACTCGTCACAAAATCGTTTGCAGAGTAGAAGTCGGTAAATGTCAGCGAAATTCTATTTCTACCAATTCTTTGAACACTGCCATCAAGGACACTGTGAAATTGTTTTTTTCCCAAGAATCTACCGAAATCAACTGGATGTAAGTAGGTCCCAGATGTTAAAGATGTCTCAGTTTTCTGGACATGCACACCAAATGGACCCCTATCCGTTGACTTATAAGCTTGACGACCTGAAGGAACGTACGGGGGAATCGATGGGGTCTGAGACAACGTAGCCGACGGAGAGGCACAGGATTCAGTTAATTGGGTGTCAGGGTTATTAACAATTTGTGAAGAAATCGTTTGGCCTAAAGGAATAGAAGAATCGTATGACTGTTTGTTATCTCTACACTTTTTGTGATGTTTTTTCGAGTGCTTCTTACGTTTAGTACCTAGAGAACCACTGCCCTGCTGGGAGAGCTCTATATCAGTATCAGTTGAATTTATAGAAACAAAAGAAATAGGAGATGGGATAGAGCGTCCATCTCCATCTACGAAGGTGGTATCGTTTTCAATAGGTTGGTTCTTATCGGGGGGCCAACCAGCCCCCTCGTCCGATTCCATGCAAAACAGATGAGAACGCCACTAAAACAAATGACAACTATGCGTCGTATTAGAAAATACTAATATTTACAAAACCTTACCAATGAAAGATGAAAACTTTATCTACATATGATTGTAACTGATATTTTACACACAATACAACACAAATAACATCTAAATATGCTACGTTTACACGCTTGCCAAGCCGCGGCAGGCCGCCACAAACACAAGCGTATAAACGGGGTGCTTGGCTTGGCGTGGCTTGCGTGAGCTTGTCGCCGATCCGGGTTTGTGTCGGTTTTTGAACACAGATCAAAGGGAGCTTGTGGCAAGCGTTTGCGACACGTTTACACGTTGGCGCGTGTTTAGCGACGCGCACGAGCTCGAACCGAACGGATGTCGACAGACGCTGCATACGATCGCGTATCGACCATGACTAGTTGGTCAAACGATGAAACTATGGCCTTTCTCGAGGTATATCAAAGTGGATCGTGCATATGGAATCCGAAGGACGTAAACCACAAAGATAAAAAGAAAGTAGCAGACGCTTGGTCTCATATTAGCCACGAATTAAAAAAGCCGGTTAAAGAATTGAAGGCGAAAAAAGAAATATTAATTATATATATTAATATTAATTTCAATATCCAAGTCCGCCATGCTTGCCTGTCCGGAACATACTAACGCACTCGCAAGCGTGTAAATGGCATCCAAGCGTTTGTAGTGGCTTGGAGCTTGTGGGCGCTTGCCAAGCTTCGGCAAGCGTGTAAACGTAGCATTAAACTATAAATAGGATATTTTCAAATTTAAATTAAACGCCAAAGCAACCGCTCTCTTTGACAGCCACGATTTGAACTGAATTCAAAGTTTTTTCTTTACTAAAAATGCAAGTTACAGGTTGGCTAATGCAAAAGAAAAAAAGATGTGAAGCCAGGAATTAAAAAAAATGATATCACAGACTAAAACTTTTACAATGTTTCGATTTATCCGGTTTAGAGAAAACAATATTAAAGGACTTCACTAGTTTTAGTGTATTACATTCTCTTTGGTTTTAGTGGTGGTGGTTTCTCATAGATCTAGAATTGGTTTCTCTTGGCCAAAGAGTATTGTACTAAACAGCTCTTGGCGTTGAGGGGTGCGGGCGGGTGATCTAAAAAAACAACAAATCTTTTGTCTTTGTTCTTGCTGTCGGTAGTTGGCTTCGCTCGATATTTTTGTATTTTTGGTTTGTCTGGTCTGCGTCAATTAAACGTCTATCCGCTTGTGTTGTTCTATCGCGTTGTTTATATAGTTTGGGACGGTATGGAGGAGGCACCGCAGGCCGAACCCATGCCGTCGTCTAGCGAAGGTGAGCCCGCGCCACCCTCGTCTGAACCGCTGAACGAGGATGATGAGCCTCTGCCCAAGAAGCGCAAAGTGTCTGATGCCGATGCTAACAAGCTCGAGAACAGGCTCGGAGGCATCCTGTGTTGCGCAGTTTGCCTGGACCTGCCCCCGGCCGCCGTGTATCAGGTATTTTAAAACAGCTGATCTGCGCTCGCGGACAATCAGCTGTTTTATCGATCGATTCCCTTCTTTCATTACGTAAGAGCCCGAGCTCTGACTTCCTATGAAACGACATAATGCTTCGTGCCGACGCCTACACGACGCATTTAGTCCAGTCTCCATTTTGAGACTTAGTGTTTACGGCGTCACGTATTGTATTCTAAGTTGGATTGTAATATAAGTATATAAGCCATAGTTAATATCGACGCCCTTTGTTGTGGTGCTCTACAAGACTGAAATGACGTTATAAAATTACATATTTGTAGTGATTATTGTGTATTGAACCAGTGTGTCTTATTTATATAGTTTAGATGTATGTAGGGCGCCCATTGATTATGTATTGTGTAACTAGTTTGTATAACCTTGTAGCTGGTAACTACTCTAGTTTGTACTCTTGTAACATTTCATTGAAATAAAGAAATGTTTCAGAGATTTTAATCTTATTTATTCAGCTCACTACCCTTTCATTTCCTCATCCTTTACAAAAACAAAGTTAAAATTCAGATTTATTTACTTTAATACATTTCTATACAGTATTTCATTATTAATATTGTTCATTTAATATATGAGACAGGAAAAGATATTATCTTTATTGCATTATATATTTTGTATTGTTTATACATAGACAGTGGTAATTTTTTTATGGTGAACAAAACACTCACTTTAGTTGAGAAGTTGGATACTCCTTTTGGTTTATACTTAATTGGGAAACTATAGGTCATAGGTTAGGGGAAAACAATATTTATCATATATGAAATGTTAGCTCACAGCTACATAATTTAATTTTGTTAATAATAATGCTATAAGCAGATGGTAGGTATTCCAATATAGGGTAACCTATCTATAGGCTGAAATACATTTATTAGAATCTTATTTGCCTGAATTTGTTTAATAAAACTGCCTTAATTATGTACACGTTAACTTGGACGCAAAAGATAATACAGTAAAGTTGTGGATTTACAAATTTATACTATAAAGATTCTGTTCAGCGAGCCGCAAACTAAGCACGAAGCTTACAGATGTTTACTTGATGGAGTTTTTGATTCTATAAGTTTTGTTTTTTTAGGTTAGGTTTGTTAGTTTTCTGTTTTATTATATCCAAAAACTTTTTAATTTACAATAGTTTGGTTATCAGATGAATTAATTAGTATGATAGGCTCCTTAGGTTTCTTTTTCTTATACACAAACTTTCTTATTACAAAGATTCAGTTATCAGATGAGCTTTGGGATTTTGATAAAGTGTCATTTGAAAAAAATACATTTTGTTTTCATTGAAATGATATTCGGTGTATCACAATATGGATAGGTAACCCAATAAAGCCACACACAACAATAAACACACGTATTCAATGCTCACTCAATAGGAAGGTTGTTATCAAATGTTTATAAAACTTATTACTCCATCTATGCATTTTATGACATTAAGGCTCTATTTTAGCATTTTGCAGAACATCTACTCGCACAATAAATAATATCCTTAAAATGTTAAATAGACTGCTATAATACAATCACTATGCAGTACAGTATAAACAAAGGAATCAGGATTCACTTTATTCTAATTTCTTTCTAGCTTGTTGACAGATAGTGCTTTATAGTAATGTGTACGCAATGAGAGAGCAGCTAGCTATTCCATATAGTTTTTCACATAAATATAGTCATGTTTACATTTTCAGCTCTACTTGATGATACCAGCAAAGATGTACCACAGTTTTTTTTGGGTAGTGATGAGACTACATCTACTTAAAAAAAACTACCTTTTAATAATGATCAATGAAAATAACTAGGGGTCTTACCGAAAACGTTACTCAAATTTGAGCAATGCTCAACAAATTTTGTCACCTGACATGTAATGACACTTGCGGAAATAAGACAGAGAATTTGAGATGTTGATCAAAGTTAAGTAATAATTTTTGGTAAGGCTGCAATGCAAGGCCCTATGATAAGATCCACTCACAGAAATTCTATTGCCCTTTCAGAGAATCGAATCCAAAACTTCCATAAATTTGATTTTTATAAAATCATTGAAATTGAAAAAAAAAAAAAAAGATTTACATGATATTCTGATTCTGAACTTTCTAAAAGTTGTTTTATTTCAATATGTAATAAATAATGGTGAAAATGAAAGAAACCAAAAAAAATCCTTGAAATCATGCTTCCTATTAGGGCTCTTTTATTGTCATGCGGGTTTGCGCCCGCGTGCGGGCCAGCTCCGCATACCTGCCGCACGCAACCTATCCTTTCATATTTTTTTTTATTCATGCGTGCCACACCCACCCAGGGCGGGCGAATAATATCTGCTCTGCGTGCGGCCCGCAGCACGTACGCGGAGCTGGCCCGCACGCGGGCGCAAACCCGCATGACAATAAAAGAGCCCTTACGGTTTCGAAATTACTGATACTATTTTTTTTTAAATACATTATTGATCTACGATTGACCACCAACTCGCCTGATGTTAAGCGACGGTGTGGCCGAGGATAGAGCTCGTCGATCTAGAAGATATCAATTCACTCTAGCCTCGAAAATTTCTAGATTGTAGGTCTCAGGAAACAGAGATGGCGGCAAAGAATTCCACTCTTGTGCAGTACGCAACAGGAATGTGGATCGATATCGCTAACACATATTCTGGCCATATTTGCATGTGTATGCCTGGTCATGTTTCATTCATACCATACAAACAAATGCCAATATTAAAATTCATACAATGCCAATAACCCAAATACTCCGATATCTATATAAATGTTCCAGTGCACTAATGGTCACCTGATGTGTGCACCCTGCTTCACACATCTGCTGGCTGATGCACGGCTACGCGACGAGGCTGCTACCTGTCCCAATTGCCGCGTTGAGATCTCCAAGACCTCCGCCTCGAGGAACCTGGCTGTTGAGAAAACAGTGTCTGAGCTGCCGTCGGAATGCAAGTTCTGCACGCAGGTGTTTCCGAGGCATTCGCTGCAGCATCATGAAGAGAAGCTTTGTGAAGAGAGGTGAGGTTGATTCTGAGCTTCTTCACACATTCGTAGAGGCATAGCCGTTAATGGTTCCAACCGTACAATAAAAAGAATTTATCGAAATAGGATACCACTTAAGGGTTAGAAATCGCTTGTCTGTCAAAATATCGCGTGACAACAAAACGGAAAAAGTACCAAACGAGACGTCCTTCGGGAGTGCCGTTTGCGCTGCTCCTTTTGAAAAAGACCGCAGTATCCGGTTGAAACTATAGACGTGAGTAATTTTCATAATAAAAAAAACGGAAATTTTTTAAATGTGACGAACATTATTCTCGTAGATCATCCTCGAGCCTCATGATTATTTGTTGTTTTTATTGATAAGCTGAGGTCAATCGCCTCACTAACTAGGCCACTAGGCAATAGTTAGAAAGCGACAGTCGTTCTAGTTCGGAAGGAGGTTATCCGATAAATTCGCCATGTCCGTCTGTCTGTCTGTCCGTCCGCGGCTTTGCTCAAAAACTATATGTACTAGAAAGCTTTAATTTGGTATATATATAAATATACATATTAATAATGCCGAGAAAGTCGTAGGATAAAATCTAAAAAATACCGGCTAAGTGCGAGTTGGCCTCGCGAACTCAATGTTCTGTGAATATTTCAAGCGTCTACCTGTTGCCGTTATCAATATCCAGCAAAAACGAGCAAAAAATCACGTTTTTTTTGTATGGGGGCCCCCTTAAAAATTTATAATATTCTGTTTTTTAGTATTTGTTTATTTGTTGTTATAGCGGCAACAGAAATACATCATCTGTGAAAGTTTTCATTTGTCTAACTATCGGTATATAATAACGGTTCATGAGATACAGCCTGGTGACAGACGGACGGACAGACAGCGGAGTCTTAGTAATAGAGTCCCGTTTTTACCCTTTGGGTATGGAACCCGAAAATGAGGTATCCTCTACACATAAAGTGGGGATGATTTTTTTTTTCTCATTTACCCCATCGTGTCGGGTATCGTTGGATAGGTAATCAAAAAACATTGGAGGCGTGCGAAAACCATTTTTCAATTTATGGATTCGTTTGCGAAATATTAATCTTTGAAGTGATCATTTTTGTTGAGGCACATGTCCCTCCCCCCTTCCCCCTCTACTGGTTAAATGGTTGACTTTGGTGAAATGAAAACAATCACGCTAGTAGAAAAAATGATGAAATTATAAGAAAAACTGTCACAGCTAAGTAGGATTTACAAGTTATCTAGTTATAGTCGATCAACTTAAAATAATTACCTAAACTAGTCAAAAATTTACATTTCAGTTAAATTAACAATAAGTTAACTCATGATTATATTCGTTGTATCAAACAAGAACATTTATTAGATCTATATATTGATACAAGCTACTTAGTTTCAAGCACCGTCGTAAAGTCTTCATGTCTTTCTATATTCTATAGGAAACATTTTGACGAGTCTGCGCAAGACCTTCACCACCTTGTTCCACCCTTGTAAACAAATGGTCCCACTAAATACTACAAAGCAACATCACAAATTTTCGAAATAAATTTCATTATGATTCAAGTTAATTTTCATACATAAAAAATATTTTTACGTTAATTATTTGTAAAAGTGAGCGAGACGGACAATGGCCTACTCATAAATATTAACTCTGGAACTAATCTGTGCTAAAATGTTTATAAAACTCATACTTCATGTTGTTTCATACTTACATTGTAAAATAACCTTCATGACATTAAACGTGAGTATTCATTTATATGTACTATTTAAAAAAAAAGCTCATGATTTATTCGGTTAACGCGCAAGTCTATGACCGGTTTCGAGGCTATAAATGTCTCTTCCTCAAGGCACACACACACACCTCTAGAGTCAATCGACACCACATTAAGGCACTAGTCTTATAACATTGAACATTCCTTGATTGAATAATAAAAGCTTGTAATAATTCGTGAGTTTTTCGGGATAGTACATTCGTTCAATTCAAAATCTTTTGGAGGTCTTTGAATGTAGGCGTAAGTCGCGCGAATGTATTTTGACGTGATAACGTCTTAGCCGAGCGTGCAAGCGAGAGCACGGAACAAGCGATAGAGAGGCACGATCGTCCTAAGCGTTCGGCTTGTGACGCATCTATCATGACGTTATCACATAAAATTATCGTCCGTTAACTGACTTTACAGACAACCATTTTTGTACAAAGCGGTACTCTAGCACGAGGTGGTATAAAACCCCGCGCGGGCGGTGTCACAATCCGTTTGCTCCGTGTCCCTCATGCGCTAACTTCCGAGACCTCAAAAAGACCCATCGTCACATGTCACATTGTTACATGCAGACTTGCCAAACATGCAAGCTTCCTAGTACAGCTGGCCGTTTCTTCCCCCAGGAAATACAAGTTCTCGCAAATCGTAGTGAACCCAAGTTCCCCCGCCACCGTCGCGACCACGCCATTCTGGCTTAGTTTGGTTCGCATTGTATCCGAGTTATTTGCGCTGTTGGTATCGGCCCTGCGGCGAAAGTACCTCGTGTCCGTGGGCGACCCCACGAAGCCCCACCGTAGGTACCAAAGGTACACCTACAGCTACATATACATACTAACATTATTTGTAACACCGTATTGCTTCACTTGTATGGTTAGGCATCTGGTACAATGCGAACCGAAATCATGTGGCTTCCTTGTATGGCTTGACATATTTATTATAATTATATTTGTTATATATAATTATGTATATGGTCTTTGACGGGTTTGCGGGCTTGTTATGTGCCTTGGAATCGCTTAATATTAAGTATTATAATCACCTAGATGTGGAGATTCTATCGTAACTCATTTTATGTTTAACACATAATATAGAGTAATTATGTAAAATCACTTATTCATGAGAAGCCACTAGAAACTGTGTATTTTTAGTGTTCCTCGTAGTTACTACTTATAAATTCGTTATGTCCGTCTGTCTGTTCGTATGTCACACCCATTTTACTCAGATACTTTTAGCACAACATAAATTAAGTTTAGCTGGTAGATATCAGCGAGCCGCTATTTATTACGACTCGTACTCCCGTTTAGGGCTTTAGGCTGTAAGAGGTAATACAGAAACACAAACATACATACACCAGAAAAACATAATCCTCCTTGCACAGTCGGGTACCTTTATTGTTTTTATGGTGTTTATTAGCAATACAAGTTAGATTCTAAGGTCTTCCTCAGTCAGATCAATCGCCGCAAGGTTTCTCATGATTATCAAATTAGATGCATTTACTTACTTACGTAATACCAACGCACCTTGCAATCCTATTATATATTTGTGGTATAGCATCTAGGTTTACCATGTATGTCATATGTATGTAGTTAGACAAACTGAGTGGGATTTGAAAACAATTATACTCGTATATAATATATTAAAAGAAAAACAAAATACCCGACTGCATAAGAGCGGATTTGTTTCCTGTAATTTACGCTTATGCTAATTCATGACTATGCATGTATACTTGTGTAATTTGTAGTATAACATGTTGTATGCGCATTGTGCAGGCTGACCGGTTGTCGGTACGCGTGCATCGGGTGCCCGTGGCGCGGGCCGGCGCACGAGGCGGCCGGCCACGAGGCTGCGTGTGCGCACCCCGCCAAGTCGGCCGCAGACGTGGTGACCGCGCTCGCGGACCGCGACCGACGAGCCACCGAGGCGATGGCGCTCTACACGCAGGTCATCGACCTGCTCTCATACGAGAAGATCACATTCAATGGTAACTTGAGACACTCGTTATTCTTACTGCCATTCTTCACTTTTTTAACACGAATTCCGCGTTTGAGCACCAATTCGCCTGTTGGAAAGTGACGATGTGGTCGGAGATGAAGCATGCAGACTTAGAAGATACCTATTCACTCTGACCTTGAAAAGACCAACGTTGTATTCATTGTAACTTTTACCCGTTGGAACTATGTTCACTCACCTGTGAAATATGCTGTTAATACGTACGAACCAAATGGTTTATGTTTGTGTTCTCAATATTCATGTTCGTACGTGCTTACGAACCTTGCGAATACAAACATCAAACTCGAACATTTGGTTCGTACGTATGAACGGCATATTTGAAAGATGAACACAAACATAGTTCCCCATGTTCGCAACCCTAGTTAGGGACCCTATTGCTGAACCCTAGTACCCCCAATTCGGAACCCTAGTTCCCCTAGTTCGGAACCGTACTTCCCCCAGTTCGAAACCTTACTACAAACGTTTTTCGAGTCGAGACAATGCTATCGACAAATCGTCATTTTCCCGCTGTGTTTATCTTAAAATTACTTGTGATAAGAAATGGCTAGTCATTACCTCTCTGGACAAACTTGTTACTGATAAGATAACGTCTCGTATTGTTTATGAGTGGGTACTTTATCGGTGTTTAGAAAGGTCGAGAATGAGTAATTAGTGTATTCATTAACAGATTAGAGAAACGACAATACCAGTTTACCATAATTAAAGCTCTGTAGGGTAGTAAAGTTTTTGTTTCGCTCGCACATACCAATTTTTTTGAAATAAAAAATGACCGAATGGATATATGAAAATAATAAAATCGGGCAAGTGCGTGTCGGGCCATGCACATTGTAGGGGATGATAATGAAAACGGTAATAGGTAAATCTGTGAAAAATTACATTTTGTTCAAAGTTTGTATTGTTGCTTTGTATTGTTGGGTTCCGTAGTCTACTACGAATCCTCAGGTATATTATCGCCATGCCTGGCCATCTGTCCATCCGCAGCTTAGCTCAAAGACTTAGTACTAGAAAGCTGTAATTTGGAATGAGTATGCATATTAATGATGCCTACAAAATCGTAAAATAAAATGTTGGAAAAAAACTAGATACCTCCATTTAAACAGAATAAACGTAGTACGTAAAGGACAAACCGACAAGGACTTTTACCGACCCCTCACCAATACTGACTTCCTGAGTAACTATTAGGGGTGAGTAAATATTAGGGGTGTGGTACAAACCAGTTTTCAATTAAGGGATCCGTTTACTAAATATTAAAAAGAAAACTATAACGAGAATGTAAGCTTTACAAGTTGCCAAGCGTGAGTCGGTCAATTTAAAAAATGTACTTAGAGAAGTTAGAAATGAAAATCTCGTGAAAATTTAATGCAAAGGTAGGAGTAGGGTGGCGCCGGCGCCGCTGTCTCACTCGCACGTGGGTTCTTTTTTAACCGACTTCCAAAAAGAAAGAGGTTCTCAATTGGACTGTTTTTTTTTTGTAAATTTGTTCACCGATTACTCCGCCAATTATGAACTAATTTTGATGATTCTTTTTTGTTTTGTAGGCTTCAGAGGTGGTCCCACATACATTTTATCAAAATCGGTTCAGTACTTTGGTTTTTACAACAAAATAAGTGGAATAAATCGTCCAAGTAAACGAATTGCTTATTTCAAAGTCTATTTTATCATTTTTTTTAACTATAATTATGGTTAGTTAATAGAAAGTTGTGTGTGTGGTGTTCCAGACCTGCAGCTGAAGCCGTACCGCACGGAAGAGTTCGTACACAAGCTGTACTACGAGTCGTCTCGGTTCTCCGCGTTTGGTCACCAGTGGGTGGTGAAGGCGTTCATCAACAAGCACCAGCGCGACCCCACGCAGAGCTCGCAGCGGGAGATCACTTACCAGGTTACATATACATATACACATGCATACAAACACGTGTGCACACCCCTACACACACACACACACGCCCCTAAAATGAAAATCGTACCGGTTTGCAATCTCTATTCTACCTCGAGAGCGGTTGTAAAGCTTACGTGATGTAATTCCCAGCTGATATTGAAGAGCAAGCCGCTCGGCGTCCTCGCGCTACAGTGGGTGGTGCTCCGCGGGCCGTACGGCGAGGCGCGGCTGCGGGCGCGCGTGTGCACGCACGCGTACCGCGAGGACGCGTCCGACGCACCGCCGCACGCGCTGCCGCTCGCGGACCCCGCCGACACCAACCGGCTGCTCTCCAACAAGGCGATACACTTCAGGTACGCAGCGCCGCACCATATCACACACACGGTCGACAACACCTAATTGCACATACGCAAAACGGTACACTTCGAACTAACATTAGATCTAAGTGTACCGTTACCGTTATATTGTTATACCGTTATATTGCAATATTGTTATACCGTTATATTGCAACATGATATTACTCCGAACATTATGTGCGTCATGATGTGACGGCGTACTATGTCTGTAATTCGTAATACTTATAATTAATGTTTTTACTGTTACCTATGGCTGTCATGAAATGCTCGTACAACATTATTTAAATATTGAAATGAAACAAATTTGAACGGATTTATCGCGAACTCACCTGTGACCACGGATGCTGCAAGTGTTCGAAACTTCAGGTAATAAAATTGTGTAAAATATATGCTTTAAATCTGTTAAATTTGGTTTCATTTTAATGAGTACAATCGCGAATCTGCACGTTTTGGCTTAATATACTTAAAAAAAAAGTGCACTTTTTTTGCACAGTTAGAATTCACACAGTTGCAACATCTTATTTTTCAGTAAGAATTATTTATTTTACACCGTTGAGGAAACTGAATAAAAACAGTTAGGCGGCAAACAGTCATAACTACTGTTTGAACGGTTGAAGGAAAGTTTTGATCAGTTATAGCAACATATTACCGACAGTAGTTTTAACTGTTTCGCTCATTTACGTAACAACAATTAAATATAACAGTTGATCAACAGGAGGAGTAAAACAGTAAAATTAACTGTTTTACTCTGTTTTTATTTTTCAGTTACTCTGACTTGATAAATGAGTTGGCTCCATTTTAACCTTACAAAACAATTACTTTTAATGGAATTCGGGTTACGCATACTGTTTATTTTTTTCAGTGTATGAGCAGCTATGCCAAAAATGTAAACTCTAATCAATTAGTAATAGGGTTCAAAATCGACAGAAAGACCGAAATCTCTAGTTCATTATTAGGATTCAAACCCGCGTTTTTTCGGCACGGTCCATCGCACAACCGGCGACTATCATCACATTCATCAAATCAAAATTTTACAGTTTGCTATCTATTATATTACGATAACTCCGACTTATAGCTACATATATACAATGTAAAAAACCTTATAGTTTTTTTTGTGACTGTTCACGGGACTAACTAGATTTAATACTATAAAAAAATGTCGTGCCAATTCTGCCAATATAAAAAAAATGTGTGTGTACCATAGACTTCTATAGATACCCCAAGTGTTTGTACCTAGCGTGTCAAGTACGATAAAAATCGCAGTTGACGACCAAAATTTATTTAATTTCAGGTGATATATAATATACTTCCGATTCGATAGTTTGTCAACTAGTTACTAGCGTACAAGCGCGCGGATGCATTGGGTTGAATAGTTTTCGCGCGGATGGAACATTCCCTCACAAAATCGTTTGTGTGACGTCACAGTCGGTACCAAAAATGTGGCACATAAGGTTTCCATATAAATGAAGTTGCATGCTCCGTCTACTATGTCTGTGGTGTGTAGTCATGACGGAAGTGAAAACTTTATCAAGGCTACGTTAATAATACGAAATAGCTGTATAGCAGCGACCACATTGCTCCCTTAGTCGACACAACCCGAAGCGTGACGGCTCAATACCCACAAAATAAAGTACTCAGTGCGGCACAAGAAGTTTTCTCTTCAATAATAGCAATAATGTATGTTTGTTTCAGACTTATAATGTTCCAGTCGTCGAAGTCGTGAGTACGCTCCAGACGAGAACACTGCTTCGCTTTAATCGCTCACTCGCCAAAGACAACATGCAAACAAGAACAATGCAACATTTATAATTACATTATATAAATGGCAATTGATATAATTTTATCGTAAGTTTCTGTTCGACTAAAAATTGTAAACTGAAAGATCAGTCGCAAAATTGAGTATGTATATACATACATTCAACATTCATAAACACAAACGGCCTTACTGAAAAACGTTATTTAACTTTAACCATCGTCTTAAATTCTCTGTCTTCTTTCCGCAAGTGTCATTACGTGTCAGCGAGAAGTTGACAAAATATGTTAAGCTTTGCTTAAAGTTAAGTATCGTTTTTCGGTTAGGCCGAAAATCTTTAAGAGCCACTAAATGTCTGGCAAAAATCTTACTCGCGTACGATAGATTTTATTTAAATTTATATTTACAATGGATACTGTTGAAAAATGAATTACATTGTTAATTATGAAAGTTCTTTAAGAATTATTTAGAATATTTTTTATATTGTCATATTTGTTATGGACTGTCATTTTTTTTTAATTACCTTTGAATCAATTCGGAAAAAAACGAAAGATTTCGTAATTATAACATTTTTTTAATAATTTGCTATATCATACAAAAATATCTTAAGTCATTTTATGTCTGTATAAAAAGAAAAAAATGATTTCATTGCAATCAACGCGTTGGTTAGAGTTAGAGACGGACCTGAGATCGGCTGGACCGATTTGTAAATTTTTTGTTCAATTGTAATAGTTTTTCTCTGTTAGGATATTTATATGAATTCGAAATCTTAGTTTTTTTACCGAGGTTGGACGAGCTGGTGAGTGGCTAAACGGTCAGCTAGTCTTGAATAATAGCAGTTGTACGCGAGTGAGATAGCTGCTAAACGTCTACCAGCTCTTATCTCATCTAAGACTTTGATCACTTGCCTGTTGTAAAATATACTTTGAGGCTCAGTATTTCCATAAGTAATTCCGTGGGTAAGTAAAATACGTCTTCAATATTTGTGTAAAATTGGACAATAATGGAAGAGAACCTTGCGTGTACTAAATTTTTGTATTGGTAAAAAGGGAGCTTGAAGGATCATGATGTCTTACTGCATACCATATGTATTTGACGAGCTCCATCCTCGGCCACATTGTCGCTTAACATCAGGCGAGTTGATGGTTAAACGTAGATAATACATATATATATAAATAAATATATATATATATGCATGGTCTTCGGACAAATTCGGCTACGTTAAAATGTGTTTTGTTTCACATTTCTCGTGAGATAGTGATGGGTATTTGCACTTTGGATATTTGTCGCCAAGCAACCTGTGTGTTCCGGCGGGCTTGCTTGAGAGGCAGATTCAATGCGATTACTATATTGTGCCACACTCTCACATATTGCGCAGGCGCAGAATCGTGCGGCAATCTGCCTCGCTCGCACGCGATACCTGTTTTCTAGATATAAAAGTAATGAATATATTTTATTATGCTTATTTTAGCATTATAAGAACACTATAAAAAATATTGAGAACAATTTTCCGTTTTGTACGTAAATATACAAATGTAAATTTTAACATTTGTGTGTTTATTTCCGTCAAAATAACAGTTAATGTTAATACTGTGTTCTATCAGACTTAAATACGCATATTTAACGAAAGTACAACTTTATATCTACAAAAAAGTGCGAGCGAGACAGCGGCGCCACCCAACTCTAAGCCTTAACATAAGGGGGCAAAACACGTTTTGTAATGGAGCTAGAATTAGTAATATTCGAAATTCTTACCACTCGTAAGTCTTGGTGGAGATTTTGTGGAGTTTTAGGCTAATAATTATATTATCTCCACAGCCATACTAAATATTTCGCAGTTGGACATCTCTATTTAAGATTTTTTGGGATGTTATTACAATTTTTATTCTGACTTGACTAAAATGTTCTGAGTACAAATTTTTTTTGGATGATTGTTGGGTATAAACAAAAATATTTATATTGACGTATGTATATTCTGATGTATCATATTTATTTTAATATTCTGATGTATCATTTTGGTCAAATTTTCCAGTTTCTTTGTAAGTTTTAAGGTGCAACTTTATACGTTTATGGTGTTTTTCCTTTATATTATTTTATATTATCATGCCAATTATTTATCAATATTGCTTAAATTACATCCTAGCGAATATTATAAAAGCGAAAGTAATTATGTCTGTTTACCTTTTTATTTCCAAGCGGCTGGTCAGAACGTTGTAAGATTTGTGCCCCTATCGCTATCAAACCGCAGCCCTTATTGGGGCAGCTGGATGTCATCTATATATCGTGAACCTCTTTAAGAAATCAAATGATACCTATGTAGTGTATGTACTTTTCTTAACTAAAAATAAAAAAAATCAAAAATCATTTATTTACCAAAAGTACAAACATTTAAGTTTAGCCATAGCCGCCAAACTAGGTGCAGAAATCACCTGTATTTTGGCGGGTAGACTTCCCATCGTGAATACATTTTTTGTACATATATTTGTAATTAAAGTTATATTATTACATGTTATGTTAAATGATTTAGTCAAAAATATTAAAAATTGATTTAGTGATACTTTTCGTAACTGTTGTTCACAAGGGTGTGTTACAAAGGTGACATGAACAGAGCATCGTTTAAACTAATAAAAGAAAAAAAGTAAGTAATAAGGTGCAATATTGATAAAATATATTAACGTGGTAATGGGAATGATGATAATATATTGTTGGAAATTTACAATTGTTATACGTCCTAGCTACGAGGAGAGATCATAATTAAATTAGAATTATCCGTTGCAAGTGTAACGTTGCACCTTAATTTAAAATGCATGTCACAGGTATATAGGTATCATATTTCGAGATATCGTGCTGGAACGCGATGACGTCGTCTTCACAGTAATTTATAACAAATACAAATACACTTTATTGACACCATAATAAAAATAACAGTAGGTACATAATTAAGGCGTTAGAAAGGTACAAAAGGCGGCCTTGTCGCTAATAGCATGAATTCTTTAGTAATTTCGCTTATAAAAACATAGTGACAATAATAATAATTTTCTTAACATGCGAAACGAAGGAAGAATTAATGTATTCTTTCGTTAACTTCCTAGATGACGTCATCGCGTGACAGCACGATATCTCAAGAGTACTAACTACATATATACCTATATAATTGTTACGAAAAAAATGGCATATGAGAATCAATTTTGTTGCCATCATATGTGTGCTCTATCATTTAGGTCAATTGAAAGGGTTTTAACTTGTATCGGCGTTATTATAAATGTTAAAAATACACAATGTACTTGTTTAGGATAACTTGACTGTACGACATGTGAATTTATGTTATTTACCTTAGACTAGAACATTAGACAGATGGAGCGTTGCTAGTCAATCGTAGATCCATTTTATGTAAAGAAAGTGTTTCCTTAAGACCACACGACAGAAGTGAAAACTTGATAGGGACGCGTTGACTACATCTCTCTCGCTACCTCAGTCGACTCAAACCGACTTTACCTGAACGAGTGCTACACAGCAGAGCGTGATTGCTGTTTCATTCAATATCCCCAAAATAAAAGTGCTCAGCGCTCCTAAAAATGTTTTCACTTTAAGATTTTGTCAGACAAAAGCGGCTACTGGTGGTCCTTTGTACTTTCGTACGCTCCGTCTGCCTGTTTCTCTAATCGGAGTTATTTAATATCTGGATGTATAAATGTTGTGACTCGGAGTTAAGTTTAGGAAGACTGTCGAAATAAATGCTAGTTAATTAATGTTAGTTAGGTATTTATCTGAACGTATGATCTGCTCACGTGTGTTCTAATAAATTAAGACGTATTCTAGATTGATTTATTTTATTATGAGATAATTACGGTATAACACCGTAACACACATTTTAATCATTTTATTTGGTTTATTTTTAGCCTTTATTTTGGAACTTCAAATAAAAATTATATTATTGACATACAGTAGTTTTGTTTTCTTGTTAATTAGAAAGTTGTATAATTTTCTTTATTATTTTCTACCATACTGGAAATTGGTCTTAGATAGCAATCATGCGGTTGTGACGTAGTTTAGAATGAGAAATCAAAATAGGTACGGTATGTTTCTTTAATCACTTTCATCTTACATACATTGATAAGTATAAATTTAGAAAACTACAAAATCCCTGACAAAAAAAAAAAACACAGCTAAACCGATTTTGATGGAACATCACAACAACACTCGATGAAATTCTCTTTCAAACATAAAAAAACCTAGATCAAAATTGCAGCATCCCTTTGAAAGCTACGATGCCACAGACAGACCCACAGATATACAGTACAGACATGAAACTTATAACACATCTCTCTTTTGGGTTGAGGGTTAAAAACAACCAGATTTACAAAATAGACAGTTAAAAAATTACACACATCCAACTCATCTTGAACGGTTCAAGATGAGTCGGATGTGTGTAATTTTTTAACTACGGAACCCCGCGTTACCCCCAAGTTAACCCCGAGTACAGATCGGGATATTACGGGTTCATCTTGAACCCGTAATATCCCGATCTGTACTTGGAAGCCTTTACTATTTTGGCTATGGAGGTGTCACGTGGGATGGTCGAAAGTCCCATCGGATGTATGTATGTATGTGTGATTTTTGAACTGTCTATAAATTTGTAGATACTTCAGCGTGTAAAACACTCAAATATATCGAATATAAACAACCAGATTGTTGTATCAGTAAGGTTTATGTCTATTGACTTGCAGCTTGTGCAAGGAGGTGGAGAGTTTGTGCGCGGCGGGCGCTGCGCTGCCGTCCTCGGCGGTGCCCGGGCTCCACACAGTGATGAGTCCGGACTCGCCCGTCGTTACCAGCACCTCGTTCTGATAAACAGTTATAAAATATATTACAAAAAACAGTTATTTACAGTTATAATTATTATATTACAAAAATTTATGTATATATTATTATAATTATATTATTAAACAACTGTACCGTAATTCGAAACCCAATTAAATATATGAGAGTAGCGTGCTTGACTAACATCCGAAATAGTCGTGCCGTGATTCGGGTCCGCTCATTCACCTCCGGTTTTCTCGTCCAATCAGAAGTGACTCCGCCCCTTCCGGCCCCTTCCTTCCCCTCCACGTGTACCATCACCACAGGTAGTGCGCTGGGCGCAACTAGGATTCATTGGCGTTTGGATTTTCATCCAAAAGCGGTCGTTAGTACCTTCTACATATTTTATAGGCCGCGTCGTGCTATAAAAGTGTTAAAGTACCAAATAGTGTTAACCGGTAAGAGGTTGATAATTGGTAAGTCCTGAACAATTATTTACTTTACCACATTTAACGGTGTTACCGTTCGTTATTTTATAAATTCATACTGGATTTAAGGTTATTCCAGTATTTTAAATAGATTTAATAGGGTTCCGCTCCAACGAGGGATACTACGGATGTTAGGAAATGAAGATTTAGCTGTTGCAGGAATAAGGCTTAATATGCCATTGAAATAGTACTTATAAAACAGCTATCGCTGTGACATATACTGCAATACATTTATTACCAAATTCTTTACCCGAAAGCCCGAACCCAAACACGAGTTGGGAATATTCACATACAGGACCTAAAGAGCAGTGGCAGAGCTACCTTTTCGCTTTATCAACTATTCTATAGCAAATCAATTATGCCTTATATAATGTTCTATATGCTTAAATATATACTTTAAACATCGGTTTTAAGAATCTCGGCATTTTCAAGAAGTAACATTTTATATTGCGTTCATCTCATGTACGATTAAGAGTGAAACAAGAAAATCTGATTATCGCAATAAACAGCAAATTGACGCGACTTTATTCGAAATAAGTAAAAAGCAACACTAAGCTAGAATGCTGTACCCTTGCTTCGCATCAAAATTATGCATCTGCGTGTTACAATCATTGCAATTTCTGCGTATCCCATCAGTATATGATCAGAAAAACTGAAGGCTTTAATAAAATATAATCTGTCCTGATCCGACGGGGATAAGAACCAAAATAACTTAAGACAATTAAAAAACTAAATTCGTCATCTAACCGGGATAGGACCAAGAAATAAGTGAAGATGCTGACAAACTATGTATTTTCTCCCTCATCCCATCGGGATAGGAGCAGAATCGAAAAATGCTAGCGGCCCTGCCCTACATTTGCAATTTTGGGAGATTCTGATTATGCTAAGGCTTCATCTTACATAGGACCAAGAAATAAGTGACAAACTATGTAGTTTCTCCCTCATCCCATCGGGATAGGAGCAGAAACGAAAAATGCTAGCGGCCCTGCCCTACATTTGCAATTTTAGGAAATATTCTGATTATTAGAAAATACTAAGGCTTCATCTTACATTTTCGAACTTGTACTAAAACTACTTACCGTAATCGAAATAAGGAATACGTTTATTAAAAATGTCAGGCGCCTTATCCTACATTTTTTAAACATTTGAAAGTGGACTATGTAGTCTCTCCCTCATCCCATCGGGATAGAAGCAGAAACGAAAAATGCTAGTGGCCCTGCCCTACATTTGCAATTTTGGGAGATAATCTGATTATTAAAAAATGCTAAGGCTTCATCTTACATTTTCGAACTTAAAACAAGAAATACCAGTACTAAAACTACTTACAGTACTTGAAATAAGGAATACGTATATTAAAAATGTCAGGTGCCTTATCCTACATTTTTAACATTTGAAGGTGGTATTACACTCATCAGAGAATGCTAAGGGCTAAATTTTCAAACTTATAACGATGACTACGCTCATTGTAAGAATGCGAGGCGCCTCGCCTCCATTTTCAACTCTTGAGTGTAGTATTACGCTTATCAGAAAATGCAAAGGGCTCCGCCCTACCTTTTCAGTATCTAATATAAGTATTACGCTCATAAAATAGTGCTAAGGGGGCTCCTCCTTTCACTTTTTCGAAATAAACACTAAATGCTTGAGAATTTATTGTTAACTTTCTTTTTTCAATTTTTTAAATAAGCGTTATGTTCATCGCAAAATACCTAAGCCTCCGCCCCCATTTTTTCAACCTTTAAAGAAAGCTTATCGGAAAATGCTAAAGGCTCTGCCTAACATTTTCAGGCTTTGAAATAAATATTACGATCATCGGAAGCCCCCGCCTTCCATTCTATTACTTAGAAATATTACTCATTGAAAAGAGCTTAGGGCTCGACCTTAACATTTTTTTTTTTTTTTTTTTTTTTTTTTTTTTCAACTTGCCGATGCAGTCTCGCCAAGTGACCAGACTCATTCTAACCTACGACTCTATAACGACAAATATGAATCTTTCACGATATTCACACATCTGCTGTCATGTGTAAATCCAGTATTTTAAGAACAGTGCGATGAGATTAATTGTTTTGCTGTAATTGCTATTTACAGAACGGCTACAAATGTATCACCATCATAAATTCATTTGTTAACTGCCACCGTATACCGAGTTTTTATTTTTATGAAAACACTGGGCGTTCATAATTAACGTTGTGTCAAACCTACCCCCTTTTTCCAACTGCATTAAGCCGTCACTGCATTTATGTGGCTTGCCTATAACGATATTATAAAATATGTTCGAAAATCGATTCAACATTAATTTCATAAACATCAAGTCTATATAATTCCTGGCTACTTGCCACTCGGCCGGATACTTTCTTAATTCTAGGATTTAAAGGAGGAGAAATTAAGCGCATTATCGAAAGAGAATGCCTTGAGCACCTGTACCTGTGCCTTGCACTCTGTATCAATGGCCTTCCGCCAAGGCTGTGCTATACATATCAGACTGGACGGTATAAACATGAAGTCGCCCCACAAGTAGAAATAAACTTCCAAACCCTAGTGTTTGAAACAAATATACAATGTATTTATTGCTATAATATGCTATGTGTTCTCGCGCCAAAACGCTCAACATACAAATACAAGGGTACAAAGTTGGCCCTCGGACATACAAAGTGTACCAATCACTGTTAACACAGACATGACAATGAAGCGACTAGTACTAAGGAGGAAAAAGCAATCGTAAGGGAACTTGCAAGATCAATATCATTAGATTATTCAAGTACATCCCTTGCCTATTATCACAATAGACTAGTTAAATACACTACAGTTAATGAAAGACATTGAAAAATCTTATGTCAGTGCAATACTCACATGATCAATCTATTATTTAACATTTACGACACAATCGCAACACTCGCATATGCCATTTATGCCGTACAGAATTCGGCACAACTTCTTAAAGTACCTACCTGAATTACAAACTTCAACTGAAACGAAGAGAATATCAAACTTTAAGGTCCACATCGAACAAACCTGTATTCTGCAATGGTTTCAGGATTGCACATCAAATTCTCAGGTGAATTGTTACGATGCTCTTTAACATAGAGTTAGACACCTTTAATCTTACTTAGTCTGTTTTTCATCTCCACAACTAAGAAATAAATTACTTGAGAAATGGACAGAAGTCAACAAAAGAACTGATAGTGGATAATTTCTTTATCGTCTTTATTAAAAAATTACAAACTGTCGCAACTTACGAATAACCAACTTATGAACCTAAAAACCAATCACATTGCAGACCTACATTTGTAAATTGGTAGAATATGCTCTGAATTTAGTGTTTACCGGCCCACTGCTGGGCAAAGACTTCCCTATTCTCTTTCCATCCTTTTTGGCTTGATGATAATTGTATCCAGGTTTTACGAACTTTAGTAAACCACTGAAAAATTCAGAAACCAAGTTCCAGTTGTTACCATGGCCGGCCACCCACCGCCGATAGTAATTAATATGAATACAAAAATAAATAAATAAATAAATATTTGTGGACATTTCACACTAATATGAATAATATTGATAGTTTTAAAATAAGACGTATATCTGCCATTTAGAGGTATCAATACCTTGTATGAATTGAGACAGGCTATGCTAAAGTCCTATCGTGTCTCAGTTGAATATTTTTTGACTGACCTGCATAAGCTTGTAAGCAGTCCATCCTGGTTAAAAATGATAGCGGTTACATATTTTAATTTTATACTGTACCGCAGCCAGAAATTTATATCATCATAAATAATCGCATATGAACTTTCACAGTTCCACCCCACACAACAATTACTTCGTGTTTAATGGAAATAATATAAGATGCTTTTATGCCTAGAAGTGTTTAACTTCACCCAGTTTGGGAGCTAGTGCTGCAGTTTAATGTTTTGTACCATAATTATTGTAATAATAAACAACTTCAATTTGAATGGGTTTACTAAACCAAGAACAATTGGTCTAGTTTCACCTGTTACCAAAGACGCTGCAAAGTATTCGAAATATCAGATCGCTAAATTATGTAAAATACATGCATACACTATAGCTGATACTGCTTAAAAGAAGTAAACACTGAATCAAATATACCTGGTAGCTACAGTCTAGCAGTGGCATCAACCAATTGTAGTAACAAAATAATAATATTCTATAACATTCGGTTCCTGATAATAACTTGATCTTGCTAAGAGTACTTACAACTACTTAACTAGTAGTTACTTTAATACATCACTTTCAAAATATTAGTTGTCTTTGACTACACCTATACAGTCAAACTAAATATATCACATTGGCGTAACGTCACCATCACCACCAGGCGATAACAAACAAGTCTCTCATATATTTAATTGGGTTTCGAATTACGGTACAGTTGTTTAATAGAGATGTTTTACCTGTAAATAAAACATTTATTAAACATACTTACCTATTCGAAACCCAATACTTTCTATATCTGCCTGGTGGCCTAATTATATGAGATAACCAATGAATCCTAGTTGCGCCCAGCGCACTACCTGTGGTGATGGTACACGTGGAGGGGAAGGAAGGGGCCGGAAGGGGCGGAGTCACTTCTGATTGGACGAGAAAACCGGAGGTGAACGAGCGGACCCGAATCACGGCACGACTATTTCGGATGTTAGTCAAGCACGCTACTCTCATATATTTAATTGGGTTTCGAATAGGTAAGTATGTTTAATAAATGTTTTATTTACAGGTAAAACATCTCTATTTTACCAGATTATCGGAATTATGTACTTTGACAAATATATTTTTTCCTGCTACGAAACCGTGGTTACGAATACGGAAAAATACTTCTCCGATCGGCACCAGTATCGTACCAAGAATATGTATGTTTAGTTCTAAACTAGTTACGAAACTATAGTTACTTTCGGGGCCGAAGCGATATAAGCAGCTACGTCCCGCTGTGTCACCCGCGTACTAATAAAAACCGGCGATGATGACGATGTTGATAAAATATAGCTTAAGTCCTCCAGGTCCTAAAGAATCTCTGTGCCAAATTTCATAACGATTGGTTCTGTTCTTTACCCGTGAAGAGATAACAAACAGACAGAGTTACTTTCGCTTTTATAATATTAGGATTATTACAAACATACTATGAATGTTGCAATGGGATATAAAAACCAAGTTTCAGATATTTATTTTGAGTAGCCTCACAGCTTAATTGGTGGTCTGCCTGCCTTCTAAGCTATATTTCGTGGGTTTGATCCTCACCCAGGACAAATATTGTGATGAACATGAACGTTTGTTCCTTGTCCGGGTGTTTTTAGGTTACGTAAGTATGTATTTACAAAAGAAGTTAGATAATTTTACTCACATGTTTATGATACCAGCAACACTTGACAGTCTGTTTGTTGCTCGCAAAGTTTGTACTCGGCTGCAGCTTCTTGCCTGCTACTGACACCGATCTTAGAACATCACTGAAACAACAAAAACTTGACTGTAACAAAAAGTGTTATGTTCAATGCCACCGACACGCCTAGCGTATCCTCACGAATCCCTATCGTCATGCCGCGTGTACGCCAGGTGTTCTCTCGGTTTTTTGTGGATAAGTCAAAGATTTGGGTATATTTTCTATCGAAAAGCGCAGAACTTAGACTTTATGCCATAAGCTAAAGAATTTTGAAGTGGTCCGCAGGATCTAACAATTTTTATGTTATAAAAAAAATGTAATTATGTAATGCCGCGAACACGCCAGGCGTGTTCAACTCCAAAAGGTTCTCAACTTTTTACGATTTCACCTTTATTTATTGCCATTGAACACGCCTAGCGTGCTCATGTAATTTCATCTTGCAATGCCGCGAGCACGCCAGGCGCTCGCAATTTATAAAGGGCGGCATCGATGGGAACTACTGGAAAATAGTGGTGGCAATGAATGTCAAATGCAAAAGAAATTGAAAAACCGGACAAGTGCGAGTCAGGCTCGCCCACCGATGGTTCCGTACAAACTAGTAGATAAAAGGGGGAAATCATATTTTTTTTATATTTTCCTTCTTATACCGAAAAATATAAATCGAAAAAATATTTAAAAACCTGTTTTAACTTAAGCTAATTAAGCTCTTTCATATGACACCCCACATGATAAGGTTAAAGAACTTTAAAATTTGGACCCTCATTCCTTGCGTAAAGACACTATTTTTTTTTTGTGATTACATTAAAAATGTCCAGTTTTCGGATTTTTTCCTATATGTGTACTCTAACACAATGCCATAACATAATCTTACCAAATTTCATAGTTCTAGGTCAACGGGAAGTACCCCATAGGTTTTGATTCCCTTGTGAGTGTCGAAATGTGCGTTTTTTAAAACATATTCGGCTGTAATTTTTTTTTTACGAAAACTGATAAATTTTATTTTTCTTTCTGCAGCAAGATACTATGGATCTGCGTATATGGTTTTAATTTCAACACGATAACTTCACGCGTTCCCGAGATAAAGGTCTTGACACCCGGACAGACGGACAGACAGACGAACAACAAAGTGATCCTATAAGGGTTCCGTTTTTTTATTTAGAGGAACGGAACCCTAAAAATGAAAAATGGTTTTCGTACACCCGCAATATTTTTAGATTACCTATCCAACAATACCTCACACGATGGGATAAACAAGAAAAAAATCATCCACATGTATAGGGGCCCTAAATTTATTTTTTCAAGATTTTATACTACAATTTTGTTGATGTTATATTTATGTATACCTATACAATATTACAAATTTAATAATATAACCTAAGACCTAATAGTCTTTGAGCATAGCCGCGGAAAGACAGACGGACGGATAGACATTTCTAAACTATAAGGGCTCTTAGTTGACTACGGAACCCTGAAAAATATAGTAAAACAGTATTTATACCCGTCTCCTCCGTAAGAGCCTGCTAACACAACTGGCGCGTCATCTGCGCCCGTGAATGTGTCCACCAGGTAGGTGTCGTCACCTTTGGACCTCTGGAAAATATCAACACATTAAAGTGGTCACTAAAAAGTTGATTTGCTTATATAAATTAAGAAATCATAAATTTGGTTGATTTCATAATAATTTTTATTTATTAATTAAAACAACATAAAATAGTTTTTTTTTATCCACAGACAGGCTTGTGCTTGTCCACAAGTAATGTACATTGGCCGATTTGACCGATTAACTTTGCGATTTCACGCAGATCACATATCGTCGCTCGCATGACTAATTGTCCTATCTCATTTTTCAAATAATAAAAACAGGCATTTAGAATGCAAATACATTGAAAGCCATCAAAATAAAATCAATCTAATCTCGAAAAACGTTTGTCCTGAGCAAATGACTGAAATGAGATAGGACAGTTAGTCATGCGAGTGACGATATGTTACGGACGATCCACTCATGTTCCATAATTAGGCAGTATATACAATGATAGTGG
The DNA here is from genome assembly GCA_947563715.1 of Lycia hirtaria. Classification (NCBI taxonomy): domain Eukaryota; kingdom Metazoa; phylum Arthropoda; class Insecta; order Lepidoptera; family Geometridae; genus Lycia; species Lycia hirtaria. Next base: position 14,972,660 of record OX387384.1, read on the forward strand.
AATGTATGTTTAGGTTTTTAGAAAAATCACCAGAAAACCAATGGTATTAGAGGCCTCTAATATTGTTGCACGAAACAATGCCGCTTTTCCGTGCTTCTAATTATGCAATAGTAGAAAGGACTAAGGAGAATAAGATCTTGTAGCTATAATGCTGCATTTCTGCTAAAGTGAAGTGGAGGCAGTGGAGCTTCACAGTTCAAAATTGAGTGTAGTGTAGTGTAGTGCGGAGGTTTTGAGCATTATGGTTGGTCAATTCTTGCTCTGCTCCGTTTCAGTTTAAACGCAGCTTAACAACTAAAATCCTCTATGGTACGTCATACAATAAAACTAATGATACAACTCACCTTTATACTCTTGGCGACTTTATCTCTGCTAAAGCTATTGATCTGGTCTCCACTGTCCGTGTCCCACACCTGCAGGTCATTAGACTGTGTGATGCTCGCCACTTGTTTCTCATCCAGCCAGGATATTTTCTCTACAGAGTTCTCTACATTCAAGGAGAACGTGAGTGCATCATCTTCATTGGGCTCGAGGATGTTGTAGATGTTCAATAAGCCATCAAGAGAGCCTGAAGCGAGTATCTCTGTCTTATGTTTGTGGAATTTTACCTGGAAGTCATGAAGATATTTTTTTTAGTTGCTAAACTTCTGTGGAATCTCTACTACAGTGAATAGTTTGGTCAAAACAATTGATGGATAAGATATACAATTCTCACAATAAATAACAATTCTTATAAACAGGTTCACAATCCAGCATCGAGAGTATAAAGCCAAGTCTGGTGAAATTTTGTAGCTAAGTATCTATCCTACCAAGTCCACATTTAATATGAGACATTCCCTCAGAGTCCAATAAAATACGACCCGTTAAAACTCAGTAGCCTGATAGCCCATATGGGGGCTGTGAACTCATGACACTATTGGCCTACAGCCCATATATGGGCTGTGGACTGTGAACCTGTTAACATCTGAATGATAAATTATATTGATTTATTTCACATTCATAAAATTTGAATAATTCATTGTACTCAAATCATATAATTAGCAACTAATAGTGTAAGAATTGAATAATAGTAACAACATTGCTATTTTCCACTAACTAAAGGGCTATGCTGGACAGGGAGGAAATGAAAACCATAGAATGTACCAGCTGCTTCTCTCACCTTTGCATACTGTAAAAGGTCAGTTAAAGGCCTTGAGGGCTGCCCCCTGTCACTGCAAGCCAACATTTTGTAAATTTTGCTCTCTTGTCTTCCTTCCAACTATCCCTCTAACCACAGTCAAATAAGGTGTCAAATGATTATGTACAAACATTGATGCTCTGCCTAGCCCGTAATAAAAAATAGGCATGATTTTGTGTATGTTTGTAACTAAGGGTTCAAATATTTTATATTTTTTAAAACAAACAAGGTCCAAATAGCTTAAGTTAAGTTTTAAATGCTATATTAAAAATTCTTTCAGTTTAATACCTGTGATATATCATCAGTATGTGAGTTCCAGTAGCCTCCGAGTGGCTTCGTGCTCCGGTTGTCCCAGAACACGAGGTACGCGTCGTCTTTCGCCATCTGACTCCCAGCGCACAACACTCGCCCGTTACATGACACGTCCATGCAGTCATACTGCTTCTTTATTTGCTCATCCTCATCTGAAACCAGTTTACTTGTCAGTAGAGACGGATTATATGCAACTTAAAAGTCAGAAAATACAAATTACAAATATATGTAATAAAAGTAAGTAAGTTCAAAAAAACTGAGTGGCCAACCCTAGTGTCAGAGTTACGAAGCTGCCAGAAGGTCTCTGAACTGGCTTGACAATAGCTGTTTTTGAGAACCAACAACCGGGACCTCGGGACCTACAGTTTAATGTCTCATCTCATCTCACCCATGGTAGAGCTCAGAAAGAAATGCCACTCAGGTCACCCATTGCTCAACATTGGTAATCATTCGAGAACCCCTAGTCAAGCTACGCCATGAGCCCAACATATGTATAGTGACATAACTTCAGAAAATTATTTAAAACAGTTTGAAAGTAACCTTTAAACTCCTGTGCACAAGTACCACCAGTTCGTATGTCCCATAATTTTATGATACCATCCTGTCCCGATGAATATATTAGG